>LFJQ01000004.1:4532500-5132500 GCA_001182835.1 Oropetium thomaeum | reverse complement strand
CGCACGCGTATCATCGCATCGGCTCAGCTTCGTTTGGAGTCACTCCCAAAGTTCCAAGGTCGACTCGGCTCCTAGGCCCAAGTGATGTCTCCCATCTGCCACCGTCGCATTTCTGGCCATCTACCGCCGCCGCGGCCCGAAGTCGTCTGCGCTGCTGCGAATCCATCGCCAGCGCTACATCCTTAACAAGAATAGTTGGTGTGGTGGTGAGTCCGCCGTTTGTGTTCCTGCAGCAGATGAAGGGGCCGCTGCATCCGGGCCTCCCTGTCGCTGCGCAGAACCACTGGGGGCGCAAGGCCGCACCTTCACCGACAAGATGAGTAGTGCAGCTGCCGAACGTTTTCTACCTGAGGAAATTGCTTCAGAATAGTGAAACATCAGTTCGATCTTTAATAGTGGTACAAGTGTAAGGCGCAAAGCCGTATACCAAGCTATTCTGTCCAGAAAGTGAAGAGAGATCTTGCATTGAGAGCATGAAATTGTCTAGCGATTAATGAGGTGAGAGTCTAGCGATGATTTGAGATAACTTATGTTCAGTGATTGAAAGAGATTCAATGATCTAAGCAACATATTTGAGCCCAAAAACAAAACTAAGAGAAAAGAAGACAGTCCGTCTGTTATCTGTCTGCACTCTCTGAACACCAAAATCTAAGTACTACCTTGCTGAGCATTATAGGCGACTGGAGAGGGTTGTCTTGGACCTCGGGCAGGAGAGGAAGCTGATGGCAGTCACGGGAGGAGGAGGATGCACCGCTGGTGGCCCGATGTGATGGATTGCGTTTTTTTTTTCCGGCTTGCTCTATGGGTGCGCCGGTGGGGGAGCGGTGAGGCGGCTGAGCCAACGGCGCTGCATGGAGTATGTGACCCGAGGACAGTCGATGCCAGAACCGTTAGATCTCCACGCGTCAATCATCTAGGCTGTATCGCACTGGGGATGCTGTGCGGCTCTGCTGTACAGAATTTTTTTTCGACTGGCGTAGCAACAACAACCAACAGCACAAAATGCATCAGCTCTTAGGAGCTCGGAAGGCGCAAGTTCCCTCTTCCCAAGACCTTTCCCATTCCAAACCCATTGCAAATGGTTGCTTCCCAATGCCTACTATTCCCAAACACTCAGCTGCATTATTTTTGCTATCTTGAAGCCTAATGAAAGAGATTGAAGGAACGAGCGAGACTGATGTCCCTTTGGATATATAGCCCACCAATATATCTTGGTTGGTAGAATTATAGATTCGGTTGTAATTTATTATATTTTGTTAATAATGTGTCAAATGGTTGAGTGTACGATTTGGTAGCTTTCCTTCTATTGATGCACAATGTGGAAAGAGAACGGTGTCCATAAAATAAATGTTGGGACACTCCATAATAAAATAAGAATAAACAAATCAAGAGGAAAGACACTACAAGAAATGTTATGATCTGTGATAGATTCGGGATGACATTTTTAAAAACTGTCACGAATGTAGTACATCTTTGACAATTACTATATTTTCTAAGAGACGAGTAATAGTGAGCTTCCCGGTCCAAAAGTAATGACGGTATCATAAAATCTTCATAATTTGGTGGTATGAAAACGTCACAAATCTTGGCACATATCTAATACTATAAAAAAATAAAATAAAATAAATTAGTATGCTAAAAGAATAGGGAGAAAGAAAGAACTCAAGATTCAACTCAAGACCTCCATGAGCACTAAATCATGAACTGAAAGCCCGTAACATCTGCTCTTGCACGTCGCATACTGTTGGGTTGATTTCTTTTTTCTTTTTTTGTTTTAGGTTTCCATGAGGTTTTCATGAATTCAGAAAAAGTTATGCACAAGATGAGATCAAACCTAGGACCTAAAACTATGATACCCACCACTTTGGCAAAAGGATTATCCAAAAAGAAAGTGGGGGTTCGAACCCACAACCAGTTCTCTGCAAACCGGACAAAAAACCACTGGACTACGTTGCGACACGTGCCAAACGTACAAGCAAATATAACTATTTGTGATATAAGTAGGAAATAACACCCGTGCGATTCAAACGCACGACCTCAGTTATGAGGGTGCCATTTCATACCGCTGCAATGGGAACTGTATAGTGACCGTTCAAAGAAGGATATACTATATATTAACACTATACGACCAATTTGAATACAGGAAGAACACAAGAATAGTTCATCTTTCTCATTTTAATTGGTAAAAACTTGTAACAGGTACTATTTAGTCGTAAACCTCCAATTCTTTTTATAGTAGTTTTTTTCTAAACTCACCCTCTTTCTTTTGTATGCATTTGTTTCGATGCAAACTGCCATTTTTAAAAGCTTTTACATCTGTCATATTTTCTTCCATCTAAGTAAAAATTTGACAAGGAGGTCCCAAGCTTTTACAATATTGTGATGTGTCCAAATTGGGTGCGTGCCGTTCTAAAGCATAGCGCACCGGCGAAATAACCCTTTGGTGATTACCATTGACAGTTGGCGTTGCTCGAGTGTCTAGCGATATCAGGAATCGTGTGCAGATGAAATGAAAGAGTACTCATGAGCCGATCTGTCAAAAGTCATTTGGTGGAGTCAGATATGGAACAGTTCCATGGTATTGATGCCATTATTGCACACGATTGCTTCCAGGTGTCTCTTATTTCCTCTTGTTACAATTATAGTATCTCAGATACCTGATGGAGTGGAAGAGGCGCAAGAGCCTGAGGGTCCCTCCGTATATATAGCTCACCGATACACTAGGTTCATAAGATCGTAAATTTGGTGTTAATTTCTTATTTCAATAATTATTAAATAGGTCAAAGTACGCTTGGTAGGTTTCATTTCCATTCATGTGCTAAGTGAAAAAGACAAGTGTGTGCTGATCTTGCACATAGTAATAATTAAGACACCCAGAAAACGTTGTGACGCTCTTAACAAAATAAAAATTAATACATCAAGAGAATGGATCTAATGGGTTGATTTTCCATAAATTCTGAACATCTATACTAATTATCTGCGCTCTACAGCTGCACAAGAGATAATTTGTTTTGTGATAAAACACAAGAGATGATTGGTTCTCACAAAGTTATGTACAGAAGGAGATCACGAATAAATATAGAGACTTGTTATAGTGCTTGAGAGGTACCTCCACCTCTAATTAATCTCAATCGGTGATATTTCAAATATTAAGTACCAATAAATTAATTATACTTAAGGGAAGTCTGGTAAATGTACCCCTGCAGGCTTATTCTCTCCATCTTACTAAGCTAAAACACCAATCGGTCATGCCCCGTACGTTCTCGTCCGTCAGGCATATACCTACTATCATCGGTAGTGGATGATGATCGTCTTCCCTAATCCAGACATCTGGAGGCTGCTACTAGCAAGCAAATCCTCCCAATTTCAAGCAAGGTAAGGGCGGTGCCGCTGGTGCCCATGGCAACCTCTCTGCTAGAGGATAGACGGGTGATGATCTGAGGACAACCTTTGCGGAATGCTACAGTGGGGTGTTATGGATCCTGCGGCTCACCACACAGTGAATCAATCAATCGACAATGCCCCCTTCGAGGCCGAGAGCCACGGTAATGGTGGAGTCCATGGAACTACTGGGGTTGCCGGTTGTGGGTTAGGCAGTCGGCGGTTCCGTGGATGGAGCCCGCTCGCACGCGCACGATACACCCCAAGATCTGTCCGCGTCTGCCAGTGCCAACGTTTTTTACCCTCCTCCTCTGTTGTTGGGCACTCTCTATCTCTTTCTCTCTCTTGTTCTCGCCTTGGCCGGAGCTCGCCTCGTGGCTTTCTATTAGCGGCCGGACCTTGCTGCGGCTAGTCCTCGCTGCACGCGACTCGGAGCTTGTCGTTCTCATCCTTGCTGCAGCCGGAGCTCCCCGGGCATGTCCTCGCCGCGGCTGGGTCTCGCGCCAATAGTCCTTGCCGCAGCTGGACCTGGAACTCACCACGGACGGACCTCATCGCGCGTCCTCGTCGCCTAGGGTGCCGTACTCGATTGGGATTTTGGGATTACCCGTCTCTACCCTGTTTTTCTAGTAACGATTTTCATCCATAAATTATTAAATTACCCTGTTGCCGTTTTCGGCATAGGGAAAAAAGGTGGTCCCATTATTTTCGGCATAGAATATTTCATTTATTTACACTCTATTGCCAAAACAAAGGTGGGTCCCTTGCAAAAAAAACAGAAACAAAGGTGATTAGTTTAGTACTTCTAGTTCATTCTGTACGACAATGCGAATAGTGAGGGTCCACAATACGGAAAAAAGATGCAAACCAATTTAATAAAATTTGGAACCAAAGGTTTTCTGCAGCACGCACTTCAAATCGATTTTTGTATGTGCTGTAAAGAATAACCCTTTAAAATTAAAACTAGCTAGGGATCGTTAATTAAAGTATATATTATGTAGAAAAACACGAAGGACACGCTCTCTTGTGAACCATGTTCCGGCGGGGACACTGCTACGGTTAGTGCCCAGAACTTGACCACATCAGACCATTCCAATTCGTCCAGCATTCCATTTTCTAGGCGTAAAAGGTGCACCTAATGAAGACTCTCTAAACGTTTTTAGTTTAAAAAATAAATTAGTTTTTCAAAAGTGAGAGTAAGTATGAAAACTTAGTTCATTTTTTTAACTAAAAAGATTTGAAGGTTAATGTAATAGATCTATAATTTCACTCCTACCAATTTTCAAACCACTACCCCATGCCATAAACACCGCTCAATCTCTGATGCACTACTCGAGCCAGCAATCTTTCAACCTTTCTTCTCCTGGTTCCTCCAGCGTTGTGACCGGCGTCATCAACATTCATGTCATAGCCTCGTGGTTCCTAACGCCATTGCTCTCCACAGTTGTGGCCACAACTCCATCCATCCTCTCGTTATTATTTGCATGATCGCCATTTAGGGTGACTCCGTCTTTCCAGCACTTGCCTTATGTTCGCTGCCCGCTCGGTAAATGTCCCGCTCCCGCTACCTCCCATGCCTATCATTCTTTCAGATACACGTTAAATACGCAACCGTATGTCTAAATCATGGATACAACAAAATGGTGTAAAACGACCCAGCATATAGAGGATCTCTTCCACTCACCCGCCCTCAGCTCCCCTCCTCTCTCATATTTGTGGCGGCTGATAGTGTGTCATACCCCCTTCGTTCATAAATATTTAGCGCCGTTGACTTCTTACATGAAGTTTGATCATTCACCTTATTCAAAAATTTATGATTAAAATCATATATTTTATAATGATTTAGTTCAATGAACAGAGGGAGTACTTTATAATCTAGTCTCACTCTTCTGTGGTTCATTTACTATGTAGTACTATTGTAAGCCCCATATATGTTGGTTGGTTCGTTCAATAAATATTTTTGCTGTTCACAAAAATATGTGCAAACTTTTATTCTTAATTTCGAAATGAAGTCTTTGGTTCTCAATAATTACTAATAACAGGATAAATATTAACTTCAAGTCTCCTTGCAAAATGTTAATCTCTTACATAAGTCGGTTCTAGGTATCTGCACACTATTGTATATGAAAACGTAATGTGTTAAATGGTGTTCATCATGCCTCCCAGTTGCCTACCATTATTTTCCCACGTGTGATCTATCCTGTTCCCAGTACCTCCATTTTTTAGTGCAATTTAAATGTCCAAAATACCGGCAAGTACTTAAAAAAAATACTAGTCAGTATTTTAAAAGTACTCTAGTACTTTTTTAATTAATTAATTAAATTGACTTTTTGTGGCCCATAATAGCCGTTTAACTGTGGGCTGGACTCCCTTTTGTAATTCATGGGCTGCTTGAATAGGCCCAACTATGACTACCGGCAGCATATTCAGCAAAGCAGCTCTCTGTTCCAGTTAGGCTACATTCTCAACACTAGGCGAGTAGCGTACAAACAAACTGATCCTAAAGTGTCTACCAATGGAATATCCTGCTACTTCCCACACCTACAAACGTAATCAAAGTTGAGAACACAAAAACTTCGACTCTCCTAAACTCTCTCTCTCTCTGGGTGTCATAATTTTTGTAGTTCCTGCTGGTTCACATCATTATGAACTTAAAGCACAACAACCGAAATTCATTGCCACATTTACTAACAACATGAATACTATCTTCAGCTAAGGTACCCAATTCCAGAGAGGACACACAATTAAGCACTCTGAAAGGCAATGGCATCCAAACCTGATGCTCTTGTCAACCATGTTCCCGTGGGGCCGCTGCTAATATTAGGGTCCAGACCTTGACCGCGTCTGACCATCCGTCTTCCTCAATTAGTTGATCATACCACTAATTTCCAAACCACGACCCTGAGCCACGAGCAGGACTCACTCTTTCTTTGACAACCCGAACCACCTATCAACCTTACTTCTCCTTGGTCCTCTAGCATTGCGACCCACTGGTACTCTCAACATTCATCTCATAGCCTCGTGGTGCTGAACAAGGATGCTCTCTACAGCTGTGGCCCCAACTTCGTCGGTCCTCTCCTCATCATTTGAAAGCTCTCCATTTTTGACGATTCCATTTTTCCTTCACTTGGCATGTTCACTGGCCGCTCAATAAATTTCCCTCTACCTCCCACGCTTATCATTCGTTCAGATACATGTTAAATGTGCAAAGATAAACATAAGCGACCTCTATAGTTTCAGAACTCTATAACTAAATTATGGATGCAACAAAATGGTCTAAGACCACAGAGCATATAGAGAGGATCTCTTCCACTCTGACCCACAGCCTCCCTCCTGTATCATATTTGTGGCTGCTGGCAATGTCTCATGCTTATATATAGTCCAACTGTTCTTCTCTAGTTCATTTACTATGGACTATGGTTTGTTTCATATATGTTGGTTGGTTGTTCAATCAATATTTTTGTCTTCACCAAAATATATATGTGCAAATTTTTATCTTAATTTTCAAAATAATCTTACTTCTCAACAAACAGGACAAGTATTATTGTACTTCAAGTCTCCTTCCAAAATGTTAAACTCTTACATAATTCGGTTCTAGGTATCTTGTGTATATGAGAAAACGTGAAGTGTTAAATGTTGCTCATGCCTGCCAGTTGCCTACCATCATTTTCTCAGGTGTGATCTATCCTCTTACTACTACCTCATCCATTATTTTCTAATATTTTCATTAGTTAGTTCAAATTTGAACAAAATTGTGAAAACAATAAAAAAAAATCTCCTTGACATGACGGTATGCACGCTCTGGTACTGGACCTAATAGTAGGATATGATGTCCAAACTTGGAGATGACCTCATATAGTTGTTGGACTACCATATATATATTTATATCCACCATGCTGAAATGCTTACTGATTACCGTAAATTACAGTAGTCAGTGGACTATGTTTTCTAGTCAATTACGTACTCAGATTGGTTTATATTGTTAGTATTCTGAAAAGTGCGCTCCTTAATCAGACTCATACAAGGGGGCTAAAATAAAGCCTTTTTTCAAAGTGCTAAGCATGAGCTTTCCCTTTGTAACACCACAGAATTCAAAATAACTCCGGAATATCACTAAAAACTCACAATCATTATGATTAACACAAATAAAATTCGACAACACCTCCTTTGTATTTAAAAGCATCGTGGAACAAACGAATAGATTGTAGTGATTGTGAGCTTTTAGTGAAAATCCGGGATTATTTTGAATTCCATGGTGTTAGACCCTTATATATATTGTCCAAACAGTCTAATTTTACCTAATAGATCATGGAAGCAGAACGTGTAACAACAATCGCAGGCCAATCATTTCAAGTGAAAAATATTGCTCATGTATCAGGTGCTCTAAATAGGTGCTGCGTTGGTGTTTCTGGCCAGTCCCAAAGCAATGAAGGACAGTAAATAGAATAGAAAAGAACAGTAATCTTGATTTATTAACAAGGTCTTATCCTAACAGTGTTACCATTCATTAATTTATTTTGGGTTCCTTTTGAGAAGAGATCATATTGAAATTCAATGTTACTGTGTAAAGTTGATTCATGGACCAAGTAAAAATCTCCCATTGTCTGGCACTTCAAATGTTTTCTCTTTACCTCTATGCACATTGGAAGGAACAAGTATTGAAGAGAGATTTTCTTTTTCTGAGTAAACTAGTGATATATATTTATAAACCCACATATTCGGGCAAGACTGAATGACTAATCTAGAGATGTTAGAGTCCGAGGGTTTGCAGATGAAACCGTAAAAGACGGCACCTAGAAAAGACTGAATTATTATTACATTTTTTGCGAAAAGAGCAAAGACGATTATGAATTTGCTCTATGTCTAAAAATAGGCGCCGGCACAATATATCATTCAGAGAGCCAAACACTTTTATCAGGAATTCCCTAATCATAGCTTACTTGGTAGCTGGATGTAGTAGGTCAACATATGTCACAAAGTAGTGACTTAATGGAACCCGGTGCAGGTGTGATGCTGAGGTACTGATTGTGTCAGCAATCCTCATAACCGGTGTCATGTCCTTTTCAGTCCCTTCTTCGCAATATCCTAACCACATCCAGAGACCATTGCACACAGGTGCTTCCCACTGTCTCCTATTCCTAACGCTCGGTACATTTTTTGGTATCCTGAAGCCTGATGAAAGAGGTTAGTAGGAGTGAGAGAGGCTGAGGGTTCCTTCGTATGTATAGCTCATCAACATATCTTGGTCGCGGTAGGACCGCAGATTCGGTGTTAATTTCTTTTTTTAATAAATTTATTAAATGTGTCAGAATACGCCTGGTATGGGGAGACGTTTTTCACACGTTAGTTTTCAAAGTACTCAACAGCTAGTCTGTTTAACCCTGAAGGAAATGGAGTCACCACATTATTCTGGTCCATGTAAACATCTTCTGCTGCTCCCACGTGGTCGAGGCTTCATTCGTCGGGATAAATTTCCTTTTGAGACTATACAATGTCTGTGCTAACACTACGATGTCAAAAAGAAAAAAAACAAAATGATAACCCAATATAACAAAATTATAGGTAAAATTTTCTTTTTGGAGGGATTATAATCAAAATTTGTTATCAATCTCAAAACAGTGTTATCTCGGGAGACACAACTTTCTTATTATGCAAGGTTTTGATAATGGTATTTATTTGAGCTACAAAATCCCAAGGCATTTTATCTGAGCTACCTTTCGTTTCTCATGAATGCTTGCTGTGCCACCATCCTCACCATGGTGTACTGGTAGTCTGAAACAACTAACAATAGCGTGTCAAGAAAAAGGTATCGCTGAAATGAATTTGGTTTTCAGTATGTCTTTTAGTCGTTGAGACGAGATCATCTTTTCTCAGTCATCTTGAACAAATGAAAACAGAGTCAAAATGAAAGTAAAACAAAAGGTCAATACACACAGGCCATCAGGTGTATGTATCACATTGATGCCTCCATCGTACTCAGTTCCAAAGCATGACTCTAACAAGTATTGCCTGAACAACTTAGGTAATACAATAACTTGATTTCTTCAAAGCACGTGCTTTAGCTATAATTATGTATATGTGCTGTAGTTTTTTTTTATACCCGTAGCACACCATATGCATACTTGCTAGTAATACATATAATTTTGGGATACACCCTTATGTGACACTGCAATTTCAAACAAACCCTTATTTGACACTACAAACACGAAAAACCCTTGTATACATCTAGTTATAATTTTAATCCCTTTTATGACATCGACCTTAGAGCTAAATAAAACAAATTAAGAAAATAATACTTCTGGAAATCCCAAATTGTTTGTGGTGGTAGTTGAAATTATATTATACAACTTTCCTTTTTGATCCAAGTTCAAATTCAAAAAATATTTTGATTTAAAATTAGGATATTTAGATCTACTATAAAAAAAATTAGAATTATTTAAAATAGTTACATTTGGAAATAAAAACTTGGTACAACCATTTCCTTTAGTGCCCTGATCACTCAAAAATTACGTACACTGTTTTGAGCTATCAAATATGTGAATAGAATTTAATAAATTAAAGTAAATTCAAATTTTTAACCTTTAGAAAGTTTTATAGTAACACACAGTAACCATAATTTTATACTGACATTAACCTCACAGGCATATGTGAACCAAGTTTAATAATTTATCTCAAAGTATAACTATTTTAAATAATCAATCAATGTGGTTATGGTAGATTTCAAACTCTAAATTTTAAATCAAAATTATTTTCGAATTTGAACTTGGTTTGAAAAGAAAAGTTGTAGAAAATGAGTTGACATACCACAACAAAAAGTTTGGTATTTTTTTGGATAATATAAATATTTTTTCTGAATTTTCTTTATTGGAACTATAAGTTCGATGTCATAGAAGGAATTAAAATTGTAACTCGATGTCATACAAGGGTTCTCGTGTTTGCAGTGTCAAATAAAGGTTTGTTTAAAATTGCAATGTCATATAAGGATTTATCCCTATAATTTTCCTAAATGCCCCTTGTCTTATTCATGCTTATCTATCCAACCAAATAAGAAACTGGATCATCCCATCCACCCAATCAAACACATAACTTGGATCATCTCATCTAGATAAATATGCATGATCCATATATCAAATCCAACCTTACCCTCAAACCCAAAACATAGTAATGTCCCTCTACCTGCTCCCTGCCTATCACTCTCTCAGATACACGCCAAATGCACAACAAAAACATGAGGATATCTCTTTCACTCATTTGTGGTGTCCGGGGTAGTGTGTCACACGTCTCACTGTGTTCTCTATAGTTCTTCATGTACTATATATATATTATTCGTTTCATATATCTTGGTTAGTCGTTCTTCAATCACTACTGGAAACAGGTTCTTTGCCGAGGGCCAAAGGCACTCGGCAAAGACTCAAAAACTCTCGGCAAAAATGTTAACGTGCGTAACCGACGGCAAACTCCGCACGGCTTATCGGCTGACGGCAAAGCATGCTTTGCCGAGGGCCAAAACGCGGGCTCTCGGCATATATGTTGCCGAGGGCCAAACCGGCACACGGCAAAGATTTGGGCCCCGCAGACCACCCCGCGCTACGCCCCGCCGACTAACGGCACCTTTGCCGTGAGCCAAACGGAACAGCCCACGGCAAATATCTCCCTTTTGCCGTGAGCTCTCCTGGCGGCCGACGGCAAAGTCGGTAATTTTGCCGTGAGCCCCTTCTTCGACCCACGGCAAAGAGTGGTCTTTTTGCCGTGGGCTTTCTGGAGCTCTCGGCAAAGGGATGTGCCCAGGTGCACAGTTTAGGGTCACTTTGCCGAGAGCCCCAGAAAGCCCACGGCAAAGTGACCATAATTTTCTGTTTTTTTTTATTTATTTAATTCCAGACATTTACATCATCAAAAATATATCCAGAAAGTACAATATCAATAATTCTCACAATATATCATCAATTCTCACAATATATCACCAATTCTCACAATATATCACCATTTCTCACAATATACCACCATATAACACCAAATATAACCATATAGCACCAAAACTCATCACAAATCACCACAAATCACATATTGTCCATACGAACACCATAACTCATCATAATTCAGCAACACAAGTTCATAAACAAGTGTAAGTACAAGTTCAAATAAAAGTTCAATTTCAAGTCCAAGTCCTACAACAACAAAAAGAAAGTGACAAAATGCACACAGCACTCACGGAGGCGGAAACTGTGATCCCTGTGAGTCGTGGATCTCTTCATTTGATGCTGCTCCGGAACGTCCAGTCTGCATAGAGAAGAAAAAATATTTGTGAGACATACACAACAGAGGAGGCCAAAAAGAAGAAGAAAATGAAGTAAAAGCACTCATACCCCAGGAGGTGTATGAGGAGGTGGAGGTGGAGGTGGCTGGAACATCGGGATCTGCAGCGGCGGTGCACCACCCATCTGGCTCAGCATCTGCATGTAGCGCATCATGTGCTCCATCTGGTGCTGCTGGGCCGCCATCGTCGCCGCCATCTCCTCCCTCTGCCTCCTCTCTTGTTCGAGCTGGGCCTACAACATGTCACTCAAATATTACAATGCAAAGATACGAATTTAAGAGTCATGTAGCGATAAATGAAACACAACTAACCTTGAGTGCATCCACCTGGTGCTGCGTCGTGGTCGGGCGTGGACATACGGCTGGGGTCGAGCTCGTACTCCTCGCTCGAAGCTGCGAGAGAGTAGGAGTGCTTGACGTGTCAAGCGTGCCGTGGCCCATCATGTAGCGTCCGTGCTTCTTGCCACCTCCCGCCAGCATGACAACCTCTCCATCAAGGTCCTGAGTGCTAGGGTCGTACTCAGGACCATGGATCTTCTTTGCCACGTCGGTGTACTGACTTATGCGGCTGTGGACGCTCGCGTTGCTGTAGGCCTCAGGTGGGTCCTCCGGGTTGTAGTCGATGTCGGCGGTGGCCTTACCCTTGTGGGACAGAACCCAAGCCTTGAACTGTCCACATGGTTGGCCACCATGCGACGCCGACTGCGCAAAAATAGCAAGATGGTTAGAAAGTATGCATAATTGAGCACTACAATACAGAAATTAAGTCACGTACCCATCTTTCCCCGTACTCCTCAAGGCTAAGGTTGCCTTGATGGTGTGGTGCACCTGTCATCAGCAAACGTCGGTCTCGAGCGGCGTTGTGCGCCTCCAACCACTCGGGGGAACACCATTTGTCCACCATCACTTTCCAGCACCGGACATGCGGGGCGCACCAGCTCGGAACTACCTACACGTCATTAAGAATATATACTTATAAGAAGATCAATTTTAATGCGCATACTATTAGAGTACATACATCATTATTAACGTTTTGCATGTACCTGCAGGTATTGCTGCCGAGTGAGCGTCATCTGTCGAGCTTGCTTTTTCGTGACCTTCTCACCAAGGTACGAACCGTGGAAGGTCACGATCGCCTGGATCCGCGCCTCGTGGTGCATGTCCGTGACCAGCTTCGGGCAGGCGGCGTTGGCCACAACAGCTGCCCTATCCTCGTAACCCTCCTGGCATCTGAAGAAATCCTATACACATTGACAACATGTATGCAGTCATTAATCCAAAAAAGACTAGTAAAGCGATGTATTGACCCTTGTAGGGAGAGGAACACTTACCCACAGCTCGCCGGTGACCCGCGCCGCCTTGTTAGCGAACACCCTGCCATCCCGATCTGCTCGATCAGGGACGACCTTGTAGTGCTCCCAAGTGTAGGCCGGTTCCGTCACTCCGGCATGCGTCACCAAGCCAGGAAAATTGGGCCTTCAACAGAAGGCCCAATATGCCGTTCACCTTGCACGCCTGACAACCTGGCGCCACTTTCCTCCAATACCTGCCCAAGTGAATCAGAAAGATTATTAGTTTCGAGTCCGATTCTTAAAATAGAAAATGAAGTGGAAACATTTAGAGTTAGTTACCTATCTCCAGAGGGTCGAATCATCGGTCGTCTCTCAGGAGGGATCGGACGATCCGGTAGTCTGGAAGGACCTCGCAGCCACACCGGCGGAACAGAGTTACTGCAACTCCCTGTCGCCTGCTCTCCCTCCTCCTCCTCGTCCTCCTCCTCCCCCTCCTCGTGCTCCTCGTGCTCCTCCTCCCCCCCTCCCCCTGCTGGCCCTCCTCTGAGGACTGCTGCTCCTCCGCCTCCTGTTCCTCCTCGTACTCTGGATCAGGCGACGGCTCTCGAAAAGAAGGACGGCTCTTCCTGCTCATCCCTCGGCTCGTGCTCCCCTCCGACTGACCAGCTCGCTGTCCCCTTATCTTTTGGTACAACGAGCGCACGTTCCTCATGCCGCCCACCATCTTTGAACAATTACCTGCAATACAATTCAACAAAATAATAAGCATGAGGTAAACAAAATAATAAGCATGATGTATATAATCTGAGAAAAACAAAGTAAACAAAACATAATATATTTGCATTATGTAGCATTACATGTTTCAGAAGTAGTCATCATAATCGGGTTTGGCAGGATCATAAGTGTCATCATCACTATCAGCCATGTCCATATATTCCTCGATATGATTCGAAGGAGCACTGCCGTCATCATCATCAATCCCTAACTGTAATCGCTCAAGTAATTGCAAGTCCATCATATTTTCTACTTCATCTCCAGCGTCCTCATCAATGTCTACTTGCATTGCGATCGCTTCGTTTAAGTTTATCTCAAACTTCCCTTATAGCCCCTCTTCTTGAAAGAACTCTACGTCATTTGTGTTTGGGTTGTTGTAGTCTTCATCGTTTGGAAGAGGTAGCCTACCTTTCAGTAATACCTTGTACACAACATCCCAACCCTTTAGCCGGGCGTCCGTTTGACACGGGTATGACAGATAGTAAACTTGGGTGGCCTGTTGAGCCACGATATAGACATCGTCTCCTGGGTAGACGGATGACTGTCGAATTTCGACTAGACCGACATTAGGAGTGTGTCTGGTTTGTGCGGGATCAAACCACTGGCATTTGAATATGATAGGCTTCAGAGGTTTGCAACCATAAAAAGTGAGTTCGTATATCTCTTCAACTCTTTCATAATAATCGACGCCATCTTCGCCGGGTGTGCACACCCCGGAATTAGTGGTTCTACGATTCGGGCGACTGTGCTCATGTCTTGTTGTATGAAAGCGATATCCATTCACGTCATAGACATTAAATGACATGACTCTATATGCACAGCCATCGGCAACCTGTCTCAACTCGGGACTCATAGACGCATCAGTTTGACCCTGCAAAGCTCAAGGACGAAAGATCGTTACATCAGAGACGCACGACCAATTTGCTTTGTCAAACAACGTACAACATTCATTGCATAATACCTTTTGTTTGAACCAAGAAATGAAATCAGGCTTTCCATCCCCCGCACCCTGTCTAAGAAGGGTCTCAGCTTGTTGCGGGGTAGCTTTCCTTGAAGAACACCAGAATCGGCGATGAAATTCTCTGTCAGAACGACAATCAAAAGGGATTACATGAGAAATTATGATGTTTTAGTTAACAAGTTTTTAAGGACTTACTGCATGTACGGCTCCACTTCGGAGAGGTTGGTCAGCACATAGTACATGATAGAGCGCCACTCCTCATTATTCAAGTTTTTGGGGCTCGCATTACTTGCACTTCCTAGTTGTCCTTGAAAAAGGCTGAGGCTGGTACCATTTTCGCCAGAATTGTAACGAGGGGGTGGATTATGCACGCTTGGAAGTTTGTCACCATAGTAAGTTGTCGTGGTGTTTGATACCTCCTCGAGAACATATGCCTCTGCAATGGAAGCTTCAATTTTGCATTTATTTCTACATTTACTTCGAAGAACCTTTTGACATCTCTCGATTGGATAGCACCAACGGGCCTGCACAGGCCCCCCCATTCGTGCCTCATATGGAAGGTGCAAAAGCAAATGCTGCATTGGATTGAAGAAGCCCGGGGGAAAGATCTTCTCCAACTTACAGAGCAACACAGGTGCCAATCTTTCCATGTCAGCGACCATGGTTCGAGATAGCTCTTTAGCACAAAGCTGACGGAAGAAGTAGCTCAACTCTGCCAACACTTCCCATACATGATTGGGGACGTAGCCTCGAACCATCACCGGAAGCAGTCGCTCAATCCATATGTGGAAGTCATGACTCTTCATCCCATTGATTCGCATAGTAGATAAGTTCACTCCCCTTCTCAGATTCGCTGCATACCCATCAGGGAACATCAACAATTGAAACCATTCTAGCACTTGGCTCCTTTGAGGCCTGTCCAAGACGAATTCAGCCTTAGGCTTTCTCCAATTCTTGCCGCCTGCAGGAGGCTGCATAACTTGCTTTGGTCTATCACACAACGTTGCCAGATCCACTCTAGCCTTCACGTTGTCTTTTGTCTTCTCAGGAATGTCCATAATTGTTCCCCAAAGTGCCTCGGCGATATTCTTCTCGGTATGCATTACATCGATGTTATGTGGAAGAAGAAGGTCATCATAATAGGGGAGCCGCTCTAATCCGGACTTATGAGTCCACATATGTAGCTGACTCTATCCCACAAAACCACCTTCTTCTGCATCGACCTGGAGAGAATCTATTTGAGCTCGAACCGCGGCACTTGTCATAGTCTGCGGGGGCGGGTCTGTAACTACCACGCCTTTCGTAAAGTTCTTGATGTCTCGTCTAAATGCGTGATCAAGACACAGGAATTGTCGATGTTTGTCGAACGCAGAATACTTGCGACCCTTCTGCAAGTAAATGAACTGCAGAGCTGCCTTGCATACTGGACAAGGGTACTTTCCGTGAACACACCATCCGCAGAATATCCCATATGCCGGCAAGTCATGCAAAGAGTAGTGGTACCAAACATGCATTTTGAAGTTTGTCTTTGTAGCTCGATCATACGTCCATACCCCTTCCTCCCAAGCGCGGACCAATTCATCAATCAAAGGCTTCATGAACACACCCATATTACTTCCAGGGTGTTCAGGAATGATCAAGGACAAGAATATGTTCTGTCGTTGAAAGAGGACGCCGGGAGGGAGGTCGAGGGGGACAACGAAAACGGGCCAACAAGTGTATGCAGCAGCACCCATTCCATAAGGATTGAAACCATCTGTTGCCAGGGCAACACGTACATTGCGAGCCTCTAAAGCTTTCTCACGATGAATATCATCGAAATGGTTCCATGCTTCACCATCCGCTGGATGGACCATCTTGTCAGGATTGTATCGTTTGCCATTTTTGTGCCATGTCATCTGTTTCGCGGATTCCTCGGTCATAAAGAGCCGTTGGATCCTCGATATAAACGGAAGGTGCCGCATGATCTTCACGGGGATCGCAAGCTGCCTCTTCTGACCTTCATCTGTGTCTACCTCCAGGTACCTAGAGGCACCACAGTTTGGACAATAATTTGCTCTCGCGTGCTCTTCCGTAAATAAGAGGCACTTATTGGGACAGTAGTGTATCTGGTCATATGGCATCTTAAGTGCTCGTAGGAGTTTCTGTGACTCGTACAGGCTCTTTGGCATAATGTGATTTTCTGGAAGGAAGCTTCCAACGACCGTCATTAGAACATCATAGCATTCTCGACTCAGACTAAACTGAGACTTCACGGCCATTATGCGTCCAATGGCATCTAGCTGAGAAACCTTTGTGTGGACGTGGAGAGGTTTCTGTGCCGCGGACAACATGTCGTAGAACGCCTTTGCGGATGCCTCTGGCTCCTCTTCCATACGTGCTTCATCGAAGTCATTTAACATGTCTGCTACGCCGCCATCGTCATCAACTTCCTCGAGGCGTTGTCTGACGACCTCGTCTCTCGTACGGTCGGCTTCACCATGGTATATCCACCGATAATAGTTCGTGGTGTATCCATTCCTGCCCAGATGTTTACCCATCTCCTCCTTGGTTTTCAGACGCGTGTTTCCACATTTGCTACAGGGGCACCAAGTCGTGCGCGCTCCTTTCGCCTTAGCAAATGCCAATTCCAAGAAAGCTTCGGTCTTCTCGATCCATTCATCCGTGAACGAACCGGGGCTTGGACGACCCGTGTACATCCACTCACGGTCATCCATCCTCTTAACATATATATCAACAAGTGATGTAACCATTCAACTGAATATACACGATGTTCCTACTACCTAATAGGTAAGGATAGGTCCTAATCCCACCCAAAGACGCGTAGATGAGGTCAGTTTTCCATGGCTACCCCTATCCGAGATAGAATTTCGACAGCACCTCCCCGCTGTTCTCCAAATACACGTCCACAAAGAGAGAGTGTGTATCCGGAGAACAACGGGAAGATGGTGCCGAAACTCTGTCTCGGATCGGGGTAGACCATGAAAACTGACCTCATCTACGAGTCCTCGGGCTGTCCATAACGTGGACAATTCGAAACAGATAGAGTTATAGATATGCAAACATGTGCATATCTTCAACCCTATCTCTTTCGAACGGGAGACGCCTAACTCGGTTTCGTGATCTACGAACATTAAAAGACACGAGGTTCTTTTATGACTCACCTAGCTCTCAGGCGAAGTGAAGCGTCGACGATGGTGCACACGGCCGCTCCTGTCAAAAACAGGACCAAAATAATGTCAATTGTAATTTTTAATATAACCAGGTGAATAGGTTTTAAAAAACCTGTTTACATGAACCACTAATTATGGCAACATGAGCAACATGCGAATCCACCTGAAACTAAGATGAAAAATGCAATTCCTTGAAAAACCAAAAAGGCATTGTTACTAATATGAAGTCATAGCAATCCCATAGGCCAGCAGAGGGGGGGGGGGTTTAGCTGTCTCCTGCCGCGGGGGTGGGGGGCGCGGCGGGGGCTCGGCCGGACCGGGAGGGGCGGCCTGGGGGGGGGGGCTCGGCCTGCCTGGGGGGGGGGGGGGGGGGCGGCTCGGTCTGACCGGAGGGGCGCCGCGGGCGGACCGCCCCGGGGGGGGGGGGGCGCGGGGGTTCGGCCGGCCGGGCCCCCGGGGGGGGGGGCGCGGCGGGGGCTCGGCCGGCCGGGAGGGGCGCGCGGGAGGGGAGGCCGGCGGAGTTACCTCGGACGCAAGTTTGGCTAAGACTGTCGGGCGCGCGGGCGCTTGGATATATATATATAGCCACTTTGCCGTGTGCGTGAAAAACTCTCGGCAAACTAGATCTAGCTCTCGGCAAAGGCCGTTTGCCGTGAGCCCAAAACACTCTCGGCAAACGTCGATCTAGCGCTCGGCAAAAGAATTCCGATTTAAATAAAAAACGTTACGACATTTGCCGAGAGTCTGACGGAGGCTCACGGCAAAAAGGACATATTTACCGTGAGCTTTACCTAAAAGCACACGGCAAATAAATTTTCCAGTAAATATGATAAATGCTGTATAAATTTTAAAATTACCAAAAATATCATAAAAATTTTCAAAAATTCACATGATACACTATTTCATGTCTATTGTCCATTAAAAATATTTGAAGTCAAACTCCACATACGGTGTCGCTTTGACTCCCAATTCTCATGCATTACTCTCAACTCTCCTCTACTTCTTCGGAGATTTTTCGTTTTCTAAGCGTCGTACATAGCCATTTCCTCCAAACTGCTTTAATTTTTTACCATAACCTCAGTGTTTGCTATCATGATGTCTCGACAAATTTCATGATTTTTTAACTTCATTTCCTTTTATTAGAATTTTAACACTTTTGAACAACGTGTTATCGGACATGTTTCGTGCATAATATGTTCAAATTTTTCTTTCATAGCCTGGATTAAAACATTATTGGATTAACAAATCATGATTATAATTTTTTCATTCATTTTCATTATTGTCACAAAGACTTGTAGTTCAAATTTGACACTGGTCCAAAAAATCAGTTAAATGAAATTAATGCACTAAATATAGCAAACAGCATGTAAAATAAAAACAATTTTAACATGACATACAAAATAACATATCACTACACAAGAAAAAATCTTGAGTGGAGAAAAGGAAAAAGTACAAACCTATTTTGCCGACGGTCAGCACAAAACACACGGTAAAAGCCATTTTTGCCGTGAGTCTTCCACAGACCCTCGGCAAACGTGGCCTTTTGCCGAGAGCCCGACAGAGGACTCTCGGCAAAGGTGTAACGTCGTTACCCAACCCGACGGCGGTCGGTGCACGGGGCCAGGGATGGGCACTTTGCCGAGAGCCGGCCGTGGACTCTCGGCATACAGGTATTTTTGCCGTGCGTTTTTTATTTTGCTCTCGGCAAATTGTTAGTATACCGAGTGTTTTTTTGTGCCGTGAGTTTTTTTTGGTGCTCACGGTAAAGGTGTCCCTATGCCGAGTGGCCGTGGTTTTGCCCTCGGCATAGTTGCGGCGCTCGGCATATGACGCGTTTCCGGTAGTGAATGAATGTTTTACCATTCACCAATATATATGCAAACTTTTTCTGAATCTTGGAAATGAATCTTAGTTCGCAATATTAACCAATGGGAGCACAAGAATGACTGTTTTTTGCTACCTACAGATTCTGTGGAAGCAGCACGATGCAATATAGTGGCGACTGACTATTTATATATCGACGAGAAACCTACACACGTCGTCGTGCTTCAGTAGCCGGACAGCTGCATCTGTTTCCCAGCGCACCTGGCGACAGGGTAGCACAGCAAATGTGTCTGTCAAAACTGCTGGCTGTAAATACGGCTCCGGTTGGCCTGTTTGTGCTGGCTGCGCTCGCTGTGCTGCAGCAGCCCTAAGCAAAAACATACTATAGCGCTGTGCCCCTGTACTAACAACAGCAGCAGCCGCAGCCGAACTAAGGGCAGACGAGATCCGGCTCCTCCTATACGATCAAGCATGGAACTATATGACATTTCCCATCTGCCTCCCAAACCTATACTGTATCTTTTTTTTTTTTTTTGCATCGTTTTTCTCTTCAACGTCAACTGCACTGTCATCCTCATGTATCCACCTTTGACACAACTAATATTGTGTGCTTTTGTGGCTGTTTTGCTTCACTTTGGAGCTACATATATATATATACACTTGATATGGAGGACGTAGAGAAACAACTATAAATATGTGTTGACAACTCATGTAGCTAGGAGAGCATAGTATAGGTGAGTTTTATTATGTGTACCAACTACCACTACCAAAAAAAACTTTCCTGTACGAAACACTACTTTTTCTCCAGTGTCTTGCAACTTGTTAGAGTTTTCAGTCTTCGCCAGTTGCTATGCCCAAAACTCGCCTTGCATTGATGGAGTAGCAAAGAGAAATGTCGGCACACAAATAAAAGTCGCTCCTATACATTGTGGACTTAATTATTGGTATATATGGTGAACTGGATTGGACTGACTGAGACATTAAATTGGGCAAAGTTAGAATAAGGCCTCGTTCTCAAATAGATATTACATTATGGGAAACAACTTCAACAGTGATCTTTATGAAGCAATACTCCCTCGGTCCTTTCATTTCATAAATTGTTGTGGTTACGATAATAACAACGGTAAATTCACTTTTAAGTTAACATTCTCGTCCGGACGATAATAATTTAAAAAATAGAGGAAATATGTATGCTAACAAGTTTTCCAACGTGTAAATTTTGTTCTGTAAGAAGTTACCTAGGAAGAGAATATGTCGTAATAACGCAAAATATATCATTTTAAATCAACTATGCATGAAATGATTATCAACACGTCACATGTTATTTTGAATCAGCTATGTTCAAGTGTTTTACGTAGTAGTATGTGTTGTTGCACACTTTTCAGAAGAGAGGTACACTCATGGAAGTGCCGAAGGAAAACAAATGAACTAGTGAGATAAATCTGCATATATGTTGGTGAACATGATGATGGACAAGAAAAACATCAAGGGAAATTGATGGACTACTACATGTAATGCCTACCATTTGTGCTAGGGCCAGATAGCGCGGATTGTGTGGTGTTTGGTTGTTACGTGCAGCTGGAGCCTCAAAATGATCAGGTCTATTAACCACTTTTATCTTTCTTGTGAAATATTTTTTACTTATTACCATTAATAATAATTGCAATGTAAAAGAAATAAAATAAGAACCGATAGGAAAAAAGAGGATGGATATCATCAGGGGCGGAGCCACGTCCCGGGCTGGGGGGGGGGGGGGGGGTGGCTGCAGCCTGACCTTGGTAAACGAACACTCAAGCAAACCTGCAGTCTAGGTAGCTAGAATGCCATCTCTGCCTACCTGTCATGCATCGCTCTCAGTTTTGCCTTCTGAAAATGATCCGAAAATGAACAGAACGCCTGGAAAGTTAGATATATGCAGCCCTCCATTTCTGTTTTGAAATCTGCTCTAATTACTAATCCACGCTCCTCTAAAACTTATACGATTTCTAGTGTTGTTGCATATTGTCTACTGTGTATTGTATGCAGATTTCTTAGTTCAAAATAACCTATGATAGATCGGTAGGGTCACGCGTATGTCCACGCCCACGCCCTTCGTCCTACTATCATACACAGACAAATTGGTGTGCACAGATAGGATTTTTTAGCCTAGCCGTATTTAGCTCCTCCTTAACTCGGATTCCTGGCTCCGCCACTGGATCTCGTGCCTTTGTGGTTGATCCATCTCTATTGGTCAATGGTGGAAAGGGCGACTAATCGAGCAACCGAACCGTATTCCATGTATCAATGAAATGGAAAATCGAATCAGGGTGGATCAGCAAATTAAAGCAGCTAGCTATTTCATCCAGATGCAGCCGGCGATTTCATCCAAACTACATTCTCTACCGCAGGCGAGTAGTCGTACAAACAAACTGATCCCAAATATGCCTTGCGTCTACCAATGGAATATCCTGCTACTTCCCATGCCTACAAACGTAAGCATAAAGTTTTGAGAACTCAAAAACTTCGACTCTCCTAAGGGTGTCATAATTTATATAGTTCCCATTTCTGGTTCACATCTTTATGAATTTAACACACAACAACTAAAATTCATTGCCACATTCAGCAACATGAATACTATCTTCAGCTAATTCTAGAGAGGACACACAATTAAGCATGGGTATTCCGTATATAGGAAGTTGGACATTTATGTGCCATATTGGCACCATATCCTATGAAAACCAGTCCACCTATGCAAACTATGAAAACTCCAACAGAGGCTGCAGGATCCCCATCTGAGGGCACTGGACAGAGGTGGGGAAATTTTTTATTTGGACGCCCGCCTCACTCCACCGTTGCCCGGCATTTTTGCATAGTGAATCCTGCCTCCGTTACGAACGCATCACTCCGTCACGGCTTCGTTTCGTCTCAACCGAATCTCCCCCAGGCGCCTCGTCTCTCGACCTCATCTCCCCCAGGTGCCGGCATCCTAGGCCCTCCTCGCCGCCGCGGCCCCCTCGCCGCGCCGCCGCCACTTCGCCTCTCCGTCACGGGATTCTATCGGAGATTCGCCGCTGATGGACGAGTACGAGCGGCTGGCATTCGAGACGCAGCTCAACCGGGCCATTGTCCTGCGCCGGTGCTACTCCGAGCCCAACCCCGTCCGGCTCGTTGCGGAGCACCAGGGCCCACCAGCTGCCGGTGGTGCGCCTCGTGGGGCAACCGACGACCTGCAGGGAGAGGCGGCGCGGCCGGTGCTCCGCTGGCTGAGGAGCGCATAGGAGTGCTCGAGGAGGAGGCAGCAGCAGGCTGACGCGGCACGGCACCCGCCGCTGACGGTGCCACGGGTTCCACTTCCACCGTGCTGATGTGTGTCGATGTTGTGTGAAGACCTTAATCGGTAATAGCCATTGGATCATGTCATGCAAAGCTGATTGATTCCCCAGTGCCATTGGTTAGCTAGCATCCTAGCTGCAGGGTACTTGCGTTAGCATATTAAAGGTTGGGCAATTTCTTTTCATTTAGTTTCTCCTGTACATCAGTTTGGGCAATTTAGGGGTTGCTGATCATAGGCATGGTTTCAGGAACTTCCAAGTGGAGTATGTGTTAGACATCGTTGACTCCAGAACAAGTGATGCACTGCAACACTGAAGAAGAACGTAGGCATCTTGCAAGTAGTCCACCTCCTGTTGAAGCAGCATTACTTGAATGGTCCATCAATCTCATGGCAGATGTAGTGGAAAGTGATGGCTACAACAAGATGAATGCTCGCAACATTGCTACGGTTTTTTTAGAATCTGTAGTAAGCCTGATGTATGTAGCGTAGGGATCAAACTGATGTATGTAGCGAGCAAACTGATATACAGGAAGCCTGATGTATGTATGTAGTAAGCCTGATGAATCTCCAGGAAGGCCCTAAGCCTGATGTATGTAGCGAGCAAACTGATGTACAATGTATGTGTTACAAAAAAGATTATTCTGAAATAATTATGGATGATCTTGAACATGTGATTTGGTCTTATTTGTGGGAAAAAGAACTGTCCAAATATCACATACGAACCTGTGTATGCAGCACAATTGATCTGAAAATTGTTTTTACAAGAGTACTTTGCTCAATTGATCTAAAAAAGTTACAGGAAATTGAAATATCAGGCAGCCGCTTCGGTGCCGACTTTACAGCGCAAAGCATACAAAGATGTCCAATGCACCAACGTACAGTTCAACTGGACACGCACATGACTGATTTCATAATATCAAAATTAGAGGAAGAAAAATCAGTGACATGCATTACTGAAAGACATGAAGTAGTTCAGTAACTTAGTGTCAGCACTCAGCACAATGCAGCTACAGGCACATGCCATTACATTATTGCAACCGGCTAGTGAACACTGTCTGGGCAATTGCGTGCATCATGATCAGTTACTTGATTACATTTTCTACACTTCCGTTTGTTCTTACTCTTACTTCCACTTCCGGTGTTTCCCTCCTTGCCCTTCCTAATTCTTTTTGATCTCCCTCTCGACCTGATATCGTTTGGTGGATGTATATCGACCTCAGTTGGAATTTTATTACCCAGGAAAGATTCATACATCCTGTTTATCAACTCTCATAGCAGGCGTGATCTTCTCGAAAGGTTCCAGTAGGTTAGATAAACTAGAACATAAAAAGTCCATCCCTTGTTCAGAGTTCTTGGCCATTTGAATAAGATCTTCAAACTTGTTGCGCGTTTCTGAAATCTTTTTCCGCATTGCCACCTCCTTAGGATCCTTAGGCTTTTCATCCAGCAGGTTACCTTCCTCATCAAAGAATAATTCCCTGTAAAATTGAAGAGCTCATGAACTCTGGTAGTATAAAGGCAAACAGAAAAGAGGGCCATACAGGAGGAAACAAAGTACAGACCTTTTACATCTGGTGTTCCATCTCTTCATAATATAATTCGATGATACCTCATTTTGCTTCTCAGCGCGAAGCACTTGTATGATATACCGACACGGGATGCCATAGGACTCATACAATTTACAGGAGCACCTACCAAACATGTTTGTAATGTTCATCTGAACAACTCGCTCTTTTCCAGATAGGTTGCTGATGGTGAAACATTTTTCATCTTCACACTCTGAGATACCTTGAATAAAGCAATGGTCTCTTGCGGCTACGATTTGTTCCTGAAATTTTCTAAAAACTTCATGTGTATATATCACACTATATTGCTTCTCCATGGGCCATGGTGTCATCAATTTAGGAGTGGTGTGAAGACTCGCATTGTCAGCTATCAACTCCTCTTGGCGTTGGCACTCCAAAGTTGTGTCAAACCTTAGCCAGAACTCAACAAAGGTCAACTTTCTATGAATGAAACGATTAAAAAAGGAAGTTGCACTTTCCGATCGTGATGTTGTCCTAAGCATTCCTGCTAGAGGTATGTCCAAAAAGTAAACCGGAATCCATGATTCGCGAATGGCAAACCTAGATGAAAACCAATCATTTTCCATTAGCCCATAATCTGTTATTATAGAATTCCATTGTGACACAAATTCATCTGAATTCTCGGTCCCCCAAACACACTTGTTTAGTCTTTCCAAAAATTTTTCATCTTCTCTTACAGAGGGCCCGACCTTCTCACGTACCTTATCCATGATATGCCACATGCAAAGTCTATGTGCTGTGTTTGGTAGAATCTTAGCAATAGCAGCCTTCATGCTCGCATCTTCATCTGTCATGATTAGATGAGGTGCAACTCCACCCATAGCCTTAAGAAAGGTCTCAAACAACCATACATATGACTCGATCTTTTCATCTGCTAAGAATGCTGCCCCAAGAAAAATACTTTGCAAGTGATGATTGACACCAGTAAACGGCACAAATTTCATGTTATACTGGTTGGTGGTATATGTTGCATCTACCGAAACCACATCCCCAAAAATACTATACTTTTTCCTGCATAATGCATCTGCCCAAAATACACGAACAAGTCGTCCCTGTTCATCCACCATGAAGTCATAAAAGACGGCCGGATTTACTTCCCTCTTTCTCTCAAGTTGTGCCACAAACATTTGTGCATCTGCATCCTTGATTTTGGTTCTCAGGTCACGGTAGTAGTTTTGCAAATCCCTCTTTGTGCACCCAACATTCTTAAACCCACCCTCACCGACATGGAGAAATCGATATGCCTGTGAGGTGCCAATGCTAGCCTTATGACAATTGAACAACGTACTCTTAGCCCTCTCACTGACTCTCCGGTTGGATCTTAGTAAATGTCTCTTATCTGGCGACACGAAACCATGGTTGTGCTCCTCAACCATTGAAGCAATTCTATACTTCTTGTCACTTTCAAGCTTCACAACAATATGTGCCTGACATCCACATCTGGTTTCCATCACATTATGTGTCGTCTTTCTTTTTTTCCCAGGTCCATCAGTATCATTTGTTATGTTCTCCTTTCTATACCCTTCCCTTGAACAATAATACCTCTTGAATAATATGTCCTCATTTTCCTTCTTGTGCTGACCAACACAAACTGCAAAACCGGCTTCATGTGCATACGACTTGTAGAATTCTTCCACATTTTGAGTGTATCAAAGATCAATCCAATTTTTGGCTTCAAATGCTCTTTGGAGTTTGTGTAGTTTCTGTCACTGGTACAAGATACCTGCAAGAGTGTAAAATTGTATCAGCTCATAAGAAATCCACTCGATGCATGTCAATGTAATAAGCAGATGAAGCTATCAGTAGAGGAACTTACTGCTGTACTCAAATGTTGTGGTGTGCTTGGACGTTCGGAATCAGCTTCAACTCTGGCGTTGACGGTGATGACAGCATGATCACCCACTACATTCATGCATCCACGTTAGCAATGATCAGATTAATTTTGATCAAAGAAAGTAATGCCGGCATGAATGGCTGCCACTACCATCGCCGAAGTTCACGTCGTGGATGGCTGCCAGCTCCATGATGGGCGGCTGCTCCATAGCGGCGAGCAGCATCAAGGCGGACGGACGGCTTTGAATCACGGGAGCGACGAGGCTGTTGGAGCTGGCGCTGATACCCGTTGATGCAGCTCCCATCTCCATGGCGGAGCCGGCGGCCGCCGGTTCCATGGCGCTGTTGGCCCTAGTGATAGTAGCCGCCTGTTCCATGGCCCGTGCCGTCGTGACGAGGGTGGTTGAGGTCGCCGGTCTGCAACTCGCCGTGGACAGACGAAGGAAGCCCTAGGGCGGCGGTGCCTGGATGCGATACGCTCGCACGGACTTGATCGGCGTCGCTTCGTCTCGCCCTGACGTAATGGAACGGAACGTGACGGAGAGATGCGTTCGTAACGGAGGCAGGATTCACTATGCAAAAATGCCAGGCAACGGTGGAGTGAGGCGGGCGTCCAAATGAAATTTTTTTTCCATCTCTTTCCAGTGCCCTCGGATGGGGATCCTGCAGCCTCTGTTGGAGTTTTCATAGTTTGCATAGGTGGGCTGGTTTCTATAGGATATGGTGCCTTATATATTGGAAGGGCCTATTTCTATCAACAGATTTGTTGTTGGAAACTTGTTAAATATGGCTCCACTGTAGATCTTGCATCCAACAAATCAAATGGAATTCAGGTCACTTAAAAAGGGCAAACACTACTACAAAAACGATTTTCAGTGACACAATCCAAAATACAAGTGGGTGGCCGGTATATCGCACGTTCTCACTATATATATCCTGTCACTGAAAATGGTGGACTCAGGCTAGTGATGCTCCTCTTATGCGCCCGCCAGTGTACTGTGTAGGCTGTCTATTTATCCTATTTATCTATATATCGACCAGATGGGCACCACCATCGTCGCCAAGAAGCCCCTGCCTCAACCCCTCGCACTGCCTACTTGCACCATCCCGCGCCCGCGACCTTCGCCATTGACGATGGTGGCCTGCATCTCCAAGGCATGTTGCTGTTTCCAGTTAAATCTGTCAACAGATAAAGAGCTATAGTGAAGTCCTGTATAGTAACATCAAATTATAGCAATTCGTAATGTGCTGTGTAATTAACTGCTATAGTAGCAGGCAACTGTTTAGCAAACAGTAACCGGCAAGAAAGAAGAAGCAGAGTATATATGGATACCCATTAAATCCTGCTAAAACAACAAAAACACTACTCCTTATACCCATAATCAATACACATTACAATACTGGTGACTCCATGCCCGCCTAGCTATTTAATTTGAGCTTCTCAGCACTATCATTCACGCACCCTCTCTCCCCTCTCCTCTCTGTAAAATCTGAACAAAGCTGAGACCACCTGTGCTTGACCATGGGTCGTGCCACAATACTCTCTGCTGCACTCCTCGCTGCCATCGCAGTCGCCGGAGTGATCTGCTCCGTCGCGGCTCCCGCATTGGCGGCACGCGCGGTGCCGGAGGAGTTCATCGTCGGCAACTGGAGACCGATCAAGGACGTGAACGACCCGCACATCCAGGAGCTCGGTGGCTGGGCGGTGGCGGAGCACGTCAGGCTGGTGAACGACGGGCTGAGCTTCCGCAAGGTGGTGCGCGGCGAGGAGCAGGTCGTGTCCGGGGTGAACTACAGGCTCGTCCTTCAGGTGACCAACCGCGACGGGACGGAGGCGATTTACGGCGCTGTGGTGTACGAGCAGGTGTCGACCAAGAAGCGGCAGCTACTGGCGTTCCACCCGGCCAACTGAGCATTTTGCACCGTGATTGGCTCCGTGCAGTGTTTTGACTGTCGAGATGAAATCGATGCTGTTTTTTTTAATTAATATCGCCGGATTATAACTTGCAATAAGAGTTTTGATGAAGCTTGTTAATTTATTGTGTACTGTGAATGAGTATAATAAAAAATTAGCCATTATTTAATGGAATTTATAAAGGGGTATAAGAGCAACTTCAACCGCTCCTTAAATTAAATTTCTAAACTAAAATTTAGAAAATAATTAAAAAAATATCTCTCCAACCGTACTTTTATACTAGTTGCTAAACAAGCTCTCTCACTTACTATATTTAGAGATCAAATTAGAGCTCGCAAAAGATCAAAACAACTTCATATATGTGCTAAGTCGAAGAAAATTACATACGTAACAAATATTTTAAGTAAATTTGATAACTTATATTAGGAGTGGCCGCCTCTCCTCTCTCTCTCTCTAACTTGCACCTCTTGATCTACATTCTCTCATTCGATTTCTCTCGAAGCAGGCCGCCGGATCTGGAGTATGAGACTGTCTGACAGGCAGGGGAGGAGATGGAGAGGGCACCGCAGTGGTGGCCTGCTCGTCAAAGCAAAGCAGTGCCACCATAGCCAAGAACTCTCTTGAATGCCGTCGGTCTGGAGGCACATGATGGCGGGAAAACGGCAGGGGAGGAGATCCTTGTGGCGGTGGTGAGCTGTAACCTAGAATTGACTATGGTCGGTGGCGTCCTCTCCTACCCCGTATGCGACTCGTCCTGGCACCAGACCTATTTCCACAGCTTGACTGCAAGACGCCGCCACCTGATCTCCTCCAAGCTCTACGATGACGAGATGATGAGCCACTGCTGGCGCCCAAGACCAGTAGTAGCGGCAGCGAATTCAACACGATCTCGAAAGTTGATGAGGATTATGATGCTTCTTCTATCGGGCCCATCAAACCAGAGCTGGCGTCATGCACTGTGCCCAAACCTGTTCTTTTTTTTTTCTCAGTACCTGTAGCGGGCGTCCTAACGTGACCGCCACTTTGTTGGAGGAAAGTGTGGTGGGCGTCTTAATAGGCCTGCTGCACTTGACACAAAAAATGTGGCGGGCAGCCACGCGCCGCTGCCGAGTCACTGATTTCTAGTGACACTTTGTTAGTGGCGGCCGTTGAGTCCGTCACTATAGATCATTTTAGTCCATCACTAGAATTTTTTTTATAGTGATACACGACAGTACGAGCTAGAATCTACTTTAGGACAACCTAATAAAAGACAAATTTGTCTGAGAGATACTCACATTTCATGGCTTCATCTGAGAGACATCCAAAAGCTCAAATTTGTCTGAGAGAGACTCAAATTTTGTGTTATTTGTCTAGGAGACATTTCATCTCTGAAATGACCATTTTGGCCTTCGGTCTTCTCTAGTACTGGTTCTGAATTTTTAAACTATAAATCTAGGACAAAAATTTATTTTCACCAACGATTTAAGTCATCACAAGCCAATGTATCATAACAAAAAATGACAACTTTGAAGTGTTGTTTTTGGATGATAAATTATTGTTCTTGGTTAAAACAACAATTAAATGCAAACATTTGCGATTTTTTGTGATGATAGATCGCCTTGTGATGCACAACTTTCATCATTGGTGTAAATGAAATTTTTTCCTTGTTTTGTAGCGAAAATTTGAGAAGCAGTCATACTAGAAAAGACTGAAGGACAAAATAGTCATTTTAGAGGCAAAAATGTCTTCTAGACACATACCATAAAATTTGAGTGTCTCTGAGACAAATTTGAGTTTTTTTGGATGCCTCTCAGACGAAGTAGCGAAATATGTGTGTCTCTTAGACAAATTTTCCTATAAAAAAGCCTCACAATACCTCTCTAGACACTAGCAGGTGCAGCATCAGTTTTGGATTAGAAGCCATTCCATGGTGGGATATTACTGTGTAAAAAACTACCTTGTACATTACAATATTTTGAAAACCAAAATGTACCTTGTTGAAGGTATGCAAACAAAATGGCTTTTACATTATTAGGGGCTTTGTTTATTTGGATAAAAAAGGATGAAATATAGGAACATATAAAACGAGGGATATAAAACACTAACAAACAGAATGGATTTTTTTTTTGAGAAATATAGGAACATGGAATTAATGAGTGTTTGGAATATCAGAACTTCAACTTCGGAAGAGAAGAAATGTAACTTTTCATGTAACTCATCATATTGTGCACCTGTCAATAGTATCAGTTCTGTGTCGGGGTGTGTTCCCACACATGATTAGCAAATTGTCGGCTTGCTTAGTTATTTAGGAGATCAATACTTGTAATACTGTGGTTCCTAATGCAATGCCAATCTAACATTATATTGTAACATTTCACGGTCGTCTTTCCAAAAAAAAAAAAACCGATACTACTGGGTGACCTTACAAGCTCACATTTTAGCATGCGTCATGTACATGGTACTCTTGATAATCTCCTGGCCGGTGTAATCCGTGGAGCAAGATGGAATCGGGACGCACCGATTCTCCCCACGCCACTGCTACACTAGGAGCAGAACGAAATGCTTCGATTGTAGAAGAAGCTACACCATTAGCTTCCTTTGCATTGGGGGTGCAAGTCGTCCAACGGGATAGTTTAGGATGGTGTAACTTGTTTACTGATTCCTTCCATTCTAATAGGAACTGAAAAAAAAAAAGAAAAAAAAAACCCAACTCAACAGGTGAGGGGAACGACTACCACACACCACAGCATTGGGATCGGTAGTAAAGGAGGACGACTCTCTAGGTATAAATTGGATGATGTGAATGGTATATAAATAGAAACACAGATTGCACCAATTTTATTGCTTGGTAGTAATTCGTATGTTTCCAGTTCCTTTATGTTCAATTCTTATTTGAAGCATTAATCAGCATTTTAAAAAGATTTCTGGCTTTAATAAATTTTAGGAGCTCCTTTCCGGTTTTGCTACTGGCCATTGATAGGAATTGCAAATGCGTTAAAGTGGACTTTGGGGTTACAAATTTGTGATTCATAAACCTTCAGTTACACTGATATTATCGCAATGTAGAGTATTTCTTGCTCTTTGTAAAGTCATTTGGTGAGCCCTCCTTATTCAACATTGTGCATCATTCTTAGTCATTCTTGTTGTGGTATGTTATATCTTAGATTCCTGGATCAATTGTTTGTCAGTAGCATACGCGATATAAATACAAGATTTGGAATGATGGACTTTAAGACCAACAGTTATGATTATAAAGCAGAAACAACTATTGAGGCAAGTGTCCTTAATCATCTTGCACCTATTCTTTCTCATTCTGTAAATTGATTGCATGCTTGAGTCAATATGCGGGGACTCTTATGATAGAATTTACTAGATTTGTTTGATTATCCTTATCGCCTGAAACCTAGTCATAGAATGGGTAGATCTTCCTTAGGTTGCTGCGTTAATTGGGATCGACTATATACTTATGATAATTAATATTGGTGTATATATGATCAGATGGTGGTTATCGATGAGAAGGTTACGATGGTGATGATGTTAGTAGATAAGATCTAAACAAGCGGGAACGATGGTGGTTGGTGCTGTTGGCACGGATTGGATTTGGTGGAATACTTGCTTAGACCCTACGGACAAATTGAGTTTGGTGGAATGCTTGCTTAGACTCTAAAGACCGAATCAGGGAGTGGTCACCCAGGATAACAGTGCCACCATAAGATTGGACATGGAATAAGCTTGGTTGATTAATTAGGTGTTCTTACCATCTCATGTAGGTCAATGACAGAACGGAGAATAGAAACTAATAAACTATCTTTGAATCCAAATGGTGCAGGTAAGGGCTCTTGGTAAAGAACAGGTACGGGACGACCGTAAATGCAGAGGTACCTGATGGTCGCTCGTTAGCGAGCAGGCACCAGGAGATCATCTTAGAACAGGCGTCGGAAGGTCGTTCTCCACTGGTGATATCTTAGCGGCGTGTGCATGCTGAAATACCTTTTAGAAAGGCCTCGTAGTAAAATCCTACCGCACACCCAAGGATGTGTGGATGTGAGTCGCGATCACGACATACAAGGGGATCGCGACTTGTGGTTAATGTGGTGCTACACTTTGCAGAGTGTAGAACTACACCTAATAAGTTGGATGGGTTGGAAGGTTGGTTTGGAGATGGATACCTAGCACCTATGATTGCTTCGGTTGGGTTAGCCTCTCATGTATTTAAGTAGGATGCTAATCTATTTAACCGCTAATATGCTATAAATGTTAATAACCTTCCTTCTCTTAGCCAATTATATCATACTTTCTCACACTTGCGGAGTATAACATGTACTCATACTTGCTATCCACAAACATATGTTGCTCAGTGAATGAAGATGAGTAGGTGGGAAAGATGAAAATTGTTAAAAAGAACTATGCATGTGGTTTTTTGGATGACTTTCTGTGGAGATGAATGACACTTACGCATAATTAAAACTTCTCTACTTTGATATATCATTTATGTTTTATTATTTTGTAATTACTTATTCAATTACATAAAGATATTGATTTTTATCACATATATATTGTCCTATATGCGTAAAAACTTGATCTGGGCAAACATATAGATGAGCTCGATTTTGATCCTTAAAATCGAGTGTGACACTCTTGTAGCTGAAAATTGGGATTCTAAAAAGCTATATAGTAATATTCAACTTTCTTCTTGAATGTCATCTGTTCGCTTCCTCTCTCAAAAGATAAACCGGACGCCCCGGAAGGATCCTTGATTAGGAAGATGGGGTTTTTCTGCCCTTTTATCAATAAGTTTTTATTTCCCTTTTCGGACCTATTATACGCTCGATTGAACTCCGGCTGTGCCCCTTCACCGAGCTAGCAAGGTGAGCCCCTCTGCGTGCTGCATCTATTCTGTAGTGGCATGTGTACTGTAGTGTTGGCTGGATGTGTGGTGTACGGATCGATTTGTGATGGTCAAATAAATATGAATGCATTCCATGAACCTATTTCTTTATGGTGCTGCAGACATCTACTGATTTGTGCTAGTTGCACTAATTTGTGCTAGTTGTTTGATGATATTAAATCGTGGATAGCAGTAGAAAATCGTGCGCACCTCAATCTAACCGCACGGTGAAGAATGTATTTTCTCATTCCACAGAAACTATTAGTCGGAAGTTTCATGAGGTACTAGATTCTGTAACACAATTAGCTGCTTCTATCATCAAACCTAAAGATCCTCAGTTTAGAACAGTGCATCCAAAGCTTCAAGAGGACAGATATTGGCCCCATTTTAAGGATTGTATTGGAGCAATTGATGGGTCGCACATACCCGTAACTGTTCCATTACGTGAACAACCAAAATATATTGGATGATATGGGTATGCTTCTCAAAATATCATGGCGGTTTGTGACTTTGATATGCGGTTCACATTTGTTGTCACTGGTTGGGCTGGGTCTGCTCATGACACTCGAATATTGAACGATACTTTACTATCTTATAAAGATGATTTTTCACATCCACCACCAGGAAAGTATTACCTTGTTGACTCTGGATATCCTAATAAAGAAGGTTTTCTTGCACCATACAAGGGTCAACGTTATCATGTATCTGAATTCGAACATAACAACCCAGTGGGATTGAAGGAAGTGTTCAACCATGCACATTCATCTCTTAGAAATGTGATTGAGCGTTGCTTCGGAGTTCTAAAGATGAAGTGGCGTATTTTATTAAACATGCCAAGCTTTTCAGTTGAAACCCAAGCAAAAATCATAGTTGCTTCTATGGCTCTGCATAATTTCATTAGGGAAAGTGCCTTAGGTGATGATGACTTCGACAACTATCAGGATGAGGAAAACCCAGAAGACTCTAACAATGAAGCAAGCATTGCACTAGATGAGTATGATATGAGCGCATTTCGTGATTTTATTGCCGCCGCTTTGTTCTCGTAAACGCTCCTTGTATGCATGAAGATGTATTTTATTCCACTTGTATCCTTTAATATATGTTTGTATGTTATGTATCATGCAAATGGATGGAGAAGTATTTTAATGTACTAAAGTATTAATTATGTATGATGCAAATGGATGGAGACATATATTAATTTACTAAAGTATTAATTATGTAGGTTATTAGTATTAAAAACTGTCCATATAATAATATTTATGTGATTTTTAGCAATCAAATAAGGTACAACAGATTTTAGGGGCATATCAGTCATTTTACATTTAGGACAGATAATCTGTACCAAAATAAGCAGGGTTACCAAACAGTTAGCTTTTTTTTAAGTAGATTCTTCACATAGCTGCTTTCAAAACAATCTGGTTTTTAATAGAATCTATATGGAAATAAGCTCTACCAAACATGGCCTATATGTTTCACACATCGTTTACAACCAAGTAGCATCTTTGCTATCAGTAGCAACAACAACTGCACACTAAATTATTTGGTTCTGGTTATTTTCAATGATCAAATTTGAAACGATCATATTTGTCGGATGCTACGGTATATGCATTATGCCAGTTATACTGCAGCATCCAATTTAGAGTGCTAAACTCGATCGCACCAGCCGCCGTGCAAGCCACGCCCGCTGCTCACACAGTGCGCACCGCGGCACAGGCTGCTCATACGTCATGGACCCACCACCCGTCTGTTCATACACCGCGCCCGCTGCTCGCACGTCACCGGATAAGTCGATGGCTGGGGCTTCCCTAATGCAACTATGGTCAGGGTAATGGAGATGCAGTAATAAAGAGGTAAGAGACGTAGGTTGTTGATTATATATGGTTGTAACACCTCAGCACATTTGAAATCTGTGTAACTGATGTTTCGGCCGGTGCGGTCTGTTAGTAAAATGAAATTATGAGATTGATCTCACATTGGTTGTTTAAGTAGGTGAGAATCATCATATAATTCTCGTTGTTCCAACCATATCACCTCCGTGTAAACTCTTTTATATGAAGCGAGGACGAAAGCGTAAGAATACACGGGTGCCGGTTCCACGTGAGAGCTGGGTTGTAAGCGGAATTTGGGCGCAGGTGTTACAATGGTTCTCTAATTCAGCCTCTAACACCATCAGATGGAAAAGAAAGGACGTGCTAATGCACAGCTTCACGAAACGGATACCTATCTACACAGCAAGCTTCTTCAACAGGTCATTGGATATCACCCTCAACTTGCCTATTCTGTGTAACTGGTTGAAACTACTAAATTTCCAGCTCATCTTAATGACGGGCCAACCTTTGATACTAGTGCATTCATAAGAGGACGAAGCAGGAATTAGGAAGCCCTACACTTCAACCGGAGCGAACTTCACACTCGATCATCGACATGAAGCACATGAGCGGCGGAGATAGGCATCACTTGTTACGTCCAATCCCCATCATGTTTCTTGGTGTCTTGGAAAGTTAGCACTGCTAATGACGCAAACTGGTTGTCATATCCTGGCTACTTCTTTGCCGATGCCTTCCATTCTCATAGAAGTACATCGTAAATGACATTTTGTAACTGGTTCAGCTTATATTCTCTCTATTATTATTAGTCCTTTTCTTGTCCCTTTCTAACCTCTACATATCCCAAGGTTGTGATTCTATTTGCCAACGGAACTATGGTGCATATATTGAGAGTATGTAGTGCCAAAATATGAAGAAGTACACAGGAACGACTACTGTTTTTATTGCTTGGTTGGTGACATGCCAATTTCACTTGCATGCAATAAATCCTCACGAAATCTTTTCAGTAGCATTATAATTGAACTCTTCCTAATATATTCGTTTCTTTTTTAAAACAATTGGTAATATATATTGGACACTTGTTGATTGAGCACCATGTATTTGACAGCTAATGCATGCTACAGAGAATATAATGCATACCCTGGCGTGCCGCACCACACCTTCCTCCGTTGTTGCATAACTTTTTCTGACCTCTGCACAAATGGAGTCTTTCTTTTTTAGAGTCTTGGGAAGTGTTAGATTCAGTATACGCAATTGAATTTTCTACTTTCCAAATAATGCGCCAAAAATGCAGTGTGGTTATTCCAAACACGTGGCGGCCGCCTTCAGTGTAGAACGATTTAGTGTTCAATAACCACGTCATAAACTCCACTACTGCAGTTTCTTATAAGTTGATATTAGAATTCAGAAATGCAGAGTTGGAGTGTGCTTAGTACTGCTGAAGGCTGCTTGAAAATACAAGAAATTTCTAAGAAGATCATGGAGATTGTGAAGACTGTTCAAAGCACAAATATAACTCCTGAAGTGTTGGATAGAGTTAAACCTTGATCATAGCTTTGGTTTACCGTCTCTAGTCCTTGTAGTTAGCTGTAACCTCCGTTTTTTTTTCTTTCTGTTGATCTCGTGAGAGTCTGGTCTAGTATTTTGAGGTTGTGCCTTTTGTGGCCAGTTTGGCTTCATCTGCCTTATGCTCCTTGTAAACTGGTAACCCCAGTTCCAAAACCTGTCTTCACTTTCTAATACAAAGCATGGCTCAATGAAAAGGGGTCTTCGGTCTAAGAAAATAACAAAGCAGTGTGAATTAATCACAAGCGTTCATTAATCAGGGTAGATTCCTCTTTCACTGAGTTTTGATTTATTTACGAACCCCATGCTGTTTTGGGGTAATTCGGCCATTATCGTTTCTGGACGCGCGCCCTAGTATGCCTGATTCTGATTTCAAACGCTGCCGCCTCCACCCTAAGCCACTACTTAAACACTAGTTTGAAGGATAAATAGTAGATCTGAAACCTGGAAATGGATTGACCGTATTAATTTCAACTCACAGTAAAGATTCTCCAAAATTTCACCATTAGTTGATAATACTCCTTTGGTGGAGTAGGTATAAGAGGTCAGATTTCGTCCACTACAGTGCACTATTCATTGGTTTAAAACGTGATGTCCATAGTCTCAATGCAACTGGTTCTCTTAGCCAAAATTCTGGTTTCAGCTTGTGCAGAAGACGCATGTCGATCAGAAACCAATTTTCCCACACCAAGTACTGGTAGTCCGAACACTATCAAGTTTGCTGGTCCTTGGGAAGTCAGCAGTGCCAAAGCAATAATGATATCATGGGTTGGCCGCTTCTTTACCGATGCCTTTCATTCTCACAGAAAAATACACTAAAATTGTTGTGCTTGGTTCGGATTTAATTATTCTCTCTTTCTGGTCCATGGCCTCTACATAGGACACGGTTGTGGTTCTGGTTGCCAAGTGAATATACAGTAGTATTCTATATGTCGAGTTTACTATGTAGTAGCTAGTATGGATATATAAAGTACCTGGGAACGATGCCACGCCCAAATGGTAGGTGACATGTCACTTTCACTTGCATTTAATCTTCAGATGAAACAAATTTAATTAGCCATTGAACTTTTCTATATTTGTTTTTTTAAAAGAATAGAAAATATTGAACAATTGTTTATCAAACCACGATATATATTTGATACGAACAAATGTGTTTTGAGGTATGTATGGAGATATGATACTTATTTTGCGTACTATAGCTCTTTGTCAAGGGAGCTCAGCAAAGAACATGTGCCCGTCCTATACTTTCACGTCTGCAGCTGCTGCACATCGACTCTTATCCATCACTCTCTGTCATATCGGACCTAAAAATAGGTTACTCTATGTCTCTTGACCATTTCCCCTACATTACCATGCTTCATTCATGGCTGCGTTTCCCGAACGAACCCTCTCTCCCTCTCTCCCTCTCTCTCTCTCTCTCTCTCTCTCTCTCTCTCTCTCTCTCTCTCTCTCTCTCTCTCTCTCTCTCTACTATGTGTTTGATGGTCAGAGGAAGAATCATGAATAGTGCTGGACCTCACGGGCCAAAATGGAGAGTAGGTGGTGGGCTGGGCCTAGCAAGCTCATATTTTTTATTATTTATCATGAGGTGCATCATTGAATTATATTGGAAATAACACAATTCCCTCATGAATAGGACACCAAAATCAAGGTCAATGAAAAATTTTTGGAAATCCAATCCAATATGTAATTCGTTATAGGACTGGTGATTTTTTTAATTAAATTTGATCGTAGAGTAATTTTTCATAGAAATATTAGATTGTAGAGTAATTTTTCTAGAAAATTATGGACTCATCTATTTTCTCTTTCGAATTTTCTTAGAGACTTTTTATTAAGAATTACTCTCATTCTTGTGTTCATGAATAATAAATATATAGTACAAATTGCTCTTTTTTCAGGAAAAATGTTGATTGTTGTCTCCAGCCTCTCCCCCGCCCCTGTATATTTCATATCCACAGTTCCGCCACTGCCTGCAGGGTGGCCTCTAGGAGTACTAGTTCCTGGTAGTCCAATGTTGTGCATTGTAGCTTATCCAGCTCGAAGGATCGCATCAAAGTGCGAACGAGAAGATACCGCATGAAGTTTCGTCCTCTATAGTGCACTATTCGTTGGCTTAGAACTAGGGATTCTGTAACACCCTAATTCCAGGATTTAGAAGTTTAATAAAATCTTCTTTAGACATAGCGGTGTGACCCATTTTATTTTAATTGCAAAAAATTATTTTCTAAATAATTTAAATTGCTATAGAATATTAAGGTGATTGTGCATTCATGCTGGATAGGTTGCATTAGGTTTTATTGATTTGTTGAGTACGGATTGATTAAATTATTTAAGTGATATAGTTAAAAGGAATTAATCTAAGCTAATAGCAAATAATTAGTTTTTCCCTTTACTGGGCCAGCCAGCGAGCAGCCCGCCCAGCCAGCCGGCCAGCCCAGTCCCCCAGCCCCGCGCCAGCGCGCCGCTCGGCCCAGCCGGCCTACCGCTCGCTCTGCCCAGTCCCGCTCGGCCTAGCCCAGCAGCCGCCCCGCCACTGTTCCTCTTCCCCCCAAGGACCGAAGGGCTTTCGAAATCGTTCGCCGCTGTAACGCATCCCAATAACCCCCCTAACCCTTTAAACGGAATCCCCGCATCTCCCTCTACCTTTTCTTCCACATCGACGCCGTCCCTAGTGCACTGCTGCCGTCGCACGCCGCCACCGTAGCTCCACCGAACCGCACCATCGTCGCCGGTCGCCGTCGGTCCTCGCCGGACCCGAACGACCCCGTGCCGGTCTTCTCGCCACCGAGCCGCCCCCGTCCGACTTCGGATCAACGTGTCTCGTCCTCGGTAGCGCCGCCACGACCCCGCCGAACCCTCGCCGACGATCGTCGCCGTCGCCCGTCGCCTCCGTCGACCGATCGCCGTCGAGAAGCCCTCGGTGAGGACCCCGTACCCCGCTCTAGCTTTTAGTGCAACCTACGTTGAGAAACATGAACCGTAGCAGTAGATCGATGCGCGCCGTCCCCTCACCGGCCATGGCGTCGCCGCTCGCCGCCGCCCCGCCGCTGTCGCGCTGTCGTCGCGCGCACGCGCCGTCGGATCTAGATCCGACGGCTGACATTAGATCCACGCCGCTTCAGCCGCCGCGCACCGTCGGATCCACATCCGACGGCAGGGAATCAATTCCCACGCGCCGCGCCGTGAGCCGCGTCCACGTACTCGTGGACCGTGCTCGTTACTGTACAGTAGACCCGGCTCACAAAGTTTACAATATAAAAATAATTCAGTAAAATCAGAAAATCATTCCAGCCGTGTATATTTTACAATTAGGCCCCTATAGTTAGCGGTATTTATAGAATAGTCCGTTAGTACTGTTTGTAGGGTTAGATTTAATTTTCTGTAATTATGATTAGGTCCCTGATAGCTTTGTTTTTGGCAGATTAACCTCCTTAGCTTTAGAAGGTCGTAACTTTTGATTCATGGCTCCGTTTTTAGCGGTTCTCGCGGCCACGTTCTCACCATTTCGAGTAGAATCTATGTTTACTATTTTGTACCTGTTTGATGTACTGTTTTTTTTAATTATTGACTGTGGCCTTGTTTGATGTATTGTTCCGGCGGTAGAAGGACAGTGCGACCAGCTGAACTTCCAAGATCAGGAGTTTGGGCAGTACATTCAGCAGCCGTCACCTCCGCAGGTCTACTTCCTGCAGCCGCCGTTTGACCAGCAGCAGTATTTCCCTCCGCCACCTTTTCCACCGCAATACTTTTACCAGGCAGGAGAGCCAGGCAAGTGTCCTTGACCATAATGCGCCTATTCTTTCTATCTGTCATTTTAATGCATGCAAATTAATATGAATCCTATTGTCATGTCCTTCCTGATTTACCTTGTCGCCTGTGGTTGGGGTATTATTATTGGGTAGTTCATGCTTAGTTTTGCTATAAATTGGGATGATTAAACAATGTATCTTATTGTTAATCTTGATTAATGCTCAACTACAACTAAGAATCACATGGGGATGGTAATCGTTAGCAACATGGCATAGGAGGTCCCGACAGATGGTTGTGGATGATGATGTGGGTTTACACAGGTGTTCTGTGTAGTATCCAGTGGGGGATTGTGGTTGGTTCCTGTTCGGGATCACTTTTACCGTTTTATGGAATGCGTAACCATGATAACAGCACAAATCACAAGTTGAATATAGAAAACTTGATTAAGTAGTTTGTTGATTTCTTTGTACCACTGCGATCAAGGGAAGGGTTCGGACAGGTAGTCCAGACCTAGGGGATGTGTAGGTGGGTAACCTACACTACCCATGGCGCAAGAGGGGGTTGCCGTGGAAACAGGAAGTTTCTACGCCAGCGAAACCTTAGCGGGATTGCAGGCGACGTAGGAGTCACTTTCGAAAGATCATGCGGTGGTCTCTTGGCTTCACACCTTAGGAAGTGTGGGGTAACACGGAGACATAGTCACTGACGGGTGACGAAATCACCGACTTGTGGGTACAGTTGTGCACCTCTGCAGAGTTTTAAACTGTCTAGATAGCCGTGCTCACGGTCATGAGCGGCATGGACACTTCCATAATAGATAGCATGGTTTGGTTGGGATCTGGTGGGGTACACAGGTCTGGGATAGTACCGGTGAGTATATAGTACTAGGGTGCAGGCGGGTAGCCTGTGATTTGGTTTGAGGCAGGGTAGCCTCATGGTTGACAAGTGGGTAACTTGTCAATGTGCATCGGTGTGCACATGGATATATTCACCTAGTAATAGGTTGCTAAAATATGAATTAGACATAGGTTGCTTCTTGCTTAAACCTATGTAAGCCTTCCTCTTTGTTGAGCCACTCATATCATATTTTCCTACACTTATGGAGTATAATTTATGCAAATAAATTGTACTCACCCTTGCCATACACAAATTTTTGCTGTTCAGAGGATGCACCCGAGGCAGGCTTCTTCGGTGGAGACTCTTTGACACAAGATTTTTCCAGTCGGTGGATGTGAAAATTCCAGTGGGTCTATTCCCAGCTTCTATCTCTCCTTTGCAAACATCAATCAAATGCCTCACATACACATCACTCCAATCCGCCTTATCAGACATTCTTGAAGGAAGCAAACAAAATTTTCAGAGAATCTACTTACAATAATGCACACAAAATACCCATTACAAATCATGCATCCACAGTAGTTCATATATCATTTGTCTGGTACTAATTAGGCAACAAGCAATTTGGGACAGTTTAGTGAGGAAGGGGTGTCAATCACGTACCTTGCTAGTGGATATGGCCTTCAGAACTGCAGATCCAGGATTGTGAATGGTTTATGACTCCTCTCTGTCAAAGAAATGGCGGCAACGCGCCGGCAGATCAACAACAAACATAAACACCATCATAGACTTCAAAATCTAAGGCAACCTGTTCATTTGTTCATGACCAAATACTACCTAGATTCCAAAATGACAACAAATTTAGATGTAGTGTATGTCTACATTTTCTAGCCATATTACATTTTCATAAGAGATAAGTTAACCTGACTTCTGGATACAATTAAATTGTACAGACTACTATAGATATGTTGTAATTGGTACAAGAAAATAGTTAGCAGTGAGAGTCAATTTGTGATTAGGCAGGAAAATTGTTTTATGTATGTCTAGCTAGCTAAAATAGTAAGCAAGCACATATGGACATATATTGTCTTCGATCAGTTCGAAGTAGAGACAAGCAATTAATCGAACATCAATTCAAATGCACCTCACATCAGAATAGAACATAAAGTGTGCACCCATGAGAGAAATCTAATGCCATAGAGATGGAATTAATAGAAATCTAAGCACCATTACAGACCTGCAGATGACTGGGGTTGTTGTGCCGGACTGGGGTCCTCTTCCTCCGCCGCGCGCGGCGGCCACTGTGGCGGTCGGGCCGGTCTCAGTACAATGGAACGCCTCCCGCCGCGCCGATGCAGCAGCCCCCTCGGCGGAGCAGCCGCGCCGATGCAGCAGCCCCCCGTGCAGAGCAAAGCCGCGCCCCAACCCGCCGATGCAGCAGCCCCCACGGCGGAGCAGCCGCGCCGATGCAGCAGGCCCCCGCGCAGAGCAAAGCAGCGCCGGGCGACGAGGTCCTCTGCCCTAGCGCGTGCGAGACAGAGACAGAGAGGAGAGAAGAGTGGCGTGCGGGAGAGAGCAGATCCCTAGCGCGTGCGAGACAGAGCGCAGCCGCGCCGATGCAGCAGCGCTGGGCGACGAGGTCCTCTACCGCCCGCCGATCTGAGACCTGCGCCCCAACCCTAGCGCGTGCGAGACAGAGATGAGAGAAGGAGTAACGGGCGGGTGAGGGCTGGAGGAAGAAAGAAACGAACCGGTACGAGTGTAACCAGTGGCATTGCGGGTAAATATCAGCAAAACGCTCGCTGGAAGCCGGCAAAAGCAAGGGACTGGACTGCTTCGTGAATTGCACTGCAGCAAGCAGCTTTGAGTCACAGCAGCTGCCAGTTGCCCCCTTCTTTGGTTGGCTTTTGACTTTTGCCAAAGCAAAAGCAGGGGCAAAAGCCCAACCAAACATTCCCTAAAGCAGCTCCAAATACTACCATTTCTCTAGAATGGTTAAATCCAACAAACACACCAAGTGGTCTGACATCTTTGTTTGTTCCAAATGTGGTATCAAAATTAACGACATCCCCAAATTGAGCATAATCAATATGCATTTTAGCATCTGCCCAGAGCAGATTGGTTATTCTCTCCTCACAATCTAGTTGCATGGCAGAATGAAATGAAGGATTTTCTGCACATTTATCTTCAAAATACTGCAATATGCCTCCAACTTATCCAAACTCTAACATTTTCTCCCTCTCTTTGTTCTCAAGTAGTTCTTGTGATCAATACGGGTATAACTAAGGTTACTTGAACCACCAGCCTGCCTACTAGCTAATTCATGTGCCTCCCTAGGCTAATTCCAAATGCATCTGCCATTTCAATTTGTGTAGCTTGGACACTAGAAATTCTCCGTTGTGATGGCATTAGGTGGCGAGTTTGAGGTAGGTGAGACATATGATTATGCTCAAGAACTAGATAATATAACTCATAATTTCCATCTACTCGGTTTAATACAATTCCCATTCTAATTTTGCATCCTGTTCTAGCTTGTGCACGAGGATTCTTTACTAGATGATTCCTTTTATCCTTTCCCCTATGACCAGACTTTGCACACACGAATCTGTTAGAAGTGATCAGTCCATCTACTTGGCTCTTATTTTTATACTGATTCCTAACATCAAATCCTATCATACCACCATAACTGATCCAAATGTTCCAAGCCTCATCCACATTACTGAATTTCATACCTATAGTTGGCATCCAACTTGACAGCTTCTCCATCCTACAAACAAGAAGAAAATCCAAACTTTAGGAATCTTATGTTTCATCTAACTTGATCAGTCCATTTTGGATTAGATTGTGCTTGCTTAATAAAATCCTAACTTGTTTGACTCACAATCCATTGCACCTATTTACTTTTCTATAGGAAAGTGTTCACTTCTTGGACCACAACATCAGGAAGAGGCAGACAAGCATACATAAAGAGAATGGTGCCTCGATCTAGACCACAGCAAAAAAAGAGGAAGCAGTGAGGTGGCAACAACAATCAGGACCACTACATGAATCATCAAAGAGAAGGGAGGGAGAGGAATCTAGACCACTTTATGAATCACCAAAGAGAAGGGACGGAGAGGAAGATAATCGTAGAGGCAACAGCAGCAGCTTCTGGCGCCAAAAAATGCAGCCTTGGCGCCTTTTTTCCACCCCTATATCCGTGTTGCATTTACTTCTTACAAAAGCTGAACCGTTGGTTGAGTTGGATAGTTGAAATGTTGTACTGTATGGCTGAGATGTACACCTAATGCTGCCTCTGCATGGAGAGAAGGAAAACAGATTTAATGCAGACGATCTGAATCCTGAAACTAGGTCGTGATAGATATTTGTTGTCCTAGTCTTCCCAATACTTCTCTTAAGCCAGACTGCTGGCTTGTGATTGTTTAGCAGAAGTCAGATTATGATCAGAAATCAAATCTCGCCACTGGTTGACCAATCCCTATATTGTTTGTGATTGCTTGGGACGTCAAGAGTACCACAAAGCAGTTGTGATCTTACGTGCTGGCTGCTTCGTTTCTGATGCCTTCCATTCTTATAGAATAATCACACGCCCAAGATATGATGTTTTTTTTTTCCTGCGAGGACACCCAAAATTATTGTTTTTTCTTGCGAAGAGACCCAAATGAAGTTGTGTGGTCGTTTCGGTTTTATTCTCTCTTTGAATCCCTTTGTCGTCCAAAGCTAGCACAAGGTTGGTTCTACTTGCCAAGTGATGAACACTGTTGTATATGTTGAGAAGTATCTATATATTATAAAGTACTCAGAAATGACTCCACCCGTTTCTATTGCTTGGTATAGGTGACAAGTCAATTTCACTTGCATTAAATCCTCACATAAAAAAAATTTAGCCTTCGAATGCTCCTAATATATTTGTTTCTTTAAAAAAATAGAAAATATTGGGCACTGATTTATCACTTATCGGTCACTAGAACTTATGATTCGTGTAAAAAAAAACTGAGATTGCCCGATATCACCCCTAAGTTACCGGCAGCAAATCGTGAAAGCTACCGGCGGCCCTGTTCCGGCCATTGTTGCTGCGCTGTAGCGCATTAGCGGCAAGGCTAGGCATCACTGATTAAGTCAACAGTGCCAATGAAACAAACAAGTTGTCGTGTGCTTGCTGCCTCTTTGCCGATGCCTTCCATTCTCATGGATCAATACATCCTAAATGACGTGTATGGTCCGACTTATTCTCTCTATTATTAAACCCTTTCTCGTCCACATAACCTCTCTACATATCCCAAGCTTGTGGTTCTATCTACCAACAGAACTATGGTGTATATATAGAAAATGCCGATATATGAAAGTACGCATGAACTACTACCCCTTTATTGCTTGGTAGGTTACATGTCAACTAAACCCTCACATGAAAAACTTTTCGTTAGGTTTTGAACTCTTTACATTCATTTCTGTGACACCCCAGATGTCAATTAAAAATTCATCAACAAATTTAAAACCCTAAGAATTAAATCATACATTTTGAAGCAAAATTCACACTTAAGTTAATAAGCACTATTGTTTAAACACTCCCATTAGCCTCTACAATAATTTTGGTGAATTACTGAATAATTTTATTGAATCAGGGACTTTTAACCCATAATACAAAAAATACGTCCTTAACAGGTAAAAATTCAAACATTCATTTCAAAATTCATCAAAAATCCCATGTAACTATAGCAATATTTTTACACGGAAATTAATTTCACTTCAAAATATAATTTTGGAGATTCTATCAGAATTTTTCGAAAATATTTAACCCCCTTAAAAATTCAAATAAACTTGAATTTAATTGAAATTCACAAATTTTTAGAGGTAGAACCAGGTCTTCATTTTTTAACGAAAGTTGTTGCAAATACTTCACTGAGTGCCACAAAAATTGTCACAATTTTCCGAACTTAGGAAGTACAAATTTCACTTGAATTTAGATCAGGATTTTGAATAAATTGCAAAAAATAAAAAAAAATCGCCCGCCGCAGTGGCTGGCAACCGTGTCGCGCGCCGGCCCGCGTGCCTTTTCTCGCCGTGCCTTCAAGCCATCGACAAGAATCCCGCGCCAAATCTTGTCCCCTCTCTCTTCCTTCCTCCCGCTCTCTCCCGCGTACTCTCTGCCTTCCCCTTGAGCGCACGCCACCGCTGCCGCTCCCCCAATCCCCGACGCTGCTCTGCCTTTCCCTTCCTTCTCTCTCCCCGCAGCGCATTAAGGCGCACCCGAGCCCCCTCCCCACTCCCCCTACTCCATTTTCCTCCTCCACAGTGCGCGCCCACCTCCTTTCTTCCTCATCCGTTCGAAACGCCGGCCGCCATTGTCGTCACCAAGGTGAGCGCCACATTCCGATCTATTTCCCCGCTTCTCACCTTGTCTAACAGCTTGCACTCGTCCTCGCGCAGCTCCCGGTACATCAAGACGCCCTCCGGTCCATCCTTTCGACGGGAATGCGCGCTCGCCACCGTCCGTCACGACGCGCTCCATCGCCGGCGAAGCTCCAGTGAGATTTCGTCCCCGTTGTGGTGTTGCCGGTCATCCCCAAAGCATGTAGAAACTATAGGACAATGTCTTGAGCTCCACCGTGCTCTGCCGCGCCGCCGCGAGCCCGCCGGAGGTCGCCCGGAGCCGCCGCCCGCCGGTTGTCTATGTGCTTTCGAAGTGCCCCACACCCCGCGCAAGCTCAGGGGACTTCCCTCCGCGGTTCCCCGTTGCCGGTGAGGCCCTCGCCGCCAGTGCTCGTCGGATTCCCCGCCGCCTCCCCTGTTTTCTCTTTTTCTCATTTTCAATTAACTTGCTAGTTTCTACTGTTTGAAAAATGTGTAACAAATCGGTAAAAACTCAACAAAATGGTAAACCAAATTTTTTTGGAATCCTTGTAAACTATAAAACACCTTTTCAAAAAGATTTATGGAACTTTCTCAATAAATAGATTAATCTTTCCTATTTCTGAATTTTAACTGGAGTTTCAGAGATGTTATAGGGTTGAAACTTGAAGCATTAGTGTATCTTGGTAGTGTGCACCTCCTGTAATTTTATTAGGATTTACAGCAAAAAAGTTATGTGCATGTCATTAAATATGCTCCAAACTTCCATTTTAAATTGTCATTTTTTAAAATACATTATGTAAGACATCCAAAAATCCAAACCCTGAGCAAAAACTTTAGTTTAGGGGCTCACTAGTACATGTGTAAAATTTCATGATTTTAGCATAAGGTTTATTATTTCGTTTTAATTTTCCAAGTTTAAGTAACAAAAATTTTCCTGAATTTTTATAAAATCTAGAAAATTCAACTTGACCTCAACTAAACGCCAAAATTTATACTTCAGAGAGCACTATCAACTAAAAATTGTATCTTGGTAGAATCTGAAGTTTCACTATAGTCCATGATTTGACTAACAGAAAACTTAATTGAATGTTTATAAAATCTAGAAAATTCAGTTTGAACCTCAACGAAAATTTCAAAATTCATATTTCAGAGCACTGTGTCAACTAAAAATAGTCTCCTGGTAGAAATGTGAAGTTTCACTTTGGTCCCCATTCAATATGAATAAATGATTAAATAAAATGCCGAAGTTGAAATATTAGGGTTAACCCTAAAGCTCTAAGTCGTAATGATGAAAACACCATATTATATTATTTAATCATAACTCATCTTATTCATGTTGCATCATGTAGACACCGAAGTGAACGAGGTAGCTGTCGATCCGGAGTCTTTGATCCCCAAAGAAGTCGTCATCACCAACCCCGGAGATCAAGGCAAGCCCCGGTGCATTACCTGTTTCCAAGTTTTTTCTTTTATAACTATGTGTCATGATTGTGCATTAGGTTTTCAGGAGTTGATGGAAGCCGTAGTTGCATATGTTTTCATGGGAACCGTATCGGTATATTTGTATAGGTACCCCTGAGATAGTATGCTATGCTTAGATAAATTTACCTATAGAAGTCGAGCAAAGTGGACGGTGCTCGCGGCTGCTAGGGTTTGATTGAAACTATCACATGAAACATATGTCACATGGTTATGGATGATTAAGGAAGATAAAACTAGAGGGTCAGGCAGGGTACAAGTAGGCCGGCGATTGGACCGGGTCCAGGGTGACCGTAGTCCTGCCTGATCCGGATGACACAGTTGGTCAAGTATTGAATATACTGATCATATGCTGAGTATAATGAGGCTCAGTAAACCTACGTAGCCTAGTGATTACAAAGTCGAACCTGCCCTACGGTGTCTGATTCGGAGGCGATCTAGGGTGGACAGTTGTGGGAACTCCATAGAAACCGTCCGGACGTGTGTTATGGTGGGATGCGGCACTGCTAACACAGACGTAGGAGGAAATTGACTTTGCAGGATCTGGTGTGAACGGTTGCCACGTGCGGTCTGGGACGCACACATGTCGTATGATTAGATTATCCCTGCAGGTGTAAATCGTTTCGAACCGTTGTCGCTCTCAGTCTATGAGTTTGCTTGACCTCTCTATCACATACATTAAGATGTGAACAATGAGATTGATGATGAATAACGTTGTGAGGAATATTATGATCTGTTGTTTTTAATTGTGGTTGACTAGATCGGTGCAAAAATTTATGATTTATAATCACTTAACCTAAGCTAAAACTTGACTAGAATAGCTTCAAGTAATGCGAGTCCTTTTTGCAAGGTAAGCCCACCCTGTATTAGCCAACATGTCTAGGTGTCAGCTGTAGTTAGCCATTTTGACGGATCAGTCTTGTTGAGCTTCTTAGAAGCTCACGCTTTACGAATACGTGGTGTTCAGACGCCAACGCGTTTACCTATGATGATAGGCAGTGGGAAGAGCCTCGTCTAGAGATCAGGACCCTCCAATGGGAACGTTGTGATTCGACGCAGTAACATTTGTATGCCTAGTACCATAGTGCCACTGGGTAAGGCTCATGCTTTTTCTTAAGTCTGAGAGTCGGAGTCAGTATCTCGTTTAATGCTTTTTGTACTTCGTGATTTTAAAAACTTTTATTCTACCCTGATGATGTAAGACTTTTGTACTTTGTGATTTTAAAAACTTTTATTGTATCATGATGTATTAAATTCTCTCACATCATCGCCCACATGCATCTAGATTTACATCCTGCCAATACCTTTTTTAATACTAAAACATCCATACATTTACATGCTTCCAATACCTTTCTTTTTCTCCCTAAAATATCAGCAATAGTTCAGACTACTTTGATACACTACTTAATACTAGTTTGAAGGATGAAGTAGTGTAAATTAGATCTGTACCGTTAGATTAAAGGGAAATGAATGGACCATATAATTTCAACATGCAGTAAAAGGTTCTAAAATATTTCACCATTATTTTAAAAATACTCTTTTGGTGGAGAAGGTATATAAGAGAAGATTTTGTCCACTACAGTACACTATTCATTGGTTTAAAACTCGATAATAGTCGTCTGGATGCAACTTTCTCTTAGCCGAAAGTCTGGTTTCAGCTTTACCAGAAGCCATGTTTTTATCGGAAACAAAATTTTCCGCTCCATCCACTAATGCACAATCACAGTCCAGTCTGTTGCTGCTTGGGAAGTCAACAATGCCAGAAAAATTAGGATTATGTACTAGCTAGCTGCTTCTTTACCGATGCCTTATATTCTCTTAGAAATAATATACCCAACGTGTTGTGCTTGGTTCGGCTTTATTCTCTCTTTTTACCTCTTCTCGTCCGTAGCATGTACACAGCACACGGTTGATATTTGATTGCCAAGTGAGTATTACTAGTATTCTCTCTATATGTCGATTCGAGTACATAGTAGCATCGTTATATAATAAAGTACCCGGGAACGACACTACGCCTATTGTAGGTGTCATGTCAATTTCACTCGCATTAATCCTCCGATGAAAAATTTTTAATTAGCATTTGCAGTCTTCCTGATATATTTGTTTCTTTCAAAAAAAAAAGATAATATTGAAAAACTCTCGTTTATAGGAACACCATAGTATTTCATACAGAGTAAAAGAAGTGTTTTCGAGGTCTGTTGTAGAGAACTTACACTTATTTTGCATACTGGCTCTTTGCCAAGAAGGGAGCTCAGCAAAGAACATCTGCATCTCGCCTTGCATGCTAATTGAACTTGATGTCAAGTTGTTATGAGAGCATACGATCAGCATGGACATGACTGATTCTCAGCTGAACACAATAAGGCAAAGGGTAGATCAACTACCAAAATTCGTTATAGGGCTGGGGCCTTTTTAGTTAAAATTCTCCCCACTAGTTGCCCAATCCCTATAAATGTTTTGTTATTGCTTGGGAAGTAAAGACTGCCAGAGCTATTGGAATGTTGTGGGCTGGCTGCTTATTTACCGATGCCTTCCATTCTTATAAGAGTAAATTACTTTTTTGGCCTCTCAAAATTTATTTCTTCCTTCCTTGGCCTCTTATGAAACATAGTTACTTTCCTTGGCCTCTTATGAAACATAGTTACTTTCTTGGTCCTAAAAAATTTCAAGATCCTTCGTAGGGCCTTCTGTTAGAGATAGAGCTAACACCACTAAGAAAAGAACTTTAGAATTTTGAATCTATTATTTCCGTATGTTTGTAAGTCATTAAAAAAATATTATTTGTAATTTCAAACTAAAATTATTTTTATAAATTAAAAATATTATATGTTGATTGTAGCTTCTTAAAAAACATATTTTAGCATAAGATTTTAACTACGTATTTTAGCAATACTTGAGTCGAAAATATGTTGACTGCTGACTGATGTTGATATTATTTTAGCACAATAAAATGAGAAATACTTGAGTAAGTTTCTTATAACTAAAAAATGTATGCTAATAATCGTAATTTAAAATTTAGATATGAAATGCATTTTATGTCTCACGTGAATGAAAATGAAATGAAATTTGTCAATGATATATTATGTTTTATCAATTTCTAAATATAGTGCTGAAATACATAGTTAAAATCTTATGCTAAAATTTTTTTTGACAAGCTACAGTCAACTATAATATTTTTAATTTACAAAAATAATTTATTTTGAAATTATAAATGATATTTTTTGATGACTTACAAATATACTGAAATAATAGTTTCAAAATTCTAAAGTTCCTTTCTTGACCTCATACTAACAGTATTAGCTCTATCTCTGACGGAAGGCTATATGAGGGATCTTGAAATTTTTTAAGGTCGAGAAAGGAACTATGTTTCAGAAGAGGCCAAGGAAAGAAGAAGTAAATTTTAAGATGTCCAGGAAGTAATTTACTCTTCTTATAAGATAATCACACACCCAAGATGATGTTGTGTAGTCGTTTCAGGTTTATTCTCTCTTTCACACCTTTTCTCGTTCACAATCTCGATATAGCTACTAGCACACAGTTGGTTTAATTACCAAGTGATGAATAGTGTAGTATGTCGGGTAGTATCCATATATAAAGTAGTAATTAAAGAAACGACTGCACCCATTTTATTACTTGGTAGGTGACATGTCAATTTCACTTGCATTAAATCCTGACATGAAAAAGATAATTAGCTTTTCAACTCTCTTAATATATTTTTTATTTTTATTTTTATTTTTTTGAAAAGAGAAATTATGAGGCACTTATTGGAGCAACATATATTTGATACCAGTAAATGTTTTCGAGGATCGTCATGGAGAACTGTCACTTAATGTGTACTAGTAGCTTTTATTGCCTAGACGTGTCGGGGATCCACGCCCTGTTTCCGGTGACGACCGTGAAGGCGGAGCCGTCGTGCTGCACTGCTGATTCGTCAGCCCGAGCACGCTTCCCGTGTCGCCTAGGGGCCACGACAGCGGCATTTTGGAACATTTGCGGCGTTGCTCGTGCAATAAACACTACAAGACGTCTGTCATTACAAGGCATTTTAAAGTGCCATCAAAAGTCATAAAAATGCCTTTAAATGTATTTGAAGTCACTTTAGAATGTGTCGGCGATAGTGGTGTAGCTAAATGTCTTTAAAGGCATTTTATCAAAATGCCTCCAAAAACCAAATTAAGGCATTTTTGTTGTGCCTTCAATTCTCTTTTCAGGCATTTTAAAAATGCCTTCTAATATATTTTGAGGTGATCTGTAACACCTCCAAATATAAAGGAAGGCACTTTTGAAAATGCCTTCCAAAGCCATTTACAAAGACCTTACTTATCAACTAAAGTTTCAATTACAATGGCATCCAAACATAAGCTTTAAACACACAGTTCCATCACGTTGCTTTAAACCAAATAAATAGTACCAATTATCCATCAACTAGTGTTAATTCTTTCAGTTCAAGTCTCAAACAAGAGCACATGTAAATACTGAAAAGAAAAGAAATATGTACAAAATACGTAAGTATTGATTGCTGACTAAACAAACACTAAAACTAAGCTACAAGAACCAACACTTCCAACAGACAATAACACTAGGCATGATCGACAAAAGAAGTGGGTTGTGTGTGTCTGTATATTCTACCACAAAAATAGTAGGCATACTAAGATCTGTAAGTTCAGATTTGTCCATCAAAAACAAAATTACTGCACATTGCAGAAAACTTGCAGGGGAAGGAACTAACTGGGCTAGTTTTGTCCATCAAAAACAAAATTATTCTCACTTCTAGCTCTAAATTAGCTGACAAAACAATACTGAAATCTGTCTTGAAACTGTAAGGCTGAGGATTACAGAGAATGCATTAACGGAGGAACTGAAACCTCTGATAGAGTAAGCTATAATTGGACCGTGAATTTCAAGTTGTGATATGTCACAAAATACTCAACGAACAAAATATTTGACCACTTGTTCGAAAGCTACCTGATTCAGCTTCTATGATTCTCTGATTTTAGCCTCAATGATCACCAAAATTGCATTGCAAAAACAGAAACTGTAACTGAACTGAAAACCTAACAAAAAAAGACAGCAATATTCAGAGAGGGAGAACTCCAATTCTACTGAACGAAAAAAATGTGTATGAGTACTAGGAAAGGTCATAAAAAACTCTAAAACGTTACATATTATGGGATTTCCATATTCTGCACCTAAAGTCCTCAAAACGCAATCGATCTGCTTCCAATAAAAAACTGAGCTCAGTTGACCTGACGAGTAGCAGCAATGTTTCACTGAGATTTCCAAATACCAAGCCTAAACCTGAATGAAAAAACCCCCAGAGATATTCATATTACTACTGCTTTTATTTTTTAAAGATGACAACGAATCTCATTATCCCTCTTCGCGAAAAAAAAGAAGAATCAAATTATCCCTTTGAAATGTATCAGCGATAACAAGTCCTTGACAAGACAACTCTTGTTAACCTGAGGCTGGGTGACTCTTTCGGTATAGGTGTTACACAATGTGGTCTAAATTATTCCTTCCAGATCACTGGAAACACAACCATTGTTTCCTACAAGTTGGTTTTCTTAGGCTAACACCAAAAAGTCATCATCTTCGTCATCCAATGACAGTATAAAACATCCCATGGTTATCCTAGGACTTACCTGATTAGTAATAAAGGGGTTTGGCATTCATCAAGCCACCGTGATCTGAGAACTGAAACATCCTATGGCTTTCTAAATTCAATTTGACATTGTAACAAAAAAAAATAACAATTGATGAATAAATGGATGAAAATCAGAAAATATCCTTCTTCAGAAAACAATATAAAAAATATCAGACTTACCACAACAAGCTCTCTTGGATCAAAAAAAATTTAAGCACTGCATACAGCTTCAGAAGCTTTAATCTCTCCTATGATTGTAGGCTGCGAGCTTTGGAAAGTTGAAACAGATTGATTCTTCAGTAAAAATAGAAAGAAACAATCTGATCGACATTACCCTGTCCATGACTTGAACATTATGTAAGTTTTATTATAACATGCAAGTACAACATCTCCTGAATAGTTTATATCCTAGCAATGAATATCCACCTGAATCATACAATTTCAAATTCAACCAAACAACACGTAATGTGTACCCAATTTAAACAACCACAAGGCAAAAATCAACAGAGAATCGGAATTGGGAGGCGAAGGAACTGACCTGTAGGGTTCATAATTTCGTATAGGAGCGGCACTTAGCAGTTGCTGGGTAGCGAGGCGAACGTCGAGGTAGAGGGCGCACACTGGCACGATATCTGCAGTCAATTTACAAACACATGGCAACATTCAACAGAGATTAGGGAGCGGAAGGATTGAACTACAGGGTTTGTACAGGGGTAGGGTTTGAACAGGCAAGGCCACACCTGGAGGATATTGTTGGGTAGAGGACGTCAATGGTAGAGGCTCTTCAACCACGTCGAGGCTGGGGCTTGGCGGTGCTGCGCGTGGGAGAATCGACAGTGAAGGCGTATGGGCTTGACGGTGCTGCGTGCTGGGGAATGGACTGTGGCGCCGTACGGGCTTGCTTGTGCGGTGGAGTCACGGGGATGGTGAAGCGCAGGCAGCACCTTATTCAGGGCGTGGTGGAGCAGCCCCGGCGACGGGCGCTGCTAGCCCGGGGGCGCTCCCCCTTTTTTCCTCGATCTCTCTTTCTGTCTCTAGCCTCTACGAACAGGTACCCTGCTGCAGAGGATAAGGGAGATACGTGGGTGGGAGAGGTAGAGGTGGGAGGAGTCACTTGCATTTCTATGAATAATAGGGGTGTTTCTGTAAAAGGTTAACATTTGGAGGCAATTTCTTAATTATGACTTCAGTTTTAGAATGCATTTTTTTAAAAATGCCTTCGAACGTATTTTTCTTGAGGCAATTCATTTAAAATTCCTTTATACACTAAAGTATAGAAGTTATTTTAAAAATTTTCCTTTAAAAAATATTTTATAAGCCATTTCTACTACTAATTAATTTTGTAACCGTTGTACGTGCATCCGCCCTGAGGAATAAGACTTCGCCCGTAGCTGGGTCGAACTTCTCTTTGTTGGACTCTCGCCGCGCTCCTGCCTCAAACCCGCGCCGATGACGATGGCGAGTACTCGCGCCGCATCGTCGTCGGAGCCGCGACCCATGCTGCCGTCAAGGTCATGGACGCCGCCGTCCGCCGAGGGGCCCCCGTCCGCCGAGTGGCCACCATCGCAGAGCCGCTCTGCCTGCGCCACCACCGCTCCGCCTCCAAGACGCTCGGTGCCACCGTTCCGCTCTGCCATCGTCCGCCGAGCGTCTGTCGAGGAACCGGACGCCTCCGTCCGCCGAGTGGCTGCCGTCGCGGAGCTTCTTTGCCTGCGCCGCCGCCGCCCCGCCTCCAAGACGCCGAGGAGTCACGCTGTCCGCACATTGGGTGGCTTAGGGGAAGGCGAAGCACATCCGCTGGCTAACCACCAGTGCACCTCCACCCTCGTTCTTGTAATTTGAGACCTAGAGCCCTTATTAGGCTTGTTTTGCATCAGATTTGGGGCAGGAGTCTGAGGAGGGCAAGGATTCGTCGCCGGTGCTGGCACCCGCAGACTAGACAGCGGCGGCGAGACCGAGGGACGAGAAAAGGCTAAGGTCTGGATCTCTCTCTGGCGTGCGTGTGTCGGCGCAGGTCCCTGCTTATGTATCGATCTGTTCTTTTTTGTGGTTGCAACAGCTACTTTCGTGGTGGTAGGTTGCGAGCTCCGGAGGATGCTGAGGCAGCCAAGGCTGCTGCTATTAGCGGCGTGGCAGGGACGCTGCCTGTCATGGCTGGGCTGTAGTGGCTGCCCGGCGCCATGGACAAGCTTGAGGCAGGTGCAGTCCAATCCGACAAGTAGAAACCAGAGCTCCCTTGTTGTTTGAAAGGAAAAATAATAGGGGTAACATTGAATTATCTTACCCAAAGGCTCGAACAACATAGAAAAATCTACAATAAGCGGCTAGCACCAAACTATTTTTCAAGTGCTTTGATCAAGTACTCTTGATAGATTTCAGTTCCTAAAGAGTAAGTATTGTGTTTTGTTAGCTGCTCTGGTTTACTTTTTCACTGCAAGACGCATACATAAGTATAATTGATCCTATAATAAGAATGTAACTGTTGTTGTTTACACAGTAAAAGTGATCTTATCGTGACGTGTGTTATTGCGAGCGTTCCTTGGGTGTGATATGCTGAGAAAATAAACAATCCGATAGTAACCGGCTATATTGCAAGGTATCTTTGATCATACCCTGAACACATTATCTTATCAAGATAATAAATTAAAAGAAGTCTATGACATTCATCTATCCTGGTAATATGAATGCTTGAGTTGACAAGTTTTCTTTTCTTTTTGCATGTTAATTTACCATGTTAAAGCCTAGCGAAAGTTATGATGCTCATATGATAAATGAAAATGTTAACGATGCTCAGCGACATTTTCAGGTCATGATTAGTCTTTTTTGGAGAACAATTGGACAGTCTGATCTTTAGAACCTGTTTGGGAAAAAAGTCTAATTTACCTAACAAAGATCATGTTTTTATAAGTACTTGCAGGTCTATCGTTTAATCTTGGTAACGACTTGAAGGAGGATGCAATGCTATGGGAGACCTGAGAGTATGTAGGATGTGATTGAGTAAGTGAACAACAATTGACATGAGCTGTACGAGAATACAATCCTTAAAGTACATTTGAGGTATGAAGGATGGCATCAAGCAAGTGAATAATAAAAAATTTAATCCAGTAATATTGTCATCTCCCTATTACCTTTTGTGCGCGGTTTCGTTTGTCATATGAGCATCGGTTCAGATAGGGAAGGATGATGGTCGTACATGTAAAATAAGTTATATTATTAGATTTGCTTCTTAGTCAAGACGAATGTTTCAGTTCTGAACGGATATCAAATTGTAATATCTTTTGTTGGATAAAGTCCAATTTACTCCCTTCAAGTACAACCAAAGTCTAGATAACCCCCTAAACTTATTTGGTTCATTTTGCACCCAAACTTATATCATTTGGTCTAATTTACTCCCTAATACAAATTTTCTTTTTCGTTTCTCCATGCATAAGTGTCGTCACAAGTTAAAAATTTACATGATAGTTGTTGACAGCATAACACATTTTAGAAAAATTACTTCACAAAATTTTTATAATTATTTTGATAGAGAAAGACATTTAATAGTAAATAATCACGGGATACAAATATATATGAAAATTAATGATGAAAAATTTTAAATATATTTTTTAAACATGCATTATAAAGTCCACTACTATGCTAAAAAAATTTGAAAGTAAAATTCAATTTGTGTATGGTGAAACAAAAAAAGATAAATTATAATTAGGGTAAATTAAACTAAATGTCATAAGTTTAGGAGTAAACTGAATCAAAAAATAGTTTAGGGAGTTATTCAGACTTTGTTTATACTTAAGGAGAGTAAATTGAACTTTTTCCTTTGTTTGAATATAGAATGTGTGCATCAGTGCATGCTGGCATGCAAAATAAATTACAGCACATAATTATTGTACTGATGTTATACATCTTTTTGTATTGTTATGCTTGGTAAATACCTTTTCATTAGATCTTGGTTTACTTATAGCAACTCACGGTATGCACCTATAAATATAATGTATATATAATAGATAAAACACTTACGTAGAAACAGCAAGACACTGCAAAGAGGTTCCTAATTGACGATGGAAATGCAAGTAAATCGATTATACCTATGGACATACAAAATTATCTTAATCGAATCAAAGAACAATTTGTTTGATAGATACAAAAAAGTGTACTCCTATATTATATTGAAGATGTTTATAAATTTATTTTATTTTATTTTTATATATGTTAAGAAATGAAGGATGTGCTTTTTTTAATATTAAAAAATTGAAAAACAACCCGCAGCAAAGCAGAGCCATGTCCCCCTCACGGCGGTGGCCTCCACGCAGTCGAGCTCCCTGCTCTCTGTTCTTCGAAAATCTCTTCGCCTACGCTTGCGATGGCGAGTGCCGTGGCACCAACTGCGCAGGCAACGGGTGCCACCTTTCGCTTCGTTGCGGCACTGTCTGAGCTGATCGAGCTCACCGACTCGTCCCTCTCCTCACCACCGACGCAAACACACCTCGCCACGCCGAGCAGCCACCAGCGAAGGTGAGACGGCAGCGGCACAGGTTTCCTCCCACGAGGCCGCTCACTCCAGGCTGCCCCCACACCACATGACTGTTCTTCGACGACGCTCAACGCGGCCACGGCAGCGTCTACCACGAGCACCTTCCCACCGGGCAGCATGTCACACCCAGTTTTACAACGAAAAACCAGGAGTCCCATATGTGTGTCCAGGATGAAGTTTCACACATACCTGACAATAAAAGTGGCACACAGAGAAAACCAATATCAACAAAAAAAAGGATCCAAAACGAAACTAGAGCCTTACCAAAGACTACACAAAACGACGATGTGACACCCCAGGTATCACCGTTGATGAATCAACATATTTAAACACTAATCATCAAATTGTACACTTGAAAGCACGATTGACACTGGAAGTAAAAAGAAAGGTTGTTTGAAGTACTCCAAAGAAACACTACGAAAATTTTGACAAATAACAGAACACGATTAGTAGGTTCGGGAAAAATTTTACTAGCAGTGTCGAAATTCTGTTTAGCAGGAAAAATCCTAGACCCTAATTAGAGACCTATCAAAATTCTTATAAAACCCTAGCAATATTTTGGATAACAATTAAGTTCACTTCAAAATGGAATTTTGGAGATTTATTCAGAATTTTTGCAAAAGATTTAAACCCCTTTAAAATTCACACCAACTAGATTATACTCGTTCTGGGACGCGCACGTGTCGTACGACTAGGTTTCCCCCCTGTAGGATATAAAAATCGTTTCGAACTGCTGTCACTCCCAGTCTGTGAGTTAGCTCGTGAAACGCACCACATTACATTTTATTACAATGAAGAAAGCTGAGATACAATGATGAGGATGATTATTATTGTATATTATATTATTTTAATTATGATTGATTAGATCAGTGCTAACTAAAGTTACTATTCTAATCACTTAACCTGAGTTAAAATTTAACCAAGATTAGTTCAGGTTTGCGAGTCCATGTGGTAAAGTAAACCCACCCCGAGTCAGCCAGCATGTCTAGGTATCGGCTGTAGTCAGCCAATTTGACGGGTCAGCCTTGTTGAGCTTCTTAGAAGCTCACGTTTTGCGATACGTGGTTTCAGGCGCCGCCGACATGCATAACCAGGATGAGAGCATCCAATGGGAGGAATCTCGCCTCGAGGCTGGGAGCCTCTAGTGGGAGCTGTGTGAATCACCGTAGTAATTCTTGAAGTGGCTAGTAGCATGACACCACTGGGCACGGTGCATGCTTTTGCCTTAATATGAGAGTCGGAATCTATATTCGTTTTAGTCTTCCGCTGTATCTGTTTTAAAAACTCAGTCCCATACTCTGGATCATTGTAAGAATTAAATCTCAATCTATGAAACAATGTTTTATAAATTTCTCTTATCTTGAAAAGAATGCTGTTTATCCTGCCTGTGTTGTACCATGTGTATGCTCGCTTCGTCGAGCATTGCTCAACAGGATCCTGGCGAGATGCGGGATCCGTCTTGGACTGAGTATCTGGGACGGGTCCGCGTCAGACGATCAGAGCAACGCGAAAGACAACACCAAACTTCACAGGCAGTCAACCGGGGGAACAGCTCACCTAGAAGTGGTCCTTCTCGATGTAGTCCATCTCTTCTTTGTCCTCTGAGCAGCAAAAATTGGCGAATGGTGTATAGCAAGGGTGAGTACAATTTACTTGCATAAATTGTACTCCGCAAGTGTAAGAAAATATGACATGAGTGGCTCAATAAAAAAAAAGGCTTAAATAGGTATAAGCAAGAAGCAACCTATGTCTAATTCATATTTTAGCAACCTATTACTAGATGATATACCAATGTGCACACCGGTGCACAATACAAGTTACCCACTTGTCAACCAGGAGGCTACCTTGCCTCAAACCATGTCAAAGGTTACCCGCCTGCAATATAATGCTAGCTACCCACCAGCACCATCCCAGACCTGTGTACCCCACCAGATCTCAACCAAACCATGCTATCTATTATGGAAGTGTCCATGCCGCTCATGACCGTGAGCGCGGCTATCTAGACAGTTTAAAACTGTGCAGAGGTGCACAACCGTACCCACAAGTCGGTGATTCCGTCACCCATCAGTGACTATGGCTCCGTGTTACCACACTTCCTTAGGTGTGAAGCCAAGAGAACACCGCATGATCTTTCGAAAGTGATTCCTAGGCCGCCTGCAATCCCGCTAAGGTTTTGCTGGCGTAGAAGCTTCCTGTTTCCACGGCAACCCCCTCTTGCACCATGGGTAGTGTATGTTACCCGCATACACATCCCCTAGGTCTGGATTACCTGTCTGTACCCTTCCCTTGATCGTAGTGGTACAAAAGGATCAATAAACTACTCAATCAAGTTTTTCATATTCAACCTGTGATTTGTGCTGTTGTCATGGTTACACATTCCATAAAACGGTAAGAGTGATCCCGAACAGGATCCAACCACAATCCCCTATTGGATACTACACAGAACATATGTAAACCCACATCATTTTTTTCGAATACGCAGTATCATTGCATTAATAGAAGAAGGCAGTACAAAGAAACAAAAGAACACACACGCACTGTTACATTTGCGCCTCTTAAAACTAAAAACAAGACCCGAGACCACTGCTACACACTACACTCAAGTAATGTCCGTCAACAGCCCAAGGCTTTCGGCCCTAGCCAGACTCCATAATTGAGCTTCCTCCTCCGCCATAGCAAGAACTGAAGCAGGATTTGGAGAGCGACCATTAAAGATACAATCATTGCGATGCCTCCAAATTACCCAGGTGCCCAAAATGATGGGAGAGCTGAACCCCTTCTTCAGCGTGCTTCCCACTAAATTAAGAGCTCTGTCCCACCAATCATCAAAGTTTACTTCCAAAGGTTGTGGTGCAACAGCGGCCAAGCCAGCTCGCTGCAGTAAGGAAAACCACACTTGTCGCGCAAAAACACAGGAAATTAGTAGGTGATTAATTGTCTCTTCTTCTTGGTCACAAAGAGGACAAAGAGCAGGATGAGGAAGATTACGCTTTGCCAACCTATCAGCCGTCCAACATCGATTGTGGGCTACCAACCACATGAAGAATTGACATACCGCCCAAGTCCTCCAGACTCGCTCCCATGGGGCAAATAGAACTGATCCCTCCCAAAGAGCTTCGTAGGCCGACTTTGCTGAATACTGGCCTGAACAGGATGGCTTCCATGAGTGCCTATTTGCCACACTAGGTTGTATAATTATCTCAGAAATGATGCCCTCTAGGTTGATGACAGCCACCATGACTGCTAAAGAAGCGATCCCATGAATATCGGAAACCCATTTAAAACCTACTAGAGCTTCAGCCACTGTCCTTTTATTCACAATTCTCTTTGGGACCATGGCAAACAAGTCTGGTTCTAAATCCTCAATCCGCTGACCAAATAACCACCGATCCTTCCAAAACAAAGTGTTGGTCCCATCGCCAATTTCAGTAGCTACTGCCATGGAGAAAAGAGCTTCAACACTCTTGTTAACTTGGATTGGGAAAGAAGCCCATGGTTTTTCTGGTTGTGTTTTTCGGAACCATAGTCATCGCATTCTAAGAGCATAATTTAGCCGAGGTAAATCAGAAATACCCAAACCACCAAGTTCCTTAGGCCGTGTCACTTTGGACCAGGCAACTAGACAATGTCCCCCATTCGCTTCTTTTCTTCCTCTCCATAAGTAACTGCGCCTAATTTTGTCAATAGCCTTCACTGCCCAGGAGGTAAATCAAGCGCCATTGCATGATATATGACTGTAGCAGTGAGCACGAACTGAACATGAACCGCACGTCCAGCCCTTGTCATCAATTCAGACTTCCATCCAAGAAGCAGATCTGCCAACCGATCGATGAGGGGCTGCAGTTGTGCCTTAGTAAACTTCTTTACAGACAAAGGCAGCCCCAGATATTTGATAGGAAACTCCTCTAGCTGACAAGGAAGGCGCTGCTGAACCACATCCAAGTCCCCCACCGAACAAGTGAATGGAACCACACTACTCTTTTGTACATTAGTTTTCAAACCAGAAGCTTCCCCAAACAATTCCAGAGTATTAATAGTGAGGTCAATGTCGTTGGCAGTTGGGCGTAGGAAGAGAACGACATCATCTGCGTAAAGTGAGAGGCGATGTTGGATGGAGTGAGAAGAGAGAGGCATGAGAAGCCCAGAATCAGACGCCCTTGCCACCATTAGGTTCAGTGTGTCCATAACCAGAATAAAAAGCATTTGGCGAGAGAGGACCGCCCTGCCACAAACCTCGTTTATGATTTATGACTTCCCCAGGAATCCCATTTAAGAGAACTTGCGTGGAAGAAGTAGACAAGAGCCCACTTAAAATATCACGCCAAATACCTCCAAAACCCAATTTCTCCAAGACCTCCATAAGAAAGGCCCAAGAAACTGAGTCAAAAGCCTTTGAGATATCCAATTTAAGAAGGATCCTTGGCTGTTTTTGAGAGTGCAGAAATCTTGCGATTTGCTAAACCATCATGAAATTGTCCTGTATAAAACGCCCTTTAATGAAAGCGCTCTGATTAGTAGAAACCATGTTTTCAAGCCGGCCAGCTAATCTATTTGCAAAAATCTTTGTGATCAATTTTGCAAAACTATGAATGAGGCTTATAGGCCGAAAATCCTTTGGATGTGTAGCAGCTTCCTTTTTAGGCAAGAGAGCGATATAAGCTGAGTTGAGCAGTCTGAAATTTCTGAAATCCCTTCTCCAAACTGCTGAGATAGCTGCCATAATGTCATCCTTAATAATCGGCCAGCAAGTCCTATAAAACCTTCCTGTAAATCCATCTAGACCCGGTGCTTTATCAGAAGGGAGCAACTTGACTGTATTCCAGACTTCTTCTTCAGTGATCGGTGCTTCTAACAAACCTAGATCATGCGGTTGAAAGCCAAGTGCATCCAGATCGATGGTGTGTTGTCTTTCCTCTCTTGAGCCAATCAAGTTGGTGTAAAAATCATGCAGGACATTAGCCTTATCATCATGGTTAGTAACAACCTGATTTCCATTATTTAATAGAGGAATAAAATTCTTCCTTTTTCTATACCGGGCATGTAGGTGAAACGACTTGGTATTCGCATCACCATCACGTAACCAGTTAATTCTAGAACGAATTCGTGCCACTGTACGGATCAGTGAGGCTAAAGCAAGTGAGTGTTTCTTCAGATTGTTGCACAGCCAACATTCCAGAGGCCAGAGCTGCCTGGAGTCTTGTGCTACGTCCAATTGATGAATGATCTCTTTGGCTAGTTCAAGCTGCGATTTTAAATGGCCCACTTTCTTGTCACTCCAGCTTTGTAGCTCCCTTGCTGTAGCTTTGAATTTGAAGGAAAGAGTTTTTGTGGGGCATGGTTTGCTCTGTACCGAATCCCAGGCCAGCTGCATCGTTTCCATAAAACCTTCAAATTTTGGGCAGAAAGATTCAAAGTGGAACCTCCTTTTCCCTGGTTGAATATCATTCAAGCCAAGCATTAGAGGACAGTGATCTGAATCATCGGAGGCAGCACTTTGCAGGAGACAATTAGGAAAACGCTGCTCTCAATCCACCGAACAAAAAATCCGATCAAGCTTCACTAGCACGGGTGAAGGGCCAGATGCAGAACTTGTCCAAGTGAATTTCCTGCCATGAAGAGGAATCTCTGTAATGGCTACATCATTGATGAATTTTCTGAAACGACCCATCATAGCTCTATTAAGATTAGTGTTCTTATCCTCATCCTTATAAATCATGTTGAAATCTCCTGCTAGGCACCAGGGGCCATCACATTGAGAACGGATAGTCCTGAGCTCCTGAAGAAAAAACATTTTATCATCAGTTCCTTGAGGGCCATAAACACAAGTGAGCCACCATGCTTCCCCAACCTGCGGGCTGAACTGAACCGAAACACTGAAAGTATTAATTCAGCTTGCAACAGCAACCCCCAGATTCGATTTCCAGGCAATGAGAATTCCACCGCTAGCACCGACCGAAGGCAGAAAGATAAAATTATTAGCAAAATCCGAGCCAAGCATTGAGAGAATAGTCCATTGAGAAATAGCGACCATGTTTGTTTCTTGTAAACAAACAATATCCGCTTTGGCGGTATCCACCATAACACAAACAGAGTCTTGACGCGCGGAAGAATTTAGACCATGCACATTCCAAACTAGGATATTAGCTGGATCTATTGAGAAACAGGGACGAGACAACCTAGAAAGGAGCAGCAGCGGCTCAAAGACAGACGGCCTCTGCTGCCCCTGCATCTTGAAGATCATCTGGGATAGACCAATTGAAGAGAGCAGCTAGGGCCTGAATTTGAGCAGCTGACAGAGGTTGAAGAAAAAGTTTAGCATAATTTTCTTGATCCTCCTGTTGCAAAATCTCCCTGGCTTCATCGAGGCCAAGAGACCTCATCACCCTCTTCCTGATCCTTGGCAGTTCTGGCTGTGTGACAACCACATCCAGTCCAGCAATTCTTCGGCTGCGACGAGGCATTGAATCAGCTGGAGGAGCTTTCTTCCTCCTTTTATCAGTTTTTGGGACAGGAAGTAGAGCGCCCGCCGCCTTTGTTAGTTTCTGGATGAACTCCTTTCGAGGAGTAACTTCAGCGGCAGCGGCCAAACTCTCATGTGGTTGACCACCAGAACTTGCTCTAGAGCGACGGCGACGCGAGTGGACCAACGGCGTCCGGACCCCCGTTGAAGCAGCAGGCGCCGGAGTCAGAACAGAGACGTGGCAGCTCTGTGCCATCTCCTCATCTGTTGAAGAGAGCAGCACCTCCGAAGTAGGTAGAGGCACGGGTGAGACTGCGACACTCACCGGCGCGCAGGCCACCGGGAGCGGAATCTCAGCCAGCCCCCCAGCATCCATCAGCGGCGCGGGTGAGTCAGAACCGGCGGACGGCGGGCCGGCCACAACTGCGACGCTCGCAGTACCAGTGGGTACCAAGAGCGGAGTAGCAGCCAGCCCGGCGTCGTCCACCGGAGAAGGGGAGGGGTTATTCGTGAAGAGAAGCGGCGCCATGACAGGATCGAGCGGCGAGAAGTTCTCTCTGAAAGGGAAGGCGACGACGGAGTTCTGCTCAATGCCTGGCTCCGGCTCACACGTCAAGGAGGCTGGTGGATCAGGTAGAACTGGATCAGTAGCTAAAACTGGCCCATCCTTGCTCACAGAACGGCCTAGAAGCGAGTCAAATTCATAGCAGGCCTGGAACATTTCAAGGCCCACCTCTGCAGGGACGTCTGAGGAGCCCATCATTGGAAAAATGACGTTGGCTGCCAAGTCCAAGGGACACTCCTTCTCAGCAACGGCAGCCGCCAAATTAAAGCCATCTGCCGCCCGTGACGCCTCGGGCGGAGACGGAGGTGCTTCACCAAGAAATTCCTCGGTAAATGCTGCATCATCCTCGTCTCCCGCACCTCGGTCCACCCGCGCATGCAGAGCTCGAGTAGTGGACCCGAGGGCAGGTGAAACACCCTCCCTATTTCTCCAAGAAGCCTCCGGCGAAGTAGAGGTTCGGCGGCGGCGTCGTCCGTCGTTTCCAGAATCAGAGCTCGGCCGAGACGGTGGCGGCCTGTCTTCAGGTGTATTCACCGGCGTCACAATAATTTTAATGGGATATCTCAGAGCACGCTTCTGCTCATCTTCATCATGAACTGGCGGCTCAACTATGATGAGTTCCGTGGCTGCTGGAATGAGCTCCGGACAAAGTGACCAGGCAGTTAGCCGGAAGGATGAATAATCTCGTTGATGAATTATATCTGGATGCAGCCCATGGACCCAACACCACTCTACTAGAAGGTGCTCTGCAGTCTCCCACTCCCAGGCATGCGCCGGGATGCCACGGAGCTCCACGTCGACGAGGGAAGTAAGAGAAACTCCAGTTGCATTCTTCAAGCGCGACCAGCGTCGAAAAACGATCGTGAGAGGAGGCATCTGAAGAGGGCGTCCTTCATTAAAAACATGAATTGCAGACTCTTCATCCGGAAGAACCAATATGTAATCACTAGGACGAAGAAGATGGAGAACTACGGACTCCGCCGGGAGTTCAAAACGGCGAGCAAGCTCAGCTGTAAGAAGATCAACCGACAGAGTATCATCCCCAATGATCGTAGCAGCAAGAGCTTTGCAAAGCTCTGTCTCAGTTCTTGCAATGCTAGCAGAGCGATCAATAATGATGCACCGGGGAGAAGCGGGAGCACCGGCAGCAGCACTGGACAAACTAAGATCATCACCAGCGACGGAGGGTGAGGGGCGATCACCATCTTGACTGGCACCTTGGTCAGCTTTGTTAGCAGTTCGCCCCTTTCTGATGCGGCGCTGACGACGCTTCCTACTCGCAGCAGCACCCTCTCCACTAGGATCTCCATCAGCAGCGAGTTCCAAATCCCCGCTCGTCATTTCTGGAGCCGGGACACGCTCAACTGCCCTACCACTAGCTGCCGTGGTTGTGAGCGGCAACACCCGACGCCACACAGGAGTGCTACGGCTCACCCGTGGGCGAGACCAGAAATAGGAAAGGTGCCCCAGCTCCTGAGACTTGAAGCAGCGAGGCTGGCGACGACAAACCGCCGCACGATGCGCCGACGAGAAGCAATTGAAGCACTTTCCTCTGAGGTCTACCAGCACAGAACGATGGGCATTGCGCCCCTCCCTCAACCTGTTTTTGCGCACCTGACGACTTTCTACCTTCTGCCAGCCCTGTGGATCGGGGTTTTTGGTGATAGCTATGGCACTCTGCTGGGTACTCAGAAGGATTTTGGGGCCAGGACGTGACCCTTCAGCGGCCGACGGCGGCTTTGGCACTGGTTGCACGGCAGGCTGCAGAACGAGAGCTTCACAAAACGAAAGGGAGACAGACGAACCGTCGGAGAAAGATGGACTAGAATCACCCCATCTTTCTGCCTTGGACCTCCCGTTTGAGACGAACGGCTTGGCGAAAGGAGACAAGGAGGAGGTGGAAACCGACGCTTTCAAGGAGGAAGGAGCGGCGGGCGCCGCAGAGGGGTTGGCCGCCGAGGCCTGGGGTGGCGCCGACGTGGGGTTTGGGGAGGGTGGAGCATCGGGAGGAGAGGGAAGGGTGGGAGCAGAAGGGGCCATCTGCCCCCTACTGTTTCTAATGTCCGACTGGGCATCCAAAACTAAACCCACATCATCATCCACAACCACCTGCCAGAACCTCCTATGCCATGTTGCTAACGATTACCATCCCCATTGTGATTCTTAGTTGAAGTTGAGCATTAATCAAGATTAACAATAAAGTTTATTGTTTAATCATCCCTAATTTATAGCAAGACTAAGCATGAACTACCTAATATCAATACCCAACCACAGGCGACAAGGTAAATCAGGAAGGATATGACTCATAGGATTCAAATTACTCCATGCAGGGTGACAGATAGAAAGAAGTAGGAGCATTATGGTCAAGGACACTTGCCTGTTTCGCCTTAGTGCTGTTGCTCAAGATCTGCAAAGTGTAAGTCTTGAATATGTTCACTTGCTCGCCTTCTAGCATCGCAACGTCAAACAACGCAAGCAAGACAAGCAAACAAACAATAATGAGAAAGCAGATTAAAACAGCAACAAATCTACAAACAACTATTCTAAATGATTCTACTCAACGCTACTAATTCGTGAGCGCAAAAACCACTAAAAACGGAACTACGAGTGAAAAGATACGCTCGTTTGAAGCTATGGGGGCTAAACTACAAAACATCACTAATAGGGTTCTATTTGCAATTATAGAAATATAAACAGAAGGGCATTCATATAACTAAACTAAACCAAGGGCTTAATTGCAAGAGCCACAAGTTATAAATTTTATCTGTGAAAACGGCATAATTCAAGGACTTACATGCAATTTTACAAAAGAAAAGGGGTTTTGTCGTAAAAAGATTAGGTTCAGATTATATTATATTATTATTAAAGATTCAGGGTGTTTACTGTAAATTAATAGCTAATTAAATTATAAATTATTAAAGCAGAAGGCTTTCTATGCAAAAGAATAGATTCAGCCCAATTTAGTTGATACTAGGTCTTTTATGCAATTTAAAGAATAGGGGTCTTTTTATAAAAAGACTAGGCTGTTATATTTATTAATCATTATATTTACAAGTTCAGGGTGCTTTCTATAAAATAGCAGGGCGGATATAAATTATTAACGTGAGAGGTGTTTTTATGCAAATGAACAATTTACAGCATAATTAAATTAACTACAAGGCCTGTTATGCAAAAGGTAGGACCAGAGCACAATTAAGCCAAAGTTTAGGGTTTAATCTGCAAAGATGAAGGATGGGAATTTTCCAGGTTTTAATTGAATTATTTTTATATTGCAAAACTCGCGAGCCGGGTCTACGGGGTGCTGTGCACCGATTCCACGGGTTCATGGATCCGATCTACGACGCGGTGCGGGGGAGTTAATCTCCAGCCGTCGGATCTGGATCCGACGACGCGCAAGCAATGCGGCAGCTCGGCGGTGGTGATGGATCGGCGGATCACCGTCGAGCGGCGGCGCCATGGCCGGCAAGGGGCCGCGCGCGTCCATCTCATGCTAGGGAGTACGGTTCTCGATGGCGCGAGTACCAAAAGCGAGCGGGGGGCACGGGGAATCTCACCGAGGGGTTAACGGTCGTCGACGAGCGGCGGGCTGCGACGCGCGACGGCGAGCTCGAGGCGACGCGGGGTCGGCGAGGTCCGGCGAGCTTCGATGGCGACGGTCGACGACGGCGCGCAGTGCTGGACCTTCAGCGGCGGCGCGTGCGAGCTGCACTGTGTGAGGGGCGACGCCTCTGTAGGAGGAACGGAAGAGGGGAGTGCGGGGATCCCGTTTATTGGCACGCACTCCACAGATGGGCGGCGGCGTTATGGAGTTCGATCGGCGCACGGTGGAGGAGGAAAAACGACGGGCGTTACGCGTGCGACGCTCGCGTGCGTGCGGTGGCCGACGCGGCTCTAGGCCGAGGCGGGACTGGGCCATGGCGGCGGATGCGTGGTAGGCGGGCCACGCGTGCTGGGTTGGGCTGGCCAGTTGGCTAGCTGGGATGCTGGCTGGGTGGCTGGCCCAAAGGTTTAAAAAAAGGTTTTTGTTTTTATTTTATTTCTAAACATATTTAAATCAACTCAAACTACCCTAATCAAAGCAAGAATAAATTAAACACAAACCACATAAATAATTCTAAAGCAAACCTAAGAAATTAAAAGAACTAATCCATATGATAAAAACCTAATGCGATCTATCTGGCATGAATGCACAATCAAACAATTCAAATTTAAATTTCAAATTATGAAAAACAATCATTTTAGAGGGTGAAGAATTCGATAACACTCTAATTTCTAGCAAATTTTATTAAATTATAAAAAGTTATAAATTAGGGTGTTACACAGCAGCGCGCGTAGCGGCTGTTCCAGCTGGCCTCCGACGAGCTGGAGGCCGCCGCCACGAACTGTGCCTCGTCGTCGTCCATGTCCTGAGCGCGAACGAGAACGACGACGATGCGCACCCCGTGGCGTCATCCTCCCCGTTGAAGTTGCGCTCGGCGGGGAAGACATCGATCTCAGAGTGTCGTCGCTGACCCATCGTCCTCCTGGCTAGTCCGGCAGGGCCGGTAGACGCGAGCCGGCGGCCCATTCATTATTTCTCTTGGTCAGGATGCTTGTCCCTCCGGAAGCTTCAATCATGGAGTGGGCTGCTCTGCTCTCCCCATCTCGTTTTGTTTTCCAAATCATCCACTGTTCTCTTCCCAAATCTATTTTCCTTCTGTACAGTTGTTCCAATCCAGAATACGTGGCGTGCTGTAATAATATGAGTTCAAACTTGATAATATGGAGCTACTCGCTACAAGAAAATAGTCTTTCAGATCGTGATATCAGTAGCGGTTCTTATTACCTACTTTTAGGAAAAGGTTATATTCTCTCCGTTCTTTTTTACTTATCGTCGTTGATTTTGACTAAAAACTTTGACCGTTCATATTACTTAAAAAGTTAGTTCAAATGTGTAAAATTAAAAATTAGGATTAAAAAACTTTTAGTAATAAATTAAATCCTAACAGAACATTTGATATTTTTCATATTTTTTGAATAAAATAAATAATTAAAGTTATTGATTAAAGTTAACTACGACAGACAAAAAAAAAGAACAGAGAGAGCATGTTGTTTCAGCCGCTTGCAACATTCGAATTTGTAACCGTCTGATTTGTCTCCCGCTTGCACCTCTGGCCTTCTAAATTTTTTTTCTGAAAAAACAAACACTTCATTTATCTTATCTTCCGATGTTGCATCCTGCAACCATATGATGACGACGGACATCCATTTGTAGCATGCGGGTCTGTGTAGGATTCCTTTCCGGTCTTGTTTTCTTTTCTTTTCTTTTGTCTTTATTACTACTGAAGGCCAGAAACTCTGATACATGTTCTTTGGTTTGTGGCGGATATGATTCTAGGATGAACTGGTGGGTTGCTATATCTGAGTTCAGAGGTTTTTCAACAACTTTTTTCCTACGCTCGAGTTATAGTTACTTTTCCTTAAAAAATCCATTTTACTTCCTCGAGATTTTATTAAAGTCCATTCTATCCTCGTATTATTATTTGGTTCGTTTCTCATCCAAACTTCATTAATTCGGTCTATTTAACCCCCTCAACCCAGTAATTACCTTATTATGCTGATGTGGCACTGATTTGACCCGGATTAGGTGGTGGAGCTTGACACGTGATGGCTGACATGGCGTACCTCCTACAACAACATCGCTGCCCCCTCTGTTTTACTTCCTCCGTCTATGAATACTGGGATTTAAAGGTTTTTTGTTTGTCCACGAATAATAGAATTTGATCATGAGACCCGTAGCATTCACTGCTCTCCTTTCCACCTTTTTCACTTTGACAGGTAAGCATGTGAGACGTATGAATGGAGGGAAGCTTTGATCTGAAGCCGAACGCAGTAAAACAAGTGCGTCGATCGATGAGTTTTATAGGGCACTTTGAACTTCTTAATTGTAGCTTATTTTGTCTCGGGAAAGTAGAAGTGCTGTTATAGTTGGACGGAGGGAGTATCTTACAGCACCTCTCACTCTTCTACCGCATCTCTGTGCTCCACAGCACGTTCCGTCAGGCAACGGCGGGTTCCCGTCCACAACTATGAGGCGCTGGCTGCTTATGCAGCAGCGGCAGCTCGTGTGCCATCTCCATCTGGCGGCGGCAGGCTCCAACCTTCAGCCAGTGGCTCATGCCCCTGGGCCATGGCTGTGCGCGCATGCCCGTGGGATCGACGGTGAACAGGGTCTTGCGGAATGCGACAAGGCCATGGACGAGGAACGAGAGGACCGTGGAGGCGGAGGCCGTGCTGATGCTTTGCCTAAGCACGTCCGCGGTGGGGATGGCGGATTGGTGGCCTCTGTTTCTACAACGATTTTGCTAAAACTCCAAAAGCCTAACTCCAAATACCCGACTTAAATTAACAGGTCAAACTCCAAAAAAACATTCTCATATTTGTAAGGGAAAAAAAATCGTATTCAGCCTAGTATTTTTCAACCTACAGACTTACGGAGACAAGGGGATGTTGATCTCACCTGTTCGCCTGTCCTCCAGGGCTATGTCGCTATAATCCGACGTTGCCTTCCCAAGGGAGCCGCACTTGACTGGGGAGCCTGAGCTGTCGCTGGGCAGGGACTCCTTGGTCCGTCACTGCCTGCGTGATTGACGTGAAGGGGAAGGAGCAGAGAGGGAAGCGGCAAAAAGAGAGAGGCACACGCAAGGGAGTCGGAGAAAAGAAACGGCTGGGTGGCGTCGCATCTATGTTTCGGGCGACAAGTCCGCTCATAGGTGTCAAGCTGACGTGTCAAATCCGGGTCAAACCAATGCCACATCAGCATAATGGGTAATTAGCCAAGTTGAAGGGTTAAATGGACCGAATTAACGAAGGATGGGTAAAAACGAACCAAATCATTGTACGGAAGTAAAGTGGACTTTGATGAAACTTCGAGGGACTATAGACATTTTTTCTACTTTTTATAAAAGTTATAGCCATATTACCTAAAAACTACAATGATTTTTTAGTGTAACATTTTGTCTTGTGATGGTATAATTTTTGAATACTAATGGTGTAATTAAATGTATAGGTGTTGCAACATTTTGTTTTTTGAGAAATGTGTGTTGCAACACTTTAAAACAATTGATTTTTTCTATTAGTGTATAAAGTTAGATATGATGTTAATCATAAATCTTTAAATTTAATGGTTAAAAAATTTGAGTGTTGGAAGGCCAAAAACACTCAGTGTTGTATTGACAGGGTTGTGTTATATTGAGCTGTGGGTATAGAAAAAACAGTTGTGAGTTGTGACTATAAAAAAAGCAGTTATGAGTTGTGACCGTAAAAAAAAACTACTTTGTATTGTGGGTTATAAATAAAGCTGGGAGTTGTTTAGTTGAAACGGTCGTGAACATATTTTATTATTCATTACAAATTTAAACTTTCTTAAAAATTAACATAGACGGTGAAGATTGGAGAGCTCCTAGATGGCCTTTTTAGAGGACTATTACCAACCAGAAGGTGAATTCAAGAGAATGAAGCAAAGAACAAGAAACTATTTGATAATTGACAATGAATTGCACAGGAAAGGAATATGTGCACCCCTGCTTAGGTATTGTTACGTGAAATTCATGAGGGCATCTGGGGGTCGCACATTGGATCAAGAGCATGGGCAGCAAAAGCCTCTAGGCCAGGATTCTTTTGGCCTACCGCCGTTTCAGACGCAGATCAAATTGTCACGACATGTGAAGCGTGTCAGAAAATTTCTAGAAAGCAGAAGTCACCTTGTTAGGCTTCGCAACTCAGTTCCAATTTGGCCATTACACAGATGGGGAATAGACAATATCAAGATGCAAGCAGGCTGGTAAATTCCGCAACTGCCCCGTAAAAAACCCGCAAAACCTGCTAGAATTAACCCACTTTAAGCTTGCGGACCAAGCGAACAAACCCGCAAAATTAAGTGAACCAAATGGGCAACTGCATATGACTGCCATAACCCACATCTAGTCAACTACTATTTATTACGAATGAACCAATATATTACGAATGTGCCTCGTATGTTAACATAGTTATAATAACTCAGCGAGGCGTGACGTTTTTAATGAGGCAGCACTTATGTAAAACTCTACAATATTAAGAGTTAGTTTTACCCAAAATCATTTTTCCTGACTAGAAAGTTCTTAAATTGTCGAAAAACCTGAGATACAGGTTTGACATTCGACAAATCATGAACCTTCGGTAATACGGGATGGAAGGTGAGAACTTTTTTTTCCAATTCTTGAACAAGGAGAATATATGGCGGCTAAGGCCCGAGACAGCAACAAGCTAAAGATCTCGAAGAATTTTGAAGCAAGCCTTAAAAGGCTGAGTTAGAAAAACTAGCAAAGGCCAAGGGTTGAGATGGCAAGGAAACATACATCTCGAAGACACCAAGGCAAAAGTCACACTGCAAATGGCCATGTTCTTAATCTTTCCAAGGAAACTTTTAGAATTTACGGACTCGAACCTGCTAGAAGGAAGGTGTTTTCAAACTCTACTTTCTAGCAGATGAGAGTCTGTAATGATCTTAAAAAATTATGACAATCATATAGGGTGTGATTGGTTTCCTTTTTAACCCAACCAGGCTCCCTTTGGCCAGGTTCAGTACATGCAAGAGCTGTGTGATTGGTTAGCTGTTTCAGTACTAGCCAGATGTGTGATGTTTTTGGTTGGCCGGCTCGTATTGTTGCAATTACCTTGGCACATGCTTCCCAGAACATTGAAACTGTACGAAGAATTTTTTGAAATCACAGAGAAAAGCAATTGAAGTTCCACAATCGAAGTCACTGAATGTCCCGTGTAAATAACCATGGCAAATCATAGTGTAAAGAACAATTTGACAAATCAACTAACAAAAACAGGGCATGAGCGGAAGGGGACAACAGCTTGACCTTGTTCGTGCTCAACATAGATCTGATTCTTGCGCATGGCCACGGCTGCATGCTAGCTCCCATGCGCACATCTACCGGCCAGCTCACTAGCAGCTCCACATGCCCGCGGATCCTCTCAAAGTTGCTTTATTACCTAACCTATACAGGATTTGTGAGGACCCCAAACTGCTGGTGTGTGAAGGTTTCATGAGAACTCATGGAATATAAGGTTCCGGAGGAATTTTGGTCACGAAGACAGGGAGGAATGGGACCAGTTCATACAATGGTCGATTCCGTAAGCTTAGATCAGGAAGAAGACGTGATTATGTGGGGTCTAGATAAATCTAAGGCCTTTACTACAAAATCTCTTTATAGGTTTTTGACCTTTAGAGGAATTTGTAGCACGTCCATGCAAAGGGCGTGGTCCTGCAGGATACCTCTCAAGATAAAAATTTTTCTCTGGCAACTGTACCATGATAGATTACAATCTGGGGAGTGTCTTAAGAGGAGGGGTTGGAAGGGTGATGAAAAATGTTGCTTATGTAGATTTTTGAAGTCAGTAAATCATATAATTTTCTCTTGCACCGTAGCACGGTTGCTCTGGTATATGCTGAAAGAATGTTTTGGGTGGGAAAGGATCCCGATCTCTGAAAGAGACCTATATGGGAGGTGTGGTTACCTAAACTAAATTTTCCGTGGCACATGGGAATTTTTCTTTTTGCAGGAATGGCTTGGGCACTCTGGAAAATCAGGAAAAAGATGGCGATTGAGAGGAAGTCCCTTCCACAGCTGATGCTATGTTTCATTGGGTTTCGTGGTTGCAGAAGTTGAAGGCGATGCTGAAGGAGGACCAAATAAATGGTGAAGCGGGCGCTGGAATACATGCTTGCTAGGCCGACGGTGCCTCTGATTTCTGACATTTTCGAGCTGTGATGTTTTAATCTTAGCTCCATCTTGTTAACTTGTCATCAGCACTTTCTTTTCCGTGCAGGAAACCCCAGCTGAACTGTGTGTAAGGACCCTTATTTTAGCCTTCCAAAAGGCTGAGTAATATTCTCTTATTAGAAAAAAAAAAAAACATGCCCGCGATTCCATGAGGACAGCTGCCACCAAATCTGTGCGTCGTCCGCCGCTGAGATTCCAATGCTATCCGGTGCTCTAAAGATCTGCAACCAAATCGAGCTAATACGCAATCCGCTCCCTTCTTTGGGGCTGTTGCAACCGATGATGAGTGTCATCTCCCCGGCATATCAGGATAGAACTAGTGGAGCAGCAGATTGAGGTAGGGGCGCTCGAGACGACGACCAGCGGCGGTAGCTGAACCAATGAGGAAGAAAAGTGGTGCCTAGAACGGACAGGTCGTCTCAAGTTGCATCGCCTCAAACCTAGCTCGGTAGCAAAGGTCGATTTGTACGTTCCCATCGGGCCTGGCTCCTGATGGAATCTTGCACGACTAGAGACTGGCTGGAGCAAGGTTGCAGGCTACCAAACGCGTGAAGGCTGGACGAGTCAGGCCTGGCAGGGGGCGAAGCCACCCAACCAAACACGCCCATAGCAGTTAACGAGGTGTACAACGTAAAACAGATGCAAAGGGCCTTGATAGCATGCAGAATCAAAACTTTGTTGCACATCGATTTAAAATTCAATGGTTGTATATCACAAAATAAGTTGACAAAGTGATAAAATATTCAGGTAACACAACACAAAGAATAACCAGAAATTGCATAAGCACAGCCATAATTTGTCACAAAACGGTTATTTCTACAAGCACACCAGTAACATTGATTTTCCTTGCCATCATTTAAAAAAAAAAAAGAGAAAGAAAGAGAAAGCCAAGAGGTCAAAATAGAAACCTGAATACATTTCCTAGAAGGAAGCTAACTAAGCGTCAATTTCCATTTTCACTAGTTGCCCTGTCTCTAACAGGGCAATCAACACCACAGAAAATTTGTCAGACGAATATCCATTCAGACGGAGTATAAGGCAGTATAACTTAATTACAATTCTCATTCTTATTCAGAATAAATCCGTTAGTTCCTTATTTTTCTAGATAAAATACACAACCCACCAGACTTCTTTTATATTTGTATTTGTGGATTATTTTTACACAATAAATCGGTTTTTAACTAGAGCTTCATTAATTATATACTATTGGATATAATGCTCATCCATTCAGGTCCATCTTGGCACTGGGATACTATAGACTTGCTTAGTCTAATTTCTTTCTTCCAACAAGCCGGCCGCGAAGTTCTCCTAGTGCCCAAATTGGAAATAAGTGCCGGTAGTTGCCATAATTGAAGTACATGTAACGGTTAGACAAACCAACATGTTCCTGCAAGGAATGGTAAAAACAAATAGGTGGTCTCTATGCATATGGAAACCATTTGAAACAAATGATTTATTGCAAACATACATTGTACCTAGCTACTAGTAGTTTAGTCTATATATATATTGGCCCAAAAGTATTTTATGTTAACCACTTACCTGTTGTGGAAACAGGCCCGATTCTAGTTGCATATTGATTAATTCCTTTGCAGCTTCATATAGTGGCTTTGGGTCACGTTCAACCTTATGCACAATGTGGAAAAGAAAACAAACATCAGATCTTGTGCAGGAGCCTACCACAAAATGCTCAAATTAAGCTTATCAAGGAAACTCTCCCTCACTCTGATGTCACGAGAGAGAGAGAGAGAGAGAGAGAGAGAGAGAGAGAGAGAGAGGGACAGAGGGAGGAAGAGGGAGAGAGAGAGATGGTGTTTACACTCTTTATACTTAGAGACTTATTGCCTTCAGGCTAGTGTCTTAAAAGGTCATGTTGCGGGCCGCACATGCATGCACCACTACACTTAAGAGGCCCCGCCACAATGTGGCTCAGCAGAGAGGCGCGGCAGGTCACTTAAACACCCGTAATAGGGAACCTCAGTTTTCTATGGCAACCGCTTAAATGGCCCGCCATTATCCTGAGGAGCGCAGGTTTGGGGCGGGCGTCTTTCAGAGTCCGCCGCTGGAATTTCATTTCCTGCAGAGGGCTATTCTTCCCATCATGACAGAGTAAATGCTGAAGTGCTATGCCCGCCACGTTTTGTATTTTGGTAGTGTGACTTCCATTCACATAATTTGCACAACCTTGACTACACAATGTGCTACCGACGATACAAGCAAGACCAATAGATATGAATGTAAATTGAGTACATCTATGAAACAAATTTAAATGGTGTCAAAATGTACAAAATATACCTGTCCAGCGTAAATTAAAGCCAACATTGCCCAAGCAGTGTTTACAGCATGTGGACTGCTGGCCTCTGCATAAACCTGGAACATATTACGATAGAAATCAGGAAATACTTTGGTGTGATTAAAGCCAATATCGTTCACGGTGCTGGTTCCTAGGATAATAACTAGGTTATAGCTCCATCTTGTTTACAGTATTCAGTATCCAGGATGCCAAATAGCCCTGCCCTATACATATATATATTTTAATATATATATACATATATAGCCCTGCCATATATATATATATATATATATATATATATATATATATATATAGGGCAGGGCTATTTTGGCACCCTAGGTACGAATAGCTTATTCAGTACCCAGGTGCAAACTGTAGACAATTAACATGATCGTAAAATATTTATGTTTTCATCGCAAAAATAGATGGTGCCACCAATCAAGCCTTGATTGACCAGACGTCTAATTCATTCCAGCCAAAAACACATCTGAAGCGCACGTAGGAGGTGGGATGGGTGAGTCTTTACTTTTTTTTTTCTTGCTAGTTTGCTTACCAGGTATTTTTGCTCATTTTTTACATTTGAAACTTGTAAACCCTGTTAGCTATGATCGTAAAAACTTGACCGTTATGTCAAAAAATTCAATAAGCATCGAAAAAAGTCAATTCAAAACTGTTTTTATAATCATACACATTTAGCTACAGTTCGACATATAAAAATCTTTGTTTGATTTGCTTTTACCAAAGTCGGAAGTGTAAAAACATGTTCCTTACACTCGTAAAACCTATACTTGAATTAAGAAAGTTGTAATAGGTATGTTTTTGTATTCACTCTCAAAAAACCGTGGTTGTACTTCTATTGCGTAAAAACATTTAATCTAAAGAAGTTATATTTTAAGTGTAAAAAGATATATGAACGGTAAAAGTTTTAATTTAAAGAGATCTCTAAACCCTCCCATATAAAGTTGTAATAAGTTTATGTCACCTGGCATATCAAATTTTCGTTGGTAAGGATTTGATGCTATGCTAAAGTAATTTTTTTTCTATAAACATAAAAGGACTTACAAATTATAAATATTAGGTTTGCGGCAAAGTAGTTTGTAAAGAACTGTCATTATTCGTAATAGTTTTTATAGTTCAAACTTATAAAGACTGTTAGCTACACTCATAAAAACTTGACCGTAATTCCAAAGGATTCAATACGCGTCTAAAAAATTGAATTCAAAACTGCTTTTTATAATTGGACACACTTGGCTGCAGTTCAACATGTAAAAATCTTTGTTTAATTCGCTTCTATCAAAGTTGAAAGTGTAAAAGCGTACTGCAATAGGTGTGTTTTTTCACTCATAGTCTCAAAGATGTGTGGTTTAATTTTAAATTTATTTTCATTGTGTAAAACGTTCATGCACCCGCAAAAATTGGTTTTAATCGAATTTTATATACACCACATGTGGGTTACTTATTTTGGCATACTTGTTTGATAGTTATCATTACACTTGTAGAACTATAATTAGTTTCAATCATAAATTAACTGATTCTTTAAATATGTTTGCATGTGAACGCGTAATAATATTAGTTTTTCATACCGTTTTATACTAAAGAATAAAAAGTATTTACAATAACAAGCAAATTGATGAGCATGGTAAAAGTTTGTATAATTTTATGGTTCCAAAAGTATGTTTTTATGGTAAAAAAACTGTTTTGGTGTCATGGCAAAACAAATTATTTTCTATGAAAAGACCATTTAGCAATAAAAAATTTATATTTCTATGTTGATAGAAAATAATTTATGGTTATGTTAATAATATTTACAGTTTTATAAGCTAACGAAATAATCAACTATACTTTTTATGATTTGAAACTATATTTTTTACTTATTCATTAAATGTCTCAACTAGCAAATGCATATAATACCAAACCAAAGTAGGGTAAAGAAACAGGGACAACATAGCATAATGAAAATATAAACACTTTACGGTCTTAGTAAATAATATTTATAGTTTTATAAGATAATTAAATAATTTAATACATTTTTTATGATTTGAAACTATATTTTTTTACATACTCATAAAATGTCTCAATTAGCAAATGAATAATAATACCAAATTGAAGGAGGGTAAAAAAGAAAGACAATATCGTGATGAAAATATTGACATTTCACGGTCGTGTAATTATTTACAGTTTGAACCTGGGTACTGAATAGCTTATTCAGTACCTAGGGTGTTATATAGAGCTTATATATATATATATATATATATATATATACATGTTTTTGCATCAAATTAAAGTTGATATATAGGACGCATTCTATAGATTCGGGAAGCAAAAAAAATCAAACCGAGAAAACCATACAAAGCAGTAAACACAATTATTGAACAATTTGTTAGTCAGAATTCAGTTGCACCCTGGACTCAAGTAATCAGATACATTGCCATTGTAGGAAACTTTTCTATTGTCAAAAGTGGATATGCTTGTTGTGTTGTACTAGCAGATCAATTAAATTCCCATAATACAAAGTAGTATATGGTTAGCTAACATGACAAAATTGCATACTATGACAGTCATAATCCATGTGCATTTCAAATCTTCCTCTGCACTGAGACACTCACGGTTTGATTGAAAGAGGGTAGAAATTGATATAGGATAGAAAAGTGTAGAAATATATCCTACACATCGTCACATAGTAACCTTTTTACTGAGTCTTTCCCCATTTCATTTCTGCTATATCTTAATTTCAGAAATGTTACGATGCTTGGAGATAATAACCGTTCGTATGCTTAGATACTGATTAAAATAGAGAGGTACCTATTAAAAGGTATTTTAAGCCGTGGATTGGTACCAAAAATTAGTTGGTCATGTACTAATTTTCTTTTTCTTTTTACCTAGATAAAGGGTAATTTAGAACTAGCTTTCACCTTCAGCTATTACGAATCTCTCAGACACATACGCTGGACTGATGACCAAAGCGCCCGTGAGGACGGCATACGTTGGCGGCTGCCCCCTCCCACGTGCGCATTCCCTTCATGCAGATTAGTGCCGGTGGCATAGCAAACGCAGCAGGCGGGCTGGCGAAACGGGTTGACGGGGAAATGACAGTGCTCTAATGTCACGTGAAGCGTCGCACGAGCTTGACCTCCCGCGCTTCCAGTTGGAGCGCCCGCACCAAGCAGGACTGCACAGTGGTGCCCCGGCAATTGTAATCTTTCTTTAACAAAAGGATGTACGATGTGTACCTGTGCGGCTTAAAGGATCTAATTAAAAGACACGGTCTGTCCGGCATCGAAATGGCTGTCAGACGGCTCATGGTGGTTGACACTTGACACAACGGAGGCGGGCAGACACGACAGTGAACAGGGGGAGCGATGAGGTACAGGAGAGCGCGTTCGCCATACAGTGCATAGGACAGTGGAGAGATGAGATAATTAAAATTGCAACAGTATCCCTAATTACGATCGTAATTAACTTTTTAATATGAATGACTGAGATTAGTTGAGAGTGGAGGAACCACTGGTTCCTCTCAAGCTTGGTAACAAGACTCTTAATTTATGTTTCTAAATCAAGTGAGTGGTGCGGTAGTTCTCGGGCTGGCTTTCATGAGTGCGATGGCTTAGGACCCAGCCCTGGAAGGTGTCCAGATTTTGTGTGCGTATATATTGTATATATGCAATTAAATGTCTTGCTCTGCCCAAGACATCATCTCGCTTGGATTGGACGCTGGGGAGATCCATAGATCTGGATAGTCTTTGTCGCTCAGTGAGAAGAGTAGCAATCTACAATCCTATATATGTATTTTTTTTCCGAAGCTATATATGTATTTTTTGTGAGTGGGGTATATATATTTGTAGAGCCCTATGGACACCAGTGTTGAGTTTACCCGAGGGCCTTCAGAACTATAGGACTGGCCCACGGTACTTGTTGTTTTATGGGAGGACGATCTCCCGTTTCACCGACTAATCTATTTTTGTTAGGTAAAAACAAATTCACCTTAAGTTTCTCTACTGATAGATTTGCTAAATAAACTAGTTTAAATGGCCTGGGTAATGGGGAATAAGTTCAGAAGTAACCACACCAGATGGTTTTTTCTTTTGTTGACGTACAAACGACTGGACTCAAGCATAGGATTCTAGGTGATCTAAGAAGACTCATATGCCGAGGGAAAACATTGTATTTCTTAGCTAAACTATTAAATATAATAATTATACATAATGACATGCAAAACCTCCATAATTGTACGGGGTATGGAAATTAAGAATTACCTCAGTTTCACTAGAAAGATATGTTTCTCCCCATCCACCTGTTTTTTTCTGCTTTGACAGTAGAAAGTTGCATGCTTTTCTGATGGAAGAACTGTTCTCGTAAGTTCTTCCAGCCGCAACTAGCCCTTTTACTGCAAAGAGTGTCCCATAAGTGAAATAGATACCCCAGGTGCCTGACCTGTATGATAATAAGCAATTTAGTCATTAATTATCACAAGCATTTGATAAATAATTCTACAAGAGGTGATATTAGAGACCATGAGCCATCACGTCGTTGTTGTTTCTCTAAAAAAATGGCTGTATTTCCAATGCACTTTTCTATCTCTTCTGTGCGATACTCTGGATATAACTCTCTGAAGGTAACCAAAGCCTGTAGCACCGAAGACGAGCATTCCACACACCTGCCAAACAGTCCAAGACGACACTGAATAACGGTGTCTGCACCTTACTAATTAAATAAAATTAGTAAAGCTTCTTCTTTCCTCTAGGGACACATTGATCACTTACGGATTATCGACCATAATGTTCGCAAAAGTCTCACAAGGGTTGAGAACCTAGTAACAGAAAAACCAGCTGCTAGTTAATTACGTGCTAGAAAGAAATAATTGACATATTTGGGAAAATGTGAATGGCTGCACTGATAATCTATATCTATTGGCAACTATGAAACTAAAATTTCATTTAACAATCACATATGCAAGAACAATTTTAAGATGTTTTGATCAATCATTCGAATATTTCTTATAGTGTATGTAATCCTCCAACTTCTATTGTCCACTAAATATCATCATAGTACTACCTAGAAATATATTTTGATCATTCATCCTTCCCACTGGCATAGTAGAATTAGTCTTATGATACTGATGTCGTCTCATACATCAGTGACTGTCTTGCAACTTTTATAGCATATAAGTATCATACTCATACCAATTTAATGAGCGATTCAGTCAACAAATCATTTTCCAAAGTTTTAAATTTAACCTGTCCTATTGAGCCAGAGAAAACAAATTTAATGATATGCATTTTTTGAGATTTGTTTTATTTTGGATAACTTGTTTTCGATCCTAGGCAACTTAGTTATAGTTTTGAAGTTTGATGTTTTGAAGTAATGATAGCTAGGCAACATAGTTATTGTTCTCACCTCCAACAAAGATGTCGTTCTCTTGCACTCATAAGTTGAAAAAGTGCCGTCAGTGTTCTTCAATGGAAAGAAATATGATCAATCTTTTGCATGAGCTCTATATTGTTATAGAAACAACTTATGAAGAATGATGCTAATAAAGACACAACAACTTGCACGGATAACAATCAATAAAGAATGCCCACGTTTAGGCATTTAGATTGTTTCACGAACTATTCTAGATCACACTTTATAATTGAATCGACAGGCAAAAAAGGAGCTACGAGCCACAAAAAATTTGAATAAATAACACTACTTATATAATGAAAGATAAAAACTATTCTCGCTGTGGAAGTTTGGTACCTGGGCTAATTAATCGTATTAGCCCGGAAGGCTAGGCCACGCAGTATAGCCAAACCAACTCCGCTTTGATAGACCCGGGCCCGAGGACGAGGGAGGTTACTCCGTCTCGCCCGACCCCGACGTCCGGAACTCGGACGGGAAGTGCCCGACCCCTGAGGTCGGACAAAAGTTCCGCCTCGCCCGACCCCGACCTCGAGGGGTCGGACGAGGGTTCCGCATCGCCCGACCTCCGGGGTCGGACAAAAGTTCCGCCTCGCCCGACCCCGACCTCGAGGGGTCGGACGAGGGTTCCGCCTCGCCCGACCTGCGGGGTCGGACAACAGTTCCGCCTCGCCCGACCTCCGGAGTCAGACGGGACTGGGTGATCCAACAACCCCGGATGAGACAGGTGTCCGGGGGCAGTTGAGCCATTAAAGCTCCACGCTCTGACTCCCGATCGGACAGTGGCTATGACCGCTCCCGTAAACGGAAGAGTAAATACGCACGACGTGCACCGTCCACGGGATGGGCGTCACTCCAACAGCCCCCTGTCAGAGACTCACCGTCCTGTGCGATAGGACGCCCCCGAGCGACGGCCATCACCACGGCGTCATCAAGCCTGCTCCTACAGTGGCGTCTTCTCCATACGGGTGGAACTCCACCGGATGACAGCACAGGCCATTCCGACGAACAGGAACAAGTACGGCCAAACCAAGGACGACGCCCCATCACGGCCCGGCCTAACTGGAGTACGGCTGCCGTCAGCTTCAAGGAAGCAGCCCCCCTCTAGCCGTCGTATAAAAGGGGAGGGGAATCGAAGACGAAGGACAACTCGCCAAGATCGACAAGTTCTCCACAAGCAAAGTCCAGAGAAGCCTCCACGATCCACGAGCTCTCCAGACACACGAACAACACTCACGAACTCTCATAGAGGCGGAAATCCCTCTCTCTTCCTCCTCTGTTTGTAACCCCCCACTGTAATCTCAGTCGCAAATAACACGAGCTGCCACCAAAACTGGACGTAGGGTATTCGGCCCGAACCAGTATAAATCCTTGTGTCCATTTGCGAAACCATCCGAGCCCAAAACGCGCTTCCCCTAAAATAAATCACTAGTTGGTGATATCGAACACCGACACTCGCTATACGCAATTTGTGCACCATAAATAGTTCACTGGGGTAAATGATGAAATATTGTTTTGGGAGGCCGATTGACAAAGAAAATAGTTACAGGCAGTAAAATGGATGTTTTCCTAATATTAATATCACTATAGTCACAAAAAAAAAATTAAAGAAAGAAACAGGTTTTCCATGGCCCTACCATAAGTGAAAGTATGCAATCCACTGCATCATATAACCTTTCTCCCTTTATTGGTTCCCCGACAAGATCAGGAGAAAACTTCGATAACAATAGCGCCGCCTGAAGAAATAATATATATACATCACAGAATTAATAGAAGCAGTACCTAAGGTTTATTGCACTGTATATTAGACCTTTCATGATGTGGTGCCTTCTGAATTAATTAGATGTCATTCTAGAACGTGTGTAGACAGAATTTTAAAAATTGACCACCACTAGTACCACTAGAAACTCTATGGGGATGGAAAGTAACAATATAATGAACAGTAGTGGTACTGCACAAACTAGTCAACTCTTGAGCACCGTGTTGTCTCCAAAAGGAAGATGATATGGAAATAATATAATTGTGGTAGACAAAGAAAAATAAATTTTGTTATGTATCTGAGTACTGGATGGTAATTTATTTATTCTCATGCTCTGACTTAACAAGAAACTTATAGGTGTTCATATCCAATCCGTAGGAACTTGACCTCAAGTGATTCTGCAGTAGTGTCTGATACAGACCAACCATTGTCTTGTGTGGAAACTGTCCATGAACCTTTAGATCTATGGCGGTAATAAGTTTTGTAGTCAGGATGGTCTTCAAGAACCTAATCAACAAAATATGCATCAGATTTGTTTTGCAAACATTATTTCATTTGTAATACATATTAAGAAAACATGTTTGGTAGCATTGTACCTGTGATTTTTTAAGAAACTCATGAGCTTTCCATAGTGTTGGTCCGTACTCACGTACAAGGTTGGTCGAGCAGTATGCCTGGATAATAAGACCTTGTTCCCAGCATTGACAACCATCATACACCTAAGATGGAAATGTGTAGATAAGGTGCCGTTTGGTAAAAAAACAAAAAAAAAACACTGCCTCGGGTCTTCAGCGACAGTCATTTTGGCTCAATACAGACGGGCATCGCGTACGTTACTAATTTAGTGTCACTAGTGCCCGGCCATTAGTGATGAATACTGGGTTTCGAATTCCATCTCTTTTGCCTGAAATAGAGACGGCTGTTTAGGTGGACACACTAATGGTGCGCTTCAGCTGAATAGTACTGACATGTTTTTTCAACAGCCGTCACTAATGTCTTTATCACTGACTTTTTTTGGGGGGTCTCTAGTGGGCTGTCACTAAAGCCTATTTATGTGGTAGTGAAACTTGTATTGTGTAACCACAAGGAAGCATGCTGAAATATGAAATTTTTAGCATTATGTAATGACATCCATTTAGATAGAAGAGTAAAGTGTACGGGTGGCATCTAAACTTGTTTTCCGTTCATCACAGGTCCAATGGGCTATAACCCACTAAGTTGTCCAACGTGGACATGCTAACATGTAAAAATCTGGCTGACTAGGTGCTGCTCTTTTACAAATAACACCCTCTGCTCCTCAGTTGTTCATGGTTGTCATATGAAAGGGTGGTTTTTTGTGTTCATGATAATTGAATCTATTATGTAGCAGTTAATAATGATAGATCAATTTTTCATTATACTAGATTTTCCCGTGAAAATTAAAGAAAGTTTGACAAGATCACAACGTATTGTGTATATCGTCTGAAAATTAAAACACAGCCGCTTAAGGCTGGAACTAGAACACTAGAACGGAATAAAACTAACTAGTTGAGGGTGCTATAGTCAGTCGGGTTGTCTTTACACGTCAGCATGTCATGTCGTACACTTTAGCAGGTAATAACCCATTAGGACCCGTGATGAACGGAAAAACAAGTTTAGGGAGCCAAATCTGCGTTTTGAGAGTAGAGGGACCTAGGTGACGCACCTCGACAAGTTTAGGGGCCAGACATGTAGTTTGCATACTATAAGGACTAGTTAGGACTTCTTGACCACCACATATCACGAATAGCTAGACTACATATACCACACCACATATTAAGAACCATGTTTTCATAGTATGTAGTTAGTGCCTCTCATGGCATCAGTAAGTAACCTCTCTTACCTCTATCTCCAGTGCAATGCAGATGACCTCTTCAAGAACGACTAAGTGGTTTGGCCACTGGGTTGACATGCCAGCTAGTTAGAAGTCATGTGTTTTACAAAAGTTTGTTAAGATCTGAACCCACAATTTGCTTTCAAAAGGGTTTTCCTAGTTTTGGCACTAATTATCTGCAGATTTAGGCCCATATTCTCCTTTTTCCCTTGCAGAAAATTGTTTTCTTATCATTGGTAGCAAGCAGCAACGGATCAGTAGATGTGAAGACATATCAGTATGAGCAAACTTTGCCTTGAAAGAACTATGTCACATCAATAACAATGAGTGGCATGGATGACTGAGAGGGGATCAGCGGAATGAAATGTTCGCTGCTTGAAACTTGAAGTTTAGCTTTTGGTGGATCTCAGCCGGACCAAATATTTCGATTATTTGTGATATAATTACCACTTACCCTGCCATCTTTCAACTATGATATGATATATAAGTAAGCAATGTGTTTAATGCTGAAGACATGTTACGAAATACCTTCGCTTTCATGCCATCTTCTGCGAGCCACAAATAATCATATATCCTTGGAAGATGTCGTCTGAATGCATCTGAATTTGGGTTTTCTATCCAGAGACAAATCATATTTAGTACCTACAAACAAGTTTCTCACGGAATAAGAAAATAATTTACATGTTGCAAATTATTTAGGGTATTACTAGAATAAAGAAGAAACGTGAACACGCACATAACATGGTGTGGCAAGTGTTCTAGTTCTGAGGCTACCAGCCAGATTTCAAATGTTAATTTTCAGGAAAAAAAAAGTATCACTTGCTGGTTGTCTCAAATAGAGAGAGGAGTTTATAATCAACCTATAACAGACGGCGGGACCTTTGCTCCTTGTATGAGTCACAAAAGCATGGGTCAAGACCCGGTCCATAGGATATGGTGGAAGAGGGGAGTCAGCTTTGGTGATTTTTTGCAGCCATTGTTTTTGGGTACATCTATTTAGTGCTAATATTGTGTTATAATGTGTTTTGTTGATGACTAAAATTGACATTTTGGAAAATCGGAACCTCTGGTTTTGACAGCTTCAATGTGTGCAAAAAATGTCTAGATTTGAGCTAATGATTGATTATATTGTGAGTTCGGCGTCTAGACATGTTGTGCAGGTTGATATGTAAGGATAAGCAGCCAAGGCACGCATGTTCAGTTGCATATTTTGGGAAGTATGATGTGGCCACGATAGTCCCGCTGCTCGGGACGTAACCCACGCCACCCGTAAAACAGCCCACGACCCGGGGACACGTGGCGTGGTTGTAGCAATCCATGTCACCCGGGAGAAAGGCTGCAGCCCAGGGACAGGTGGCATGGCTGCAGCAACCCGTGCCATGTGGGAGACAGCCCGCGGCCCCTGGACATGTGGCACGGCTGCGGCAACCCGCGCCACCCTGGAGAAAACCCACAGCTCGGAGACACGTGGCGTGGCCACGGCAACCCGCGCCACTCGGCAGACAGCTTGTGGCCTCGGGGAGACGTTGCGTGGTCGCAGTTACCTGCACCACTCAGGAGACAGCCCACGGCCCTAGGGACACATGGCGTGGCTGCGGCAACCCGCGCCACTCAGGAGACAGCCCGTGGCCCAGGCACACGTGGTGTGGTCGCGGTAACTCGCGCTGCTTAGAACACAGCCCTTGCCACTTGAGACTCCAGTTTTCTCAAGTCTGGACTCGTCTTTTCATGAGTCTTTGTAAAGTTCTAGGCTCCTACTAGGATAAGGCCACCCTTCCTATAAATACAAAGGGATCATGGCCAATTGAGAAGATCCAACACCCAGTCGAAATATACTTTTTATCTTTTATGTCTCTTTTATCATTCTTACCATTTTCAAAACCCTAATTCCATTCTCCCTTCTTTTCGATGGCGTTTGGAGGCGTTCTAGGTGGCCTGCCGACCCTAGAACAACCCTACGAAGAGCCTCTCCCGATAGCGTCCCTCCCGGAGAGGCCAATTGAGGTTTGCCTAGTGACACATTGTTGCGGACTTGCAGAAGGACATGCTCGTGTGCCTTGGAGCGTTTTACCGTGAACACACTTTTTGACGACTCTGTTGTAGAAGGAAGGTTCGGGCTATTCAAAAGCCAGATTAATTTTCTCCAACAGTGATCAAACTACAATTCCCCAGCATCCATCAGCCATTTGACTATTCCATTTATTAAAATTATACTTCCACATTTGCTTTTTATATAGATATTTTGAACTGCTATTTTTACATATCGTTTCCATTTTTTGTCATCCTGATAATTATTTCATTTCATCACATTTCTGGACAAAAAGAATTGAAAGAGAGGACAAAAGTGTAAAAAGGTTGGTGGTGCATGCGGTTCACTCAAAATGGGAGTGGGCCTGGACATGTTTGGACCCTAGGATGTTAGAGCTATTAATTTAAAATCTAATGAAATGAAATAATATATCAGGATGAAAAATAAATGGAAACGATATGATATGTACAAATAGCAGCCAAATATATATATATATATATATATATATAAAATTTTAATTAAATGGAATAGTCAAATGGCCGAATGTACTGGACGATGGGGAATTGTTGTTTGATTTGTCAATGGATCCAACATATGGCCGAGAGAGTTTCATGGTTGGGCTTTTATCCCCAACAATCATGTGTCGGATGGTAGCCTCGAGGATCAGTCCAATGCCTGACCAATAGTCCACGAGGGGGTAGGGTATGTTATTGCCGAGTGTGTATGTTGATGTCCGACAGTTTATGACACTTGGCTAATATTATGATTCTAGTAGAGGACAAATTTCCCTTGGGCCAAGTTTTGATAATTTACTCAGGGGTCGACATCAAAATAAAATTAATGAGCCCTAAACATTTGATTCGCACTAGAAAAATAACATGATACTATAGGATCGTGAACCACAAAAAATAAAGCCAAATTGCACTTCATCCCTATGGGAAGTTTGCTTTCTTAGGCATAATTTCTTATTGGCCACCACAAATAATTGATCCTAGTTGAACTTGCTGAAGGTGGAGCCTCACATTTCGAGTGCACTATTTATAATGAATTAGATACCTATTTTTAGATAATTTAGTGACACCAAGTTCCTCTAAGATTTGACTATTTATTACCACATAAAAGTTATTTTCTACCTATGCCAATCTTTTTCTCAGTAGAGATTTTGTCTGCAGGACAATAGAAAAATGTGGCTTTATTTGTATCATAAAGTAAAAGTTGATCTTGTCCCATACATACCTTGTTGACTGGACAAGCACCAACATATTCAGTAGTTTCATCTTCGTAGCGGATATGATTCATGAGATCTTTCAATGCTTTTTCCCTTAACTTACTAAATGGCCAACAATTTAGTGCTGGTTCCACAACTTTATTCATGCATGTCCATACAATATTCTGTACCATAGACCGTGGAACGCGAAGGTCTTCCTGCATGCAACAAGAGGTTCATAAAAAAGTGCTAAAAAACTATTTTTCAATGAATACCCACGCATGACTAGCTCGATGTGGAGGATGAATTTGGTATATAAGATAAATAAAATAAATTGTACACATGACCCAAAACAGTAATAAATACTGCCCAATGGTAGAATTTAGGATTGCATGTTGTACCTTAATAATATTTTCCATCTATCTATCAAACATGTTCTGATCAATATATTCGTTTAGATATGAGATCGCACCACCGTATGTAACTGACATTATATTGTTGAATTGCATATAGCACCAACAACTTATTACATACTTAATTACATTGTATCATTTTTTTTTACCAATAACTCATATTGTATATATTTTAGTTTTTGCTATCCATCGAGATCCCTGATCGCATGGATCTTTATTTCTCTTTGATTTGAATGAACAGTCAATTTGCATTAGTTTGTTTGCTTACAGTACTACATGTAACTTACTACAATACATTTGTATGTACAAGTGAATGCTCAATAATAAAGCCTATTTGCACATACCACATGCTCCTCGCGCATTCAAGAAAGATATAGAGGATTTTTGGTATTTTGTAAAGAATAAAGTCAATGTGATTCTCAATAAAGCGGCATCTTACTTTGATTACTCCTAATGGGATAGCATTCATAGAAAAGTTTCACGCTATATGAAGTTTCTTTTATTTGACATTTTCATTGCAACCTTATAAGCACATCATTGTATAGTGACATTACCATATGCATTGTTTGGCTCTGGCCCCTTATCACATAATGGGGCAGGCAATTATTAAATAAGGGAATTGATATATTGGATGCTGATGGCATGACTAAACCATCGCATGCAGGTCCAGCTATACATTTCTTTTGTGTGCAATTTGATCTTGTTTGATTTGTGTTCAATTTGGTAGGCCCACAAGGTGGCCAATGACATTTCTCGCGATTCTAGGTATTCACTTGCCACATCGGTGGATATGTTACCGAGGCATTAGGGCACCCACAGTGGTTAGACAGCTGTTGTCTGTAAGGATGTTGATTATCACACACAGACAACCAAACAGACAGTTTATACAGTGCATTGTTTATTAGACCGTCTGCATACTATTTAATTTATAAACAAGCTTACAACTCAAGGAAATCAATTGTGGATTTGATCTTGTACACTATTTTGTTTCTTGTACATATTTTAACTGATTACTTTGTAAAAACTATAGGATATAACTTTTTTGCAAAACAATAAGGGCTAAATTAATATAAAAAACAATCCTTATCCATTTGTCACTAGACAGAACATGAGAGAGCTCTTGCTCAGCCTCCCAGCACACCATCAGATTGTCACAACAACTTCCAAGCATATACTCTCGTTGATGAGTGAGAGGCCATCAACTACTCCTACAGCGGTGCTGCAGCTAGTGATTCAGCATGGGAGCACGAGCCGAAGTCGTCCTCTCATGAGGCGACGGCCACCTTATCTACCTTCATTAACTCTTCTCCATGTCGGATGAAATGGAAATCGTGGTTCTATACCGATGATGTAATAAATCACGTTGTGGGTGCCCTTAGTCCTTTTTAGCTGTATTTGTCCTATCTGAGCCAGGTGCATTAATTAGTTCCGCTCACGGTGTCTTTAGACTGGTAAATATCAAGGACATTTTCGTTCTGTGTATATGTTTCAGCACCAAATATGACATTGATGATAGTGACATGTGGGCAGAGAACTCCTTTGTTGCCTACATGATTGATGTGTCAGTCAAAGTCGATGGTGTGCTTGATATACGTTTTAGCTAATGGTTAATAAGTAGTTTTCGCAAAAGTTCTGTTGCTTCAACCATAAGACCAGTTAATCTTTCACAAAGAGATGATGAAAATACAAGACAAATTATGTTTATTGAATGAACAAGACAAATTATGTTTATTGAATGAACAAGACAAATTATATTGATAGCAATGCTTACCCAATAAATGGGTGGTCAGTGGATTTTTTATGCAGAATGATAGGCAAACATTTTCTGCGCCAAAAGTGTTTAAGGAACTACTAGTATAACTATGTGCCAAATTTTTTTAGGGAAATACAGTAGGAGGAAACCAATACTGTGATATATATATTAAAAGGAAAACAAAACTGTACACCAGAGGAGCCTAGAAAGAAAAACAGAAAAGAAAGAGGATGGGTGTCAGGCCTAAGGGAGGTATGTATAGGACACTTTTTTATTTTTTTTGCTTGGAGGTTTTGCCTTGCCTTGGCTGTGTACACTATCACATTTTTATCCTATACTTTTATGAGCTTTTCTAAAGAAAACAATATGATCAACCTACCGATTACAGCAATCTCTGCTAGACTTCTTTGTCTACATGTTATATTCAAACAAGAATCATTTCAAATATAATTCTTATTATGATTAATCGGTTTATTAACTCCAGTATTTTTGGCACTGAGCATCCAAATAACAGAGCCAGAAAATGGTTTACAAATTAAATATGCATATGGAAATTATATATAGCTTACCTGGCTGAATAGATTGTGTTTGAAAAAAGGATTAATATGCACAGGAATAAATATCACGAATTTTAATGTGACAATGCATAATCATAAAGAAAATATCATTGTAGGTGATAGAAGGTAAGTAGTGAGAACCTCAGCACAAGTAACACAGGCTTTGTTCCAACTAATCTCATTGTATGGTACCAAATAGATCTCCTCTCTTAGCGCTAATATTGTTGGAGTAATTGGCCCAACAAATTTCTTTCCAAAGAGATAAGCCATTGGCATGTAAACCAAGCGGCTGAAGCACCAGAATCGACCTGTGAAATAAAATCTTGCTTTCCAATTTAACAAAATATATAAAAGTATATAGAGAGTTGTAGAATTTAATAACCAATCGGAAAGATGGCTATCACCTATCGTCCTATCCCAAACCATTCACTGTGTTTAGTGAGCAATGCAATCTTTTTTTAAGCAGAGGAGTCAATACAATCTTTTTTTAAGCAGAGGAGTCAATACAATCTGCCATTGCATATAGAACTCCTATTTAGAACAGTGCATGCTAAATAGCTTATTTATCACCCTGTAAACATTTATGGTTACTGGTAAAAAACAATTACGGGTGCGGGACTGAACACAAACATTTATTACGGTTGTGAGAAATTTTTAATTTAAGGTTTCATAGTTGCAAGAATAATTTTCTTTATGGTTATGAGAGTTTTTCTACGGTTGTCGGAATATTTTTATGGTTATGTTAAATATTATCCAGCGTGCTAAATCGTGCATACTATCTCCGGCTGCGTCGATTGAAAGATACTGGCAGCGCAACTGATGCAGTCCGGAGGATTTAATTCAGGGTACGCAACTAGCAGTCCAGTTCATCTGCGTGGCCTTTTGGATCGGGATTCTCTATTTCTGCTTCCTTTTTTTTGGGTGATTTTTGTCATTGCCTTGAAGCCCTGTTTCATGCGTCGAGAGGTCAGCCACTCTTCGGAAGGGATCCTGAGCCCGCTTTAACCAGGTACGATGGTGAATGAATCATAATATGATTCGATTTTTCTTACTTGATTATTTCCCTTGGTGTGTGCAGATTGGTGATATGAAGATGATGTGTCTCTCTCATGCTGTTGTTTTCGGCCTTCCTTATATAAAAGGTTTTCTTTACTTGAATGCACTAGATTATTCTAGAACTAAAGCAGTATGAAATGGGCAGTTCTAGATACCGAATGTGGATGAAATAGTTATTTGGAATGAACGTGCTCAATGCATGTCACTTATGTGTCATATGCCTTTAGTCTTAATTTCTCACTACCAGAAAATGGTTTTTCCATGCTACAACGGCGCTGGATGAAAGATTGAGGTGAGGTAGCAAGTATATATGTACGATAATAAAATTAATGTGCAAATCTTAGGTGTGAATGGTAACGAAAAATGAAAACAGTACCTGGGTGAATTGGTAGAAAATATGGAAGAAGCCATAGTTCCGGGATAATGGCATTATTCCCAGACCAGTCATACAAACCAATCACCTTTCGTTTGAAGGAAAAGAAAACCAAAGAAGCAGTCACTTCTAATCAATATAAAATAATTAACTGGTAATGAAATTTAGTACAGGGAAGTAATGTAAGTAAAGCTACACAATTCTTCCTTAAAATGATACATAATATATAGTTATAAGGATAAATTCCCTCAGTATGTTTGAGTTTCACAAAAAGAAAAAGACTATATTTGAGTGTCATTGGTCAATCCCCAAGTCTCCGACTCAAATCTAAATACCATTATAAATTTAGAGTTCGATTCAACTTAACTTCTTCTTGATATCGTAATGAAAACATTTGAACTATACAATAACATAGTTCAGTCAATTCTAGTGTGTGCCAGTTTGTTCATAAGCTTCTACCTATGTGCATAATAGAAATTTTACTTTGTGTTTTTCCTTATAATGAATTGCCAACATATATGTAAGTGGCGCAAAACATATTTATGAAATATACATATGGATGTTCAAGAAATAAGATACATATGGGAAACTAAGTAGAACTTTTAAGATTCTGAATAACCTAGTACACTTCAAGCCCCTATTTCATTCTTTAGGAACAACATACCGAAAGCCATATCTTTCCCCATTGAGGTATCGCGGTTGCACTTCCATGTGACAGGATCCATGCACGTCCCATGCTCAATGAATCCAGCTTGGATGAGTTTCCAAGAAGTCTTAAGGTAACGTAGTTTAAGCATGTGCCAAACATGGTGCTCGGTCCCAAAACTTGTGTCCCCCAACCACCGTCTTCATTCTACGTTGAATATATTCGATAATATTTTATACGGTGATAATAAACTATATTATCAGCTATACTGTTAGAAAGTATAAGGGCCGTTGTTAGCAATACCTGGTGGTTATAAAGATAGCGACATATCTCATGTCGGTGTTCCGTTGATAGGACTGTGTTGAGTGATCCCGTGACATATAGAGCAAATACCTTAGGATACAGATAATAAAATAAATGTTTGCAGACAACCATGCAATTTTCCTTTAGTTGATTAATGGCTACAGGAAAAGTACTGAACAACAGATATCTGACGACACTTCCTCTCTGGTTTTTAATTGATGACATTATTTGGACAAGACTTATAGTTTGATCATTTTTGAAATGAAAAAAGTTATCCTGACGAAAACAATTAAAAACCAACGAGATAATCTTAATCAAGCTAGTAAGACGTACTGTTATATCTGTACCTTTTTCTGGAGATGTATCTGCTAAATTAATCATTGGCAACTGCATATTATCCAATTGAAACTTTTTCTGGACAAGATACATCTTGTTGGCCTACTATTAGTTCTACGATGTTCAAAAGATATATAGCATCAGCCCCATTAACTGCTTTTTTAAGCAAAAGTGCTGTGTCCAGTTTTATTATATTTATGGGGCAATTGCGTTTCAGCCATAGATTTCTAACTAAGTGATATAGCCACAGTTTTCTCAATTTTGCATTTTAGCCATTAAAAATTTTCAGATGAGGCTCTGCTGTACCGCCGGTCTGTTTAGTATCCATAACTGTGTTAATTTTTATGTGCAAAGACAAAAATGCCATTTGTAATACAATGTATTTCCTGTATCGTTTTAAACATGATGCATTAGATGAACGCACCAAGAAGGAACATAGCAAAGGAAATTTCAATTGTAATCAAAGTTAACCTGGACAAAATTGTAATCAAGTTAACCTGGACAAAATTGTAATCAAGGCTATTTTGCAAATACTGAAAAACAATGGCTATAACACAATTGGACTAGAGATTTATGGCTAAAATGAAATTGGCCCTATATTTATTTTAGAAATTTTGTAAGCTCCATATCAGCCATATTTGAGCACGGGCCCAGAAATAACTGCAAAAGACACGAATTAGTTCCTTGCCAGCAGAATTACTTCGTAAAAACCATACAATTCACTAACTCAATATTAAAAAAATTGATAGCTAGCTAGCATGTCTTCCCTTAACAACGTAACATCAGTAGTAGAATATATCGGATATGCATGGTAGAAAATTAGTCAAGAAACCCCTGTACCACTACAGGCATAATGAAGAGAACTCCACTGTATTCAGCAGCCCATTGCCCATCAGGTGCTTGAAGAGCAGAATGTTGCGTAAGGGCTTTCCTGAGTGATGCTAATATAGTCTCTTCCGTTACTTGGGCAGTCTCTACAAGCTTGATGGCTGGAAGATCAACTTTAAGAAATTTTTCCTTCGCATACTGCAATAAAGTACGTAGTGGAGCAGAAAGCGTGAGAATTTTATAGGGAGGGCCTCCTTGCATGCATACTATAAGTGGCACGGGTCAATGGGATATATGTGGTTCGAGCAACAGGGTGGGGAACATCAATTGCAACAAGTAGAGGGTTTTGCTTGCCTGCATTTGCATGAGGAGGTCCTGAGACTCCTTCTTCTCGAAACGCTGGTCAGTGAACTCCCTGCGCATGCGGTCCACCTCGGCACGCTCATCTGGAGTTCCCAGGTCCCGATCAAACTCCCAGACTTGCCGCCCACAGAAATTGTTCTTGGACCTTAGCCATGGCCCTGCCCCCTTAGAGACCGTGAGCCTCCACATGATTGATGATCAGCTGGTAGAGAGGCACTCTGTAGCCAAGCAGCGAGTTGCTAACCCTGGTTCCTTTTTTATATATGTAGCATGCAGTACCACCTGAGCTGCGGAGAAGGATGTCCAAATCTCGATGGTCCAGCAAGTGGATTGCACTGTCTAACTCCCAACCGTTATATGATACCATGTCAAAAGTCTAGAGCACAACGTACACTACTACGAAAACGGTTTCCAGTGACGGGCCAAAACAGTTTCCAACGGCGGGCTTCACACATCCCGCTAGTCCGCCATTTCTAATGAATAATAGGAGATGATGAGAATGTCCTATATGCCCGCCACTTTGTGAACTTTTGGGCTGTGTCTGAAAATCGATTTTGTTGTAGGGGTACCGGCATTAAAATGCACGTCACTGTGCACCTTTTATCTAATTGGTATGGTAGAGAAATTTATTCTGAGGATGACACCCTGTACAGAAATAATGTTATGAGAAGTGATCTGGTGTATCTAATTAAATTAATAGTATCAGTCTATTATCTACGGTTTAAACGTCACACCAGCACATTCATTGAGTCTTCAGTTCAGTTGCATGTCAAATCTGCCATTAAACTAGTACGATAATTCAACACCTCAAATAATCTTATAGACTCCTAGGTGTATGAACAGAAAAATGAAGGATGTATGATACGAAGTAAAATGTATGCACTTTCTGTACGTTTGCCGCAGTTGCAATCCAGTTGGGTCCACTCTTTTATTTTAGTGAAACCATCTCTCCTCATGCCACAAGAATCTTAATTTTCAATGGATTGAAACAATAAATTCCTTCAACGGATGCCCTTTAAGCGATGGGAGCAGCATACGTGCAGTTAGCGTGGAAGGTGGTGGAGCAGGAGTGAACGCAGACAGAGCTGTGCCGGTGCGGTGGCAAGGACGTGGCTTGCAAAGGAGTTGAATCGGGCACCTATTAGTTCAAACTTTTCTAACTTTCTATCATATGTGCAAGCAAATAACTCCTAACATGCTAGTCGATAAGACAAACGAAGCAACAAATTAGAAGGACTAACACAACTACTAAGGAGAGAGGAATCTAGAAACGATGAAAGGGCAACAAAGATAACTTGCTACAACACAAGCAACACATGGCAGTCCTATGAAATTCTAATGATAGAAAATCTATACTAGTGGCAACACATAGCACGAGAGCTATCAAGAAGAGCAAAGAAAACAATCAAAGCAAATCCTATGCAATTCTACTCAAGGTCAAGGAAGACAAGAATAAACCTCAAGTAGAAGATAGGGATAGAAATGCTCTTGGTCTTCATGGATTTTTCGTCATAGCACCGGAGGATGGAACCTATCCTAGTCCTCGTTGACCACTCCCGTCGGAATCCCGGTCCCTCCCGCCGTTCCCGGAACGGTATCTCCCAAGGTGCACTCCACTCCTCGAGTGAAGACACGGACGACCCAAACAACATCTTGTTTCCCGGAGATAAGCCTCGTAGCTCAAACGCTCTCTCTTGATGCCCCTTTGAACGGAGGGCTCTAGACCCTGTACAAATTTATGAAGACTTTCACAATCTTCACTGGAAGCTCAATCACCAACTCCTGACCAGTCTAAGGCCCTGTCATAAGACCAAGAGTAACAAGCTCGGATGCCCCTCTATAGCCCACTAGCCTAGAGATGGATGAACACTCCTTGTTACTCTCCCACAAGCCGTCAAAGATCTTCTCTTCTTTGTCCAACTGCTTCTTTCCTGAACTCTTGGCCCTCCTAGGGTTCCTCGACTATTTCACTAGCCAAAAGTATGATGATATCGTATATTGTCGTACCATACGATGGTTCTATTGAAGCTGAAACTTGATGTCTTTGCTGCATCCTTGCTTTCAAGCTTCACAAGTCGTCTTCCTCAGCCTCGTAGCTGTTCTCTAAGTGCTGGGACCTTCACACATGTTGTCCACCACCTCTACACTAGTGAGACATAGCTAGACATATCAACCCCCCTTAATAGTACCATTTTTGTTATGGACTCAAAACCTAGTTACACAAGCTTTCCTAGCAAGAATTACATCGTCTGATTTTGTGTCGTAGGTGTTACCCCAAATGCGGCTAGACCATGAGTCATCATCGGACCCCGATGAGTTTGAATGAGTCATCTTCTCCAGTCTCCTCTCATGACGGTTAACCTTAATTTGAGCACTTGGCTCTGATACCACTTGTAAGGATTGGGTGACTGAGAGGGGAAAGGGGGTTGAATCGGGCACTAAATAATTCTAATTCCTCAAACTTTCTATCATGCGAAGCAAGCAAACAAGTCTAGCTAGCACAAGTATGAGAAAGCAGCCCTATGAAAGTCTAGTGAACGTAAACCTACACAATTGACAACGCAAGCACCAAAGCTATCAAGATGAACAACGAAGCGCATGATACAACCTATGGAAAGCTAAGGAAGACTAAACCTATCAGGCTAGTGAGCAAGGACTAAGAGCTAAGAGAAAACACAAGCATGATAACAACCAAGAGGCACAACAAGGTTACTAGCAAGACAAAAGCCTATCGAACTAGTGGTCTAAAGCAAGAGATAAGAACACAAGCACTAGCACGATAGCCACCAAGTGAGAAAGAAAAAAAATATCAACCTAAGAAATTCTACTAGCTCAAGAGTAAGACAACAAGAACAACAAGCTAGTAAAAGATAGGGATAGAAAAGGGTTAACGCTTCGATATTTTTCCCAAGGTATCGAAGGATAGCGCCTCCCTCCCACCGTTCCAGGAACGGTGCCTTCCAAAGTGTGCTCCACTCCTCGAGTGATGTCACGGACGATCTCCCCTGCCCCCGCAACATCGTGTTTTCCCAGAGGCAAGCCACTTGCGCGGGCGCTCTCTCCTTGATGCCCCTTTGAACGGAGGGCTCGAAATCGTGTACAAACTTGACAAAGGCTTCCACAAACTTCACCGGAAGCTCAATACCGACTCCTAACTGGTCTAAACACTGCCATATGACCAAGAGTAACAAGGTCGGATGCCGCCTACAACCAATTAGGCTAGAGGTGGATGAACTCTCCTTGTTACTCTTTCACAAGAACTCAAAGATCTTGCCTTGTATGCTCTATGCTTCTCTCCTTGACTTCTTGGCTCTTCTAAGGTTTTCTCAAGTATTTATCTGGCCAAAATTCTTGCAAAGAAGCGAGGAACCAGCTATTTATAGGGCTCACCACCCCAACTAGCCGTTACCCAAAAGTTGCTCTACGTGGACAGTCACCGTTCCACCCACCCTCCTGGATGGTAACCATATATATCGTCGTCTTGGATGATGACTGTATCCTCCCAAACACTTTTGTGGCAGGTTTTCTAGAATACGAACGATGACACCGCCATCCTAGACGATGAATCCATCACAATGGTCCAAAACCCTAGATTAGACGCTGACACCGCCATCCTGGATGGTGACCGCTTCTTCTCGAGGTCCTCTATCCTAGACCAAATTTAAGATCTTTGGGATTGATGAGGACATCACACCCATGGATACACACAATCCTTCTTCTGATGTTACACATGAAGGTCCAAGCACTAGAGCTCGCGCCCGACAACTTAATCTAGAGGTGAGCTTGTTCCTTACCACTTGATTATGCGTTCTCGAGGATAGATTACTTTCTAGTGATTTTATTATTATGATTAATAATCATGGAGAGGACAGAGGAACGATGGGAGACCAGATAGGAGTGGTCCTCCAAACCAAGTTCGAGTCCTAGCCCACGTCGACTTCGAATCAAATTCGGAGTCCCGGAGCAGCCTGTACTTAAATGGACGCACAGGTCGCATACAGACTCCGTTTCAGGTGATCTACCACTTTATGAAAAGAGGACGGGATTATCTTTCCAATGGCATTGGTCCCATGTCCAAAGTCCTCCAGAGTCCACAAGAATCATCAAAACATTGGACAGTCCGGAATCTGTCAGGGTGCTGCAACATCAACTTTGGGCCGGTTAGCCTTGTACCGAGTTAGAGTACATTAGGGTTGCGTCTAGGCGACTTGCACGTCTCCAATTCCTTTATATCCAGCCGTCACCCCATCATTAGGGTTCGGGTTTTTGCTTAGATTATTCCTGTTAAGAACAGCGTCGCTGATTCATTGGTTTTTGAGACCCCAACTTTGTGAGTTTAATCTTCATCTGTAATTTGATTGCTTTCTACTTCGTTCTTGCTTATGTTCTTCAATTCGCAGGCAAATACTAGCCTTCTCGGCGAGGTCATCCGTGTTCGCGCAGGTGATAATCAGAGGTGACGTGGTGCTGCGATTGCAGGGTTCAGAACGTGCCGTTCGGAAGCCGGATCGATTTGTGTCGTGATTCCGCCCAAATCATTGATTATCAGAACATGTAGGAAGATCGGGACCCCGTTCTCATCAAGTGGTAATCAGAGCTTTAGGAGTTCCTCCGGTTCACCATTGTTTACCCTAGTTCCTTATTTTTGTTTCGTCCTATAGTCCATAAAAAGCCAAAAACAAAATTATAGTTTTAGGTTACATCCTATCCAAAACCGTGTTTAGCCTCTGCACATTTCAATTTCAGAGTCCGTAGTATTGAGTTTGTGTCCTTAATCGAGTCTTGTTGCTAGTTTAGATCACATCTCGTCATAGTTTGTTTTGCTTCTACCGGCTTGTGTCTGATCCCACCCCTTCGTTTGTTGTGTCTGATCTGTTATTCACTAGATTCACACAGGTTGATCATTCATCACTAATTTTCAACTTATCCAGAGCTTCCACTGCAAAATTCCACCTTTCTTTTTTCCGCTACCCTAGTTTGTTTCAACTCTAGAAAAGAAAAATGCCTGACATAGAGTTTAGTTCAGCCATTATATTGTTTTGTTCAAAAAATTTGTGTGGTTAGCTTTCACATGCTTTGGATTGAGAAAAAGAAATAAAACAAAAAAAGACAGAAGTATTATGATTACTTCTAGTGTTAAAAAAAAGAAATGAATTAAAACACTTTTGTTGGAACACTCGGTGTTGTTTTATGCTTGTTCTGAATTCAATTTTCTTTGATTATTGATCTTTGTTGTTGTTTCCCCATACATGTTCTTTGACCACGTATCATAACTGTCATAGGACGCTTTAAGCCAGCAATTAGGATCAATACTTTGGACATTATTCAATATTACTATCTGTTTTTTATTTGTGTTCCACTTACATATATTGGCCTTACAAGCTCCACTTGAACCTTCTAAACAAGAATGGATTCTTGACCCTCTAATCGCTGGATCACTTCTCCAAGGTATCTTTGCTTTGTGTTCACCTATATCTTTGCAATAACTTGTTTTGAAACTTCCTATTGCAGTCTGAGAGTGCCACCATCCTAACCTTTGTCTATCTTCTTCTGTCTTTTTGCTCTCTTTCATCATGTCAGGTGGCGACAATTTGACAGTTCCAGTGGACTTCAACGAGTGTGTCACCCGTGGTCAATTGAAGGGAGCAATTGACAAGGCGCTAGAGGCCATAGACGAGAAAATCTCTGCAGTTGTGATGAAAAACTTTGTTGACCTGAATATAGGCCCAACTCTTGAGAGCTTCACCACTAAGTTGGCCGCTATCTCGTCGTGCCTTAATGCGTTCAAGAGGCGTCCGCCAGCGGGCAGCAACGATGACTAAGATGACGATGACGATAATGCCGCTTCTGTCTATGATGCCGACGGCAACGTGGACGCGCGTGCAACTCAAGATGCATGACTTCGACATCGACACGGTACGGGAGGTAACAACAAGAACAATCACTATCTTCGCCCTCATGTTGCTCCTTTTGCTAAAGTGAAATTTTCCATGCCGTCATTTTCTGGTTTGTATGATGCTGAGAAATATATTGATTGGGAGATAACCGTAGACCAGAAATTTAGTTCCTACCTAGTTCCTGAACAACATAGGGTTTCGACAAGTACTAGTGAGGTTAAGGACTTTGATATTATTTGGTGGACTGATCTAGTTGTTATAGGACGTTTACCTACCACTTGGTGGATGCTTTGAAAACAGTCATGCGTGATCGTTTTGTATCACCTTCTTTTCAGTGAGATATGCGTTTTAAACTTCAGCACTTAGAGCACGGAAGTAATTTCGTACAAGATTATTATGCTGAGCTGCAAAAGGGCATGATGCGTTGTGGAGTAGTTGAGGATAATGAGGATAAAGTTTATCGCTTTTATGGGGGTTTAAGGCGTGATATTGAGGACATCGTTGATTATAAAACCTTTAACAATGTCAACCGGTTGTTCCACCTAGCTATGCTTGTAGAGAAAGAATTGCAGGAATGACAGGAAGCAGCGAGGGCAAGAACCAACCGCTCCTTCCCACCTAGTACAACTACATCTACGGGAGCAACGCAGTCTCTGTCCAACTTTCGTCCACCTCCTGCACTAGTGAACACGCGACCTACCACTAAAACACCGCCTCAAACGACATGCCCTACAGATTCTTCTAAATCTTCTATGCAGGGTGCAGCAAAGAATCCTCCTTCCACTACATCTATGGGACGCACAACTGACATTCAGTGTCATCGCTGCCTTGGACTTGGCCACGTATAGCGTGACTGTCCAAGCAAACGAGCCTACATCACCACTGATGATGGAGGTTACTTGAGCACCTCTGACATAGAAGACGATGATGATAATGATGCTGATGTTGTAGACAGTGCTGCGGATTCCTTAGTCCTCGACAGCGTCGACATGTCTTATCGAGTCATCGTTGTCCAGCGGATCCTCAATACTCAGGTAACTCAACCCGATCAGCTACAATGCCATAACCTGTTTCAGATTGAGTTCATGAACAAAAATAGGCGAGCACGGGTGATTATTGACGGGGGCAACTGCAACAACTTGGTGAGCTCAGATCTGGTCAAGAAGCTTGGCTTGACAACACGACCATATCCACATCCATATCATATTTACTGGTTGAATGACTCAGGTAAAGGTAAGGTAACACAATCTTATCGCGTTCCTTTTTCCCTTGGTGCTTATAGTGATTATGTGGATTGTGATATTGTTCCGATGCAAGCATGCTCTCTTTTGTTGGGTCGTCCTTGAGAACATGATAATGATGCTTTGCACCATGGTCGTAGTAACAAATACACTGTTATGCATAATGGAAAGAAAATTATTTTGTTACCCATGACACCTGCTATAATCATTGAATCTGATAGGGAGAGGGCTACTAACGCTAAACAACAATGTCATACTAAACCTGAAATTTAGCAAGATATAACATTAAAATCTCCTATCATGCTTGCTACAAAATCTGACCTTGCTGAAATTTATGACGGTACTGCTATATGCTATGCTTTAGTGTGCAAGGATGCCTTATTTTCTACTGATAATTTGACTTGCACATTTCCACCTCCAATTATTAAACTTTTGCATGAGTTTCGAGATGTTTTTCTGATGAGATACCATCAGTACTGCCACCCATTTATGGTATTGAGCACCAGATTGACTTGATTCTTGGTACGAGTTTGCCAAACCGTGCGGAGTACCGAACCAACCCTGAGGAGACTAAGGAAATTCAGAGTCATGTCCAAGATCTTTTGAACAGCGGGTACGTACGTGAGAGCCTTAGTCCTTACGTTTTCCTAAGAAAAAATGGTTCGTGCCATATGTGTGTAGATTGTAGAGCCATAAACAATATTACTATAATGGTATTGTCATCCTATTTCTAGGCTAGCCGACATGCTTGATGAGTTATGTGGTGCTATAGTTTCACTAAAATTGACTTGCGTAGTGGTTACCACCAGATTAGAATGAAACTCGGTGATGAATGAAAAACTACATTTAAAACTAAGTTTGGGTTGTATGAGTGGTTAGTCATGTCTTTTGATTTAACTAATGCACCTAGCACTTTCATGATATTAATGCATGTAGTTTTACGTTCATTCATTGGTAAATTTGTGGTCGTTTACTTTGATGATATCCTGATTTATAGCAAGTCTATGACTGAACATGTGAATCATCTATGTGTTGTGTTCTCTGCCTTACATGATGCACGTTTGTTTGGTAACCTCGACAAGTGCACCTTTTGCACCGATCGAGTCTCTTTTCTTGGCTATGTTGTGACTCCATATGGCATTGAGGTTGATAAGGCTAAAGTGGAGGTGATTGATAGTTGGCCTACGCCGACAACGATTTCGCACGTGAGGAGTTTTTTTTGGCCTAGCAGGATTTTATCGCCGTTTTGTCAAGGATTTCAGCACCATCGCCACGCCGCTGACTGAGTTGACAAAGAAGGGCGTTGCTTTCCATTGGGGCCATACTTGGGAGAAGAGGATAAGCTTGAGTTGAGGACAACTCCTCTTCAAGAGGGGGAGGATGATGAGGACATCACACCCATGGATGCACAATCCTTCTTCTGCTGTTACACATGAAGGTCCAATCACTAGAGCTCGCGCCCGACAACTTAATCTAAAGGTGAGCTCGTTCCTTAGCACTCCATTACGCATTCTCCAGAATAGATTACTACCTAATGATTTTATTATGATTAAAAATCATAGAGAGAACAGAGGTATGATGGGAGACCAGATAGGAGTCATCCAAGGACATCCAAACCAAGTCCGAGTCCCAGCCCACGTCGACTTCGAATCCAATTCGGAGTCCAGGAGCAGCCTGTATTAAAATGGACGCTCAGGTCGCATGCGGACTCCGTTTTAGGTAATCTACCACTTCATGAAAAGAGGACAAGATTATCTTTTCAATGAGACTGATCCCACCTCCAAATTTCTCCAGAGTACACAGGAATCATCAAAATATTGGACAGTCTAGAATCTATCAGGGTGCTGCGACACCGACTTTGAGCTAGTTGGCCTTGTATCGAGTTAGAGTACATTAGGGTCACGTATAGGGGACTTGCACGTCCCCAATTCTAGCCTTCACCCCACTATTAGGGTTCGGGTTTTGCTTAGATTATTCCTGTTAAGAACAGTGTCGCCGATTCATCGGTTTGTGAGACCCCAACTTTGTGATTTTAATGTTCATCTGCAATTTGGTTGCTTTCTACTTTATTCGTTCTTGTGTTCTTCGATTCGCATGCAAAGACTAGCCTTCTCGGCGAGGTCATCCGTGTTCAGACGGCTGATAACCAGAGGAGACGTGGTGCTGCGATTGCGGGGTTCGGAACGTGCCGTGCGGAAGCCGGATCGATTTATGTCGCGACTTCGTCCAAATCGTTGATTATCAGAACCTGTAAGAAGATCAGGACCCCGTTCCCATCAGGGATAATTCAACATTGACCCCACCTTCCTGGACGGTGACTAGAACTTGCTGAACTGGCCTCTCTGATCAACCTTCTAGAAAACTGGACGGTGACCCCTTGTCCTAGACGGTGACTGAATTTTCAGCAGACTTGCTGATTTTGTCACTCAGTCGCCACTCATAAGAATTGGACAGTGACCTGGTTGTCCTGGACGGTGACTGTGGCCGAAGCTTAACTTGATCTTATCTTCTCTGATGTCTTCTAGTGTTGTGAAAACTTCACTGGAGTTGTTCAACCGCCTCTATATTAGTAAGACTTAGCTAGACATTCCAGCTCTCCTAATAGTACCGGTTTTTTCTATGGACTCAAAACCTAGCAAACAAAACACTAAACTTGATTTTCAAGTCCATGTCAAAAGTATTGAGTCAGTGACGGCCAAACTAGTTTCGGTGGGCTTCACATATGCCGCTAGTGTCATATGAAAGACGCCCATCACTAGGCAAGGCACTACCGTTAGTCCGCCATTTCTAGTGATAGGAGACGATGAGAATGTCCTATATGCCCGCCACTTTGTGAACTTTTGGGCTGCGTCTGAAAATCGATTTTGTTGTAGGGGTACCGGCATTAAAATGCATGTCATTATGCATCTTTTATCTAATTAGTAGAGAAATTAATTCTGAGGATGACACTTTGTACAGAAATAATATTATGAACCTTCGCAAAAAAAAAATTATGAGAAGTGCTCTGGTGGATCTAAATTAACACCATCAGCCCATTATCTACAGTTTAAACGTCACACCAGCACATTCATTGGGTCTTCATTTCAGTTCCATGTCAAGTCTGCCATAAATCGCTTTGATCCAACTAGTGCAATGTCCTTGCTAAAAGAAAAAAGATAATTCAGCACCTCAAATTTTCTTAGACTGCTAGGTGTACAAAAAAAAAAGAAGGATGTACGACACGAAGTAAAATGTACGCCTTTTCTGTACCTATGCCACGATTGCAATCCAGTTGGGTTCACTCTTTTATTTTAGGCAAACCATCTCTCCTCATCCCAACAAGAATTTTATTTTTCAATCCAAACAATTAATTGCTTCAATCGATATGCCCCTTTAAGCGATAGGCGGCATCACACGTGCAGTTATCGCAGGAGGTGGTGGAGCATGAGTGGGTGCAGACGAAGCAGTGCCAGTGCAGCGGCGAGGAAGCGGACACACCACGGTTATCGCTCGCGGTGGAGGACATTACCGACTTAGGGTGAACTATTTTTTTTTGGGGTGGGGGGGGGGGTTTATACTGACGAACATTGAGAAGGTTCAGATTGGAGCAGCGAGATGGTGGCGTGTGAGGTTGTCGATGACTAAACAATCAGTCCATTGAAGATTAGAATCTCCAGTAAAATTTTTGACGCGAAGATCGCGCCGTTAGACACGAGCACGCCCTTGTGCGAAGTCCGCGCGACGAATCCGCGAAAACCGTAGCCGCTGGTTAGCTCGAATCCGTCGGAGTAAGACAAGGATCGCCGCTCCGGGAGGGACCCCGTCGGGAGCGACGCGCCGTGGGTTGCCCTAGACGGGCTAGGGCGCCTCCTTGCGCAGCCGGTGCGCGTAGAGGATAAAATTAGGGTTTAGAGAGGGGATTAGGGCAAAAGGGATAAAGGAAAACCTAAACTTGATAAAAGTAATGTTTCGATTGGAGTTGATGCCCTCAATCGGCCGTGGACCCTTTATCTATATAAGGGGGGGTGGTCTTATCCCTTTCCAAGCCAAAAAACGAACCGAATCACGCTAGATCTGCAAATCCGAGTCGGTATCGAGACCCAGCGGAACCTCCGGTCGGTCACCGGAACCTCCGGCCACCGGACCCTCCGGTTACTGACCGGACCCTCCGGAAAAGTGTCTGAGGACTTTTTGAGAAAACTTGCCGAGTCAGTTCTAAGTACACCGGACCCTCCGGTAATATACCGGAACCTCCGGCCTCCGGACCCTCCGGTCGCATACGGATCCTCCGGAGAACCGTCTCTGCGGACTTTGGAAAAGATGCCAATTTTGGTCGTCAACATATGCCCCCCTGTTTTTTAGCAACGATGGCGTGCTGAAAAACATTCCTAATGACCAAAATTGTCTAAGGGCGATGGTTTTTTGAAATAACTCATCGGCCATATCAATTCTACGTCCGATATTTATTATATCGGTTATGTATGACTCAAGCACTTTGCCATATGCTAGGATGATACTTTTTCAAGTATCTACCATTCAAAGCCCTAGGCAAACGCTCACCTTGCAAGGTCTCTACCATATATGCATTGCCAACGATTACTTTGACAATTTTGTATGGACCTTCCCAACTTGGAGACCACTTGCCGAACCTATTGTTTTTCGACCCTACTGGTAAAATCGTTTTCCACACCAAGTCTCCTACTTGAAACGATTTCGCCTTTACCTTCTTGTTATAAGCTCTAGCAACTCTAGATTTGTCTCTTTCAATCTCCTTTAGAGCTTCCAATCGTTTATCGGTTACTTCATCAATATTGTCCATCATCAAGTTATGATAGTCAACAACCGATAAATCGTTTTGCATAGCCAACCTATAAGCAGCCAAGTTAACCTCAATGGGTAGCATGGCCTCTTGTCCATAAACTAACTCAAAAGGAGAAACCTTGGTAGCGCCATGTCTAGATATCCTATGAGCCCATAAAGCTTCCGACAAGACTTCATGCCATCTTCTAGGATTATCTTCTATTTTCTTTTTTATCAACTTAATCAAGGTTTTGTTGCTAGATTCAGCTTGACCATTAGCTTGAGCATAATAAGGTGATGAATTAAGCAATCTAATTCCATAAGATTCGGTAAATTCCTTCACTTGACTAGACACAAAAGAAGTACCTTGATCCGTAGTTAAAGTTTGAGTAATACCGAATCTATGAATAATATGCTCAGTTATGAAATTGATTACCTCCACATGCGTCATATTCTTGAGAGGTACCGCTTCGGTCCACTTTGTGAAATAATCCGTAGCAACCAACACGAAACGGTGTCCTTTTGAAGAAGAAGGGTGTATTTGACCAATGAAATCCAAACCCCATCCTCGGAATGGCCAAGGCTTGATAATAGGATGCATCATAGCAGCCGGCACCAACTGAATATTACCAAACTTTTGGCACTCTTCACAGCCTTTGTAGTAGCGGAAGCAATCGGCTATCATCGTTGGCCAATAGAAACCGGCCCTCCTCAAGAGCCACTTCATCTTAGGAGCCGATTGATGCGAACCACAAATGCCTTCATGCACTTCTCCCATAGCCACCTTAGCTTGTTCTGCATTTAGACACTTGAGAAGCAAATCTTCACCGGTTCGGGCATATAAGTCATTGTCAATTAAAACGAATTTGAATGCCCAATGCCGAACCTTCCTATCAACTTTCTGATTTGGATCACGCAAATAAGCGATGATAGGAGTTCTCCAATCCTCTATTTCGGTTGTATTTTGAGTGCCATCGGGAGCAACCGAAATCGAAAGGACCTCAAGCATCGGTTGTGTGCTAACTAGAAAATTTTTCTTGTCAACATTATAACCTGATGCTTGCTGTGCTAAAATATTAGCTCTAGCATTATCTTGCCTAGGGACATGATGTATAGAAAAATCATCAAAATAAGAGATAACATCTAGGCATTTGTCGAGATAGGCATTTAGCGATCCGTCCAAGCATTGAAAAGCACCACGCACTGGCTGTACGACTAGCAATGAATCACCAAAAGTCTGCACATGTTTCACACCCATGGATTGCAAAATTTCTAAACCGAAAAGAAGAGCTTCATATTCGGTTTGATTATTGGTACAAGGATATTCCAATCAGCTAGAAGCTTCAAAAGGAGCACCATTGGGTGATATAAGAACAACACCTATTCCTCGACCTTCTCTACAAGCCGATCCATCAAAGAATAATTTCCATGGTGTGATAGCAACATACCCAACCTCTACCTTATCTTCCATGTCTATCCGATGTTCGACAATAAAATCGGCTACTATTTGACCTTTCATTGATTTTAGTGGTTCATAAGCAAGATCATACTCAATCAAAGCATATGCCCATTTACCTATTCTACCTCTCAAAATTGGCCTATGTAACATGTGTTTAATGACATCGGTTTGACAAGTCACAATGCAAGTACTAGATAAAAGATAATGCCTCAACTTGGTACAAGCATGATATAACGAAAAGCATAATTTTTCAATAAATGCGTACCTTGTCTCCGCATCAATTAGTCGCCGACTTACATATGTGATGATATGCTCCTTCCCGTTGGCTTCTTGAGTCAAAACAGCCCCAATTACTCCATCTTCCGCTGCAATATAAAGCCTAAAAGGGATCCCACTTCTAGGCGCCCTAATCACCGGCGGCGAAGACAAGTATTGTTTGATCTTCTCAAAAGCCTCTTGCTATTTTGCCCCCCAAGCGAATTCGGTTTCATTTTTTAACCGAAGGATAGGAGTAAAAGCATTGATTTTCCCCGACAAGTTAGAAATAAATCTCCTTAAGTAATTAACCTTGCCTAGGAATTTTTGCAAATCCTTCTTACATGTAGGCGCTTGGACCTTTTGGATTGACTCTATTTTCTTAGGATCTATTTCTATGCCTTTCTCATGAATAATAAATCCTAGGAATCTACCAGCCGATACTCCAAAAGCACACTTGAGCGGATTCATTTTCAAACCAAACTTACGCATCCTCTCAAAGGCAAGGCGCAAATTGGCTAAATGAGGATCTAAGCCAGCTGATTTGACCACTATGTCATCAATATAGACATCTATGATAATACCAAGCAAGTCATGAAAAATTAAATTCATGGCTCTTTGATAAGTAGCACCGGCATTTTTAAAACCAAATGTCATGACAATCCATTCAAATAAACCAACAAAACCTGGACATCTAAAGGCCGTTTTCGCTACATCTTCTTCGGCCATAAAAATTTGGTTATAACCCGCATTACCATCAAGAAAGCTAATAACTCTATGACCCGAGGCATCATTAATCAACATATCGGCTATAGGCATGGGATATTCATCTTTAGGAGTTGCTCTATTTAAATTTCTAAAGTCAATGCATACTCTCAACTTACCGGTTCCTTTCTTCTCCACCGGTACGATGTTGGAAATCCACTCCGCATACCTGCACGGTCTTATAAAATTCGCCTCAAGCAACCGATTAATTTCTTCTTTAACTCTATCATTAATGTTAGAATTAAAGCGCCTCATCTGTTGTTTATGCGGCCTAAACCCATCCTTAATAGGCAGCCGATGCACTACGAGTTCACGGCTTAAACCCGGCATTTCAGGATATGACCACGCAAAGCAATCCGAATACTCTCTCAAAAGCTCAAGTAACTTAGCCCTGTAATCGGCTGTCAAGTTTTTGTTTACATACGTCGGCCTTGGGATGGTGCCATGCCCGATATCAACCTCCTCTAAAGGATCGGCCGATGTAAAACCTTGTCCTAGTTTATCTAAATCTCTATCTTCTTCTATCATCTCACAAGTATCGTTCATATTCGAACGATACTACTCTACTCTATCTTGCAACCATTTTACATTGGAATCCATCTAAATCACAATGTGGTTGAACCGATTTTCAATCGGTTTTGCTATGATGGGTACAAAGCCATCTTTAGACACACTAAGGAAGTCATAATCCGAGAGATCCGTGCCCGACAAACATTTAACCGTGTCTAATGGTAAAGCAAGCGGATTCGCTAAAGCAATGCAAGCCGGTGTTTCTCCATGAACTATCTCTACATTATCACCAACCCATTGTATCAAGAATTGGTGCAAGGAGGAAGGAACACATCTATTTGCATGAATCCAATCACGTCCCAAAATAACATTGTAGTTACCTTGCACATCCGCGACGAAGAAGGCCGTGGCAATCGTCTTGCTTCCAATAGTGAGCTCCATGGAAGCGACTCCCTTGGCACCAATGGGCTTGCCTCCCTCTACGCCGGTTACCGTCATGTTGGTCTTGATTAGCTCATCATCACTCTCGCCAAGCTTCTTGTATAAGGAGTATGGCATCAAATTGACCGTGACACCGCTATCAACAAGCATACGTGAAACCGGTGAACCATTGAGATGACCCCTCACGTATAAAGGCTTGATATGGTTCTCCGATTCTTTGGGCTTCTCAAACGTAGCCTTCTCTGGTCCGAAGTCGAATTGAGCTACCTCTTCCTCATCTTCACCAATAAGAGAGTAATCATTAGTAGATAAATAAACAACATTAATATCCATACTCTCCCGTGGTGGCGAATCTTCATAGTCCAACAAGTCGTCATATTCATCTTCTGGAGGCGACCCTTGGACCGTCGAGGAAGGTGTGGAATGAGGAGTGGCGATCGTGCAGGAACCGTTTACCGGAGGGTCCGGTACCTGACCGGAAATTCCGGTCACCGGAGTTTGCGGTACCCCACCGGAGTGTCCGGTTACGGCGTTCTGCGGCGTTTCGGCGGGCGCCCTTGGCACGAGCGGTTCACGTCCAGATTTTTCCTTCTCCTTCCATTGCTGCTTCTGAGCTGGCCTTGGCTTGATTTTCTCAAATACCTCATGTCTTCGTTTTTCAAGCTCCCTAGCCTTAGCCTCCCGTTGGCGCAACCGTTGCAAGTTCCTCTTTTGAGTATGAGTCAACCCGGGAGGACACCATCTCGGTTTGTAGGTTGGCGGTACAGCTTCACTACCACTAGCTTCATGATCGTTGGCTCTAGGAGGTACCTGCATAGTGGTATTTGAAATTTTTGACGTTGTCGACCCACCGATGACAATTGGTCCATCAAATTTACCCTCAATGGTGACACTTGTTGACCCAATCCGAATCACCTCATCGGATGTTGTTCTATGTGTATCATTCTTCGTAACAATTCCCCGATCAGCTTGAACCTCACTCTTATGACGCCATTCTTGTTTGGGAGGAGATTGTGCTCTTCTTGGGAGAATTGAAACTTCCGGCTTGAGATTCCGGAATTCTGACCGATAATGGTTTGATCGGTCATGTCCATCGTGTGTGAGCCTACCAAACACCGATTCTCGTGGTGGGATCCACCCTGGATGAAACGGTGAAAATTGCATTGGACGAGGAGGTAACACCCATATGCCCTGGTATGGATCCCACATCGGAGGCGGAGGATAAAACATCGGCGGTCCCCAAGGCATTGGCATGTTGGGCGTCATCGAAGCTTGCATATGAGGACCATCGTCATGCCTAGCAACCCTCCGTGGTGGAGAATCATACCTTGCTTGTCGCGGAGGTGACCTTGGTCTTTTTATTGACCGATTAGTCGATTCGGTCGCTTTTTTGGTGTACTTCTCTAGAAGCTTGTCGAATGTGACCGCCGGTCTTGCTTTGACTTGAGCCTTCCCTTTGTTCACCTTCCACAGCTCCTCGGGACTCTTGGGCTTGATAAACTTTTGCTTATGAGTCGAAGTAGCACCCTCAGCCTGAAGACTGACCGGACACTCCGGTGTTCCTGCTCTGAGGACTCGTGGATTTTGGTCTCTTGAGGGGCAGGTTTGACCGACGATGATGCTTTTGCTTGCCCCCCGTGCTCGGATGCTTGAATGGTGATTTCAATAGTTTCTTCGCCATCCGGAAGCTTCCTAATTGACATGGCCCTTGTTGGAATTTTTCCCTCTTTGGACTTGGGCCTCTCTTCTCCAACAAGCACCTTTTTACCCTTCGTTGCATCGGCTTGCTCCGGCCGAATCAACACGGTAGCGTTGGTGAAATCGATGGTGTTCACCGAGAAGGGATGCTTGTCAATTTGCATCTCTTTAAGACTCAACCGGCCTTCATTAATAGCCGATTGTACCTGTCGACGAAACACATTGCAATCATTAGTAGCATGAGAATATGAATTATGCCATTTGCAATATGCTCTCCGCTTGAGCTCTTCAAGCGGTGGTAAAGTGTGAGACATTTTAATGTAGCCACCCCTATGTAATTCATCAAAGATCCTATCACATTTAGCTACATCAAAAGTAAATCTCATCTCTCCTTGCCGGTTTTTATGGACCGGTTTAAGAGATTCACAAGCATAGGATTTAGCCTTAGATGGCCATGCGAACTCAGCAGCAAGCACATCATTTGATTCATCGGATGAGCTATCTGAATCATATTCAACGACGTGCACATTGTGACGATGGGTCCTATGGCTATCTTTTGCTTCTTTACTCCGGTTTTCTATAACCGAAGCCATTTGCTGTAGTTGGGCAAGCGTAAAAATATTATGATTTTCTAGCTTTTCCCTAATGTATGATCGTAAGCCATTAAAAGCTAAATCCACCATGTCTTTCTCAGAAAGTGTTAAATTAAAACATCGGTTTTTGGTGTCTCTAAACCTTCTAAAGAAATCATGCACCAATTCATCACGACCATGTTTAACCGACGCTAAATGTGACAATTTGAGTTCATTTTCCCCACTATAAAAATGATCATGAAATTTACGTTCTAGTTGATCCCATGAGAAAATAGAATTAGGGGACAATGAAGAAAACCATGAAAAAGCAGTTCCGGTTAAAGATAAAGAAAACAATCTAACCTTTAAAGCGTCTACGGAACTAGCTTCCCCTAATTGTGCTATGTATTGGCTGACATGTTCCCAAGTGGTTTTATTATCCTCGCCATTGAATTTAGCGAACTCGGGAACACGCCACCCCTGAGGGTATGCAACCGTATCAAAGTGAGCGGGATACGGTTTTTGGTACACACGGTTTCTAGATTTCAAATCTATACCGAGTGCCTCCCTAAGCTTTTGATCAACTTCTTCCCTAACCGCGTTAACATAATCTTGATAGGTCGGTTGGGGCGCATTGTGTTGCGGCGGTTGGGGTGCGGTTTGATTTTGTTGTCGGTAGTAGTAATCAAAAACAGCGTCACTTACCGGCCCATATGGTGCAACATTGCCGGTAGGTGGATATGGAGGCTCATAATGAGTAACCGACCTGAATGGTGGTGTAAAATCCGTGAGCTCATTGGTTCGGTTATTACAAACCGAACCAGGCATGCTAGCGATGGGGTTGGGTGTGGCATCATGTACAACCATGGCACTAGTAGCATAATCAGTGTGCAATTGCTTAGTTTTAGCCGTTGGTGTTTGTCCAGAAAAATAATTTAACGGCATACCATATTGAGGGTGTTTTTCATGTGAACTAGACGGAGCCGTTTGATCAACCACATTATGAGCAGGGGGTGTAGCAGGTTTAGCATATGAAGGTGATGTAAATCCTTGATTATGCGCAGCAAACTTAGCATCTATTGATCTATGTAAGTCAATTTTCATATCGCTAAACATTTTAGATAATAGATCTACGGAAACCGAGGGCGTGGTAGAAGTATTACTCACATTGGTTTTTACCTCGGTCGTGTCGTCGATCGAAGGCGGAGCGAATGGCTTGACCGACACGAGCTTGCCTTGTCGGTCCTTCTTGTAGCACGCCAAGAGTTCTTGGAGATCCTTCTCCTCTTGGGCCTTCCTCTTCGCCTCGAGCACCTTCTTGCGCTCCTCAAAAACTTGACGAACGTCGTCGGGAAGCTCCTCGTACGACGGCATGATGATGTTCTTGTTGCTTATGTCGGGGTTCATGATAGGTGGGGTAAATTAATCCAGTTGTGGAATAACCGAAGCCTCGTCCCCAGCGGAGTCGCCAAAAAGTGTGTTGACGCGAAGATCGCGCCGTTAGACACGAGCACGCCCTTGTGCGAAGTCCGCGCGACGAATCCGCGAAAACCGTAGCCGCTGGTTAGCTCGAATCCGTCAGAGTAAGACCAAGGATCGCCGCTCCAGGAGGGACCCCGTCGGGAGCGACGCGCCGTGGGTTGCCCTAGACGGGCTAGGGCACCTCCTTGCGCAGCCGGTGCGCGTAGAGGATAGAATTAGGATTTAGAGAGGGGATTAGGGCAAAAGGGATAAAGGAAAACCTAAACTTGATAAAAGTAATGTTTCGATTGGAGTTGATGCCCTCAATCGGCCGTGGACCGTTTATTTATATAAGGGAGGGTGGTCTTATCCCTTTCCAAGCCAAAAAACGAACCGAATCACGCTAGATCTGCAAATCCGAGTCGATATCGAGACCCAACGGAACCTCCGGTCAGTCACCGGAACCTCCGGCCACCGGACCCTCCGGTTACTGACCGGACCCTCCGGAAAAGTGTCTGAGGACTTTTCAAGAAAACTTGCCGAGTCAGTTCTAAGTACACCGGACCCTCCGGTAATATACCGGAACCTCCGGCCTCCGGACCCTCCGGTCGCATACCGGATCCTCCGGAGAACCGTCTCTGCGGACTTTGGAAAAGATGCCAATTTTGGTCGTCAACAAAAATAAAACAGTTAGTATCTGATCAAAGTTCAGAACATATTGCATATCAGAATAGGTAGGAAGCCGCATCTGTGATGCGTCTACTTTGACCAACACAAAGCATAGCATATCAGCTGGCACTCCATAATGGTGGACTTCTCTTAGTAAATTTAAATAGTAGTAGTAACACTATCAATAGTCACAGCACATGAAAATTTTCACTACAAGACATTTAACAGGAAAAGTGTAGTACAAACTATTAAAGGTAAAGCATTAGGAGAAGCCCACACCACTAGAAAAATTAGCAAATTCTGGTAGTGGTTAGCCCCAGAGCTAAACCTGTGTTCACGTATTCCTTATCTATAAAAAATATTTAAAACCAGGGGCTATTACAAGTCAACATGAATATAGATGTTGTAACATATATATATATATATATATATATATATATATATATATATATATATATATACACACGTATCTCATGTGACTGGTCATCACACCTCTCCGTACAAGCTTTGTCATGCTGCTTTTAAGTAATGGTTTAAAACTCTAAAGCATTTAAAATATTTCAAATCCTCAAATTTTACATTTTTGTTTTGTTTCCCTATGCTAGCTAAACGAAGAGACTGAAACAAATTTATTAACCAATCTAAATTTCAGTGATTCTTAATTCCTTTCCTCGCAATCCCATAATTCTCAATCAAACGTGCGACACCTCATAAGTAAACTCGTTTAATCAAATAAATAATCAAGTTCTTAGTGTTAAAATGAAGCGTTAAAAAGTTCTTTTCCGTAATAAAGTTAGGGGGGAAATTGAATACAAGGCTACTAATTCGTCAACTAAAATGAGTTATGAGCACTTCTTGTCGTCTTAAATTGTTGCAAATCTATTAATTGAGATTAAGTGGGAAAAGAGCACGGAAACATTTCATGTAAAACGGGCGGAAGGAGATTAACGTGCGAATAGGGCCGAACCCCCGTAACTAATTTTATCAAAACCCTAATCGTCGAGAAGATTAAATAGTTGGGTATCGGGACCTAGGGTTATCGGATTCAAAAGTTGTTCAAGCCTTGGTTCAAATTCCGAAGCAACCCAAATCAAAAACCTAATTATGTCGGAGATTTAAATAATGGACAAAGAGGCTAGCGATTAATAAAGGAATTCAAATTTGCAGTGACAATTCAAATTCAAATTAATCCCCTTATACCTCTTATTTAAACCCTTTCAGTGGAATCCCCAACTTCAATTTTTACTCAAGTTCCTTCACTTTGTCTTAAGAAGAACAAATTTCCCTTAAGCACCAAATTAATTTTTCCATTACCTCCCTTTCTCTTTTTCCTCTTTTCTCCCTGTGCTGCCGGCCGAGCACTGTACTAGCTTCGTCCTTCCGCTGCCAAGGGCAGTGCTGCCCATGCCGTCTTTCCCCGCGGCGAGTCGCCCTACGCCCTTAGCCGAGCAAGGCAGAGGCTAGCACGACGTGCGCCTTAATGGTTCTCCGCGCGCGCCGCTGCTCCGTTCGTCCGGCGAGCTACCAATGTACGGGAATCGTCGACCGTCATCACCATCGCCGCGGGCGCACGATTAAATTCCTCCCGAGCGCGACGCTGCACTGCCGTCCGGCCAACTGCCCGCGTACGGGAGGCCACCGGCAATCATCACCGGGCTGCACGCTCATGCTAAGTCCATCACCGTGCGCTACTATTTCTCCTCCGCTAGCTCTACTATTCTTCCTCCCCGCCCTTCCTCTCCTTCTTCCTCACTGCCCTGCCGCCATTGCCGCCCGCACCCGATCACGCGTCGACCGACCGCCCCACTACACCCGACCCTAACCGAGCCCCTCCAACGCGTGCATAACCACTCACCACTCCCTTCCATGTCCATTTAATCCTTCCCGAGCCAAAACCCTAGCCAACCCCGGCAGATCGCTCTCGGAGCACCGCCGCGGCCGCCATTGTAGCCGCGCCGTCGAATTCCTCGTCACCGGTGAGCACCTCTCCGATTCCTTCCGTCGGCGAGACCCTCGTGTAGCCCTTCCTCCATTTCAATTGACTGCAGCGGCTTTGGTGGAGCAGCGACGACGGAATCACCGCGCCATCGTCGGAGCACCGCCGCGCCACCACCTCACTATCGACGACCCCCTCCCGGCCAATTTCCCGCCACCTCGCCGTGCCCAGCGACATCACCGACCTCTGCTGCAGCTCAAGGTGCCCGACTTTGACCCTCACCGACCGCCGAGCCGCTGGAACACCGCCGCCGCCATCGCCATAATCGGTCCATCGTCGTCGGCCCTACTCTGGTGAGCTCGCCGCCCTCTCCGTGGTCTATGTTACTCGTTGCGTCGTGCTGAGCATGCTGGGCACCACGAAGGCCGCCGCCGACACCCCCTCCGGCGAAAACCGCCGGTGAGGCCGTCGGGAGGCCGCCCTAGCGCCGCTCCCCTGTCCAGCGCCACTGACAAGCGGGCCCGGCTCCCTTTCAATTTATTCAAATTCCAGGAAAATCCATAGAATTGTAAAATTCATAGAAAATAGAATACTACTCCAAAAATATCAAACCAAAATTTGTAAGAATCCTCATGAAAGTTACTAAACTTCTGTTGAAGCACTTTTTAGAACAAGACCATAAATTTCCAGAAATAATTATAATATTACTTTCTGTTTGTGAATTTTAATTTAAATTCTGGAGCATTGCCAGGAATAATTTTCGATCTCAAAGTACTTCATGCCCATACACACCTTCAGTAATTTTATTGGGATGTTAGGACCACAAAATTGTATATAATACTTTAACAATACCCCAAATCTGCCTAGTAAATACCATTTTCTAAAATACATGGTAAAAGTCAGCAAAAAGATTAGACCCCAAAAACAAAGTTTTAGATTTGGTTCTCATGAGTAACAACATAAAATATCATAATTTTATTCCAAGATTTATATATGGTTTCTGATTTTATAAGATCTAATAACAGAAACTTTGTTGCATTTTTATAAAATCTAGGAAATTCATCTAGGCCTCAACCAAAGCTTAAAATTCATATTTCAGAGAGTACCACAATTAAAAATAATCTTGAGATATAATTAAGAGTTTTATTTTTAACCCTAGGTTGATAGTCGTAGTTATTAAGTAATTAATACTCGAAGAAAAGTGTCGATCTAACCCTAATTCCTAACGATGAAACCCTAGTTAATCTTTAATAGAAGCCTTGTAACTCTTTTCACTAAACAATCTTACTGCATTTTCATCATATAGGAACCGATCCGGAATTTCAGACGGATAACGTGAATCCAGAGGAGGCACCCGCAGGAACTAACTTCTCGTTTGAGTGCGCTGATCATTCTGCAGACCAAGGCAAGCCTCGGTGCATACCTATGTTTTACAAATTTTATGATTATCCCTATGTTTGTAGGAATTGTTTGTGCATTAAGTCTCGAGGAAATTACTGTGAAAACTTAGTTGCATGACTTAGTAGGCTTTCCTATGGGTTATTTCGGTAGAGCCATCAATAGAATGCTATGCTTAAAGGACAAGAATCTGGTAGCATCCGAGTAGTATGGAGACTACTCGTGTTTAATCAAAGAAGGAAAAATTCAAGGAATATGTTTGATCTTAAATGTGATTAAAATTTGAGAACCTTATCGGGTGCGGTTGCATTGGTCAAGTTTGAGTTGTGTACCGAGTGCATACTGGTAAATGGGATCAGGAAACCGACGTAGCTCATCGTGCTTTGTTGGACGATTGGCCATCCCTTTTTCTGGGTGAACGGACCGGCAAGGTGGATGAATTCGCTTTTGTTTCTTGGGCTCGTGCTAGTGGGAAAGGCTTGGGGCCGTACAGCAATGCAGGGCATCGCCTGGAGGACCATGTCCTTGGAGGGATGGATGTTGGGCCAACTCTGTCATGATGTTGCGAAAGGTAGCCACGTGTGACTCAGTTGAGTGTGCACGTGTCGTGTCATTCGGGTTCCTCCTGCAGGATGTAAATCAATTATAATTGCCGCTCCTCGTGATTAAGAGTAGCACTTGCTCCTTTCTACCGCAACGATATGTAAATAGTGGATTTATGATGAAAGTGGTTATTTCACCCTGCTTTGTTGTGTTGAACTCTTGATTGTTTAGAATAGCGGCACATTTAGTAAATTCACAGTGACTCCTATTAACTTGGCTAAAATTGGAATAAACTATTACGCTGTTTTCGCAGTACCCGATCAACTTCCACCAATACTCCCTGCATTCTAGGAGTCGGCCATTAGATGGCCACGTTGACGGGTAAGTCTTGCTGAGTATTAGCTGCTCAGGCTTTGTGGATTAATATTTGACAGGTGATTCTTCTAACCTTGCTTCGTTTGGTTGTGGTGGTTGGGAAGGAGAAGCACCCTCGGAGTGGACCTTCGAGTGGGTTCCCGCTTCTCTGACCCATGAAGATTAAGCACCCGTGGGCTGACGTGCTTAATTGTTTCGTCGAGTTGTAATTATTAGCTTTCGCTGACTATCGCTTGTTTCCGAACTACGTTTCCGCACTTAAGTGAATTGAACCAATGTTGTAATATTAAGAAATTATGTACCCCTTTAAATCATGTTTGCGTGCCCTTATTAATTATTGTATTGTATGGTCGCTTGCTTCGTCAAGTGGCATCCCAAATGATCCTGGATGAGCAGCCGCACGATTTTATCGGACAGGGTTGCGACACGTGGTATCAGAGTTTCTTTGGGGATCAGGCCATGTGGATGGATGGTTTGAGGGGGGGGGGAGATTTTGCCTAAATGTTGTAGGTGGGTAATTTTTTTCAAAAAATCATCTTGTGGGGGCATATCAACCTAGAGTGAGTTTATGGGTGGGTTTATACAATTAAACCCTAAAAGAGCCTTCAATTTTGCTTTATGACTATAACAAATAGTAAGTTTCCTAGTACCGACTTTGTTTATTGAATTAATTTCTCAGTAAAAAATACTAATGATGATTACCGTGACAATATAGTACCTATCGATCATGATTATAAAAATTGAGTAATTTATAAATTTTAAATTGAATAATTTAAATTTTTATTCAACAATTACTAGTTTTTTTCAGTAATTATTGTTTAGTGAAGAATAAGATTCTTCACCCAGGTGAAACATAGCGTTTTCCTATATATAGATATATGGACGAGTTGAAGAACTAACCTTACCAGCATGAAAGAGGAGGAGGCGTCCTTGGCGAGAAGGACAAGGCGGCTGGGCGCGGACCCACAGCGGTGGCAGTGGCGTCGCAGACTCGGTGGGGGCTGGGCCTGGAGGCACTGACATTGTCCTGGCTCGGCACGGACTCGGTGGCAGCAACGTCGTCCTGCCTCGGCATGGACCCGGTGGCAGCAGCGTTGTCCTGGCTCGGCGTGGACCCGGTGGCAGCAGCGTCGTCCTGGCTTGGCATGGACCCGGAGGTACCCGGAGGTGGAGACGGCAGAGGCTGCTCGTTGGCGTGGAGAGCGGCGGTGGCGACTTAGACGATAGGTAAAGGACGGGTTACGGGAGATTTCCTGATATCCTAAGATCGCGGAGGATGGCTAACGTGGATGTTTGGTCGAGGAAGTTTTTTTTTTGAGTCATAGAGAGAGGGGATTGATGGTAGGGTTTGATGAAACATTTGAGAATAATTAGGGACCATAAAATTTGAGTGAAGGAAGATAATTAAGCACTTAATCCATCGGATTTGAGCGAAGAAAGGGTCGATGAACCTTGTAGCTTTATTATCAATTCTCTTATGAACGATGTAACTATACTAGCTGATTAATAAAGCGAGCCGAATGACATTCCCTCAAAAAAAATCCTTTATTACCTACATTACTTTTGACAATCAAAATTGGCAAGTCTGGGAAATAGGAATCTCTGTTGCTTATTTCAAAACTTTCAGTTTCAGCAGAGTTAGGAGGAGCAAAACTTAGAATTCGGACTGATGTGATTATTCTGTGAATTTGGCTTTTGTAACACCATATTTTTCTAATAAAAAAACCATTTAATTGTATAGGTTCATTATTAGTATAAAGGAAAAAGGTGTTTTTGGGAATAAATATTTAAATTGTGCATCTCATCTCATGGCATCATGTGTCCACTCTTGCATGTTTTCTTTTTCCTGATTTTGATTCAACTGTAAACCATTAATTAAAAAGGCAAAACTCTCTTTGTAATCCTTTCCCTCCCTCTTTCTCTTCTAGCCCAACCGGCGGCCCAGCAAGCGCAGCCGCCGGCCCGTTCACACGCTCGCGCCCTGCCAGCCCCGCCTGCCGCGCGCTGCAGTGGCCTAGCCCCGCCGCACCACAACCCTAAGGGCTCGTTTGGAAGCGCCGGGTTCACCCGGGGCGAGGCGGGGCGAGGCCGGGGCGAGCCGCGCGGGGCGAGCTGTCACGGGTAAATTGGTGGCATCGTTTGGAACACGGAAGGAGGGGACAAGAGCCACGGCATTCCACCGGTTTCGACGGGGTGAAGAAAACACGAGTCGAGAGGTCGGGCGACACGCCCCGCCGTCTCGTCCTCGCGCCTCTCCTCCACCCGCCGCCTTCGCCCGTTCCGCCTCCGCCTCGGCCCGCCGCCTCCACCCGCGCCGCCTCCCCTCAGCCTGCCGCCTCCGCCCGTACCGCCTCCCCCTCGGCCTGCCGCCTCCGCCCGCGCCGCCTCCCCCTCGGCCTGTCGCCTCCGCCCGCGCTGCCTCCCCCTCGGCCGCACCGCCTCCACCTCTCGACGCCTCTCTCGGTGATCTCTCTCTCCCTCCCTCCCTTCCTCCCTCTCTCTCTCGGTAGATCTGACCATGCCGCGGCTCCTGATGACCTGCTCTCTCTCTCTCTCTGTCCATCTCTCTCTCCCTCCAAGAATCTCATAGTCTTTTTTTCCAGATCCGAACGACACACAACCAGAAGGGACAGAGGCGCACCAAGATCGTTCCCATTGTGCACCAAGAACTGAGGTATTGTTCTCGAGAACAATGTTGACATTGACTGACTTTTTTTTTTTTGCTGAGCTTGACATGGCTTGACATGCATTGAGTGACTTGAGTGTGCATATATGTGAGTCTTAGTTTTTTAAAAGGTATTGCCCTGTTTGCAAAGCATTACAATTACTGAAATCATATATGCTGCATGGAGCTTGTTCTGGACTTGGTCCGATGATTTGTGTGAACATAAACCAGTGAAGCTCATGTTAAAATGGCCCTGAAATTGCTATGTTAAAATGGCCCAAGTAGGCAAGCACCATCTGTCATGTACTGAAACATAGCTTGCTAATTTGCATGTTTTCGTGTTCCATGTTTTCGCAAGATGATATAATGAGCAGGCTTGCTTATATCCAACAGGCTTGCATCTTTTGTTGTGAATGAAAAGATAGTCATTTCCTTTCTATTCTTTTTGTACTGCATCAGTCCAAGAAATTATCTAGTATACACATATATATACTAGATATGAGCTCATGGGAGGAGGATCTTAGACAGTTATTCTCAGACGATGAAGAAGATGATGATGAGTTGTTTTTTGTTATTATCCCTACTGTTCTCTCGGCCATGCAAGAAGAGAAGCATCCTGTCCACACTTCTTCTCTTCCTGGAGCTGTGAAGGTTAGGGAAATCTTAGAAGGGCATGAGATATGGAGCAAAGTTGAGTTTAGAATGGAGCCAGAGGTATTTAGAGAAATAGCAGCTTTTCTTAGAACAGAGAATTTTCTGGTTGACACACGAGGTGTTGCTATTGAGGAGCAACTTGGAATGTTCATGTATATGCTTTCTCATAATGCAAGCAATCAAGATCTACAAAAATGGTTTCAGCATAGCGGTGAAACAATCCATAGGAAGATAAATGAAGTCTTTGATATAATTCCTGCCTTGACTAATCGGTTTGTGAAGCTTCCAAGTTCAGACGAAACCCATCAAAAAATTACATCAGACTCTCGCTTCATGCCCTTTTTCCAGGTCAGCCACAAAAATGCCAAAAAATTCCAGTCTTTCAATCATTTCTGGTCCTTAATTGGTTTCCTTCTTCTTTCCTTGCATGCAGAACTGCATTGGTGCCATTGATGGTACTCATGTACCTATTACCATTGCAGAAGATAGGGCTGCTCCGTATAGGAATCGGAAAGGATCCTTATCTCAAAATATTATGCTAGCATGTGACTTTGATCTGAAATTCACGTTCATTTCATGTGGATGGGAAGGTTCTGCAGCAGATGTCGGGGTCCTTCGATCTGCTCTTAGCAAGGGGTTTCATGTCCCAGAGGGAAAATTTTATCTTGTAGATGGTGGATATGCAAACACACCATCATTCATTGCCCCTTATCGCGGAGTTCGATACCACCTAAGTGAGTTTAGGAGTCGTCGTTCGTATGCGAACTACAAAGAGCTCTTCAACCATCGGCATGCATCCCTTCGAAATTATATAGAGAGGGCCATTGGTGTTTTGAAGAAGAGGTTTCCTATTCTAAAAGTTGGCACACATTATCCTATTGAATCTCAAATTAAGATCCCTGCTGCAGCAGTTGTATTTCACAATTTAATTAGAAGCTACAATGGTCAGGAAGGATGGCTAGATCACCTCGAAAGCAATATCCAAACTTCACAATATGTTGAAGTCCCGGATGGAGATAACAACTATCCAGCCGAATTCGAGTCACTGGATGGAAATAGTTTAAGGGACCAAATTGCACTGCAGATGTGGGCTGCACACAATGTTTAGCTAGATTACTCTATGTATTAGCTAGATTACTCTTTATGTAATATTATGAGAAGAATCAACTACAATGCTATTTATAGTATTTTCTTTTTGTGTAATACGTTACTGCAATCTATTTTATTTAATTGTTGCAATGTAATTAAATGTAGCAATGTCAGATGATACATCAAGGGCTGCATGGACCTACTCGTATGAGAAGGGTCTGCTTGACATACTAATTGAGCACAAAAATCATGCTCGATTTAGAGCACAAAATGGATGGAATGCAGAAGGTTGGAAGAGTATTACTAAGACATTCAGTAACAAATTCCCCTTGGCACTCATGATGAAGAAACAGCTTCAAGAAAAGGATAAAGATCTAAAAGCAATCTATCGGGCTATAAGAGGTGCAAGGAAGGAGAGCGGTATTGGTTGGAATGAGTCCTTGGGCATGATAATTGCGGATGCAGATCAGTGGTCGCATTGTGAAAGGGTAAGCTATAGTTTTATTCTAAGCTATAGTGTTATTCTGTACATGGGCATGATAATTTATGTTCTGATTATTGTTGCAGAAATTTCCCAAACTAAAGAAGTGTAAAAAGAAAGGATTTCCTCTCTATGGGAGATGTGAGATTTTATATGAAGGTAATCTATACTCTACTTTTTGGTTTCACTCAGTTTTCAGGTTAGATTTTAAACTGAATGCATAGTTTTCTGCCTTAAATATGCACTACAACTATGTGACAATTATTTCTTGAAATAGGGAGTGTTGCTACAGGTGATTTAAGCTTTACCTCCACTGAGCCATTGCCTGCTCCTACTGCACCATTGCATGTTCCTACTGCACCTCCTACTGCACCATTGCATGTTCCTACTGCACCTCCTACTGCACCTTTCCATGCTCCTGCTGCACCTATTGCAAACTTCCTGGCTGAGCAGCAACAACTCACGGAAGGTATGCCATCAGCTTCTGAAGCAAGCGAGCGTACAAATGCTACTACATTTGCTGGAACTGGAAGTGTGGATGGCGAAGTCCAATCGGCACCTTCCGGTGCTTCAACACAAGTTGGAAGTGGAAAAAAGCGCAAACAAAGTCAGGTTGCTACAAGTCTGGACGATTATTTGGAATTTAAGAAGGACCAAACATCCAAGAAAATGGAAGTTATGCTCGAAAAGAAGGCTCGAGAGGAGGAATACTCTGTTAAGAGATGTCTTGCCACAATGTATGAAATGGAAGAGCTGACGAAGGATGAGAAGGCTGCAGCATCAGAAGTGTTTGAAAGTGACATCAATCGGCAAATGTTCATTATGCACACAGATCCAGCTGTTCGACTATTGTGGCTCCGCAGGAAGCTTAGGTCAGTAGTACATACCTATCTCCACTGCCTTCTTGTTGATATCTGAAAATAAATATGTGATGCTCATGTTATATTTTGTTTTTTCGAACTTACAGCAGACTTGCATCTATTTGAGAAGGGCATACAAGAAAGACAGCTAGAGGCAGCAAGGGTGCTAGAAGGTATTGCCCTGTTCTTAGTCATCACTTGCCCTGTATACTTATATACAGAAAACATCACTTGTCTATGCACCTATCGCCGTCAGCACAGATGAAGCTTGATAGTGGATTGATGTGGTGATATTGTACTCTGTATATATACAGATCTAGCAAAACTCAGGCGCAAGATCCTAATTGCTCAAGTGAATTGTTATGGCAAAATACGAAAAGTTCATTGTCTTGTTCTTGCTTTAAAATATGATTACTCTAAGAAAGAAACAATACTTGCTTTTAGCTGTTTTATAATTCTGAAAGTTGCTACTGTTGTTGACTTGCTCTAATGTTACAATTTATGATGTATTGCAGCCGGGTTGTTTCTCTATCCACTTGTACAAAGGTTGGCACCATAGGCTTTGTAGTTGGTGTTGTGGTGGGCTTCACGCTTAAGAAAAGGCTCCGACGATGGGCTGCTAGACTACTAAAGAGGATTAAGGATGATGATTAGGGAAATCTTTTTGCAGCATATTAGTTTTGTTCTGTCTTGTTCAACTGTACCTTATTGCCTAAAAGATGGGTCTTCAATGCTTATGGTTCCATTTGCGTTATGACATTGTGGAATGCACGAATGCTTATATGATGTTGTTCATAGCAGGAAGAATGTAGCATTCTGCATAACTATTCTCTGGCGTCCGTGGTGTTCAAATTTTGTCGTTTGTTACTTATTTGTGGTTATGCTTGGTGCTTTATATGATTAGTTGAAAGGGTTTTAAGGTTCGTATTTTTGTAAGTAATGTTGTTTGTTGGTTTCTGCCAAACTGTTGGGGTTTTCAAGGTGCTATTGTACCATAAGATGAGTTCTCCTGATGACAGTTCCTATTGATTTTTTTTTATGCTTTATAGCCAGCCTAATGAGGTAAGTCAGCAAGAGTTGGAGTTCAATTGAATATGTCTTCAATTGAATATGTCATCATGTTGAAGGGTATGAGTTGAAACTGAGATTTGGATTAGATGCAACTGAAATGGTTATACAGTATTTATATACAGTGGTCACTTACAACTCCATGTTTGAGGTCCTTCAAATTGGTATATGTAGTTATACAGTATTTATATGTACGAAGAATTTTCAACCATAGCAAATTCATGTGTACGAAGAATTGGCCGCGTGGGAGGCGTCCAACTCCCAAACTGCAGCAGGGTGGCAGAGCCCTGCGGGTCAGTGCGCACCCGGGGTGCAGTGTGACGGGAAGCACCCCGTCGGTGGTAGCCTCCCTGCGTCTCCTGCCACCAACTGCCAAACGAGCCCTAACGTGCTGACGGACCCACATGTCAGCACCGCAACTGAGCCGCCGCCGCCGCGTCTGACACGGACGTCGAGGATCTCGACGTGCGAGTCTCGGACTCGGGCTCCGTGCCTATAAATAGCTGCGCCGCCCTCCCCTCTCCCTCTTTCCACAGCGTCGCCGCCTCTCGTGTCGTGAATCGTCCACACGCCGCCACCGGAGCATCGCCGAGAGGAGCCACCGCCGCCCTTCGCCGACGTTGTCGTCAGGTTCGCTGCCACCTCCGCTTTCTTTCCATGGCCGTGCAGCCGCGAGAGAGGCACCAGAGCTCTAGATCAGGGAGCTCCAGCGAGCCCCAATGGGCGCCACCGCTCGCACGTGCACGGATGCCGACCGCCGACCTCACGCCGCTCGCCGTGTGGGTCCATAGACGTAGCCCACACCGTGCCGCCCGTCTGGTCCATGAATTTTCCTAGGAAAATAAATCCAAACATCTTGAAAAACCCCAACCAGGCCTTTTTGCAGTTAACCCTTTAGCTTATTTTTATTTTAGTTTAGGTACTTCGGTCAACTTTTGATAATTACAAATAGGTTCCTGCTAGGTCTGTTTTTGCAGATTGAATCCTAGAACTTCAAAACTCCACAACTTTCAAACCGTAGCTCCGTTTTAAACCGTTCTTTCACCAAAATTCTTATAGAAACATGCTCTTTCTACTCATGGCACCTACATACTGAGATTGTACTGTTATACATACTGTACTGAGTTTTGTTTGTTGTTGCGTTGTATATGTGGCGTGTTTGCGAGTAGACGGTTACGATACGGAGCCGGCAAGCGAGAACTTGCAGGACCAGAAATACGAAGGCTTTAACCAGCAGCCAGCTCAGGAGGAATTCGAAGTGTCCTTGATCATCTTGCATCTATTCTTTCTCATTCTATTAAATGATCGCATGCTTCAGTCAATATGTGGGAACTTCTATGATAGGGTTTACTAGAATTATTTGATTATTTTTGTCGCCTGAAACTGAGGCATAAATTGTGTAGATCTTGCTTAGTTTGCTATGTTAATTGGGATAGGCTTATTACTTATGACAATTGATATCGGTGCATAGATGATCGGATGGTGGTTAAGGATGAGATGATTATGATGATGGTAAGGTTGGTATGGAGGGCCTGAGCAAGTGGGAATGATGGTGGTTGCCATTGCCACGGGTTGCGTTTGACAGAATGCTCGCTCAGGGCCTACTAGTAGGATCAGGGAGCGGACATCCAGGATAATAGTGTTGCCATAAGACTGAAAATGGGATAGGCTTGGCTGATTAATTCAGTGCTCTTACAGTCTTGTGAAAGCCAAACGACAGAATGAAGAATGGGAGCTAATGAGCTACCTTTGGACCCAAACGGTGCAAGAGGGGGCCCTTGGTAAAGAACAGGTACCGGAGGGCCGTTCTATGGACAGGTGCCTCACGGCTATTCGTTAGCGAGTAGGCACCGGAAGGTCGTACTGGGACAGGCGCCCGAAGGTCGTTCTCCTCTGATAAAACCTTAGCGGGCGGGTGCGTAATGGAAGACCCTTCGAAAAAGCCTCATAGTGAAACTCTACCACACACTTAAGAAAGTGTGAATGTGAGTCATGAACACGGCGTATAAAGGTGTTAACGACTTGTGCGTAAAGTGGTGCCACCTATATAGAGTGTACAACTACTATCACAGTTGTGCTCACGGTTATGAGTGGTCTGGATCCTCGTTTGAGTAGTTGGATGGTTCAGAAGGTTGAGGTGGAAGGGATACTTCACACCTATGATCTAGTTGGGATTGGGTTGGCCATTCACCTAGTAATTAGGTTGTTAATCTAAACTTAACTACTAATTACTGCAAACTGCTTAATGAGTTTTTCTTGTTATAGCCTTGTCGGTGTTCGTTACTGCCGACTAGTAAATTTATCATGGGGTGTGCGTTTTAGGGTCTCGATGGTTCGCAAGAGGACACAAGGATTATACTGGTTCAGGCGACGATGCCCTACGTCCAGTTTCCGAGCTGCTCGTGTTACTCGCGACAAAGCTTGTAGTAGGGGTTACAAGCGGGCGAGAGAGGGAAAGTTTCCCAAGTCTCTCAGTGTGGATTGTGGATTGTGCGTGTGTGCTTGACTTAGACTCGAGTGAGTTCGTGAGCCTTGTCAGCGTGTTCTCCGTTAGTTTCCTCTTTTTCTTTCTCTCTGGCTTCCTCCTCCTTTTATACTGTGAAGAAGGGAGGCCCGGTTCCGCGGGGCAGGTCGTGGCCGTATGCCCAAGTTGGGCTGTGCCACAGCGGATGACGCCTTTGGTGTGGCGGCGTCGTTCCTACTCGACGGAGTGGCGAGTGTCGTCAATCGATGGTGTCCTGTTCGTATGGAGAAAAGCCGCTGTAGGCGTTGGCGTGGTGACGCCGTAGTCGTGGCCGTCGCTCGGGACGTCCCTTCGCGATGGGGCGATGAGCCACTGACAGGTGCTGTAGCAACGGCGCTCATCCCGTGGACGGTGCACGTCGTGTGCATTTAACGCCCACTTGCCTGAGCGATGGACGGCTCTATCTGTCAGCGAGCGTGGATGCGTCAGGCATTTATTGCGCAACCATCACCGTCCCGCCTACCCGTGGTGCGACGAGCGATTCGCCCGACCCTGGGGTCGGGCGAGGCGGAGATGCGTCCGCTCGACCCCAACGAAGGCGGGGTCGAGCGCGCAGCCCGTACGTGGGGGATCTGAACCCCCCCCCCCCCCCATGAAGGGGTCGAGCGAGGCGGAGATCGCCTGTTGGCACGGTCTGTTGTGTGTCCGTACGATGTGGAGGTTGGCTAAGGAGGGGATTGCTTATGTCTTGATCATGTTGTTAAGGTCGAGGGTCATTAAGATTAACCACCTCTGGTATTGACCCTCAACAAGCCTCATGTCATCTTTTCCTATACTTGCAGAGTACGATAAGTATTCACCCTTGCATTTCCCCATTGCATAACTACAGGAGGACAATGAGTGTTCGTTCCAAATAGAGAAGCTGAACACTAGGCGTGCCGTTCACCGGTTGATCACCTGTGCGATAGGCACTTTTGCTTCGTTATCGTTTATTTAGACCTACGGTTCTCTTTTATTATAATAGACTATTTGTTGTGTAACTCTACTAAAAATGTAATAATTGAATATGGATGGATTTTGAGATTTATGATGATGTCACGGTTTATGTGTAACCTATCCTGGACTCACAAATGAAAGTCTAGTTTTATCCTTAAAAACTAGGCGTGACAGCTTGTAAAGATGATTTGCAGGCTTTGGGTGTCATTATTGAAAGATTTGGTCCAATGATACGAACGGGAGCGAAGTTTGAGGATGAAGCCAAATTACATGTTTGACGAAGATTCCATAGTTTACTCACTAGATGGTGAAAATATGCACAAAGAAGTACATTATTTGAAGCCTCGATGAGAGGAACTATGAATTTGCCGGGTAGTGAACTGTCTGAAACCGACTTGTTCCGCTTTCAATCGGGTCCGAGTAAAAAGGTACATATTCATGCGTCCTTGTAAGGTTTTCAACTCAAGATCACCACCCACCCCACGCCTCCCTAAAATATCAAAGGTTCACGGTGATAGATGGATTACAGCTCTAATTCTATTCTCTGTTGCCTTTAGAAGGCGTACTAGGTGACCTGTCTACCTAGGGTGAACCATACTGTGTCATTTCTAACGGCCTTCCTCTCGGAATGGCTATATGGAGTTTTCTCCGATGATTTTGAGAAACTAGTGGTTTTGATTTTGTGTACCAGTTGTATAAACTAAACTTAGCTCAGATGGTTAGATTTTTTTTATGGAACCAACCCACCTGGGTTCAAAACTAAGATTTAACACTGTGTTGTATTTACGGTAAATTATTCTTTTAGTAGTCGACGATGTACCCGTTGACAGTTAGGTAACTGTGCCAATTTCGTGAATCTCGATAACAGGTTCGGTCTTTCATTGATGGTCAAAGGAGTAGGGTGTGTGCGTGTATTTATATAGGTTAGTACTCGTACGTATATATGGATGCCTGTATCTATTATTTTTTTAAAAAAAAGTGTATGAATAGGTGTATCCTTCAGGAACCAATCCTAACCTTTGACCACTACTCAGGGCTTTGACCACTACTCAGGGCCTGTTTGGTACAGCTATTTAAACAGCTTCTGTTTCAGCTCCTTGAATCAAGCGGTGGCAGCTCCGATTGGACAAAAAATGGCATGAGTGATGAAACCAATTATTAGTAGGTAAAACATAAATGGCATGGACAATATGGTTATTCATTCTGTTTTTCCTAACTGAAACATCAATAGAATCTGCTTTACCAAACACAAATGCGATATCAAGGCAAACCCATAAAAATATCCCTTTAGCAAAGAAAAATAGACATCGCCTCTTTTTATTTTATCCCTTTGGAAAAGTGATCCAGAGAGAATCAGTTTTGTTGGAGAATCTGTTTTTTTCAAGAATCTGTTTTGTTGGAAAATCTGTTCTCATAAGAGAAGTACCAAACGGACCCTTACTATGAGTAATGAAAAGAAGAGTCCCTTTACTTCATTTTCCATAAATCTAACGCCCAATACGGACCTAGCAGATAGCACCTAATTAAGCTACCGGCGGCCTGTTCCAGCCATCACTGCGCTCTCCTGGCCTACCCAGAGAGACCGGCTGTCCGACCTCCGGGCACCTATCCGGCCTGACGGCATTCACCGCCTTATCTCCTATACATGTCAGCAAGCCGCCAGCGCCGTTTGTGACCCCGCTCCTCCTCCTCCGGTTGCTGCTGCTTCGTGTCGTGACGTCCTCGCCGCCTCCGCTGAAGCGATAGTAGTAGTAGTACCCCGACGCGGCGCTGGAGAAGTTGCCACAGGACGCGGCGCCCTCCGCGGTGGCTACGCTCCACACGACGCTCGCTTCGCTCGGTGGGTACCCGAGCTCGCTGGGTGGCGCCGTGACTTCGCCGTCGTCTTCGCTCGCGTCACGCGAGGCGGCGGGGATCCGGCCGCCGCCGCGCGCCCTGTTTCCGGCGACGATGGTACTTAAGGCGGAGGCGTCGTGCTTCGTCGTCGGCGCAAGCTCGATCCCCGTGTCGCCTTCCAGGGGCTGCGGCGTCTCTGGCGATTTGCGGCGTTGCTCGTGCAATAAATCGGCAGGATTCATGATTGGCATGGCCGATTCCCCGGAGCCGCCGGCTCGGCGGTGGTCGACTCCTGCGAGCTGGTGCTGGACGGGAGCGAGTGCCGCTACCTTTCCGGCGAGGAACTCCTCCCCGTCGTCGAGCCACCTGCCCGGCTTCACCCTCACGGCCGTGTCCTCCAAGAAGGCATGCTCCTTGCTCTCTGTTCTTTGAAACATCTCTTCGACTCCGTTGGCAAGTTTCTTGCCACCAGCGGCGGCAGCGCTGACAGTGTTGTCGTCTTCCACTTCGTTGCGGCACGAACTGCCCGAGCTCACCGACCTCTCGCTGTCGCCACCACTGACGCAAACGCACCCCGCCACGGCGTGGAGCCATCCGCGAAGGTGAGACGAAGGCGGCGGCAAAGACTTCTTCTCGTTCCCGCGAGGCCGCTCGCTACCTGCTGCCCCACCACCAGACTCCGCTTCTTCGACGACGACGACGCTCGGCGCGGCAGCGGCGAGCACCTTCTCGTCGGGCGGCAGTAGCGCGGAGCGGCTGTTCCAGCTAGCCTCCGACGAGCTGGTGGCAGGCGCCACGAACCGGTCGTGCTCGTACGTCCTGAACGCAGACGAGAACGACGACGACGGCGAGCGAGCGCGCCACCACGCGGCGTCGTCGTCCTCCCCGTTGAAGTAGCGCTCGGCGGGGAACACGTCGAGCTCGGGGTCGTCGTCGCTGACCCATGGCTTGTTCGGCCGGTGGACGCCAGGGGCCGGCATTGCTTCTCTGTACCTGGCAATTGGAGCTGGGCTACAGAATGTGGTGATCTGGCTAGGCGAGCTACAGGACGGTGATGATATGTGTCGCCAGGCTGTGTGGATTGTGGCCGGGAGAAACGGTTTAGTGGCGCGAGCGATTTCGAATGTCCTAATCACGGCTTAATTGCTCTGGGTCCGACGCGACGCGACGCGGAACATTCCGGCCCATCATTTCCCTTGGTCATGATGCTTCTCCGTGGAAGCCTCAACCTTCAATCATGGAGTCCCCTGCTCTGCCCCATCTCGTTTCGTTTTGCAAACCAAACCATCCACTGTTTTCTTCCCAGATCTCTTTTCCTTCTCACCAGTACTTCCAAACCAGAATAATGTACGTGGCTTGCAATACTATGAGTTTCAAACTTGATGATGCGGCCAAGTCCTATAAACACTGGAAAAAGGGAATTTTAAGCAACAGGAGGAACCTTAAGCCCTACTGATTATAATATATTAATAAGAGAAGAGTATGAGTTGAGAAACAAAACTAAGCTTGCTACAGTTCATATATAAGGTAAGAATCCATTTTTCAATCATGGGGAAGTATTTATTCTTTGCTCTGTTCAACAGCAAGATGAATTCATGCACAAATTTATATCTGCACTTCACAACAGTTTGGATCCTCATTGTTGAATAACCATTCATTTCTGGTAGTCCAAATGCTCTAAAACATTATGACAATAATCTCCATATAAAATGGCTCTTGTAGTCTTTAATTTTTTGCTGAGTCCATGAATGTCCCAGTTACCTCTTGCAGATGCACACCAATTAATGACCAACAATTTCTAGCAAAATTGCACACTGTAGGAATTAGTGGATAAATGTTTCTTCCAGCTATAGGATGCAAAGTTCACAAACATATGAATCCAGTTCCGTATTTCTCGTTCGAAACATTTTTCTTGTCTTGACTATATCCTTTAGAATCAACCAGAAAATAAAACTTTATGTTTCATTTGACATGATGATGCCCAAAACCATTTATAAATTGGATGAACTAATGCATTCCCAAGCAAGTGTTTATAAGCCTTGACTGAGCTATAATCACCTGAACTCCAAATATAACTCCAACGATCTCATTCATCCCCTACATGAACCTGATTCAAGAATCCCTGCATTTCCTGAAATTGCTGATACACTTCTATAGATAGAGACAACTAAAAATGTTGTTTCATGTGCAATGGACATCCTTTCATTGTAAGCACTTAGGGAATGAACTGACAGGATCTAACACCTACAACTTGAACCAAACAACTCAGTGCAGAATGAAACTTAAATTGCACTTCACCCTCCATCATAGTTGTGGTCGTGGTGTGTGATGTCGTAGTCACTTGTTGACGATCCCGCGGTAGATATCTCCTCCCTAGGCCTCCAACGACACAGACCACTCACCAGTGCCCTGAACAGCGGCGCCGGTGGAGTGGCGGTGGAGTGGCGGCGGCCTTTAGATCCCTCCAACTTCCTTGGATCGGGTAATTTAGTGGAGGAGACGTGGTCAGGGTGAGATTGATTAACTCAGTCTCCCCCTTCCCTTTTATATGGCGCTATGAGATATAGGGCCGCAACCATGTATTGTTGTACCTACGATCGTGACGCTATTTTTCTAGATGGCAACTCTTTTTCATGACCTTTTGTTTTTCCTAATTAATTTCATGATTTTCTTAATGCCGAAACTCATGTCACGTCTTATTTTTGCCTTGCAGATCTCCCCAGTCCAACATTCATACGTTCATCTGAAGATTTCTTAGATAATGAAAAATACAACAATTCTGAATAGTTTTGAGCCATAATTTTACCATTCGACAGATCTATCCAGGAAATTATAATTTTTCCATCTCTTACCTCTGTTCTAGCCATTCCTGTGAATAAGTCCAATAGCTCTAATATGTTCCTCCACAAAAAAACTTATTTCTTCTTTTCAGTTGGCTGGTTGTCATATTATAGTACTTCTCCCAAACCAATTGCAACCAGCGAATGCTAGCTCGTGAGTAAAATCTATGTAGATTTTTCATGAGCAAAGCTTCGTTATGTACTCTCCGATTAATCACTTCAAAGCCACCCTCCCTCTTTAGACGAGTAACCATGGTCCATGATGCTTGAGATGGTTTTCTATCATTCTATTTGAGCCCCCTAAGTATGGAACTACTCAGAATTTGAGAACAGAAGAAGTAAGGTCTAATTGTTTTTTCAAAGAATCTCCAAGAAAATATGGTTATACATTTTCAAATTTCGTAACATAGTTAAAGACCTCATTGACTACTTCAAATGAACGAAAACATGTTAAATTGAATAAAATTGGGGTAGATTTTGTAAGGGACCTTATTTCTTCCCCTCCCGCAGCTCTCTCTCTTTTTTTCTTTTTCTGATCAGTTTCTTCCTCCGGCTTTGGACCAAGCACATCAGTCCACTGGGGCGCCGGCTCGCCGCAATTCCATTCCCTTTATCAATCTCCGTCTGCCCACCTCGCCAGCCCCGCTGTCCTCGGAGCTGCTGCCCTCCCCATTCAACGCATCTTATCCTCGTTCAAGCTCATCACGCCCGCCTACTTCCTCCTCATTCCATTCTCCAGTTCGCCATCCTCAGATCGTCGGATGCAGGCAAGATTGGCTCCGGCGCCGACGAATTCTTTCGCATTTTCGTCTAGACGAAGTTTCAGGTGGAGGCCGTGGAGGACAATCGTATCTTGGAAATCAATTGGCGGAGGCTACAAGAAGGGGCCCGTTCCACATTCTTCAGATAATGTTCTTCGCAGTTCATATAATTTCTGTATAAATTTTACTTGTCCAAACAAAATACGAACTAATGGATCATTTACTGAGCTATTCTAACCTTATCATAAACTTGAGTAAATTTGGACCTTCACAATTGGTCACTTTGATTGATGTTTTCCTTTTTACTATACAATATCTATGATATTCAGAATGTTTCTTGTGTATGCTTCTTTCTCTGTTATCCATCACCAGAGCCTTTACCGTTTTCACTACTAAGTATGCCCTGTTTCATCTATAAAATTGGAGCTATACGTAAGGGTAGCACAACTAGCCAATTTGTCTGACGATATCACAAGTACCAGTACTTAATACATACAAGGAGCTTCGAAGTCTAATTGAAAAACAAAACATATCTATTTTCTGAATCCAAGACATTGTTTTGTATTTACAAGTTGTATTTATTTGCCAGATGCTACGTGCAAAGAAGCTCTTATAATTGGTACCTTTGTGTTGACCAAGCTTACCGTGATCAGTATTTGTTTTTTTTGAATGATCAGTATTTGTTAACACAGCTTTTAATGTGGATTCTGATATGAGGTGAACAGTCCAGGTATGTGAATATATTAAATTTCATCTTAGATGCATTCCTGAGTCGTTCTATTTTGTTAAATGCTTCTTTGCATTCATTGTGTGTTTGGCTTTTTTTTTTTTGGAAAGAACCTATGCAATCACTGATGAATATTTCCATGCATTCCCTACAGCTATACTACGTTTTAGTTTCTTGTTTCCCTGATTGTTGCAGTTTGGCTTCTGGACATTGCTTTAGCTGAGTGCTTGTAGCATTGCCTTGCCTGGTACTTATCGAAAAATATGTGACCAGGTAAATGGGGTGTATTGTTAGAAAATAGGAATCTAGATTTCCGACATATTCTGCTACAATGCTTGGTTACAATAATACATTTATAAAAGAATAAATAAGGGACAACATAGCAATTGCAAAGATTGCCTTCCTTTCATTCCTTCTGGTCCACATTTGAATTTCACATTTTGGTGAAACAAAGATTCATAACATTGACTACAATGTAGTCTTTGTGAATCATTACACTGAAGACACATTAGAGTGTTCTGTGATAGCAGCGAGTAGTCTTGGCATGGGGGGCATATTAGTCTCCTGTAGACCCTCAAGAACCCGGACAACTTCACCCATTGTTGGCCGATCAAACTCATTATCTTGGATGCACCAATATGCAACTTTACAAACCCTCTCGGCCTGTTCCAAACTGAAGTCACCATTTAGTCGTGGATCCACCGAACTCTGCAGATCTCCCTCGTGAAGCTTGCTCAGGGCTTTCACAGGGAAATATTCAACATGGTAATTGCTACTATTGTACACTTCAGGTGAATTCCTCTTTCCTGATACAATTTCCAATAATACCATACCGAAGGCATAAACATCAATTTTTGGTGTAATTGGTACTCCGCTAAGCCACTCTGGGGCAAGATACCCTGCAGTTCCTCTGAATGTAGTCAGAATTCTGCTAAAATCCCTTCTTACGAACGCTGCCATCCCAAAGTCTGCAACTTTAGGAACAAATGATGCATCGAGAAGTATGTTTTCTGGCTTAATGTCACAGTGAATGATGCACTCATGGCAACTCTGATGCAGGTATGACAATCCTCTAGCAACTCCAAGGATGATTTGATACCTGTTGTGCCAACTTAGGATAGCAGCAGTGCTCTTGAACAGATGACCATCAAGAGAGCCATTTGACATGTGCTCATAGACAAGTAGCCTATTATCACCTTCGCAGCAGAAACCGATCAATTTGACTAGGTTGATATGTTGGATCAATCCGATGGAGCTCACCTCAGCCCTGAACTGCTTCTCTCCCTGACGGGCGCCGTCCAGCCTTTTCACTGCTATGGGAGTCAAGTCACTTAACACTCCCTTGAATACAGAACCAAAACCACCTGCTCCTAGTTGTTCTGAAAAGTTCTTAGTAGCCTGACTTAGCTCAGTGTATCTAAAGGCTATAATCCCACCACTACCTTGACTGTCGTACAATGGTGCACCACACAGCTTGAATCTGTTCCTCCAAATCAGTAACAACAGGATGAGCAATAATAACCCAGAACAAATAATGGTTGCAGCGGTAACAACTCTAACACTTGGTTTTCTTTTGTCCTTTATCAAATTTTGCAAATCCTTGGCGGCAAGGCGAAGGTAAAGAACATCTTCAGAATTGTTATCAATACCATCATTCATATTTACACTTAGCAATTCGTCATGCCAAACAGAGCATCTGCTGCTGTTGTAGGAATAAGCAGTGCAAGAGCAGTCACTGAGACAAATTCGTGCGCATTTTCTCTCTGTGGCCGCATCTTGTACTTTTTCAGGGTTGTAGGGCAACGTAACACGAGCTATGGGGTGGAACATATCAGTGGAACTTTTTCCCTTACTACTGCAGTATAGCTGAGTATCTCTGACGCAGCCTCCTGTTCGATCTTCCAGCTCCCAATCCTGTGGTGACTTCACTGAAAAACTCTCCATACACTCGCAGAACGGATGTGCGTTGCCATTGCAGACCGTGAATGGTCCGCAGGTAGCAGACGGAGTGCAGGCATCAACAGGCTGGGAGTATATGTTTTGCCAAGACTGGTTGGGTTGGGACCAAATGTACACTTTGATCTGGCCAGTCATGTCCAGTGAGACAAATGAGGCTGATGATTCATCCGGTGAAGTGTACATGAAGTACTCCTCTTCATCATTATCAACATATGTCGGGTTAATGGAATCTTTGGTCCGTGGATCCAAGGCTAGTATGGATTTGAGAATCGGTATGAGTTTCAGCGAAGATTTTGTTTGCCAGGACCAATACACTACCGAGGGATCGCGGCGCTTGAGGACAACTCCTGTGGCATCGAGCTCAACGCTGTACGAGCCCAGACCAAGATCGATCAGGCTTTTCCTTGAGATGCCCATACGATTCAAGCCGGTGACCTTGTTCCTGCCGAACTTGGCACCCGGAAGCACGATATCCGTTGGGTGGTCGAAGCTCTGCCACAACAGGACATCAGATGATGGGCTTTCTACAATGGCAAGGTTTCCTGTGTTCAGGAGAACGGCACTAGTGGTGTTCACGCCTGTTCCCGTCCTGTTACTGGCAATGCTGGTGGTGGCCCAGATCACGGACTCGTTACCGGCATGGTTAACTACAACAAGCAGGTTGCCGTCGCCAGAGAGTTTCAGCTGTGTCTGGTTGATGTTGGGGCCAGTGATTGGTGTCGCCCTATTGGCGACCCATACGGTGGTGAAGACGGGGATCTTATTGAACCATATGCCGAGGTACCAGTTGGGGGAGGTGGTGATGTTGCTGGTTGACTTACTGAGGGTGCCTGGCGCTGTTGGCTGAAAGAAGCCGAGCGCGAACTTTCCGTTCCTCGAGACGAGCTTGTCGCCAACGGTGAGCACTTGACCGGCCGGGAGGGTGCCATTGGTGGTCGCAGCGGTGCACGGAGGATTACATAGTAGCAGGGTGGGGAAGAAGAGGACGAGACCAAGCAGTATGTGGTGGAGTCCTGGCATGGAGAAGAGAGGAAGAAGTACGGAATACAACCGACGCACGTGTATCTGTACCGTGCTCTGCTCTGGTCCCCGGAGAAGGAAGAAGAAGAGGAGACTACTGCATCTATATAGTAGAACGAGGTCTAACTGAATGGAGGCAGGCAGGCAGAAGCTTCAACGACTGCATGTTGAGGTTGAGATGACGCAGATACGGCAACGACGCTACTAATTGGTCACGTCCAGACTGTTGATCACGACGGTATTATATACCCACTTGGCCTGCAAGTTGCACAATGGTGGAGCATACCACTGCAACATAATGGAACGCGTGCTCTATCCACAACAACAGCAACACAGACTCAGGAACGGTATTGCCAAAACTGTGTGCGTTGCTCCCGTCACCGTCAACGGGCCAGCCGACTAGACTGCTTGTATTCTATTTGGCCACGAGTTTGTAAGCTTCTGTCGGCGCAACGTCCACCACGGTCAAGTCAAGCACCAGGCTCTGATGGTAACATCTGGCTCGCCCAATAGGCCTCACGCATGCTCTGTTGAGTGCGAATGTGTGTTATGAGCAGGGAGGGGCGTGCAGTGGTTCCAATTCAAAACAATAGCTGCAAATTGTGAAAATATTTTGTTTTGAGTTGCCGAGTTTAACTAAGGCATTCTGGAAGATGGTTGACAATTTTGAAAAAAAAAATTTGTTTTGGACAAAGGTTGACAAAATTGTTTAGTACTGAAGAAGCCAAAGGTTGACAACCACACATACTGCTCGGTCTCCTCTTCTTCTCCGCCCTGCACCTACTGAAAGATGCTGCAATGTATATATATGCTGCCAGTAGGTAAGCAGGGGACAGTGATTCGAAAGAACATGTGCAAATTCTGAAACTGGTTTCGAACACAAGTTGACGAGTGCAGCTGAGTCAACTAATGCACTGAAAAATTATGCAACTCTTGTGTGCGGATGATGTCCGTGAATGGTTAACAAGTTTGTAATTTTTTCTTTGTGACCTGGAAAATCAACAAACCCCATAAGTATCCAGACAATTTCTAAAAAAAATCAATAAAAAAAGTCTCAGAACTTGTATTGTTAGCGAAGTTTGAAGGTAAATGTCTAAAGTAATTTAAAGATATTTTGTTTTGCTTCTGGGCCTTTTTTTGTTTCTAGTTCCACAAAAATATAGTTGGGCTGACGAGAATGGGCTCCCGCTCAAGGCAAAAAAAGACTACTTCAAAATTTGGGCTGAAACTATGTGACATGGGTGAACATTCATTCAGGGCCCAGCATTGCCTTTTTTTTCATGTTGAAAAGTGGTAGTATCTTTTAGATTTTTTATTTCTGTGCTGAAAGGTTTCGCTCAATGGAGGTTATTGAAGCAGCTTCACTTGGCGGTACGCTGGTAGCATAGGCTTGTGAATGACAAAATGTGGTTGGCAATGATGTTCTTTTGTTTTATTTTGTTGTTGTTATTTTACGGTTGTTAGGGCTTGTAGTTGTGTTACATATATATTGTTATCTCTCACTTTTATCCTACATTTATTCTAGCCCGCTATTAAGGAGGGAATAGTAAAATTATTACATGTGGTTTCTACACTAAGAACGGGACCATTGACCTTTAGCAGGTACTAGTCGGATATTTTCTCCATCTGCCAGATCAGAACGGACAACACAACACAGCCGAATCATCTACCTTTGGCCATGCATATGCCAGAATGGACAGCATCCAATCCAAATAACAACAGACGAAGACCTACCTTTCTGTCCGTCGTTCGATTCTGAACGTACTGTCAAACTCTCGAAGCATTCTGAAGACGATACGCCACCAGATACCATATGATTGCAGCAGCCAGATATGGTATCGGTCCAGCAGAAGACAAGACAGTCTAGACCAACAAGCACAATCTTGTACTACTGCCCAACCTCCGATCCAACCCGCGCTGGCTTTTGTTGAAAAGACTCCGGCGGCGGGATCACGCGTCAGATGCCAGCGGCGACAGCCAGGCGGCCATGCCCTCCATCCCGTGAGCTGTCTTATGTCATGTGCCGTGCTTCCAAAGAACAGAGCACATGGCACGCCACAACTCTCTGACTTCCCGATACGACCCGCCCGCCTACCAGAGGAACAAACTTCCTTCCTTCCACCGGCAACTCACAGAACTTGGCTTCAATCAATCGGCTTGCCATTGCAGTGAAAACACATCACCGGTTTGCTAAAAAAAGAAAGAAAGAAAGAAAGAAAACACATCACCGGTCGTGATTACTGGTAAAAAAAAAGTGCCACTGGGAAACTCAGCATGAGAATTGGAATTGCCGGACAAATCCCGAACAAATTGCCGCATGAAAAGCTGCAAGAATGACACAAACCAACAGTGTATCAACTGTTAAATTAGCTCTTTGAATTGCACAACAATCGTTGGTGGGCACATCAAGAACATACAGTACAGTACTTATGAAAGAATCAACGATTCCAGCTACCAATAGCTATACTCGGTCAAGTCAAACTTGGGTTCCGCCACACACGCAAGTCAGCAGCAGCAACTTTTCAGTCATAGTATATAATTCAGCCAGACTTTACAAATGCAATTAATAAAGAAATCAAAAAAGAAGTGAGAAAAAGAATCCCCCTCACGACGCTCCACTGTATCCTGAACTGTAGCCGCTGTAGCCACTCTTCTTCGTGACGCTCGACTCCAACATCTCCTGCGTCTGTTGGCCCTCGCTGCTCGACGCTGATTGCACCTGGCCATACTCACTTGTTGGCGCGCTGTATTGGCTGCTCGTGTAAGTGTTGTTATTGAACGCCATCTTCCTGAACTTCTGCATGTCCTCGTTGTACTGCCCCGAATCATAATCGGAGCTGCTGTACGATCCGAAGAAGCGGCTATGACCAGGCCGCACACCTTCATTAAGATCGTCTAGAGACACGTCGCCTTCTAAAGCCCGGACAACCTAATTATTAATCAGGCACGAGATGTTAGGCCACTATGAGAATTCATTTAAATACATGAGCACATGATGCAAAATTGTTCAGATCACGATAGGCATGTTTTGTTTACCAAATATAGTGCTCGGAATTGTAGAAAACATGTGCTACATGCAATTAATTCAGATTGATAGCAATGACAAGCGCAGTTTACTGAGCTTTGCTAGGACAGTGAAAAAGTTGTTTGTGTATTACCTGACTCATGCGTGGCCGACGACGTGCAGAGTGGCGTACACATGCAGCGGCACATGCTATCATTCTTGCCATCTCGTTAGGATTGAAGTCCTTTCCAAGTCGAGGATCCACTAGTGAATCATATTCACCTTCCTCAAGTGCCCTTATAAGTAAAGGCCTTGCCTGCAGATAAATAAGTAATGTTACTTTCCAGACAAATGCTATGTAACGGTACAACAAAAAAACGAATAATATTAATTGAAATTTTTTGCGTTTTTGACAGTAGTAAAACTGAGTGAAAATTTTTCATTCGTGACAAATCTAAGTAGAAAAATCAAACTAGTCATGGAAGTGTTATAGAGCACACAAATGAAAGCATATACGTAAAGCCATGATCAAATCGCAAGATAACGCGTTATCTGAGGAATAGACCAAGATAGCAAAATCGTGTATCCTTAATGAAAAAGAAGAAATCCATTTTAATCATGCCAGTAAATCATTACAAAGAATAGAAAAAGGACAAAATCTGTTTAGAGTAATCACTCACCCAATCAACCAAGCTGTCATCCATAAATGTTTGGGTAGTGTCAACAGGTCGCTTCCCAGTTATTAGCTCGAGAAGCATGACTCCGTAAGAGAATACATCTGATTTTTCAGTGAGCTTGCCAGAAGAAGCATATTCTGGAGCTAAATACCTAAAGAAGAAATGGTTATGTTAGCAAACTATAATTTGTGAAAGTGAAGCAACGACAAAGGTCATAATATTATGTAGGGTGTTATATCACTAAGATATTATTAACCTATTTTAAATTACAATGTAATGGTGTATCTGCATTCTTTAAAATGTTTTGTCTTTAGAATGTATCCAAGTTACATAACAGTAGTGCATCAAGGATTTAGACGTACCCGAATGTACCCATTACTCTTGTCGAAACATGAGTGTTGTTGTCTGATGTGAACTTTGCAAGTCCAAAATCCGCAACCTGCATGAATATCCATTACAAGAAATAGAATGATTTAGAATACAAGGAAGAAATCTGTATAAGCAGAAACAATTTTACTAAGCAACATCAAAGCCACCAAAAAAAGGGACTATGTAGCAGAAGCAATGCTACGCAAATACATTTTCAATTTTGACAATACAACTATTATAAAACATCACAATAAGAATGAAAACAAACCCAGAGTGTACCTTGGCTTCAAACTTAAAGTCTAGAAGAATATTTGATGCCTTTATATCACGATGGATGATCTTTGGATGGCCTGTAAAGCAAAGAAGGCGTTTCATAAGGACTTCACTGTCACTTTTACTTTTGCTTGGACAAATTTATAAGGTAGTTATGATGTAAACTCACAATCTTCATGCAGATATGCCAAACCCTTTGCAGCACCCAGAGCAATCTTTAATCTGGTGGGCCACTCCATTGTGGGTCGATCTTTCCCTGTAGGATGCAATGCAACAATTATGTCAAAACAACAAATACTAGAACACAAGACAAATGAAAGTGGCATTCTGACTGATATAATGCATGCATGAATCAGTATCTGTGGACGGAGAAGAATAATCCATAAATTGGCCTACTTATAAGGTGTTTCTCCTTTGTGCAAACCAGACTCTTTGCACAGATGCATTAAGACCAAGTAAAAGCAAAGCAAACTCTATTGAAGGAACCAGCAGCACTTAGTTACCTCTAATGACTGGGCACATTGCTGGTTTTACTAAGTTCATCCTTATTTTATTGCCATGTTTTAGAGGGCAAACTTAAACATCATAGATCATGAAAAGAGACAGAAAATCAGGTTGTACAAATTATATTACAGTTCAGAGTGGACTGTAACACTATCTACTATAAGAATACAAATCGTAATCTACTAATAAAATTTTGTAACACGGTATCATCTGATTAAGATGGAAAACAAGTAGAATAATCAACAGCGAGGGTTTTCTGAGATGAAAATTAATGAAGCAAACATGGATGAAAAAACATACCATGTAAGTGGAACTCCAAGGTGTTGTTAGGGACAAACTCATAAACCAGTAATCTCTTGCCTCCAGAAATGCAATAGCCAACCAAAGACACGAGATGCTTATGGTGTACTCTGCTGATAATATCAACCTCAGCCTGGAACTCACGTTCTCCCTGGCCACTTCCAAGTTTCAATTGCTTTACAGCGATCTCTTTGCCATTAGGCAGCAATCCTCTGTGGACATACCCAAAACCACCTTGGCCAAGGAGATTAGCATCTGAGAATCCATCAGTTGCCCTCACTAGCTCTTCATAAGTAAACGTGCTCTTCGAGAAGCCAAGGGCAGCGCCAGGGGATGGTGGAGGCAGGATCTCGCCGCCTGAGAAATTGGAACCAGACCCACCACTGCTGTTTATCATTGCGGGTGGAGGTGGCGGCGGTGGCTGTGGAGGACGATTGGCATATGCCGGGGGAGGCGAAGGATGCATCTTGACTACATGCTCAGGCGGAGGAGGAGGAGGCGCATTTTGCTGCCAACTTTGGTATGTTCTACCATAAGGATCCTCTGCAGCAGGATAAAATACATGTAAGACAAATGTATACCTCCAATTTATTACTATAAGAAAATGCCATATCCTTCAAACAAGAATTCTTAAAAAAATATATAGGTGGGTCACTTTCTCCTGAGAATTTAAAAATAAGGCACCAAAAAGGGAATACATTGCGATGTTTGATTGGGACGAGAGGCACCACATGATCAACTTGCTACCAAATAATCCCTCCGTACGGGAATTGATGACCTTCCCAACAGAAGATTTGTGCTGTCCACTGGTCGGATCATCATCAATTCCCAACTAGAGCGATTAATATAATTTCCAAGTAATTTACTAAACTTTAAGAGAGAACAAGACCTTGGCATAAGCGTCAAACCTGTTACGACGAGGAATTAATAACTAAAGAAATGCAGGTCCAGTTTTCTTCAAATTCAAAATCGCATCTGTAAGTACGACAGAAGTTCTAAACCGCCGTGCACTTGACACCTACTACACTGCAGAATCAGGCAGAAACACACCTAACCCATGTTCATGACACTAGCCAAGTTCCACCACCAGCAGCACCCGAAAATTGCAACCGACAGCAAGCAGTCTACTCGCTGCACGCTACCGACACGGTAGATCTGGATCTAGACAGCGACAGCGGAGGCCCGGGAGCAGTGCGAAAAGAGATCTCACCCTTGTACGGTGGCGGGGGAGGCGGGTAGGCGTAGTGCTGCTGCGGAGGCGCCCGGCGGCGCTTCTTCCGGAAGCAGCAGATGCAGACGGCGCTGACGAGCAGCAGGAGTACGAGGCCGCCGACGGCGATGCCGACGACGAGCGAAGTCGACGGGCCGCTGGACCCGCCGCCGCCTCCGGAAGAGTGCTTGGGCGGCGAGTGACCGGGCGTGGACGGCGACCGGCCGCCTCCGGACGAGGACGGCGGGGACGGGGACCTGCCGCCGGGCGCGGGCGGGGACGGCGTCGTGTCCGCGGGCGGGGCCGGGGTGGCGGGCGTTCCCGGGGAAGAGGACGGGGACGGCGTGGCCGGGGTGTTGGACGGCGCCGGGGCCGCGGGCGGTGATGGCGCCGAGGATGGGGTGGGTGCGGAGGGCGCCGGCGGGGACGGGGCGACGGGTGCCGGCGGCGACGGGGCGGTGGACGGGGGCGGGGCCGCGGGCGCGGCCGGCGGCGGGGATGTCGCGTTGGCCGGCGGGGCCGAGGGCGTGGTGGGCGCCGGCGCGGCCGTCGGCGACGACATCGCGCCCGGCGCGCTCCTCCTGTCTCGAAGCTAGGGCCGCCGGTGGTTTGCTTCACGCGGAAGCGTGGATCGGTGGTGGACTGGTGGAGGAGGAAGGAGACCGCGAGATGCTTCGAGTGGAATTCGAGGTGGGAAGCTATCAATCAAAGCGAGCTGAATTGAAAGCCACGAGCTAAGCTTTCTGTCGCAGCAGTGCCTAGGAGTAGGAGGGAGGAGAGAGAGAGAGTAGCCAGAGAGCAGTAGAGCAGAGCACACAGATAGAGAGAGGCCGAGTTAAATGGAAAGTGAGAGGGCGGAATGAGGAGGTGGGAAAGCAGCAAGCGGGCAACGGGTGACAGCGGGGGATGCGGCGGGCGGGCCTACTGCCTCGGTGGTTGGTGGGGCCTCCGCGGCTGGACAGCGTTTTCTGTGTTCGGGAGGTAGTACGCGGAGCAGGGGCCCCCTGGCCTAGCCGGGGAAAGGACGGAGACGAGCAACGAGCGCCCGCCCGCGTTGTCTATTCCCAATCACGGTCACGGTGCGTCACCGACGGGTGGTCCGCGCATCCTTTACCAGTGGTGCCTCGGGCCCATGCATCGGTGGAACGAGACGAAGATTACGTGAGAAGTTTCGTCTGCTTGCGCGGTCGTGACACATGCGGCGGTGGTGCCGCGCCACGGCCCGCTTTTTTCGACAGTGGCTGGCTGGCTGGCTGGGGGAACGGAAAAGAGTGGTGGTGTGGTGCGGGGAACGGCGGACGGGGCGGTAACCGGAACCTGATAAAGCGCGCGCGTCACGAACCTTTTCGGGCACGATAAGTTTAGTGGGTCTTCCTGGACGTGGGACCTGCGTGTCAGACTCCGGATTCCGTCGTCGCGATCGCGTCCGCTCCGCGCGCGCGGTGTGGTGTTTTTGGTTTTCCACCGTGTCACTAGCGCCGTTGCGGGAGCAGCACATGGACGGTGCGGTGCGCGCCGCGCGCGGGTGTCGTCTGTCGTGTCCTTAGTCCTTACCCGTTCGAACGTGGTGGGCCCGCGTCACAGCGAGCCGCTCCGATGGCTGCGTGATTGGCGGCGTAGGCCTTTGCTTGACGCGTCGCACCAACCGGCCGAGCTCGCACGGTTGCTGCTGTCGTGGGCAGGTGCCGAGTGCGCACGATAAAAAAGGATTTTAATCGGACTCTTTCAAAACATAAATCAATTATGATAAAATTTTTATAGCATATCAAATAAAGTGTGAATAAAATTTAAGATCTCCATTGCAAACAAAGTCGAAACATTCGAATTTCAGAGGATTCAAATCCTTTGCTGTACTACTTAGAAAAGTTTCTTATCAAACTCTTTGGAGCAAAGAATTCAACTCCTACATATACTAAATTTATTCTTCGCAAAAAAATACTAAATCTATTATATACAATTACTACTCCATAAAAATTTCCAGAGAATTATTCTAACGAGAGGTCCAACTTTTTAGCTCTTATTAGTAGAAAAAATAAGTTTTCTTCTTCTTGACATCATTCCCTCACGTTTCTTTAATTATAAAAGGCATTACGCCCACCAGCCCCTTCATGAACAAGACAAAGATAGCTTACATCGTTTACATGTTAGATATCACACCAAACTGACAGCACCAAGAAAATCCTCCAGAACTCCCGGTGTATCAGCTACGGTAAACGGAGCAAAAACGATTTGAGCTTATTAGTTCCTATACGCTTTCGTTTATTGTACCTAAACACTGCATGGAAAATCCTAATGTATTCTAAATTACTTCATCCGTTTTTTTTTACTTGTCACCGTAGAGTTTGAAGGAAAACTTTAACGGTTTGTCTTATTCAAAAAATTAGTTTAATGTGTTAAATTAAAAATTAAGATTCAAAAACCTTCAGTAATAAATCAAATTCTAACAAAATATTTGATATTTTTTATATTTTTTTTAATAAGATGAATAATCAAAATTTTTGATTAATGTCAAAGGCAACACAATTAAAAGAATGGAGGGAGTATGTAGGATCACGCGTGGGATGTACGTAATTTTCGAAATCGTACACGCTTTACTGTTCCTGCTTTTGGAGAATCATGTGTTACAAAGGGCCTTAAGTTTTACGAGTCTGTTGTCCAAGAGAGGAGAGAAGCGATCGCTGTGCCCAACCAACGACGACGCGGCAACATTCGTTCGAATTACTAGCAGTGTGCCAAAGCTGCACGCCGGCCGCTTCCTCTAATTTTTTTAATTTTTTCGAACGATCCTCCACAACTGCCTCGCTGTTGGACATTCCGCAAACAAGTGTATTGGGGTTTCCAGGTTGCGTATACATAGCGGGCAAAAGCTTCCTCTAATTTTGGGTCGTGGGTATGGTGGTGGGTTTCTTTTTCCCTTCTCTGTCTGGCAATACTACTTGACGATAAAAAAAAAACGTTGACTTGCACTGCCAAATTAAACGACGACGACGGCATGCAAAACCGATCGATCGATCGGACAAGACCGAGCAATTAATCCGCTCCCGTCGTACAGCGAGCAATAATCACACCAAGTCGTTCCGCGTACACGTACGTAGTAGTATATGCTGCGCAAGCGAAGACGGACAGCTCAGGAGCATCTGTGTCCGGCAGTAGCGATCCCGTTCTTCTTCTCGGAAGCAAGCCGTATGGGTTGCCTTCGTTTCGTTTCGTTGTTCCAAAACAAATACTACTGTATACGCGTAATACCGCTGGTAGTAATACTACCTGCTGTTTTCGTTCTGTGCAAGCAACAACCACCTTTTCGGAATTGCAGCAGCCGGCCTAGGCTAGGCGAGCTGAACTGCACCACACTACTTGGTAGTCGTACGCGTGCAGCTCGATCCTTATAAGGTTCGCGTGCTGCACCTGATACCTGAACTCCCGCAAGCACCGCGGCGCCGCCTGTCGCGACGACCACCAAGGCCTTCTTCGCGTCGCCATTATCGTCCGACGCAGGCGTCAGATTCTCGATGCCTTTTAGCGGCATCGCCCATGGTAAACGCACACCGGCCAGATCTTGACGCACTTCGCCGCCGCCGTTGCCGTAGAGCGCCTCTGACCCAGGATGATTTCACACGGACAGGTTTTCCTGCGGCCTCGCGCCGGGCATGGTGTCGTTGTAAGACGAGGTTGGGCGCCATATATAAGTGGTCGCTCTTTCCCCAGCATACGACGGAGACGGAGTAGTTTCTCACAGATGCATAGACCTCAATGAAGACGTCTAATGCCGCCGTGTCAGATGAGGTTAACAAATACTACTTTTTTTATTATTATTGACGTATTTTAATAAAAAACTATATTAGAAAGTGTTAACAATTAAAAAAACGAAGATAGTACAAGCTTTGATAAACAAATAATATAGACGGAACGTTAGGGATTCCACCTCATGAAAAAAAAAATTAGGTAAGTACGTGGGTTTCTCCAAACTCGTTTGTTTTCCTACGTGGACCGTGGCCTCCAAACCCAACCCTAGGAAGGCTGGGTCCCGTGGTCGTGGTAGGCTGGCTGGCGCGCGGTGGTGGCGGTGGGAGAGACGGTGAAAGGTGAGGCCTAGTTTCAACTTAAATTAAGTTTAACTATAGCTAGAGGCCAATTGGCCAGCTGCAGGGAGAGATAGGGTGAGAGCAGATTATGATTAGATAATTAGGCCACGGCCGCCGTAGAATAATTCGCCTCGCACATGGCGCGTACGCGAATCCTGCTGTCGGCATTGACGAGTTAATCATACGAGTGAAGACACGGAACATATAGTACTATTTGTTTATGATGTAGTATACCAAATGATCCACATACAGCAGTTGAGAGTGCTTTGATTTATACTTATCTGCATCTGACGTGCAGTGATACAGTTAGGATATTATCTAGGTGCAAAAGAAAAAAGAAAGAAGATATTATTATCTATCTATCCGTCACTACGTAAAAAACAGCAATATAAGACACTTCACTTAGAGACGCGGATTTAAAACATTGTCCTTATTATGTCCTTATTACTCAGTTTGCAAGCTAGTATAAAGGGCTTGGGGGCTTTTAATTAGGGGATCTGTCCTTCATTTTCAGTGAAGTAAAAGTATTGTTCTAGAACATTAAGCATATTAATTAATCTTACTGAGAGATATACTGTCATATTGACCTATAGTGTAAAGTCCTTTTTCTTTTCTTACGAAGCCATGCATTGCTTTGCGAGCTAGAGCCGGAATATTTAATACGTGAAATCTCAAATTACAGCAGACAACGCATGGGTACTTCGTTCAGTCGTCATTTATCCTCCACATCGTATCCCAATAATTGTCTCCTATATAATCCGCCATTACAATTAAGTTTGGAACGTACTGCACTAGACACAAGTACTTGACATTATTGAGATCACGCAATACAAAGATAACAGTTGGGTTCCAGCCTTCATCGTCACAAGTAGTAGTACACACTTGATGTGAACTGCCAAATAAAATCTCCAGTGCGCGGCCAAATATCTTCGTTCATTAGCGTATGGACAGCATTAGATACTTTCGTTAGGTGAGATATATTTCTCTGCATGCTTGGAGTGAATGCTGCCTTGTGGCTTCGTCTCCAATTCGTGTGTGATTACATATATCTCAACCGCGCCGTACGCCATGTGATTGCAATCATACACTCCATCTAGAAAGGCCCGACAATTCAACTTTATTTGTTTGATCCAGAGTTTTATGCCTTGTTTATTCATTATGAGTAAAATGCACTTGCAGTCTCTAAAGTTGTCCGGTGGTGTTATCTAAATCCATGAACTTGCAAATTCCATAGGCACATCCCTAAACTTTGTCTCACGATGTCATCCATAAACTTGTAAAATGACATAAGCGCATCCCTAAACTTGTCGCAAATTCAAGTCTAAACATAGATTTATTTTTTAAAAAAAATAGTACTATTTTACTTGAGATTTACAGAAAATCCATAAATAAAAGAATATCACACCATCACACAACCAATGCATGTGAAGTTTCATATGTCGTATGTATGAAATTACAGTTTTTGAAAATAAAAAAAATGAAAATTAAATTTTCGTGCAATACAAAAATACGAATTTTCATGCTTTGAAACTAAAACACATAAATTTTCACATATTCAAAGTTTGAAAACAGTAATTTCAAAGTTTTAGCATAATGAATGCTAGTTATTTTGTCTGTACATTTGTAGATTTTTTTATATTATTTATATAATTAGAGTGAAATAATATTATTTTTTTGAAAAACATATCCATAGTCAGACCTAGATGAGACCATGGGACACGTTCAGGTATGTATTTCTACAATTTTCAAATTCATGGATCTGGTTGACACTAGTAAGACAAGTTTAGGGATATGCTTGTGAAAGTTACAAGTTTGTAGATTTAGATGACATTTTCACTCAAATTTATGGACCACTGATGTACTTTACTCATTAGTTATTCTAATAAAAATATCTTTTGTGCTACATACATAAAAAAGACTTTGTATTCACTGAACATTTACTTAGTTTCTGCAGGCACATAGTACAAATATATATAGAACATATTTGCAAAAGCCGAAGAATCCCACCACATATGTTAGCCACAGCGCCGGAGCATTTTGGCCTTACAGAAGTGACTTTTTCTAGGCACATCTATATAGGGAACTTAACATTGTTTTTCCCTACATCCCCGTGCAAAGTCACCATATCGAATATGCGAAAATAAAATAAATAACCTGTGGTGTGTGTAATAATCTTTTTTTTCTTTTCTTTTTTTATGTATAGGGTATTTCAACATCGCACTTTAGAGTAACAATAATTGGACGGTGTGATCGATGCGATTCGTAGCTGCAATCACGGTGCTGCGAATTGAAGGAATATTAGGAAAACAAAAACCGTCCGCGCTACGAGGGTCAACTCCTGCAGCGCAACTGCAAGCGTGGATGGAGAACAGCGTTCCCCACTATAGCTGGTTCCCTACCTCGCCACCCCCACGGATGTACGCGGTTTCCAAACGGATTACGACGACTGATGGGTTCTTGCTGTCTTGCTGATTCTTCAGGTCGAATAGTAACTATTAACCCGGTGTGGTACCTATAATTAATCCCTTTGCAATTGGTAGTCTGAAGAACAGGTCTGACAAACATTTTTTTTTTGAAAAAATGGATTGAGGTTAATTATTTTGACAGTTGTTTGCAATTTGACGATTAGTCTGGACGTTCTCATAATTGCAAGAGAGCCAGATGGATAAGCACATAACCACGTTTTTTTTTTCCTAAAGAGGATCAGCGTAACTGCATCAACTATGACCAGTCGAGAGAATCAATTATTCAATGGAAAGTGATTGAGAAGAGATTATATCCAACCAAAAAAAAAAAAAAGCCTGTTACTGAGCATGCCTAGCCCATAAAAACCTCAGTCGACGACTATCTTGGATCCGACTATCCTCCTCTCTGGGCCCCTACGGCCTTTTTTATGGCAGGTGACGCGGCCTCTCATAGTGCACGGTCCAGGTCCAGTAGTGAGCCCGTTACCCTTAGGCCTGTACGTACTTTTCTCTTTTCCCTGTCCATTTGTTTACCTCTAGGTGGCAAAATGAGGAGTTTTCCAAAAACCCTTAAAACATGTCGTTTCAGAGGTTTACCAGTTTAGGATGTGTTGCTACTCCGTCTCAATTTAATTAGACGATGTGTGACAGACCCGCCTCAAAAAAACTCAATACGGGACGGATTGTCTTACCGAGATCTTGTTGGACAATGTTCGGTGAAGCGAGTATACATATGGTACAACACAGACAGTATAAACAGCAATCTTTTACAAGATAAGATAATTTAATACATCATAATTTCATAAATTAAAATTTAGTCTTATAACATCAGAGTACGAATCGAGTTTTTGAAAACACAAAATACAGCGGAAGTATTAAACGGGGTACAGACTCCGACTCTCAGACTTAAGCAAAAGTATGAGCCTTGCCCAGTAGCACCATGCTACTAGCCACACAAATTTCACTGCGGTGAATCATAACGTTTCCATTGAAGGTTTCCGAACTCTGGACGAGGCTCTTCCCACTGGTTGCTGTCATCGTAGGTAAACGCGTCGGCGCCTGAAAACCACGTATTCGCAACGCGTGAGCTTCTAAGAAGCTCAACAAGAATGACCCGTCAAATTGTCTATCTACAGCCGACACCTAGACATGCTGGCTGAAATCATGAAACTTGATGTAGGAACGAGCAAGCACCTAATCTAAAGTTTTGATTAAGGGTTTGGATTTTTGGATGACTTACATAATGTAGTTTGGAAATTAATACATTGAAATGGCAGTTTGGAGTATATTTAGGGATATGCATACAACTTTGCTACTGTAAAATCCTGATAAAATTATAGGGGGTGCACACTATCAAGATACACTAATAGTTGAAGTTTCAACCCTAGAAGATCTCTGGAACTCCATTTAAAATTCAAAAATAGAAAGGATTAATCTATTTATTGAGGAAGTTCCGTGAATCTTTTTGAAAAAGTGTTTCAGCAGTTAATTAGTGTATTTTACAAGGATTCCAAAGAATTTTGATTTAACATTTTTAGATTTTTCTTGATTTACTAGGCATTTTACAAAACTGGCTACATAATATGAAATTGAATTTAAATTCAAAAATGGGGAAAACAGGGGAGGCGGCGGGTACTCTCCAGCAGCAAGGTCAACGGCGACGAATTGGCGCCTTGGACCACCCTGGTTGTGCTTAGTGAGTCGAGAGGGTTCGATTGGGGGTGTCGCCGAGCTCCGGCGATGGCCGGAAGACCATCGGCGGCGAGCGGCGGCGGAGGCGTTCGGTCACCGGTGATGCGCGCGGCGGAGGAGAGGTTTTAGAGGGTGATTGAGGTGTCTAGGAGCTTCACCGTGGCGCGGGGAGTCGGTTTGTCGGGATTGAAGACCACGGGGATGGCCGGAAGTGGTTCGACGATGGCGAGCTCTTGGGCGGTGACAATGGCGATCGATGGCGGCGCTACGAATTCGTCGTCGCCGGTGATCCTCTGTGGCCACAACCTTGTCAAACAAATGCATACGAACGAGATGAACTCGCCGGCGAGAGGAATTGAAGCAAGTGTGTACCGAGGTGACAAAATCGAAGGTTGACGGCCGGCGGTGGTGCTCTTGGCCGGAATAAGAAGAAAGGGCGTTCCCGACAGAGGAGGGGACCGGAGGGAGTCTTGGTGGTCCGGAAGCTGCGTCGAGGACGTGGGGAAGCTGTCCGGCACGGTGGCGGGGCGGGAGAAGCTTCAAGCGGCGCTGTCGACGTGAGGTTGATATCGTCGGTGGCAATGGCGGCTTGGTGGACTTGCGCACAGAGGAGGAAGAAGAAGAAGGAGCGTGCGCGGGCGCTGCGAGAGGAAGAATGGAGCGTGGGGGAGGAAGAAGGAGCTCGTGTGCGACCTTTAAAGTGCTGCAGGGAGGAAGAGAGAAGGGGGGGGGGTGGCAGAGCGCCGCGTCGGTGATTGGAGCCGGCGGGCGGCAAGAGGAGAAGAGAGCGGGCGAGGTAGAGAGAGATGGCGCGGGTGAGGGAGAGAGAGAGGAGCAGAGGAGGAGATCGCGGGATTTGCCCAACGGAGTGAAGGCGCGGCACCAAAAGGAGTGCCGGCCGGCGCCTGCCACGATTGCCAGCCGCTGCGGGGGTTGGCCGCCGGGGGCGGTGAGGCGAGTTTCTTTTTTTTTTTTTTTGATTTTGCAATTATTTCAATTTCCCTCTCGAAATTCAAATGAAATTTGTACTCCTGAGCTCAAAGAATTTTGAAAATTTTTGTGGATACTCAGTGAAATATTTGGAACAACTTTCGTTAAAGGATGAAGTTCTAATTCTGCCTCTAAAAATTCATGAATTTTCAATTATATTCAAGTTTGTTTGAACTTTTAAGGGGTTTAAACCTTTTCCAAAAATTATGATAAAATCTCCAAACTTCTATTCTGAAGTGAGCTTAATTTCCATATAAAAATATTGCTAGGGTTATATGGGATTTTGATGGATTTTGAAAGAGGTGTTTGAATTTTTACCTGCTATAAAACAATTTTTTACTGTGGTTAAAAGTTCCTAATTCAATAAAAAGTGCTCAGTAATTTACCAAAATTTTTGTAGTGATTTATGGAAGTGTTTTAAACAACATTGCTTATTAACTCAAGTGTAAATTTTGCTTCAAAGTGCAAGAATTTATTTTTAGGATTTACGATTTATCGATGTTTTTTTAAGTGACATCTGGGTTGTCACATGATGTAATCTTAGAGTTGGACACAATAAATTAACATGAAGTGTGAAAATGTATAACACATAAAAATCTCGAAGGTGAGAGATAGAGATAGAAAAGTATTGTCGAATGTATATCATGAAGCGAGAATAAACAACAGGTAAATTAATATGGTAGAAGTAGTAAGTTGTGCCTAAAACAATTGCTCCATAAATAGAACCTAAACAATTGTTCCTTGGTACTCTCTTCGTCCTGCTAAATTGTCCATCTTGCTTTTCGAGGAGTCAAACTTTTTCTACTTTAAATAACTATATATTAATATTTATGATGAGTATTATATATTATTAGATTCATCTTTGAATATATATTTATAATAAATTTATTAGAATGTTTAATATTATTATTTTTATAAAGGTAAGTCACAGTTAAGAATGTTTATCTCAAATGGACACTTTCAACAGGATAAAGGTAATATGTGAGATTGTGTCTAAGGGCCTGTTTGTTTACCTCCAGATTGTGAACTTTGGATTGTAAAACAAACAGACATATCGTGTAACTTGAATTCCACAATACAGACTCTCAGATTCCACTGGCACAGATAATTACAATATTATCATTCAGGCCCATTGCATATAACCCAAACCGCATTGTGGAATCCAGATAAACAAACATCCCTTTTGACCAAATTTTTACAATTTTAAATTATACAATCTATAATCCATGATTCAGATTTTATAATGTAAAGCTGAAACAAAAACTTAAAAGAAGGTGATGCAGGAAGAGTACCGTATTTATTTTCTCTTTTTGTACGTAAATCATTGAAAGGCTGCCCGCACAGTGTGAACCCTCCTTTGCCCTGAGACGACAGTGGTGAGAGAGGGCCAAGTTCACGCACCATTTACCCTGCTGCCACGGTACAGTATGTCCACAAACATCGACAGCATTTACGATCTCCTTTCTGTACTCGGTCGCGGCCAAGCCTGGACAGACCTTAATGCACAATGATGATCCGAAAGCCACCAAGGAAGGGATTAAAGCATGTGCATGTCGCACCCACACAGAGGTTCACAACACCTGACACACCTTCAAGCTACCCTCCTGTAGCCGTCCATCGCCGGCCGCCTGCCGGCTGTCCGCCGGACTGATGATCATCGAAGTCGAAGCTGCAATTTCTTTTTGGCTTTGGACACTTGCTACCAGCTGCAAGCTGCAACGTCCGAGAAGACGACCACGGACCACCGGCACCCGACCAGTTCTGAGAAGCTAGCTAGACCTGCTGCGCCAGCTAACGGCAATCGATGGAGGAGACGACGACGCAAGCTGCCTGAGAAGAGGGCAGGGACACAGCGGGGTAGGCAGCTCTGGCGCGAGCAACGCATGCATGGCAGCATGGGGGCATGTCGCGCGTATTGGCATGGGAGCAGACTCCCATGCCGGCCGGGGCTCTGGTCGGGCTCTTTGCTACGCGTGGTTCCACAGAAACCCCCCAATCGCCTGCAGGCCTTAACCCTCTTCTCAGGAAGCCTCTGCCATTGACCTAACCCTAACCTAACCCCCTCCCTAATTAATCTCGCCGAGCTCGTCATGCTTATAGCAGGCTTGGCCACTTGGGACCGCCAACAACTCCATACGCGTGCCTGCAGCTGGCCCGGCTCGATGGTAGTTATTGAGTTGGACAAGGGGTTTCAAAACATCATTTTAATGTCATAGAGATTTATAGAAAATATTAATATATGTTTGTTTAAATAAATTTCTTTTCAGTCGTCGCGCGTGGGCGGCGCTCAGGGGACGCCGATAGAGCACGTGGCGGCGGGCGGCGGCGAGGGCATCGCCACACCATGGGAGGCGGTTTATCGCTGGCGGCCGCCAGATAAGGGGGGGGGGGGGGGTTCTGTCGGCGCCCATTGCCGGTGGACATAGAGGTTCTTTGGGGCGCGATGGCGCGGTGTTGCCTGAAGAGAGCCCAATTTTCAGGCGACTGACATTTCGACGGTCCCTAAATTTATTATAAAATAGTATGTATTTGATCAGTGAGGAGAATGGAGAGTATATGGGCTAGCTAGATGCTATCATCATCATCTTCTTCCTAATTGTAGCTTTAACCTGGTTGCATTACTAGTTTGTAAGTGAGATGCTAATATTTTAGATAGATAATGTGCATTAGATAGATAAATAGTGTGTAGATTGAGGAAGAATCATATATATTATTATACTTTCCTGGTATTTTCTCAATGATCATATTCTCTCTAGATTGAGGTATTTCATAAAGCATCTGTGAGAAAATATGAAGTATATAATACTTGAACAACAATAATATTTCTATTGCATTTGGCTATGTTTTGGGGTTGTTAATATCTGAAAATGCTTATTTGTACCGGTTCATAACCGGAACTGTTGCTAATAATACCTCCTATTATCAGTAACTACGTACAGCTTGTGTTGGTATCCTCTATTATGAATATTGGCCCTTGTACTATATAGTACTGGCATTAAACTGATGGCAGTTATCGATTTGGATGAGCGTTTTTAATGTAGCGCAAGTGCTCCGTCCTAACGACATGTACTACATTAGAACAGAAGGAGTAGTGGCGGTAGAAAAATCAGGTAAAAGAAAGAAGGTTCAGGTTTGAAGAAGCACATCCACGCCCCCAGAAGGAGTACCAGTCAAGATCAAATGCATGCATGGCCCAACACTACACGATCGATATGGAGAAGAAGCCACACAACTTAAACGAGCGGACATCCAAATGGGTCCTCGAAAGAGAGCATGCGACTAACCTCCAATAGAATTAAAAAGAATGCACTTGGAAAGGAGCAACAACCAGACTGGGAGGCCGACGCTCATTTATTTTAGCTAGCCTCTCTCGATCTCGACGACGATGTGATAGGGATCTCTGATACGTAGGCCTGGAATGAAGCGCCGGAATTGGCTCAAAGCCCAGCGAATGGAAGCGGTTCTTCCTCTCGCCAACAAACTGCTGCTGGAACTCTGTGCACATGGAATTAAACGACGAGCTATATTTTAGTAGTACTTCAAATTCCATTTCGCGCTGCTATTCCACTCTGTCATGTGGGGTATGTTTCGCGCACACTTCTACTAGTACATTACTAATTAACGTCCTACTGGACTAGGAAAAATTACGGGAATTATACAGAATTTTTTGACAGAAAACAATTTCATTAATTTCGCAGCAAAGCTCAAGTAAGATACAGAGAAAATAAATGTCTGCAATCCAGCAAGCAATCCATGTAAGCACAAACTTCATATATAAAAAAACATATATTAGTAGTTGTTTATGTGGACACGATTCTTAACCATGTGTTGTTAACTACTGTTAATACATTGTAAACCCTAAATTGGGAATACTACACTACAGCGTCCCAATACCAGTGGTAAATCATGGTTTGGCTCGAGTGCATATACACGCCAAGATTAAAAACGGTACAGTACAGAGAGAGAGAGTAAAAAATAATTCAGCATCTAGACATGCGTTTTAATTTTAATTTTTATTGGTTCTTTTAAAATATACTCCTGTAATTCCTTTTTTTCTTTTTGAGAAGTCCTGGACGTAGTAGTATACTTTAATTTCTGAAAAAACAACCCTCTTGTTTTCAACGATGCATGATTTGGCAAATTCGCATCGTAGTAGAGTAGTGGGTATGCGCATGTCCACCAGTACATTGCTTCACTTTCAACCGGCCGGTCAGAATTAATCTCACCCAACTACAATCTCATGCTCATAATTAACAATCCGCGTAGTTAACACTACGCTTAACATCCCAACTAACACCATACTACACCACTCTCTCTACGACCACTCAGAAGTAGTACTCCGTACGCGCAATAGTACTAGGTTGCTGCTGGCAACACCTGCATTGCATGCAAATAAAGTAAATGATCGATCCAGCGTCCAGCAACACCTCCTAGCTAGCACACTAGCAGCCGCCGTGGAGGACGACCCAGATGTCAGAGAATGCCTGGAGGATGACGGGGTGGAGGCGCGGCACGTTGAGCTTCATGTACGAGTCGAGCAAGCGCTCCAGCTCCGCCGCGCCGAACACCTGCCGCGCCACAATCGCCTCCACCATGGACGTCCGGAAGTCGCCGTACGGGTCCCTCGACCGCTTCACCACCGCCAGGCCCCTGCGCACCTCCTCCTCCGCCGCCGCGGCCATCACCAGCGGACGGAACCCGCCGCCAGGCTCGCTCGCGCCGCCGCCGCCCCAGGTGTCCACGCAGCTCGCACGCCTCCGCCGCGGTGGCGGCGGCCTCCTTCGCTGTCGCTGCTGGCGGCGGTGATGACCCTTGTTCTTGGGCGGCGGCGGATGCTTGTTGCTGGACGCAGCGTAGAAGACGGCGGAGGAGGAGTCGGTGGACAGGAGGCTTCTCGTGGTGAAGAAGGTCTCCGTGTCGTCGTCGGAGTCCGAGCTGGTGAAGCCGTATGGGTTGGACGAGAGCGTACGACGACGCACGCCATCCATGTCGTCCACGACGATGTTCTTCCTGAAATAATGCGGCCGGCACCTGCCGCCTTGCCCGGAGGAGGAGGAGGAGGAGGAGCTCCCCTCCTTATTCACGTGCCGCGGCTTGTTGTTGTTGCGAACAACGCGCTTCGGAGGAGGGTGGCGGAGGCGGGCGAGCGCGGAGGAGAAGGGCTCCCCGCCGCGGGGGAAGAGCGCGGCCTTGGTGGTGGTGGTATTGTTGTAGTTGGCGGCGGTGGTGCTAGTGGATGACGACGAGGTCGTCGTCGTGGTATCGGCGACCGTGGTGGTGGTTTTGATTGATGTGAAGGCCGTGGAGGTTGCGGAGGAGGAGCTGCACGGCGAGCGGAGGAGAGAGCTGGCCGGACCGAGCAGCCGGGTCAGGCGGTCCTTGAGCCGCTGCCCACCGCTTCGTCTGCTGCTGTCCATGGCGATCTCGGCTCGGCAGGGCTTTTGGTGGGGAGCAAGCGAGACGTTAAGACAAGAAGCGAGAATGATAGTACAGCGAAGCTGTGTACCGGCGTTATTGGTTTTAATGGCCGCACTGTACCGCGAGTTCTGTATTTATAGAGCCGTAGCCAGTACCGTGGTGTGGCTAATCAAATTTCATCCAGTAGTAGTACTCTCCTCTACATTAATAAACACAGAGAAGAAGCAACTCCTACTTGGGCAACTGAAGACACTCGATGGGCATATATTACGTCGGCTGGACCTGGCCCTGGCTCAACCGAAGACACTGGATGGGCTTATATTACGTCGGCTGGACCTGGCCCTGGCTCAACCGAAGACACTGGCTGGGTTCCCTATTAGGCCCAGAGGCAACAACGTGTACAAATTCGGCAGCCATGGCATCCAGCAAAGTCGTCGAAGCAGGCGACGGGAGTTCTGCTCCATTCCCTTCCTTTCTTCTTTCTTACAAATCTTATCTTCTTTCTTCCAAATCTTACAAGAAACTAGAATGTTTTATCGATCCACGCAGGGGGCTCTATAGTTTGTGAGGGGGATAATTGCATAAACCACCCCATAAGTCACCTAAAGTTTGAGATTCACACTCATAAGTCATTTTGTTGCAAATAACCGCACACTCATTACTTTTTGTTACAAAAACCACCCCAACACACATATGTTTAATCGTTTTAACCTGTTTTCATTTGTCTGGTGCTGATGGTATTCTTATCGAATTCATAAAATTTGAAGAGTATAATCTTCATAATTTTATATGTTTTCATAAAAAAACAATTGAAGTTTAAATAATGCTCCTTGAATTTTTTTATTTCAAAATGTTTTCATACTAGAATAATTTTATAAGTTCAAAAATGATCGCTAATTGTTAACAATTTAAGAATATAACTTAGTTACATTTGCCTTTTCAGAGATCTATAGCCTCGAAAACATATGAAATCGGGTATGTATTTGTGAGTTGGGGTGGTTTTTACAACAAAATTCAATAGGCAGATGTTTATTTGCAATAGTATGACTTACGAGTGGGTATGTCAAACTTCAAGTGAATTATGGGGTGGTTTTTGTAATTTTCCCTTTGCGAGGCCACGCGACGCGAACTCAATATTAGGGCCTTACAAAGCTATTAGTCTAAGTGACGCGCTCCTACACGTTTTGTAAAACTATAAATAAATTTATAACAAAAAATCATGTGGATGTCTGAAAACAAAACTAAAAACATGAATCATAAAAAATAAAGGGACCTCAATACATACATATACATTTATTTGTTTTTTAAAGAAGGCAACAAGGACCAACCAAGAGAAAAAATGTCTTATTTGAGAAATGAAAAGTTTAGTGATATAAAGATTATATTTCTAACCAAAAAATTGATGTCAAAATTTTTAATATAAAAATTCAACTTTTTTAAATAAAAATTTGATTTCAAAATTTCAAATGATTAAAAAACAGAGTTATAAAAAAAACAATTAAAGATTTGATATCAAAAGGGATTCACTTGACGAATAGCACATATCAATACTTGGCAACACCAAATGAGTCCACATAGGAGAATATAAGGTGGTAGCTCCAATTCCCTTACATTTCAAGTTAAGGATATAATTTATTATATTTCTTCATATAAATTGTGTGTAATGAAAAAGTATATTAAAATATAAAAGAACACACAACATATAGCATTCTAACCACATGTTCTTCATGCTTAAGAACTAATAAGAAAATGTAGAAAATTTCGGACAAAAAACAAATCTCATATACCTATATGAAAAAAGTCATTTTAGCTACCCCATACCATCAAAACATGTAAAAGCTGGTGGAATGTGTGAGTAAAACCCAATGGTCACCATAAAAAAAAAGTCATTTCAACTATCGGACACATTCACAGACATGGAAACCCGATGTTGATGCGTGCTATAGACACACATACACATATTCACAGAACCCAATCCATTCGCCACTATATAAACACACATATGTTACACACACACACACAAACATTGTAGTTTCTATATGATAATTGGGTACACATGAAGGCATTTTTTTCAGTTGCCAATATAAGACTATCTTCATCTCTATTTCCCTGTGACAGTTTTAGAAATCATATAATAATGTGTCGGTGCAAGGCTCCACTGAAAGCAGCATTGAGGGTCTCTTGGAAACCTCGGCCCGGGAGGATTCAAGACGAAACGTCCACCATGACCTTTGCTCTGCCAAACAATGCCTCGCATGCGGAGCTTGAAATCAATATGCTGGGAAACATATTGATGCAGACTCCGCTTGCTAATAATGGTGAGGAAACTATTCCTTTTATTTAATGGAGCAATTATTCCATCGGATATATGTACAAATAATACTGTTGTTGTAATACATCTGTTATTCGTTATGTGTAGGTCAAGGAGCGCACCTTGAATCTTCTTCTCAGGTTGTTAGCAATGCAGTGCAAAACAGCAATAGTTCTTCTCAAAATTCTTCTCTTCTCTGCCAGTCACTCAGGAATGCAGAAGGAAACAACGATGCTGCTGAAAGCAACTTTAACTCTCCCAGCTGGCATGGGTTCACACTCGCTGATTATATGCTTGAGTCTTCTCATGTCAAACCATATGATCTGAAGTCAAATACCAATGCATTGTTGTATCCAAGCATATATATAGGATCGAGAAGATGCGTCAGAGGGAACAAGCGAGGACGGTCAATGTGACCATGGAGGAAGCATTGAAGATGTTTCACGAGGTCAAGGGACGACGAAGTTGCAAGAGAACCAGATTTATCATTCAGTGCTTTTAAACGACTTTGTCGCAACACACAAAGACAAGACATACACCAAGCATGAAAGCAGAGTAAGTATTCAAAATGTTCATTTGTATTTGTAAACACTGTACTACATTGAAACATATTAGTAACAGGCATAAGGCCTTGTGGAACCTATCTGTGTGCGTGTGCGTCCGTGTGTATGTGTTTACGTGTGTGTGTGATATCAACAGTTCATATTCTTTTAATGGTTGTTCCACATCAAGGATTTCACTAGAAAGAACTAGCCGACTGTTTTTTTATCAGACGGAAGATTAAAACCTACCGCCAGGAGAAAGCAGATATTTTTGCCGTAATATAGATGGGTCTGCAGGAGATCCAGAAGGAAAATAACGACGATGCTGCTGATGCTGTCCCGTCGGACACCTAGTACTATTGATCCATTAATTTCATTGCCAAGTGAATCATTGGAAATACCAGCATCATCACATCACAGTCTAGCATGCTGTTCAAGTTTATGCAAATCTCATGCTGCCTACATCTGAATCTAGATCAAATAGTCAAACAATTTCAAAAATGATTGTTCCAGCCTAGAAATTTTTTAGATAATGGAACCAAAGTCTCGACCGCTACTATCAAGATAGTACACAACTTAAACAACTACCAATCCTGACGCTCAGGCTCACATCCTCTCTAAAATCCAAATGATACAAATTAAAGAAGGAATGAACTGAAGACTAATGATTAATTCTATTCCGAAATCAACTTCCATCCAAAGTTTGCGAAGACCTCCATGCTCACAGTTTCTAGCAACTGACAACCATTCTTGATGCCTTGTCTCTCCTCTTCTTTATGAAGAAGTGACTACTGTCTGATCCAATATGTCGCTTTAAATATAACCTGTACATAAGTGTCAGACTTAGCTTTGTGACATTTCTATTCAACTATATAGCCCAACAGACAGCTTTAGAACCTAATAAGATTTTGGTTCCTATATAAGCTTAGAGCAAACTCCGTTCAGCCAAGCACCAAACAAGTGACATTCTAGTAGGAGGTTGAATTTCTAAGGTGACATAATCAATATTCTAAATGAATTTTGCAAAATGGCAATCAAACAAAACCAATACTTTACACAATCTTGCAGTTCCTTCTTGCTAGATTATCTTTTGTAAGACCTTTTTGGAGATAGCAAAGAAAAATTTAATATTTAATGGTACTCTTACTTTTCAAAGTGGACTTTTATTTGGTATAACCCCTTCTCATACAAAACTATTGTACATGGTTTTAATCGTAAAAGAGCCATTTTTTATTGAGATTCCAAACAAACACATCTCTATCATTATTAAGATTAATTTGAACAACCTTAGCACTAAACGATGCCAAGCATCTAGATTGGACACATTTAGTGGGATAGTCCATAGGACATTGGCTACTGTCATCCTTCTTCCTAACAATTTGTGATGACCCTTGGCCGCTGGCGCGCTACCGCCGCGACGTGAGTGATTCACCCGGCGTTCCCAGCAAGCAAACTGAAGAACAGCTATGCACGCAACCGACGAGGTGTTACGTTTTGATTTCTCAAAGTCTGGATAAGCATTCCCAATTACAATACTCGGCTTATATAGCCGTTCCTTTGGCGCGCAGGCCATTCTAATGCGGGAAACACAAATACGTTTGTTAAACCCGAGTACAATACTTAACCCACGATGTTCTATCTCTACTCATGGTCACCAGCAACAGAGGCAGTCTGTGGTCGTGACAGGTTCCCCGGCGCCAGAACTTGCTTGACCCCAAGCAAGGGCATCTGGAAAACGGACCTTCACGACGTTATAGTCCTCCCATGGGGCAAAGGCTTTGTCCAACCGAGACCATTTGATGAGTACTTGTGGAACAGCTTGAGATCCTTTTTTTAACTAGGCGTCGGTCAAGAATTGGTTCTGGAGCCAACCCTTCCTGATTGAGATCACCAACCTGTGGTAATTCTGCATACACAGGAGTATAGTTGGGAGTGAAGGGCTTTAACTGGGATACATGAAACACATCGTGGATTTGAGCATGTGCAGGAAGATCCAGGCGATATGCCACTGCCCCAACTTTCTCTAGAATTTTGTAAGGTCCAAAGAATTTGAAAGCCAATTTAGGACATGGTCTATGGACAACCGTTTTCTGGGCATAGGCTTGAAGCTTCAAAAGGACTAATTCACCCACTTGAAAGCTTCCTGTCAGACCGAGCTCTATCAGCATACAATTTCATCCGATTTTTAGCAGCAGCCAGATGAGACTACAGTAGTTCAGAGTGTGCAACTCTCTCAGAAAGCAGTGTAGAAACCACAGCATCAGTTGATTCAGAACAAAAGGGAGCTGCAGCAAAAGGAGCTTCATATCCATACAGAGCCTTAAAAGGTGAACACCCCAAAGCTGAATGATGAGCTGAATTATATACCAGAACTCGGCTAATGGTAGCCACAGTTTCCATTTTGCAGGAGTAGCATGAATTGCACATCGAAGGTACATTTCCAAACACTGGTTCACCCTCTCACTCTGGCCATCAGTTTGAGGATGATAAGCAGTGGTTAAAGCCAGTTTTGTGTTCAATTTCTGAAAGAGGTCTTTCCAAAAGAGACTAGTAAAAATCTTAACTCTGTGAGATACTATGGTTCTAGGCAAACCATGCAATTTCACAACATTGTCAAGAATAATCTGTGCCACTTGAGGAGCAGAAAAGGGATGCTTAAGTGGGAAGAAATGTGCATACTTGGTAAACCTGTCTACCACCACCAAAATTGTGTTGAAGCCCTCAGACTTAGGAAGACCCTCAATGAAATCCATGGTTATATCTTGCCAAGCATCTTGAGGAATAGGGAGTGGTTGAAGGAGACCAGCAGGATGAACTCTTTCAGATTTAGCCTGTTGACAAATAGCACATTGCTGGACATAGTCCTGAACAGCTTGTTTCAGCCCTTTCCAATAAAACTGCTTCTTGACTCTATGATAAGTAGCCATGATGCCAGAATGGCCACCCAATGCAGTGTCATGCAGAGAAGAAATCATTTTAGTCCTTGGAGCAGAATTGTTGGCAATCCAAATTCGACCTTCCTTTCTAATAATACCCTGATGTACAGAAAAACCAGCTTCATTAGGGCTACAGATCAGCAACTGAGCAAGCAACTGCTGGGCCTCACTATCAGTGACATAAGAATTTAGGACCTCCTAGAGCCACAGAGGTTTAACTTCAGTGACTGTAGAGAGAGTTAATAGATGTTCCACTCTGGACAGAGCATCAGCAGCTAGGTTTTCTTTGCCCTTTTTGTATACAATTTTAAACTGTAAACCCATAAGTTTGGTCATGGCTTTCCTCTGTAAATCAGATTGTAACTGATGATTTTCCAGAAAACTTAAACTTTTATGGTCAGTGTGGATGACAAATGTAGCAGGTGCATTGCATAAACCAAAAGGCATCACTTTGAATTGATAATGGCCATGATGGGTTTTGAAAGCTGTCTTGCTTTCATCATGAATGCTCATCCTGATCTGGTGATACCCAACTCTCAAATCCAAGCAAGAAAACCACTGAGTTCCAGCTAACTCATCAACGATTTCCTCAGCCAAGGGCATAGGAAATCTATTCTTAATAGTAAGAGAATTCAGTTTCCTATAGTCTACACAGAATCGCCATGTGCCATCCTTCTTTTGTACTAACAGGACAGGTGAAGCAAAAGCACTGACACTGGAACAATCAAGCCAGCAGCAAGTAAATTAGAGATCTGCCTCTCAATTTCATCCATATGCAGAGGTGAGTACCTGTAAGGTTTGGAATTGACAGGCACAGCCCCAGGCACCAGTGGTATAGTGTGATCATAATCTCGAGCAGGAGGCAAGTGAGAAGGTTCAGAAAAAATATCCTCAAATTCTTCCACTAGATCAATGATAGCAGACTGCTGAATAGGTGTCACCTCATCAGTAATCTGTTCAACAACAGCCATAGCCCAGACCTCATTTCCTCTCAGCCATTTCTCTAGCTGAAGAACAGATAATTCAGGAATAGAGGTCACAGGAACAAGTACCACACCTTGTAATAAGACAGACTTCCCATCCACCATAAACTCTAGAGTTTTGTTTTCCCAATGACAATGCATAGGACTGAAAGATTTCAGCCAGTCATATCCCAGAATAGCATCATATGCTCCCAACGTCAGAATTCTCATAGGAGTGTGAAAAGTGTGACCACCACACCACCAATCCAGTGAAGGTATGTAAGAATCAAAGAGGAGATGCTCACCATTTGCCACTTTTACCTGAGCAGGAGAACATGGAGAAGGAGTCAACCCCAATCTGGTTACCAAATCCCTATCGATAAAACTCGTAGAACTCCCAGAATCCACTAGGATGAGAAGAAGTTGATCCTGAGCCAGAGCTCGTAGTCTGATGCACTCACCATCATCTGCACCAGATAAAGCATGTAAGGATAATGTACAATTCACTCTCCAGCTGCATAAGAATGTCGTCAGACAGATGCATTGGCATATCAGTTGCTGACAGAAGATTGAGAGCTAATTGTGGCTTCTTAGGACAAACGGTAGGATGATTAGCTTCGAATTTATCTCCACAAGCAAAACAAAGACCATGAGCTCGTCTGTAATCCCGTAATTGTATTTCCTTACTGAGATCAATGCTGGATCCTGGTGGTTTTGGTTCGGCTTTAGCAACAGACTTAGAAGAAAAACTAGACTTCTGCAGTTTATATTTGCCTGAATCTTGCAACTCCTGCTGCACTGTAGCTAACAATATAGCACGATCAACAGTGTTAGGCAACTGAGATCGAACTGCGTTCTGAACTTCAGGTTTCAAGCCCTTCTGAAATTGAGACACATAAAATGTCTCATCCTGGGATGGATTATGCATGGCAGTAGGTAACGAGCCTCCTCAAATTGTGCCACATATTCCTCAACTGAACCCTTCTGCCTCAAATACAACAAATCATGCATAGCTTGCTGATACTCATAATACCAAACTTGTCCCTGAGAGCCACAGAAAATGTCTCCCAAGACCCCAGAGTATGTGTCAACTTATACACTTGCAACCACCGAGCTACGTTACCATCCATGTCCATGGAGGCGGAAGTAACCCACAGCGATACAGGTATTTTGTAAATAGGAAAGTAGTCGGAGCATTTATCAAGCCAGATCGACGGATTGTCACCATGGAAGCGAGGGAATGATAGTTTAGGTACAACAACTTTACCAGCACCATCCTCCTGCCTGCCGCGTCTACGACCTTCTGTCGAACACCTGGGTGGTAGCCGAGACTGCTCCACTGGACGCTCGTGACGCTGCTCCGTCCGAGGTTCAGAGCGCCGCACCTCCCGACGTGCAGAGTACTGATCATCCCGCTGGTCCGAACGCTTGCGCGATGATCCCAAATGCGGCGAGCGAGAGCGGTCAGAACTGGAAGACGACGACGAGTAGATGTTCATGTCGCGGGCGAAACTCGCCAAGGACAGCCTATTCACCGCCGCGCCAGTCTCTTCCAACTGCCTTGCCAAGGCCTCACGATCAGCCGCCGCCGCGGCCGCCACTTTCGCCGAGAGATCAGCTTGTGCAATCAGTTGTTGTTGAACCTCGTCGATCGTGGTCAACTGCGTGGTGACCTTCTCCAACACATCGAAGACCTTGGACCAACGATCATCGTCCTTGTCTTGTGCTGCCTCCATGGCTTCAAGCACAAACGTTGTTTGCGCCGACGGTTTGGGATGAGGCGCCGTGTTGGCAAGCACAGAGTAAACCTCCGCGGCTGGAAAATTTCTTCCAAAAAAAATCACATGGAACTTGCTTCAACAATCAATCTCCACCGAAATCCCACGTCAAGGATAAACAAGCTCTGATACCAGATGTGATGACCCTTTGCTGCTGGCGCGCTACCGCCGCGACGTGAGCGATTACCTGGCGTTCCTAGCAAGCAAACCGAAGAACAGCTATGCACGCAACCGACGAGGTGTTACGTTTTGATTTCTCAAAGTATGGATAAGCATTCCCAATTACAATACTCGGCTTATATACGTTTGTTAAACCCGAGTTCAATAATTAACCCACGATGTTTTATCTCTACTCATGGTCACCGACAACAGAGGAAGTGTCTGTGGTCGTGACACAATTCTATAGAGCTTTGGATAAGCCTTCCCAAGAGGATTATCCCCTATCCAAGCATCCTCTCAAAATATGATTTGAAATCCATTTTGAGCTCGAAAGTTCCCACGAGCTAAGAAATCGTCCTTCACTTTTTCACGAGTCCTGTCCCAAAATGACAATCACCATGTCTACAAGTCTAAGATAAGGTTTTATTAGACAACTATTTCCTTTGTAGAACATTTTGCCAGACCCCATCTAATTTATAGAACCATTTGCTCAGAAGACATTTGTTTTGAAACTCCAAATTGTTAATACCTAAACCTCCATAATCTTTTGGCCTACAAAGTATGCTCCACTTAGTAAATCTATACTTTTTCTTGTGTTCACCACACTACCAAAAAATCTTGACTGGTAATAGTCTAATTTTTGGAGAACCCCTCTAGGTACTTCAAAGAACGATAGCATAAACATTGCCAAGCTAGATAAGACTTAATAATCAGCACTAGCCTACCGCCCACAGACAAAAGCTTTCCTTTTGAGCAAACTAAGTTTCTTTTGAAATTCTCTTCACTGGTCGTCCAATCTTTATTAGAAAGTTTTTTTTATAATGCATAGGAATACCTAGATATTTAAATGGAAAGCTTCCAGATTTGCACCCAAAGAGCAGTGCATATTCCGGCTCACTATCTTTAGCCTTCCCGTAGGAAAAAATCTCATTCTTTTGGAAATTAACTTTCTCCAGATAACTGCTCAAAGGTATTTAATACTAGCTTAAGCTCTTTGGCCTGAACCATATCATGATCCATTAATAAAAATGGTATCATCTGCATATTGCAAAATTGAAAGACCATCTTCCACAAGACATGGACTACACCCTGAAATTTTCCATTTGATTTGGCCCTTCCAATCAAAGTTGCAAGCATATCAGCTACAAGGTTAATGTGGATTAGAGACAAAGGATCACCCTGCCTATGTCCATTCTTATTTTGGAAATAATGGCTTAAACCATTATTAACTTTAATACCTACACTACCAGCTCTTACAACTTGATCAATCACTTGCACCTTCGTGGAGAAAAAACCCTTCATCCTCAACGTTTGTTGAAGAAAGGACCATTTCACTTTGTCATAAGCTTTCTCAAAGTCCAGTTTCAAGATTATCCCATCTAATTTTTTTCCTATGCATCTCATGTATTGTTTCATGCAAAACGACAACCCCTTGTAAAATATTCCTACCCTTCATAAAAGTTGGTTGGGAAGGTTTAATTGTTTTCTGTGCCACTAGGCCTATCTGATTAGTCAAGACTTTAGTAAGGATCTTGAAACTAACATTTAATAAACAAATAGGATGAAACTTTTGTATTTGTGTGTCCTCTTTTTGCTTTGGTAGTAAAATAATTATTCGAAAATTGAGAATAAAAAGAGGTAGATTTCCTAGGTCCTCATTAATAAGTCCCCAGAACTCTTGATAGAACTAGCCAGAAAACCATATGGACAGGTGCTTTGTTATTTCCATCTTAAAATAGCCTCCCTGATTTCATTTTCCTTAAATTATGCATCCATAAGATCATTTTCATTCTGTATCCATAAGATCATTTTCCGTCGTAGACACTTTTGGTATATCATCCGTGATAGATTCCAACATAGCGAAATTATTTTCATTTGGAAGACCATAGAGGCCCTTATAATAATTAGCGATGCACTTCTTTATGACCCCTTCCTCCTGCTCAAGACGGAAAATCCTAGTCTTTCGATGCTTACCATTAGCTACAAGATGGAAGTATTTGGTATTCCAATCACCCGCTAACAACTTAGTTATTTTTGCTCTTTGGTACCGTTTTAGTTCCTCTTCTCGTAGCAAGTGTACAAGTGTTTCGTTATACTAATGGTTTAAATTGACTTCTAAAGCAATGGAGTTTGAACCTCTGCTTATTTATCTAACTGGTCAAATTTTTCAAGTAAACCCTCCTTTTCTTTCTTATAGGCTGTTACATCCCAAAATTCTCATTTTGGAATGTAAACCATTTTCCAACAACAAATCTCAAAATTCATATATTTTGAGTGTTTTTATTTAAAATAACTTAAATTGGTTTCATTTTATTTTTAAAGTTGTTACTTATTTTGAGATATTATCATATTTGTTTTGTTTAAAAGACCTATTTAGTTCAATTAAAATAGTTTCAAAATAAACTTTAATTTGTTACAAAAATAAAATGAAAAATAAATTTGATTTTGTTTATAAAATACTATGAAAATTTGCGAATGCATTAATCTGTTCTTTGAAATGACCCTGATAAACTATCGCGGCTAGCCACATCGAGATACCCGTGTTGAGCACATCTTTGATAATTGCAATGGTGGAAGTCTTGATAATCGCTATCTTCTCTCTTGCATGAATCGTTCTCTTTCTATCCGCATATGCCATCGTACTCTTTTTCTTGGAACAACCCCACATGGCGACATCATCAATATCTACCATCACCAAACAATCGAAACACGATGTGGAAATGCTTCACTCCACATATCTCAAACATGTATCTTGATCCAATGTCAATCATATACATCCCACCAACCATGAATGTGCAAAAAGAAAGATTTTTCTTATCAAATATCAAGATTTAACCTTCCTTTATTGGATTTTTCCTTCCAAAATACATCTCGCTTTCCATCCCCCACCCCTCAAACCCCAACCACGCAGCCAGGCTACCGCGCTGCGCTGCACCCTCGCGTCCAGACCCACAGGCGCAGATTGGCATGCCCGTTTCCGGCGATATGTCCAGGCAAATTCCATGAAAGTTTACCAAAAGGTGTGCCTTGTTGTCCTCTACAACATATCTAAAAATATCAGCGATCAGAGCCTCCATGCCTTCGGGATCTGAATTTTGGTGGCAGCTATTCTGTGTTCTAGACAAATTCTGCACGCACATCGATAATTTCATCCTTATCCCTCTCAATCGTCACGTCCTCTTGAGCTGATCCATGATGTGTTCCAGCAAGTCCCCTTTGTCTCTACTAGAGGGCACGCTCGGATCACCAAGGATGCCACTAGGAACGCGTTTTTCTCACCAGCTGCCGCTGCAGGACCTTTAGCAGATCCAACTGCTTGATCTCCTTTTCAGGTGAAGTTCTCAAAAAATTATCATATCCCAATCATGTTCCATATATCAATGCACCTTTTTCTACAATTCCATATTCATATCTACGACCAATATGCGAGAACGCAAACATCTTTATCGTAATGTCTCTGCAGGACAGAAATAATGCCTTGTATGTTTGTAGCTATTTTTCTTTATATCCGAGAACATCCGAACCGACCACCCATGTCTCTAACCATGCACTTGCATCCTCGATGCAATGCTCACCTTGTTTCATCAAATAATCAAGGATGTCGACGTTGCAAACCCTAGATCGTCGTTGTTGTCATCATCCACTCTCGACCATTATAGCTATGCCAAATATTCCTTGTTTTTGGTATAACCATTTGGTGAGCCCTCCTTGTCCAGCATCACATATCACTCTCAATTTGTTTGGTTGTTTGTTCGTCGATAGCATACATGAATAAGCACTCAAGTTTCAGAACGACGAACTTCAAGACCAAGAGTTATGATTAACGAGCAACAATATTTATTGAGGAAAGTGTCCTTGATCATCTTGGACCTATTCTTTCTTATCTCATCAATTGATTGGATGTTCGAGTCAATATGGGAACTCCTATGATGGGGTTTACTAGAATTGTTTGATTATCCATGTGGCCTAAAACTTAGGTATAAATTTTGCAGATCTTGCTTAGTTTGCTATGTTAATTGGGATGTGCTTATGCTTATGGTAATTATTATTGTTAGGTATATAATAATGAGCTGGTTCGGCTCATTATGGCTCGGTTCGTTAAGGCTCATTACAATAACGAACGAGCTCGGTTCGGTTCGTTAAGATCATTGAGCTGAAAGTGATCTTTGGCTTGGTTCGTTTAGAAATCTCGAGCGGTCTCGTTAGGCTCGCGAGCCAATAATATTCTGACTTTAATGAAAATAATATTATATAATTTAATCATTTTAGAATATTAAAATATCATATATACTAAAATATATAATATAGCAATAGCTACCAATGTGAATCAACAATAATGATTGATAAGTGTAGTTGAGACACGTGTTATCGGTTATAACATTAATTTAATAAGTATTATGCTTGATTTTTACTTAAATGAAAAGTTAAGACTTGGTCATTGTAAAAATATCAATTTTCAATTGAGTTAAAGTTTCAAAAGTTTCATATTATCATTCTAATCAAGTTTCATTATTAAAATTATATTATATACTAGATGTTTGTGGAGTACCATAAATATTTAAAATATTAAACTTATTGTATTATATTCGAGCTTCACGAGCTAACAAACTGTTCACGAGCTTTGTAAGCTTGGGTCGTTGAGATAACAAGCTGAAAGGGTGGTTCAGCTTGGTTGGTTTATTATACGAACTCGAGCCAAGCTGAGCCCGAGCTTACTTCAAACCGAACCAAGTCACGAGCCTCGAGCTTTTTTGTCAGGCCTGCAAGTAAGGGACAGAAGAATACAAACTAAAATTTGTTGGTTTCCTTTTGATCAGTTCTATCCTTTTGATAACTCAAACATTTATTCCAACAAATATTTTTGGCCACTAATTATTACAAGTGATACTATGATAAACTTTCTATGGCTAATCCCCTTGCTTAAAAATCTCCTGTTATCATAACTTGTCACCATGAAAAGTTCCATAATATTTTGACCTGTTTAACCCTGTGTTTTACTTAATTAAACTTAAAGCTGATATAAATTTACTGAATTAATTTCTCTTAAACCATTCATAATAAAATCATCAATTTGGTATTGATACTCCTCAACTCATGTACATCATGCATGAGATTTCACCTTTACTATGTCTTGATCATGACAATGATATCATGTTTACATACAACCATCCATAATTAAATAGCTTAATCACTTGTTAATTTAATAAAGGAAATATTTCAGACTAATGTAATTAATAAGTAACATTATTTACTTGTTCCGAGCATCTTTTTACTCACATCATGATCACCTAGGAATAACCTTTGATTTTGTTAACTTATATCGATCATCATTTTATTGTTGCATTCTTCATATAAGAACTGATCAAGATCTTTCGACGAAGAATCCTGGAGTTGAGGAGGACCCTACTGTTAACTTTGTTTGTGAATGTGCTAACACTCCGCCGAACCAAGGCAAGCCCCGATGCACACCTATCTTTTTAAAGTTTTACTTTTATCACTATGTTTGTAGGTTATGTTTTATGCATTAAGTTTGAGGAATTGTTATGAAATCTAGATGCATGACCTAGTAGGATTTTTCCTATGGGTTTAATTTAGTTTGGTTGACCAGTCGATAGTTGCTATGCATTATAGAACATTGATAATTATGAGTAGTACGGAGACTACTCATTCAATCTCTAAAATGTTGGGTAAGTGGGTAAACTTCACATGATTAAAAATTGAGACCATACGGGGATGATAATAGATGAATGACTATGTTCCTACTTTGTGCACTAATTTTGTAGCCCCGTCTGTGTTGTTGGTACCACTGGGCAAGTTTGAGTTGTATACCGAATACATAGTGGTATATGGGATCCAAGAAACCGATGTACCCCATTATGCAGTAGCTGAACAATCGGCCATCTCTCTTTTCCGAGTGAACGGACCAATATAGTGGATGCTTTTGCTGTTTTTTTTTTGGGTATGTGCTAGGAGGAAGCTTGGGGCTAACCATGGATGCATGGTGTCGCATGGAGGATCATGTCCTTGGAAGAGATGGATTTTGGCTCAGCTCTGTAATGATGTTGCAAAAGATGGCCACGTGTGACTCGTAGTAGTGTGCACGTGTCGTGTATTCGGGTTTCTCCTATAGGATCTACATCGATTATAGTTGTTGATTCCTCACGGTTATGAGTACCGCTTGCTTGGTGCTGTCTGTCGAGGGTCAATACCAGAGGTAATTAACCCTAATGACCCACGGCCTTAACAACATAATTAAGGCAGGAGCAATCTCTGCCTCGACCGATCCTCATGTCGTACGGACATCCGACGGGCTGGATCGACAGGGAATCTCCGCCTCGCCCGACCCCCCCAGGGAGGGGTCGGATCCGCCACAATACAGCCAACGCGCTCGACCCCATCCACGTTGGGGTCGGGAGACCGCACCTCTGCCTCGCCCGACCCGACGGTCGCGCGAGCCGCCTGCCACGCCGCGAGTAGGCAGGGCGGAAGCGGTAGGACAATAAATGCCTGACACCCCCACGCTCGCTGACAGATGGAGCCATCGATTACTCGAGCAAGTGGGCGATAAATGCACACGACGTGCACCGTCCAAAGGACAGGTGCCGCTGCCCCAGCTCCTGTCAGAAGCCCACCACTCCATCGTGACGGGGCATCTTCGAGCGACGGCCATGACAACAGCGCCATTCCATCACACCAACAGGAACCGTTCCTCTATACGGACGGGACGCCCACGATTGATGACACTCACCATTCCGTCGAACAGGAAGGGCACCGCCATGCCGATGGCGTCACCTGCAGTGGCACAGCCCAACTTGGCGCACGGTCACTACCGTGAACGCGCCATGGACCTGGGCCTCCCTTTTCGCGGTATAAAAGGAGGAGGAGCCGGGGCACGAAAGGGGTATCTAAGGGACAATCATCCAACGAACGGTCAAGCGAGTACACGAACACTTCTCCACACTCGTTCTTTTCATCCTGAGACTTGGGAAGCTCTCCCTCTCTCGTCCGTTTGTAACCCCCTACTACAAACCAGTCATGAGTAACATGAGCAGCACGAAACTGGACGTAGGGCATCATTGCCTGAACCAGTATACATCCTTGTGTCCTATCGCGAATCATCGAGACCCCAAAACGCGCATACCACGATAAATTTACTAGTCGGCGGTAATGAACACCGAAAGTTGGCGCGCCAGGTAGGGGCCTTTGCATGTTTTCGTCGATCACCTTTCAGGTTTTGATGGCCAACCACGTCGACCAATGGATTCCCAGCATGACCGTGTGTTTCGGGAGTCTAGACTTCGTTGCAACCTCCGAAGGCAACTTGGCGCTGGCTGACGTACCAGCCTCGCTGATCTTCGCCTCTGATTTCCGTTGCGTATCGACCACGTCGATCAGTGGAAAAGCACAACGGCCTGGCAAGGGTTCACGCTCTTCGAAGGGCCCACGCAATCAGTTCGCCCAGCCGGGCCAGCATCGGCAAGGCTGTGATGACCCGTGTGTCATCGCATGAAAGCCTGTGCGCCATGGACATCGAGTTCGTAGGAATGACAGCCTACGCGTCGGAATCCTTCTTTGACCTCCTTGACGAGGCGAACAGAGATTTTGGTGCAGAGCACAGTGAGGGAAGTCACAAGTCCTCGCGCGAGTGTCTCATGGCGCACTCAGAAGATCTCCCTGGCCCAGAGAATGATCGTCCCGCCACCCCGCCAGTGGCAATGACTACGACTCCCTCTCGCGACGTACTGCCCGAACAGTTACAAGCACGGAGGGAGGAGCTCCGTGAGGCCAAGCGCCAACTGGAGCAGGAGCAAGCGGAGATTGACCGTGAACTCGCTCACTGCGGGGCCGGTGGACGTGCTCGCTCCATGGCACGGGATGTGCGTCGACGAATTATCGAGGAAGGTGACGGATGCTCGCGTTTTGCGCGGGTGAGCTAGAACCTCGCCGCGGCGGCAGCATTACTTCGGGGGCTCCCTGAGCCCGCCACGCCTGAGGCTCAACGCACTCAACGCGAAGTTGAGGTGCTACTGCAACGAGCGGCGGCGCAACAAGCAGAGAGCTCACGGTCGCGAATCCGCAGACCGCATACCCAGAACGTGTCTGTCCAACAGGCACATCCAGGAACAGACGGGGCCTCGAAAGCCTTTGTCCGCGGACAGTTAGGCGCGAACCGTGACGCCCACGCCACTTTGGAGGCGCGCCGGCGCCAACCGGATGACGCCTCCAGAACGGGCCAGGCTCGCCACCCACGTCGAGGCGGGCGCCACGACGAGAACGAGGACAGGAGTCCGAGCCTAGACGCTCTGGGGCCTCAGGCCTTCAGTCCCCACATCCAAGGCGCTACGTGTCCTCGACGTTTCCGGCCCCCGACCAACGTACCGAAGTACGCGGGGGAAACAAACCCGAGCCTTTGGCTCGAAGACTATCGCCTCACCTGCCGAGCCGGAGGAGCGGATGATGATCATTTCATCATCCGCAACCTGCCTCTCTACCTGGCTGACTCGGCCAGGACCTGGCTCGAGCACCTCCCCGCCAATCGGATCATGAGCTGGTCTGATTTGAAGGAGGTCTTTATAGGGAACTTTTAAGGGACCTACGCGCGCTCAGGCAATTCCTGGGACCTCAAGAACTGCCGACAGAAACGGGGGGAGACCCTCCGGGAGTATGTCTGACATTTCTTCCGGCAATGCAACAAGCTGCCGGACATTGGTGACGCCAACATCATCGAGGCATTCTTGTCCGGGACTACTTATCGCACCTTGGTCCACAAACTAGGTCGCAAGAGTCCGCGAACAGCCAAGGAGCTTCTGCATATCGCGACCAGCCACGCTTCTGGTGAGGAAGCAGTGGGCGCGATCTTCAACCGCCCCCACGAGACGAAGGGAAAGCGAGACGAGGATGCCGGCGAAGGCCCCTCCGATCGCTCCTACAAGAAGAAAAAGAGCCGGCAGCCTCCTTCCGGGGGACGAATGGTTGCGGCCGCCAACCGCAAGGGCGCCAAGGCGCCAGTGGCGGACACATCAGACCACTTTGAGCAGAAGTGGAACGGGCCGTGCCCCAACCACGAATACTCCGTGAAGCACCTCTACAAGGACATCTCGCTTATGAAGCGGTTCTTGACCCAGGAGTCCACGAGGGGCAAACCGAGAGGCAAACCTCGACAAGCCCCTGGGGGTGCCGACGACGGTGATGGCGCTAGCGACGGCAACGGCGGTTTCCCAGAAACTGACGGATGCCTCATGATCTTCGCAGGACCAGAGGCGCAAGGAGGAATCGCCACGCGAAGATCAAACGTCGCGAAGTCTTCGCGGCCGAGCCCGCAACGCCGACGTTCCTCCGGTGGTTAGAGGCACCGATCATGTTCGATCGGTCCGACCACCCCAGCCACGTCCCACGGTCGGGTCGATACCCTCTGTTAGTCGACCCCATGGTCGGCAAGAAGCGCCTCTCCAAGGTGCTTATGGATGGAGGCAGTGACCTCAACATCCTCTACGTGGAGACACTCGATGCCATGGGCATCGATCGGTCGCTCATCCGACCGACCGGAGCACCCTTCCATGGCGTCGTCCCCGGGAAGCAGGCCGTCCCGCTCAGGCAGATCGATCTGCCCGTCACCTTCGGGACCCCGACCAACTTCCGAACCGAAACCCTCACGTTCGAAGTGGTCGGCTTCCACGGATCCTACCACGCCATTTTGGGGCGGCCATGCTACGCGAAGTTCATGGCCATGTCCAACTACACTGACCTGAAGCTCAAAATGTCAGGACCGAAGGGGCTTATCACTGTCAACGCCTCCTTCCAGCGCGCCTATCAGTGCGAGACGGAGAGCGGCGAACTCGCCTCCGCAATCATCGCGTCTACGGAAGAGCTTGCTGCCATCCGACAGCAAGTCACCGAAGACGCGCCCGACTCCAACCACAGCACTGGATTTTTCGAGCCCGTCGAGGGTATCAAAGAGATCCAGCTCGACCCCGACAACACCCCTGAAAAGGTGGCAAAGGACGGGACATCCCTCTCCCCCAAATAGGAAAGCGCGCTCATCGACTTCCTTCGTGCGAATATCAACATCTTTGGGTGGAAACCCTCGGACATACCCGGCATCCCGAGAGAAGTCGTCGAGCACTCCTTGCACATCAAGCCGGGATCCCGACCGGTGAAGCAATGACTGCGCCGCTTCGACGAGGAGAAGCGCAGAGCAATCGGGGAGGAAATAGCTAAGCTGCTAGCAGCCAGATTCATCAAGGAGTTGTATGACCCCGAGTGGTTAGCCAATCTCGTTCTTGTACGAAAAAAGAATGGGAAATGAAGAATGTGTGTTGACTACACTAGTCTAAACAAGGCGTGTCCAAAGGATCCGTTTCCCTTGCCGCGTATAGACCAAATTGTCGACTCAACCTTGGGGTGCGAAGCCCTCTGTTTCCTTGATGCGTATTCTGGATATCAACAGGTCCCCATGAAGGAGTCCGACCAACCCACGATATCCTTCATCACGCCGTTCGGATCGTACTGCTACATCATGATGCCATTCGGGCTGAAGAATGCAGGCACGACGTACTAGCGCTGTATGATCAGGTGTTTCGACGAGCTCATCGGAGATATCGTCAAAGCATACGTGGACGACAACGTCATCAAATCCAAGAAGACCGACCAGCTCATAGCCGACCTTGAGCGGACCTTCACCAAGATTCGAGCGGACGACATCAAGCTCAACCCCGAAAAGTGCATTTTCGGGGTCCCGCGGGGGATGTTGCTCGGATTCGTCGTTTTTAGGCGTGGCATCGAAGCCAACCCGGAGAAGATCGAGGCCATCAATCGGATGGGCCCAATCCAAAACTTAAAGGGAGTACAACGCGTGACCGGGTGCTTAACGGCGCTAAGCCGCTACATCTCACGCCTCGGAGAACGCGTGCATCCCCTTTACCTGCTTCTGAAGAAATCCGAGCGATTTCAATGGACGCCAGAGACACAGGACGCCCTCGACAGGATAAAACTTATCCTGATGAAGCCTCCGATCCTGGTACCTCTGACCCTTAAAGAGCCGCTCCTCCTCTACATCGCCACGACGACTCAGATCGTCAGCGGCGCCTTGGTTGTAGAGCGGACGGAGGATCCAACGCCCGGTCTACTACGTGAGCGAAGTCTTATCAGACACATAGACCCGATATCTTCAGATATTAAAAATCCTTTACGGCGTCATCCTCACCAAAAGGAAGCTCCGACGCTACTTCGAATCACACCCAGTGACCGTGGTCAGCTCCTTCCCCTTACGAGAGGTCGTGGAGAACCGCGACGCAACAGAGAAGGCCGCGAAGTGGGCACTCGAGCTATGGGCGAAGGGATCACGTACGCCCCCCGAACGGCGATCAAGTCCCAGACCTTGGCCGACTTCATAGCCGAGTGGACCGAAGTACAACTACCCGCAGCTCCTGTCGACCAGGAGTACTGGGTCATGTACTTCGATGGGTCGCTGATGCGCAAGGGAGCAGGGGTTGGACTCGTCTTCATCCCTCCATTGGGGGTGCGCATGAAGTACGCAATCCGCTTTTTGTTCCCTACTTCCAATAACGTGGCCGAGAACGAGGCGGTCGTCAACTGGCTCAAGATCGGCGATGAGTTGGGAATTTGACGACTCGAGATTCGGGGCGATTCTCAGCTCGTCATCGGCTAGGTTATGAAGGAATCCAGCTGCCACAACGAGACCATGGAACGCATACTGCCAGGAAGTTCGTAAACTGGAGCACAAGTTTCACGGTCTCGAGCTCAGGCATATCCCTAGGCGGCAGAACGAAGAGGCTGACTCCTTGGCGAAGATAGCACCTGGGGTCTTCGCCCATGACTAGAGCCAACCATCCGTCCGACCCAAAGACGCGCCGGGAGTCGACACCGAGCCGCCTCCAGGAGAAGGGGCCGGACCGACCACGAAGTCTCCCAGCCCTAGCGTCATGGAGATTGACGAAGCGTCCACACCTGGTACAGGTCCTCCGATCGATTGGAGGACGCTGTACCTCGACTGCCTCCTCAAAGGAGAGCTCCCCACAGACAAAACGGAGGCTCGGCGCGTCGCACGATGCGCCAAATCCTTCATCATCATCGACGGAGAACTCTACAAGAGGAGTCTCACCAAGATCTTGCAGCGTTGCATCCCTATCAAACAGGGAAAGATGCTGCTGCAAGACATTCATGGTGGGGTCTGCGGCCATCACACCGCGCACAAGAGCCTTATCAAAAACGCGTTCCGATAAGGACTCTACTGGCCGACAGCCTTCAACGACGCCACGCGGATCGTGCGCACGTGTGAGGGCTGCCAGTTCTATGCTCGACAGACCCATCTGCCGGCACAGGCGCTGCAGTCCATCCCCGTCACGTGGCCGTTCGTGGTCTGGGGGTTGGACTTGGTCGGGCCTCTCAAGAAAGTGTCCGGGGGCTACACCCACTTCTTGGTGGTGGTCGACAAGTTCACCAAGTGGGTCGAGGCCCGACCGGTCACGAGGGTCCGACCAGAGGAAGCGGTAGAATTCTTCCTTGACATCGTCCATCGCTTCGGGGTTCCAAACTCCATCATCACGGATAATGGTTTACGGGGAAGCGATTCCTCAAATTCTGTGACGACTACCATATTCGAGTCGATTAGGTGGCCGTGGTGCACCCCCGTACGAACGGGCAGGTCGAGCGCACGAACGGCATGATCCTCTAGGGGCTGAAGCCTCGGATCTACAATTGACTAGTTCAGCAGCCGGTGGGCGGCCGAGCTCCCGCCGTACTGTGGAGTCTGCGAACGACCCCTAGCAGGGCGACGGGGTTCACCCCCTTCTTCATGGTATACGGCTCCGAAACCATCTTACCAACCGACCTTGATTATGGAGCGTCGAGGATCAGAGCGTACGATGAGGAAGGGAACCAGACATCCTCGAGGATGCCATGGATCAGCTTGACGAGGCACGAGACGTGGCGCTACTCCGATCGGCAAAATACCAAACAAGCGCTACGACGTTACCACGCCCGGAACGTGCGGGAAAGAGCATTCGACGTCGGCGATCTCGTCCTTCGACTGTCCAGAGCAACAAGGATCACCACAAGTGTCGCCTCCATGGGAGGGTCCCTACATCGTCTCCAAGGTCCTCCGGTCCGGCTCCTACAAGCTGCAGACCGCGGATGGACAAGAAATCGCCAACGTCTGGAACATCGAACAGCTACATCGTTTCTATCCCTAAACTCGTAGTCGTTCCATTATTCCCTTTCACCGAAACAAGCGGCGCCCGGCTCCCATTGCACGGGAGATGGACCCCACTCGGGGGCTACAACGACAGGGTATGCGCACCGCGCGCGTGCCCTGACACTCGTTTATTTTGCTTCTTGCTTGCAAAATTTTTGAGAAAGGATAAACGAGAGGATAAGAAAACTTCGGGGTTAGACCGGTCGAAATGTGAAATGCTTACTACCTTCGAGGGTTACAGCTACGACGCTCACCGGCAAAACCAAGTACTTATCCTATTCACGACTTATCCTTTCTGAAGGCTTCGACCCCTCATACCATGTTTAAAACTTAGAAAGAAAAGTTGTGGGTAGAAGATGTGAAGTCCAGTTGGTCGGACTGCGTAACGCCTACGACCCCCGAAGGCTACGGCAACGACGCTCACCAACTAGATGGAACGTCGACACTGCCCATGGCCTACGATTTCTAAGTTTTGAAAACAAGAAAAAAGGGGACGAACGCTATTATAAGTTTGTGAAGGAACGCCTTCACAAACAAACACGCTTTAATAATCAAAAGACATTCGAATTACTCTTTTGAATCACAAAAGGACCGGGCATTTTGGCCTCGGCCGTCCTATGTACAAACTAAGACTAACTATTTCCTACTTTACGGGGTGGGAGGGGGGTCGTCCTCTTCCTCTTCTGCCTCCATCCTATCAGCTAAGGCATGCGCCAGAGGGGCCACCTCTTCCTCGATGTCGTCCATCTCGACGTCGGTGTAGCCGGGAGCAAAGCCCTCGCTCATTAAGTCGAGGCCGATGCTTGAGTAGTGCGACCGGACAACGGTGAACGCCTGGTGCAACCCCTGGCGCAACCCATCTGACTCCATGGTGCGGGCCCGGGTGACAAGACGAGGGACTTGGGAAGCAAGGGAGCTTGACCCAACCTCCGCAGCGACCCCGAGGTCGGAGAGGGCGGCGCTGACGGCGACCCGGAGTGCGTCGTGCTCCTCGGCCTCACGCTTGAAGTCTTCGTGGAGCCGCGACAACTCCTCCGCGCTCGCCTTCAGCTTATCGGACAACACTGCAAGAAGGTGGCGTAATGGTTAGTTTGCGACCAACCAAGTCAAAACAGAAAAGGGGGGCCGTAGTCACGACTTACCCATCGCTCCAGTCCGGAGCTGCTAGAGTTTGACACGTCCTTGGGCCAGCTCCACGGCCAAGGAAGCCGTCACTCCCTCGGCGTCCTCCCTGGCCCTGGCCTCCTCCTCCAGGCCTGCCCTCGCCACCTCCGTCCGCCAGACCTACTCCACTGCAAGGGCGGTGACAGCATCGCAGGCCCGGCCCGCCTCTACCGACTCCGTCCACGCCTGCTGCACTTCCTCAAGTGCAGCACAGAGCCGGTCCTCCACCTCCAAAAGTCGCCCCGCCGCGGTCCGCTCTCGGGCGAGGGCATCCGATGCTGCTCTGCGGGCGGCGGCGAGTTGCTCCTCCAACACCCCGTGTGCGAGGTGGCCCTGGAGCAGGGCTGCGACAGAGTCCAATGTGGACGCCGCCGACAAGACCCCCTCCAGGGCTCGCCGCGCGCTCCCATGCTCCGGGGCACCTCCTTCCGTCGGCCCCTCAGTCGGCGGGGTCACCGGCACCACCGCCGGCACTCCTCCAGCGCCACCCTCCGCGGGCACAGCCACCATCGCCGCCTCCTCCGTCGTGGGGGCCCAAAAACCAGCAGCCCTGGCTCGGTCACCAGAGCCGCTGCTGCCTGCTCCACCGGGGCCGCCGGCGCCTCCTCCGTTGGCGTCTTCGAAGGGGCAGCCGCCTCCACCTCCTTCGGTGCCGAGGGATCGGCCAAGGGGCCTTCCGGCCCCTCCGCCGTCGCCGGCCTCTTCGGGTCGCCGCCCGCTCCTTGGGCAGCTCCGCGGCTGGCCGGGGCTCTGCCGTCAATGGGTGCGGGGGCTCCGAAGCCCCACCCAGGCCGGGTCTCGGCACGCCCGCGGGCCATAGCCCCGCCAGGGCCTTCTTAGGCGCCGTTCGGAGCTCCGTAGCCTATACTCCGACCCTGCACGAACAAACATGGTAAGTAAAGGCACATAACAGACGAAGTGCACGCGACGCACTTACCGCCAGGACACGGAGCAACGGCGCTTCAGGGTCCGCCCCCCTTGCTCTTCCATCGACCGCTTCCCGCTGGCCCTTAAGGCCGCGGCCTCGTCAGACGCAGCCTGCAGCATCTCCGTGCAGCTAGAGGGTCCGGAAGTTGACGGCCCTGACTCCGTCGGCTCGGGGTGGGCGGGAGTCCCCTTCGGTGCCGGTGTCTTCTCTTCGGGGGCCGACCGCACGACAGAGCTTGAGGGGGTCGAGGCCGGCGCCGACTCCGACCTCCAAGGCTCTGGCCTTGGCTCCTACGCGCGGGCGCACCACCTGCCCCTTCGGGGCGGGACGAGGGATCTCAACGACCTCCTTGTCCTCCTCCTCTTCCTCCTCTTCCTCCTCCTCGTCCTCGTCGTCGTCGTCGTTGGAGCCTTGGCGGCACCGACCCCGGTCCAGTTGGATCTGGAGCTTCCTCGCCCTCTCCGCCGCTCGGGCGTCCTACTTCCGCTTGTGCTCCTCGACCGCCAGGCGGTTCCCCTCCCGGACGGCTGCGTCTTCGGGGAGAGGGGCGCGGGAGGGTCGGACAAGGAGGCCCGCCTTCTACCATTCGAAAAAGGGAGAAGGAGAAAAGTAAGGGTCGAAAGAGTCAAGAGAAGGAGAAAAGGCTACAAAAAGAAGGCAGGACAGCTTACAGTGCGATGCTCCCCTCGGTGGGGCGCATCGAAGGGTGCTCGTCGAGGGAGGCCTCGGCATCCTCGGTCGCGAGGGTCTCCCGCAGGCGCTGCCTCAGCTCTGACTCGAAGAGGGGCTCGGTCGACATCACCAACCCAGAAAGATCCGAGCCGAGCTCCATCTCCTATAGCCGGAGCGGGCACACCATCAGCGGTAGCACCCGCCTTGCGTGGTACGCGGCAATTACGCCGGTGCCGTGCAGCCCCGGAGCCCGTAGGTGTCGGACGGTGTCGAGGAGGTCGTCCAACCGCCTCCGCTCCTTGGATGGCGGCCCCCACTTCCACACCTCAGGCGCTGTATCGAAGGTGCGCCCCGTGAACTCCGGCAGGGGGCTGGCGGCGTCGTTCTTGAGGTAGAACCACTGCCCGTGCCATCCCCTGTTGGAGCTCAGCCGCAGCGGGATATAGGCGCTGGCGCGCTTCCCGCGAAGGTGAATGCTGGCACAGCCGACGGGCAGTGGGGCCCCCTCCTTCATCTGGAGCGATATGACGAAGAAGTAGCGCCATAAGTCGAAGTGGGGCGCGATCCCCAACAAGCCCTCGCACAACGCTACGAAGGCGGCGATGTGCTGGACTCCGTTGGGCTTGAGGTGCTGGAGCTCGAGGCCGTAGTAGTGGAGGAGTCCCCATAAGAAATGATGCGCGGGGACTCCCAACCCACGCTCGTGGAAGTGGGCGAAGGATACGATGTATCCGTCCGCCGGTGTCGGCACTGTCTCGTTGCCGGGGAGCAGCCACTCCCTCACCTCCGTCCGCGCGGCGAGAAGGCCGCGTTTCACCAGGCCATCGAGGCGCACCCCCCGGATCTCAGACCTCCACCAGTTTGCCACGGAAGAAGGCTGGGGGACGCGGGAAAGTTGGGAGAGAGAGAAAGGATCGTGCAGCAAGAAAGCACGGAGAGTGGAAAGCCAGGAGACGAAGCCGCGCGGGGAGACGAAACGACGCAAATGACAAGTGATGGCAAATGGGCGCGCAAGGTGTGTACTTCTACGCCTCATCTGCTTGGCGCTTTCCCCTAATCACTACGACGGGGGCCCGCACAGCCGTCTCGCGGAGCGCGGTTATATCTCCTGCCCGCTTGTCGTCTTTCTCCCACTCGCTGCAAGTGGGGCCCGTGCGGCCGCCTCGCTCGGCGCGGTAATACCCCCCGTCTACTCGGCTTCTCACCTCCCGCTCGCTGCAAGTGGGGCCCACACAATCGCCCCGCGCGGCGCGATTACATCTTCCACCCGCTCGACTTCTTTCTCCCCACTCGCTGCAAGCGGGGCCCGCACAGCCGCCTCGCGCGGTGTGGGTAAACCTCCCGCCCGCTTGGCGTTTCTTTCCTGCCCGCTGGAAGCAGGGCCCACATGGCCGCCTCGCTCAGCGTGGACATGGTTCCGTCCGCTCGACTTCCTTCTCCCCACTCGCTGCAAGCGGAGCCCGCACGACCGCCCCTTGCAGTGGGGGAAAATCTTCCGCCCGCTTGGCGTTTTCTCCCTGCTTGCTGCAAGCGGGGCCTGCACGGCTGCCTCGCTCAGCGCGGTATTAACTCGCGCCCGCTTAGCGGTTGTCTCCCTGCTCGCTGCAAGTGGGGCACACGCGCGTGCACTCATAAGGCCCAAAGACTGACGCAGCCGCGCGTCCCATCGCAGCAGGTGCCTCTGCCGCGCCTCTATCGCAAAATAAATATTGGCAGGCGGTGACTTGGGCTGGAATATGCCTCGACGGCCCAGCGTGTTCTAAGGCTGGCCCAGCGAATGGGTTCGACAGTCGCTCAGGGCAAAAATGGAGTGAGGGGTGGAAAGAGATGGGCCTGCTAGCGGCCAGTACCCTGACGCTCAAGCGCCGAGGGCATCAAGATCCACGTTCAAGTCCTGGTTCAAAGTGACCCATGGGTATTTCACCGCAGAAAGGCAACGAGCCCTCGGAGCCTATCGAACGGCGTCCGGGTACCAGATTGGGACGGCAACCGGGAATATTGAGGTCGACCACCAGCTGGTCCATCGAGGTCCCCCCGAAGGGACCCAGGGCTTCACTTGAACTCTCCCGTTAGCAGCTCGAAGAGCGTCATGCTTCGGCCCCTGTGGTAAAGCGTGGCCCGGCTCAAACCTCCTCGTTCGGCGAACGGACGCGCTAGAGGAACGAGACAAATCGACCCGTATCCGCGAACGGACCACCGCTACGAGCGAAGGTCTCGGGAAACAGAATCGCAAAAAGAGATCCAATACGGGATTGCAGAACGCATGGACTCGACAAGGCCGAAAGCGTGCCTACAGCCACGAACCCTCCTCTCCCGATTTGAGTGACCCCAGACTTCCTTTCGCATGGAGGTCAGGCTTCACTCGGGGGCTACTGTCGAGGGTCAATACCAGAGGTAATTATCCCTAATGATCCACGGCCTTAACAATATGATTAAGATAGGAGCAATCTCTGCCTCGACCGACCCTCATGTCGTACGGACATCCGACGGGCTGGATCTGCAGGGAACCTCCGCCTCGCCCGACCCCCCTAGGGAGGGGTCGGATCCACCACAATACAGCCAATGCGCTCGACCCCATCCACGTTAGGGTCGGGAGACCGCACCTCCGCCTCGCCGCGAGTAGACAGGGTGGAAGCGGTAGGGCAATAAATGCCTGACACCCCCACGCTCGCTGATAGATGGAGCCATCAATTACTCGAGCAAGTGGGTAATAAATGCACACGACGTGCACCGTTCAAAGGACGGGCGCCGCTGCCCCAGCTCCTGTCAGAAGCCCACCACTCCATCGTGACGGGACGTCTTCGAGCGACGCCCATGACAATAGTGCCATTCCGTCACCACCGACAGTCACCACTCCATCGTGACGGGACGCCCACGATTAACAACAACTCACCATTCCGTCGAACAAGAAGGGCACCGCCATGCCGATGGCGTCACCCGCAGTGGCGCAGCCCAACTTGGCGCACAATCACTACCGTGAACGCGCCATGGACCCGGGCCTCCCTTTTCGTGGTATAAAAGGAGGAGGAGCCGGGGCATGAAAGGGGCATCTAAGGGACAATCATCCAACAAACGGTCAAGCGAGTACACGAACACTTCTCCACGCTCGTTCTTTTCATCCGGAGACTTGGGAAGCTCTCCCTCTCTCGCCCGTTTGTAACCCCCTAGTACAAACCAGTCAGGAGTAACACGAGCAGCACGAAACTGGACGTAGGGCATTGTTGCCTGAACCAATATACATCCTTGTGTCCTATCGCGAATCATCGAGACCCCAAAACGCGCATACCACGATAAATTTACTAGTCGGCGGTAACGAACACCGACACTGCCATATCATAATGAGAAATAAAATATATGATGATATACTTTCTGTTTTGATGATTTAAATTATTTGTATTGATATCATACATGATTAGCTCTTATGACACACTTTTACTCTTATTAGTGAACTCTTTTAACTCGGCTAAATATGAAAATAGGATTAACTCTTAATGTTGTTTTTGGCAACTTAAATCTCAGCCCTACCAATGATCTTGCATGCTAGGAGTCGATCTTAGAAGACCACGTTGACGGGTCAGTCTTGCTGAATATTAGTTGCTCAGGGTTTGTGGCTTATTTGTTTTTGCAGGTATTTCTCTTGTTAATTCTTTGGTTGGTCGTGCTAACATTTGTGGGGAGAGTGAAGCTCCTAGGAAGTGGTCCTTTGAGCGGATTCCTGCTTCACTGACTCATGAAGAATGAGCACATTAGGGCTGATGTCCTTATTATATGATGAGGACATTGCACCATCGTTACACATAATCCTTCTTCCGCTACGACAAATGAAGGACCAATTGCTAGAGCTCGGGCACGACAATTGAATTTAGAGGTGAGCTCGTTCTTAAGTACGAGGTTATATGTTACTATGGAGAATAGATTGCTACCTAATGATTATATTATGATTAGAAATTATGGAGAGGTCAAGGAAGGCCCTAGAGACCAGCTACAAGTCAGACAAGGACGTCCAAGCCAACTAGGAGATCCCACTCAGGTCGACTTCGAATCCAACTCGGAGTCCAGGAGTAGTCCGCACTAAAATGGGTGTCCAGGCTGCATACGAGCTCCGTTTTCGACAAACCACATATGGATGGAAAGAGGACAAGACCACCTTTCCAACGGGACTGGTCCGACATCCAAATTCATTCGAAGTAAACGGGAATCATCGAAACAATGGAGTCTACAGAATCTGTCTCAGGGTGCTGCACATTGTTTTGGGCCGGTTGGCCTTGTACCGAGTTAGAGTCCATTAGGGATGCGTCCAGGGGGACTTCCACACCCCCTAGTCCTTATATTTAGCCGCCACTCCACCTTTAGTGTTCGGGTTGTGCTTAGATTATTCCTGTTAAAAACACTATCACCGTTTCATCGGTTTATGAGACCCCAACTTTGTGAGTTTAATCTTCATCTATAATTTGGTTGCTTTCTACTTCGTTCTTGCTTGTGTTCTTCGATTCGCAGGCAAAGACTAGTATTCTCGGTGAGGTCATCCGTGTTCACACGGGTGATAACCAGAGGAGACGTGGTGCTACGATTGCGGGGTTCAGAACGTGCCGTTCAGAAGCCGGATCGATTTGCGTCACGACTCCGCCCAAATCGTTGATTATCAGAACCTGTAGGAAGACCAGGACTCCGTTCCCATCATTATATATACATATGTATCGTTGAGTTTTTATATTTTAGCTTCCGCTTTCGTACTCGGTTTTAAAATTTCGCTTCCGCACTCTAAACTGAACCAAGAAGTATGTAATAACTTTGAATCACTCTTGTAATATGTTTTATGTGTGTTCTTGTTAATTCTTGTACTATCTGGTTCCTTACTTCGAGATGTGACACCTAAATGATCCTGGATGAGCGAGCCGGTCCTAAATTGAGGACGGACTTATGATAGCTTCAATAACGCTTTAGCGTTGTTGTAAACAATTAGTTTGGTATGATATCTTTATTGGAAAATGCACGTGATGATAAGCCTTTCAATTAAGGGGACATATGCCCACTAATTATGAGATTAATGAGCCACTAATTGTACCCTGGTCAAGGGACACTTTCTAATCAAGTCCCAGGCCCGATCTGCACTATATAAGACCGGAGCTCGCCTCTCCTCTCTCTTATGTTTGGACCACATAACGATATATTCATTTTCTACATATCAAGAAGTGTGTAGGATCAGCCTGAAGACCTAAGCCATCAGCAATCCTCTTCAGGAGCAAGAAGAGGAGGAGATCGACACTGCCTGCTTCCTCAAGGAGACACGGGGACTATGCTGACCACTATGGTTTCATCCGTCGATGGTTTGCCTTTCAATTTATCACTTTTCTAGGTGTTCATGTTAGAGGTAGGACCCTGCTCAGGTTTATGCAAATCTCAAATCAACAATATCAATTATATTCGTAGCCATATCTTGTATTTTTCTTCCATATATGGTTGTGGCCCAGTAGTGAAGTGAAGTTGTGGGATTAGTCCCACATTTGGTTGTTTAGTTGGGTCAAGGGTCAACATATAACATTCGTTGTTCTAATCATAGCATCTCCAGGTTAACCCTTTTACATAAAGCGAGGACGAAAGCATAGGAGGGGTGCTATGTAGAATACGTGTGCCCACTCCATATGGGAGTTGGGATGTAAGCATAATTTGGGTGTGGGGTGTTACACCTTAGGCAACAGGTACCCTTCCTCCTTGGCTTGCCATTCTTTAAACGGATAATTCCTTCTATGACACTACAAAATGCTCTAGCATCTTGTATGACATTGCAAAATCAATAGAATCTTGTATGACACTGCATTGCAAACTTAATACCTTCTATGACGTTGACTTTATAGTTTTAATAAAGAAAATTAAAATATATTTTTTTAGAATTCAAAAGTTTTCTAAATTTTCTCAGTTAGCATATGAAATCATATTCTACAACTTTTATTATTGATCCTTGTTTAAATCAAAAAATATTTTTGAATAAAACTCATATATTTAAATCTATCATAAAGACTGTTTACATTTTTTTAAAAAGTTAGACTTTGAACTAAATTTTGAAACTTGGTCCATAAATGTATGTGAGGTTCATGGTCACTGTAAAATTATGCTAACTATTTAATGCTATCAAATTTATGAAGGTAATGTATATAAATGATTTGAATTTAAATTATTAAATGATCTTCACAAATGTGATAACAAAACATAGTCAACAGAATTTAAGAGTGTCCAACAACCTCCAACAAACACTTGGATCAAGTTTCACAAATTATTTCATAGATTATTTATTTTAAATAATTGCAACAATTTTTATGTTAGATTTGAATATATGGATTTTAAATTCAAATATTTTTCAAATTTGAATTAGGACCAAAAAGCAAACTTGTGGAATATGATTTTATATGCTACCACGAAAAGTTTGGAAAAATTTTGAATTCAAAAAGATTTTTATTTTGATTTTCTTTATTAAAATTATAATGTCAATGTTATAGAAGATATTAAGTTTGTAATGCAATGTCATACAGAGTATTATTGGTTTTGCATGTCATACAACAAACTGACGCATTTTACAGTGTCATAGAAGGAATTATCTCATCTTTAAATTGCAGCCTAGCACCATTGGCAATGCCCCCATAACATCCGCACCCCAATAGCCAAGAGATCTCTGAAGTTAGGCCCTAGAAGGAAACTGAACAACAAAACTTCATGAGCTATATAGGATCCCATTTCCACTTAGCCGGCACTATTCTCTGTAATTGAGAACTGTCACGCACTGCCACTAAAGCACACTTGGAATTCTTCTTTTTTGGCAACAGAGCATGAGAAATATGATAAAAATCAAGGCCAGGTACCGTGGGAGAGGAGGAGAGGTACCATCTATTCGTGGCCTTCGGATCTCTTCCGCTATGAATGATTCAAAATATGATACCTATGGTACCTGGAGGACTGTAAAAAGGCTCATGATTAAAAGTGAATTTTAGAAAGCTGGTGGAAAGTCTAAGCCAAATAGGCTAGTTTATTATAGAAATTTCAATTCCACCAAATGATGGGAACCAAATGGGCCCTTCTAGGAATCAAAATCAAAATGATGTTTGAACAATTGCACATGGAATCATTATAATGTCAACAAACTCTTTAAACACATAACATAGGAGATCATGGTGATATTTCCATCATAATGTACAAAACATATATAGGAGTTCATGGTACGGTGATTGTAGATTGGTAATATATAGTAATAAAGTAACAAAGGTGCAACACAATAGAACGGGTTACAAGGAGCTGCAATACTCCCCCTGTTCTTTTTTGTGTGTTGTCGTTGATTTTGACCAATAACTTATATCATTCGTCTTATTCAAAAAAGTATGAGAAATATCAAATATTTTATTAGAATTTGATTTATTATGAAGGTTTTTGAATCCTAATTTTTAATTTTACCTATTTAAATTAATTTTTTGAATAAAACGAGAAGTTTTGGATCATAGTCAATCCGAAAGGTAAAAACGAAGAGAGGGAGTACATACTTTGAGAGCCAACCGGGCCATTAGGATAATCATGACTTGAGAGTTTGTTTCAAGTCTCTTGTCACGTGCGCCGCGTTGGTTTAGTCTCAGGTTTGTTAGTGCGTGTGTGCATGGAGTCCACTGGAGGCGTTAGAAGCGTGGAGAGTCATGCATGGTGGTCCGGAGGTGCCCGCACGGTGCGCACTGAACGAGCGGCTCACGTGTGTTGCAGGCCGAGTCTCTCCTGTGTGTTAGTGCGCGCAAGTGATGCAGGAGCAGTTGCTAAACGCCGCAGCTATAAAAGATCATGCACTTGTGGTGTTTTAATTGATGTGTGCGTCGAGAGACAAAAGGTCGCCGGTGTTGTGTCGCCGCCACGTGGCATTCGTCGCCTTGGCAGGCGTGGGTCACCCTGCGAAGGTCTCCTCTCTTGTTGCAAGTGTGTACCCAGTCCATTTTGTAGCGGAGGTCAAGATGTAGACGGAAATGCGCCGCGGCATTCGTCAGCGGAAATATCATTGTTCATACACCGTTTATCTTCTTCTTATGTTCACCGATCGTTTTGTCGATCCTCGGTTCCAACAACGTTATTTTTAGGTGAATCTGAAACAGTATACTAAACGCGCCCTTAATAATGAATAAGTCTGAAACGGGAAATTTCCATGTCTGAACCTTAAAAAAATAGTCGTAGTAGTATCTATTTAGGTTGCATACACTGTTATCACTTTTTTTCTAAAATTCCTGTGGTGTGGTGCTTTCTGCATGTTATTCTTTTGTTTGATTTTTTTACTCTTATTCCTTCGAACGTAAACTCTTGGGACGAACTGGAGGGAGGAGTAAACACAGGTAGATCAGAGCAGCACATGTGGAATCTATACTGATTCCTGTCGAAGAGAAAGGAAGACCTGAGCAGAGCAGCACAGGTCTGTGTACAAGTTGCAAATATGAGAACACCAGACTTAGCAGCATGCTCCGTGGCGGCTCTGTGTGGAGAACACGGTCGGAAGTCGTCTGGGCAAAAGCGGTGGACCTCGACATCGTCCTCTCCCACCTGGTAGTGCTCGCAGTGGTGGAGCTGTACATGTGCGACCGAGACTGTGGCCACCAAGGCGTTACAGAGCTCGCTCTCTGCCGCGTCCATGGCTGGACTACGTGGAATTGCACGCAGCTCGTAGCGACGCCGGCAGCATGGGGCGCCACACACGGAGGTTGGCTGCGAAGATGAGCCGGCCCAGATAGAACCAGCAAGGGACACGGACGATGAGGCTTACAACGAAGGAGGGTTGCCCTGCCGAACCGCCCGCAAGGCGAGCACGACGTCCCCAGGCCGAGGGTTGGATACAGCGACTGGGGCGGTTGCAGCTCTCTGGAGGCGACCTGGCTGACCGCCAGAGTCCGGCGAGCGAGGACGTTTGCAAATTGCAAGCCCGAATTTAGTGGCGCTCCCCATGGCATCTGAGGCAGCACGACGCGTGGGTGCGGAAGATTTCGTGCCACAGCGGACAGCTAGACTCCGCGTCTGCTACAAACTTGTCCGCCCAATCTGCGTACCGTTCATAGTTGTGTACTATGGAGGCGGAAGTTGTATGTTCGTTGCTCAAGCCAATGAGAGATGAAAAGGACAAATTTCTAGTAGTACGAGAGATCCATCGAAGGAAGGATGAACCGGTTGTTATCGTCAATTGGCCGTTCCCTTGGCAGCCTTCCGTCGATTGCATCTTGAGTTTGTTGAGCAGGCCTGTGCCTTCCATGTAAAGTTGCTTTAACATCTTCCTACGACGATGTAGCGAGACGTAGATGTATGCTTATCGGCCAGTCCTTAGTCCTCTCAAGAGCAAACTCCAACCTAGAGAGTGCCATCTCGAGTCTCGCCACTACGTACTCTCTTGACGCTTTGTCCTCAAGCTCGCCTGAGATGTAAGATGACACCTTGCTTACGCCCTCCTGAATAACGGATGAAGCCACCATGTCCGCCATGAGCAAACCAGCTGAATATAATGTGCATTCCCTTTGGCTGTTTAGTTACTACTAATTAATAACTACAAGCACAAGCTGTTTTGATATATCGGAAAGATTAGAAATTAAAATTGGAGTGGATAGGCTGTGCATAATCCATAGTTTCCATACCTTGAATTTCCTCTTACTTGTTCCAATCTAGAACAGTTGGGACGAATTGAGGGACGAATATAATCACCCGCCACAGATCACCAATCGTGTACCCAATATGTCTTAGCCCATCCTCCAAATAAACACCCGGTTTACTAAGTTGTTTTACACACGTCTGGTGCATGCATGTATACTCGACTTCTTCATACAATAAAATGCCGGACCTCTATTTCCACTAAAAACGTAAAAGATTTACCGTAAGCTCATGTCAACTTGAGAAATCTAACAAGCTGGCTAGAAAGTATCTTTTCTAGAGGAGGAGCTATTTGGATGTTATAAATATGAGAACCTTTCGTACGGTAGTAGAATCAAATCAACCGGAGAAATCTAAGGACGAAACAGCAGGGCTCACGCGTATATATTGAGCTCTCGGGATGCAGTGCGGCTGCCTGCTTATTGTGTCGCCAGAAACATGCCGGAACTATCAAGGAAATGGGGAGGATAGATATAATAATTAAGTGTTGTTGTCTACATGGTGTGAACATTTTGTACATGAGGAGTCTTTACTCTTCAAGATGAGATTGTGATCGTCAAAGCTGCAGTAGAAGGTGACATGGTTATAAGCTTTACTGTAAAACATTTTCAAGGAAGCAGATCAGCATATTCGTCTTCAAAAAGCATCATGTCTGTACATGTTCACACTAAGAGCGAGACACACTGAGAGCAACTTTAGTAGTGTTCCAATATTTCCTGTACTCTCTGCATCCTCCCCAACCTAAACACAAGTCTACAATAAAACTTCACTTCTGGACCATTTCGAATAAAACTTCCGCTACAGGTCTACAAACATGCTAGGGTATTAAGTTACAGATTACTTATTTGATCTAAAAAAATTAGAAGTTTCTTTCTTAGCCCTATTCCAATTCATATTTGCTGTTTGGCTCTAAAATTTATAAAGTTCCTGATCTGACCTTCCATTGGTTTTGAAGGTAACGTCGTTAACTTGAGGCCAAATGAAGAACCTTTTGAATTTGAAGTGATTGTTTGAGTTAGCTAAAGTTATTACGCTCTTTTTATGGTTGGGGATAACGGCTTGCAAAACCTTTAGCTAAACGTCTTCTACAAGCTCATAACTCACAACCACTCCTTTTTCATTTACAGATTTCGTGTAGCTTCCGGCTAGTGCAGTTACGAATTTGTTTATTATTACATCCTGTCAGCAGCCGGCTTGTTCTTTCCTAGCAATCAAGATCAGGACAGAAGCTGCGCTGCCTCCTCGAAACTGCGTCAGGCTCTACATCCTTTTGTCCGGTTGTCGATTTGTGTGTCTGCTTTACAAATGTATGCTCAGCTTCTGTTTCATGCACCCGCTAATCAGCTCCGTTCACTCGCTGTTTAGCATGAAACACCGACCGTACAGGTATGACCTATCTCATGCTTTTAGTCATTCTGTAGAAAACACGTTCTCCATTTCGACCCACAGACTTCCGCGACCTCACGCAGCCACCGCCCATCAATTTGAAGGGGCTGTAGTGTGGTGGCTTCGTGGGTGCGATCGCATCCCCTAATAATCTATATATCTCTAAAATACAGAACTCATTATATTTTATCTCTCCCAACTGTCATGAGGCACATCATCTTAATCATTCACACCGTTGGATTCTAACATCTTGGTTTCATTCAATCAAACCATTTCTCTACATGGCTGCCAACTTTCCTCATAAAGCCACTTTCCTCATTCTATGAAGTCACCACATAAGTAGGATTCAAACATGTTTTTTATGAGTCCTTAGTAAACCGGATGAAGAACAAGAATCAAACACCCTCTGTTGTTTCTCTCTTTTTTTTTTTTGGCGCTCTCTCTCTCCCTCTTCATTTTTAGATTCATATGTGTCTGCGCAACATCAGATATAGCTAGTACCCTTTTTTTTGTTCAATCTTTGTATGTCATGAATTATCAACAACTTAACTATACGAGTTATGCACATGCATGATGCAAGTTGATTGGTTGTTACATGAGTTTATGCTTCACTTTTTTCATTGTTTGTGCATAAGTATATTTTGGAAAGGGATTTTGTGACAACCTGGCCTAAAAGAATTGGCCCGTGGGCTTGCTAGCGTAGCGTGGCTATTAGCAGCACGGGAATAGTCCCAAATATGAGTTTAGGTGGAGCATGACTAAATTAAATACCCAAGTCTGAAATGCAGTAATAACCGGGTTAACCCTTTTACGCGAAACGAGGACAAAAGCATAAGAGTTATTGCTGTGAGGTGGGACTCGAACTGAGTGCGATCAGGTCTGGATCCGTATTTTCAGACTGGGGCGTGACATGGATGCAATTCGATGTCCCCAAATTTCGAATTCAAATTATATAGAATTCAGACATAGATTCAAATTATATAGAATTTAGACACAGATTCAAATTATAAGAATCAGACACAGATTCAAATTGTACAGTATTCAGACATAGATTCAAATTCAACCATCAAAGTAGACTTCACATTCATCCATAGAAAAATTCATTCATGTGAGTTGTGTCCACATTTCTTTGTTTCGAAACGCAGAAAAGTTACGGTTCATTATATTAAGAAGAAAAAGGGATAAGATCCCAGTACAACATACACCACACCTTCACGCTTACATGAGAACACACTCGCGCCCATGTAAAAAAAATATAGGAAAGCAACCTAATCTGCAGGCAGGGGTGCCAAAAGGAGGTTCAGACCTCGGCCACCCGCCATCATCCATAGCCTACGCTCTTCTCCCGCCATAACCAAAGCTTCAGCAATGTTAGGGGTGCTACCATCAAAAACATACCTGTTCCGATGGTTCCATAAGACCCAGGCCCCCAAAATTATCAATGAATTGATCCCATCCTGATATAAGCCATTCGCTGTAGTGCTTATTGCCACAAAGGACAAATCATTGCAAAAATTCTACAATATTGCCACGTCTTGATTATTTGTTGCAATATTAGGTATTTCTTGACACAATATAAAATTTGTAGCGATATACCATCAAGGTAGGCTACCGCGACGGTGAATCATTTATCAGATCTTAGTGTATATCTTATCTATTTTATCTTGGCATTAAGCTACGTTGCTCTTTTGTATCTTGATTCTATAATCCTTGTATGTTTTTTATGTTTATTGCTTGATCTGGGTCAAGTGCTTAGAGTAAAACGTAATCGTGGTGATTGGGTTTTACCTCTGACATAGTGCAAAGTGGTAGTTGTGAAAAGTTTAGCGACTTACACAGCGAACAATCAATAGAGGACTGTATGGGCCCATGGCCGGGTTCGAGCCATGAGTAACATGATTTTCTGTCCAGCGGAGTGCAGCTGTGTAGGTATATGAACGAGTCGGCTTGAACACAATGTGGCAGACCCGCCCCAGAAAATCAAATCTGGGACGGACCCGTCTTGCCAGGATCCTGTTGGGCAATGCTCGTCAAAGCGAGCATACACATGGTACAACACATGCAGGCTAAACAACAATCTTTTACAGGATGAGATTTAATACATCAAGGTTCCATAAATTAAAGTTAAGTCTTACAACAACATCAGAGCACAAATAGAGTTTCGAAAATCATGAAGTACAGCGGAAGCATTAAACGACATATAGACTCTGACTCTCAGACTTAAGCAAAAGCATGAGCCTTGCCCAGTGACACCATGCTACTAGCCACTTCAAGGTTCAATGCGGCGAATCAAAGCGTTCCCACTGAAGGTTCCCGAACTCTGGACGCGGCTCTTTCCACTGGCAGCTATCATCGTAGGTATACGCGTCGACGCCTGAAAACCACGTATTCGTAAAGCGTGAGCTTCTAAGAAACTCAACAAGACTGACCCGTCAAATTTGGCTATCTAGAGCCGACACCAAGATATGCTGGCTGGCTCAGGGTACGGTGCTTTGTCAAAGGACTCGCATTACCTGAAGCTATTCTTGGTCAAGTTTTAGCTCAGGTTAAGTGATTCGAATTGTAAATTTAATTTGCATTGATCTAGTCAAGAAGAATAGAAGCAATAGATAAAATAATCATCATAACTTAGTCCTCCTCATCATATCTCAACATCTTAATAATAATGTCATGCCTTTCACGCGCAAACCCATCAACTGGGAGCGACAGCGATTCGAACCGATTTACACCTGCAGGGATAACCTAATCATACGACACGTGTGCGTCCCATACCGCACGTGGCAACCGTTCACACCAGATCCTGCAAAGTCAATTCCCTCCTACGCTACCTTAGCAGTGCCGCATTCCACCAGAACACACGTCCCGGACGGTTTCTGTGGAGTTCCCACATCTACCCACCCCAGATCGCCTCCGAATCAGACACCGTAGGGTAGGTTCGACTTTGCAATCACTAGGTTACGTAGGTTTACTGGACCCCATCATATACCCACCATATGATCAGTACATTCAATGCTCAATCAGACTCGGACCACACGGATCAGACAAGACTACGGTCACCCAGGACCCGGTCCAGTTGCCGACCTACTTTGTACCCTGTCTAACCCTCTAGTTTTTATCTTTCCTTAATCATCCATAGCCATGTGTCATATGTTTCAGGTGATAGTTACAACATCTCCTAGCAGTCGCGAGCAGCGTCCACTCTGCTCGACTTCTACCAGTACGTATAGCTAAACATAACATACTACCATTTTACCTATACCAAGTACCGTTAGGGTTTCGTATGAAAACAGATGCTGCTAGGGTTTCAATCAACTCCTAGAAACCTATTGCACATTCACGACTCATAGCGATAAAAGAAAAAACTTTAAAAACTGGTTGTGCATCGGGGCTTGCCTTGATCTCTGGGGTTGGTGATGATAACTTCTTCGGGCATCGAGGACTCCGGATCAATAGCTACTTCGCTCACTTCGGAGTCTACATGATGCAACAAGAATGAGATGAATCATCATTAGATAATGTAATATGGTGTTTGCATCATTGATTATTGTAGTGTTTTCATCATTACATTTAGAGGTTTTGAGTTACCCTAATCGAGGTGGGTTTGACAATAAACCTAACTATTTTGACTACGACATTTTATTAAAAACCATTCTTTATAATAAGTATGGACTAAAGTGAAACTTCATCTTTTACCAGGGGATCATTTTTAGTTGGAAGCACTCTCTGAAATATGAATCATGAAACTTGATAGATGCACCAGTAAGCACCAAAAATAAAGTTTTCATTAAGGGTTTGGATTTTTACTTGACAAGCACAATGTGTTTTGGAAAATGACAAATTTAAATGGCAGTTTGGAGTATATATAGTGACATGCATAAAACTTTGTTACTTTAAAATTCTAGAAAAATTACAGTGAGTTCACAATGCCTTGGAACAACGCTGGTTCAAATTTCAGCCCTAGGTGATACATGGAACACCAGTTAAAATTAAAAAAATAGAAAAGGTTAACCTATTTATTGAGGAAGTTTCATGAACCTTTTTGAGTTAATTAGAGTATTTTACAAGGATTCCAAGAAATTTTGGTTAGTATTTGTTGAGTTTTCTTCGATTTACTAGGCATTTTACAAAACGGGCTAGAAATGATGAAATTGAATGAAAATAGGAAAAAGGAAAGACAGGGAAGGCGGCGAGGGATTCCGCGAGCATCGGCGGCAAGGGCCTTGCCAGTGATGGGGAACCTTGGGGTGGACCCTCCTGCCTTGCTCGAGGTGTGGGGAAGCTTCCGGAGCATGGCGGCAGCCGGCGGCGACCATCAAAAGGGTTGCGCGACGAGCAGCGGTGCCAACGCAAACTCCGGCGATCTCGCGGCGGCACGGCGGTGCACAGTCGTGCCCACGGCCTTGTCCTACCCCCTCTATGTTCCCTGGGAAAGCTCAGCAACACCACGACGGGGTGGATTTCTTACGGGAGCGTCGCCAGCGACGGAGCGCTCCGTGGCGGATGGCAGCGAGCTTGCGTTCCCGTCAAGCCGGGCAACAATCCGAGGAACGGCGACCTTCGTAAGCTGCACGAGGATCGGTGGAACGAGTTGGACAAGGTTAAAAGTGTGGAACTTGACCGGAAAGAGGTGCTCACCGTGTGGAGCTCGGTGGCGGCAATGGCGGCGCGCGCGTGGAGCAGAGGACGAAGAAGGAGCGGGGCGCGGCGCTATGGGGAAGGAAAATGGAGTATGAGGAGCCGGAGGAGCTCGGGTGCGACCTTAATACTCGCCTCCTCCGCAGTTGAGAGAGAGAGTGAGAGAGGGCGTCGCCGATTGGAGAGCGGCGGGCGGCAATGCCATGCGGTAGAGGAGAAATGACCGCGCAGGGGAGAGAGAGAGAGAGAGAGAAGGGAGAGAGGAGGAGAGATCCTGAGCGGGGTTCGCTCGTTGAAGTGAAAGCTCGGCTGGAAAAGGTGCTCCGTTCCGGCGCCTGCCACGGCCGCCAGCCGCCGCGGCGGCGCCGATTTATCTCTTTTTTTTTTAATTTGCAATTATTTCAATTTCTCTCTCTAAATTCAAATGAAATCCGTACTTGCTAAGGTTGGATTAATTTGAAAACCTTTATGGGTACTCAGTGAATTATTTGAAACAGCTTTCGTTAAAGGGTGAAGTTCTGATTCTGCCTCTAAAAATTTGGGAATTTCCAATACAAATAAAGTTTTTTTGAATTTTTAAGGGAGCTAAACCTTATCTAAAAATTCTGATAAAATCTCCAAAATTTTTTTTTGAAGTGCACTTAATTTCCATGTAAAAACATAACTAAGGTTATATGGGATTTTTGATGGGTTATGAAATTCTGATAAAATCTCCACAATTTTGTTTTGATGCAATTTTTTACCTGCTAAAGAATGATTTTGGTACTGTGGTTTAAAAACTCCTAATCTAATAAAAGTGACCAGTAAGTTACTAAAATTTTTGTGAAGGTTATTGGATGTGTTTCAAACAAGATTTCTTATTAGCCCAAGTGTGAATTTTGCTTCAGAGTGCAAGAATTTGCTTGATGGATTTTAAGTGACACTGGGGGTGTCACAGCCCTCCCCCCTAAAAGAAATCACGTCCCGAGATTTAAGGAAGGGTTAGGTTAGTCGTAGGTACCTAAGGGACTGGGAGTAACTCGAGGTAGTGTGATCGGAGGAATTCGGCGGATTCTCATGTGGCTTCATCTTCGGAGTGGTTGCTCCACAAGTAGAACTTGAGTGTTCGCTTCCTGGTAACCCGTTCCTTCTTGTCCAGTATCTGAATTGGACGCTCTGGATAGGTTAGATCAGGTTGCAACTCTTCCACCTCTAGAATTGCTTGATCCACGGGTGCCTTCAAACACTTCTTCAATTGGGAGACGTGAAAAACGTTGTGTACTCCGGATAACTTTTTTGGTAGTTCCACCTGGTATGCCACGGATCCGCACTTTGCAGTGATGAGATACGGACCGATGTATCGGGTGCCAACTTGCCTCTAACTCCAAACCGCTGAATTCCTGCTAAAGAATGATTTTGGTATTATGGTTTAAAAACTCCTGATTTGTTAAAAGTATCAAGTAATTTACCAAAATATTTGTGGAGGTTATTGGATGTGTTTCAAACAAGATTGCTTATTAGCCCAAGTGTAAATTTTGCTTCAGAGTGTAAGAATTTGCTCGATCAATTGCTTATTAGCCCAGTGTCACACACAAGTGTAACCTTAGGTAACCTATGTGAAGTAGGTGTAGAGTGCACCCACAATAGGCCAGCGCCGTACCAAGTGTAATACCGTACCAACGTTTAATCTTGTCTTTGCCATCTTTTACCGATAGATTTATCTTGGTTGGACCACAACTAGTAGTTATCTGGTTAAGATACTGCTGATCTTAGGTTTCTCATGTGTCTATCTGTTCTTTCATGTGCATAGTTCAGCATGTTTGCCATTCTGCCAATCGGTGCAGTGCCCGTGTCCATCGGCACAAACGTCTATTTTATAAACCTGAGCTCAATAGGATAGGTAGATTGATTTGTTAACCATTTACTAATCTTAAACCTTGTAGTTCTCTGTGGATTTGATATAAACCTTGGAATATTGGAAGGGAAAAGCTACAATGTTACCATTGGCTTGTGCGACACCCCAGGTGTCACTTAAGAAATCATCGACAAATCTTAAACCCTAAAAATTAAATCTTGTAGTATGAAGCAAAATTTGCACTTGAGTTAATAAGAAATGTTGTTTAAAACATCTCCATTAGCCTCCACAAAAATTTTGGTGAATTACCGAACACTCTTATCAAATCAGAAGCTTTTGATCACAGTACCAAATTCATTTTATAGCAGTTAAAAATTCATACACCTCTTTCAAAATCAATCAAAAATTCCATATAACCCTAGCAATGTTTTTACATGGAAACTAAGCTCACTTCAAAATAGAAGTTTGGAGATTTTATCAGAATTTTTGGAAAAGGTATAAACCCCTTACAAATTCAAAAAAACTTGAAAATTCATGAATTTTTAGAAGCAGAATTAGAACTTCATCCTTTAACGAAAGTTGTTTCAAATATTTCACTGAGTGCGCACAAAAATTTTCAAAGGTTTTGAGCTTAGGAAGTATGAATTTCATTCAAATTTAGATTGGGATTTTGAATAAATTCCAAATAAAAAATCCAAAAGGAAATCGCCGCCGCCACGGTGGCCAATCCGACGCTGGCCGGAGTGCCTTTTCCGCCACACCTTCACTCCGGCGAGAGGATCCCGCGAATCCCTCCTCCTTTGCTCCTCTCCCTCTCTCTCTTCCTCTCCCGCGTCGCCTTTACTCCACTGCGCACGCCACCGTCAGGCGCACCAACCGCCACTCGATGCCACCCCTGCTCTCTGCCTCTCCGTCGACGACGCGCGTGCGACAAAAGCAGCGCGCCAAAAGCTCTCTCTCCCTCTCCACTCAAGGCCCTGACGCACCACAGCCAACCCCTACCTTTTTCTCTTCCCCACGCGCGCCGATTGGCCGCCCTTGCCGCCCAGTCGCGCTCGCGTGGATTGTACGCCTCAAGCAATTTCCGAGCGCTCCACCGTGTCATTTAACCTCCCCGTCCTCCCCTCCAACTCCCACAGCGAGCATTTCCTCTCTAGTCCACTCTCTCGCCGGGAATGCAATTTCTTCAACCTTCCGCCGAGAGCGCCGCACCACCCACCGAGCTTCAAATTCATCCTCACGATACCACTGTAGTTCAATTCCTTCCTCAGGCCACTCCCTCTCTTCTTTGTGCTTTGTTGTGACAAGGTTGTGGCTGCAGAGGATCACCGGCGACGACGGATTCGCCGGGCCACCATCGGACCGCCGTAACCGCCGCCGTGAGCTCACCGGCGACTTCGACTTTTCAGCCCTCCCCGACACCTCTCACCACCTCAAATCGGTTCCTCATCTCACGGTGAAGCTCCGAGACACCCTCCCTTACTCTCTATTGCACTGCTCCGACGAGCTCGTCGTCGGAGTTAGGGCGCCGCCGCGGCTTCTCGTCGCCGGCCATGTTCTGAGCATCGCCGGCGGCCATGTCCACCACCCAAGGGTCCGGCTCAGTGCCCTAAGCACTATCTGGCCAGCCCCGGCGAGATCCCCCCGCCGTCGGGCTCGCCGGCGCTCAGGCCCGCCGTCCCTGTTTTTCCCCCAATTTCAAATTTAATTTCAATTTCCTTATTTCTAGCCCTTTTTGTAAAATGTCTAGTAAATCAAGGAAAACTCTAAAAATAGTGAACCATAATTCCTTGGGATCCATGTAAAATACACTAATTAACTGCTGAAACACTTTTTCAAAAAGGTTCATGGAACATCCTCAATAAATAGATTAATCATTCCTATCTTTGAATTTTAAATGTAGTTACAGAGATATTCTAGGGTTGAAACTGGAACCATTAGTGTATATTGGTAGTGTGCACCTCCAGTAATGTTATCAGAATTTAACTTGAACAAAGTTATATGCATGTCACTAAATATACTCTAAACTACCATTTTAATTTGTCATTTTCTAAAATGCATTATGTAAGTCATCCAAAAATCCAAACCCTTATTCAAAACTTTAGGTTATATGCTCGCTGGTACATATATCAAGTTTCATGATTTTACACTGAGGTTTCGTATTTGTTTCTGATTTTATAATTTAAATAACAGGAAATTTATTGAATTTTTATAAAATATAGAAAATTCAACTTAACCTCAACCAAACTCCAAAATTCATATTTTGGAGAGCACTGTCAACTAAAAATAACCCCCTGGTAGAATCTGAAGTTTCACTTTAGCCCATGATGTGAATAACAGCAAATTTACTGAATTTTTATAAAATATAGAAAATGCAGTTTAACCTCAACCAAATTCTAATATTTATATTTTAGAGAGCACTGTCAACTCAAAATAGTCTCGTGGTAAAATATGAAGTTTCACTTTAGTCCACACTCATTAAGAATAATTGCTTTAATAAAATGCCGAAGTCTAAATAATTGGGGTTAACTCTAAACCTCTAAGCTGTAATGTTGAAAATATCATTTATTCTATGATGAAAATACCATATTATATATTTAATCATAACTCATCTCATACTAATTGCATCATGCAGACACCAAAGTAAACGAGGTAGCTGTCGATCCGAAGTCTTCGTGACGCGGACCCGCCCTAGAAAACCAAATCCGGGACGGATCCCGCATCTCGCCAGTACCCTGTTGGGCAATGCTCGCCGAAGCAAGCATACACATGGTACAACACAGGCAGGATAAACAACAATCTTTTACAAGACAAGAGAATTTAATACATCATGATTCCATAAATTAAAATAAGTCTTACAACATTAGAGTACGAATAGAGTTTTGAAAAACATGAAATACAGCGAAAGACTTCAAAAGGGGTACAGACTCCAACTCTCATAATTAAGCAGAAGTATGGGTCCTGCCGAGTGGCACCATACTACTAGCCACACAACATTCAATGCAGCGAATCACCACGTTCCCACTGAAGATTCCCAAACTTTGGACGAGGTTCTTCCCAATGGCTATCATCCTGGGTATACGCGTCGCCGCCTGAAAACCACATATTCTCAAAGCGTGAGCTTCTAAGAAGCTTAACAAGACTGACCCATCAAATTGGCTATCTACAGCCGACACCTAGACATGCTGACTGACTCAGGGTAGGTTTACCTTTGCAAAAAGACTCGCATTACCTGAATTATTCTTGGTCAAGATTTAGCTCAGGTTAAGTGTTTAGAATCATAACTTTAGTTTGCACTGATCTAGGCAATCATAATAGAATAATAGATAATAATTATGATATCTCAGTCATTATCCTTATAGCTCATCAACTTAATTATAATGTGATGTGGTGCGAACTCACAAATTGGGAGTGACAGCGATTCGAAACGATTTACACCTGCAGGGATAACCTAATCATACGACATTCGCGTCTCAGACCGCACGTGGCAACCTTTCGTACCAGATCCTGCAAAGTCAATTCCCTCCTACGCCTGCCTTAGCAATGCAGCATACAACCAGAACACACGTCCCGAACGGTTTCTATGGAGTTCCCACACTGCCCACCCAGATCACCTCCGAATTAGACACCGTAGGGTAGGTTCGACTTTGCAATTACTAGGCTACGTAGGTTTACTAGGCCCCATTATACCCAGCATATGATCAGTACATTCAATGCTCGATCAGACTCGGACCACACGGATCAGACAAGACTACGGCCACCCTGGTCCCAGTCCTGTTGCCGACCTACTTTGTACCCTGTATGATCCTCCAGCTTTTAACTTTCCTTAATCATCCATAGTCACATGTCATGTTTCATGTGAAAGTTTCAATCAAACGCTAGTAGTCGCGAGCAGCGTCCACTCTGTTCGACTTCTACCGGTAAGTATCGCTAAGCATAGCATACTACAATGGTTACCTAAACCAAGTACCGATAGGGTTTCCTATGAAAAACAGATGCAACTAGGGTATCAACTCTGAAACCTAATGCACAATCATGACACATATTGTTAAAAGGAAAAACTTTAAAACTTTGTTGTGCACCGGGGCTGGCCTTGATCTCCTGTGTTGGTGATGACGACTTCTTCGGGGTTCGAAGACTCCGGATCGACAGCTACTTCGTTCACCTCGAGTCTACATGATGCAACAAGAATGAGATGAGTTATCATTAAATAAGGAAATATGGTGTTTTAAATCAAGAGTATACTCCGGACAAGGTTTGACTTCGGCTTTTAAATAAGTTGATTACTTGCTTAATACCCATGGTCTATTATGAAATTTCCAGATTCTGTGAGGAGATGATTTTTATCTGATAGTACTATCGGAAAGATGATTTTTGGGTTTGGGTTGAGGTTGAACTGAAGCTTCTAGATTTTATAACAATTCTAACGAGTTGCTGCTACGAGATTATTCATAGGTATGCATTGAATCTTGTTAAGGTCAAATTCTAGGGAAAAATTACAGAGATTATTCTGCTAACTATGACACACTTTTGGCAAAAATCTGGCTCCAGAAGGGTTCTGGAACTCTAGATGTAAAGCAAAAACAGAACATTGAGTTCTGTGTGCCACGACATACATCTGACAAAAGTTCCAAGTCCAGATGTAAAGCAAAAACAGAACATTTGAGTTCTGTGTACCATGACATACATGTGACAAAAGTTTCAACTCTAGATGAGTTCTGAAACTCCAGATGTAAAGCAAAATCATTACATTTGAGTCCTGTGTGCCATAACATACATCTGACAAAAGTTCCAACTCCAGATGAGTTCGGGAACTCCAGAAGTAATTCCAAACAGAACATTTGAGTTCTGCTTGCAACGACACACTTCTGGAAGAAGTTCCAGCTCCAGATGAGTTCTGAAACTCCAGAAGTAATTTCAAACAGAACATTTGAGTTCTGCTTGCAACGATACACTTCTTGCAGAAGTTTCAGCTCCAGATGAGTTCTGGAACTCCAGAAGTACTTCAAAATAGAACATTTGAGTTCTGCTTGCAACGACACACTTCTGGCAGAAGTTCCAGCTCTAGATGAGTTCTGGAACTCCAGAAGTAATTCAAAATGAAACACTTGAGTTCTGCTTGCAACTACACAATTCTGGCAGAAGTTCCAGCTCTAGATGAGTTCTGGAACTCCAGAAGTAATTCAAAACAGAACACTTCTACCTATCTATCCAGGAAGTTTAATGGATTTTCATGGAAAAGTGTTTTAGCAGTTAATTCTTGTATTTTACAAGGATTCCAATAAAATTTGGTTTACCATTTTTAGATTTTTCCTCGATTTACTAGGCATTTTACAAAACTGGCTAATTAATAGGAAATTGAAACTAAAATCGAAAATGAAAGAGGGGCAGAAACAGGGGAGGCGGCGGGCGATGATCCGGCGAGAAATTGCCGGTTGGGGAGGCCTCGCCAGCGATGGGGAAGGACTGAGGGGAGTGCCCCAGGCTCGAGCGCGGCTAGGGGTTCTCTGGAAACACCACGGCGACCGACGGTGGCTAGCGGAGAGCAGCGCGCAACAACGCCGGCGCCAATGGCCACTCCGGCGAGCAATTTGCGGCACGGCGATGCACGATTCTACTCGGGGTTTGGACTTAAGGTTTCTACAAGTCAGGGAGAGGACCGGCAACACCATAACAGGAACCGAAGCTCACCGGAAGTTCGTCAGCGACGGTGTGCGTCATGGTGGACGGCGGCGAGCGGGCGTTCTAGTAGAACGGGTGGACCGGAGACCCTCTTGATGGACCGGGACCTGCGCTAGGATGAGAGGAACACGTTAGACATGGTGAGAGGGGTGGAGAATGGCCGGAACATGGAGCTCATCGTGCGACCTTCGGGCGGCAATGGCGGGCGTCCGGCTGGAGGAGAAAGGAAGAGGAGTGACGCGTTGTGGAGGAAGAAAAAGGGGTGTGGGGGAAGTGGAGGACCTTGGGCGCGCCTTAAGGTGCCGCGGAGAGAGAGAGACGGGGAGGGGGAGTGACGGCGCTCGTCGGTGAATGGCACGGTGCGGGCGGTGGCGTGCCTTGGGGGAGAAAACAGAGAGAGGGAGAGAGAGCGCCGAGAGCGGGAGAGAGAAAAGGAGGGAGGAGAGGGGAGGAGAGAGGAGGATCTCGCCGGAGTTAGGACGCGGGAAAGCCGTGCTGCCAGCGGCTGCCCCGCTGCACCGCTGCGATGCGCCGGATTGGCCACCGTGGCGGCGGGGCGATTTTCTCTGATGTTTTTCGAATTATTTCAAAATCCTGATTTAAATTCAGTTGAATTTCATACTTCCTAAGCTCAGAATATTTTGAAAAATTTTGTGGGTGCTCAGTGATTTATTTGGAACAAGTTTCATTTAAGGATGAAGTCCTGATTCTGTCTCTAAAAATTTGCAAATTGTCAAATGAATTCAAGTTTGTTTGAATTTTTAAGGGTTTTAAACCTTTTCCAAACATTATGATAAAATCTCAAAAATTCTAATTTGAAGTGAACTTAATTGTCATGTAAAAATATTGCTAGGGTTACATGGAATTTTTGATGGATTTCGAAATGGGTGTTTGAATTCTTTCGTGTTAAAAAATTGGTTTTGGTACTGGGGGTTAAAACTCCTGATTCAATAAAAGTGTTTTGTGATGCACCAAATTTTTTGTGGATGCCATTGGAAGTGTTTAAAACAACATTGCTTATTGACTTAAGTGTGAGTTCTATTTCAAGGTGCATGATGTAATTTTCAGGGTTTCAAATTTGTCGATGAGTTCTTAAGTGACACCTGGGGTGTCACACTTCGATCCTCGAAGAAGTCCCCTTCACCAACCCCAAAGACCAAGGCAAGACCCGGTGCACAACCTATTTTAAAGTTTTCTTTTTATCACCATGTGTCGTGAATGTGCATTAGGTTTAGGAGTTGATTGAAATCCTAGTTGCATCTGTTTTCCATAGGAACCCTATCAATACTTGGTATCGGTAACCAATGTAGCATGCTATGCTTAGCGATACTTACCGGTAGAAGTCGAGCAGAGTGGATGCTGCTCGCGACTGATAGGAGTTGATTGAAACTATCACCTGAAACATATGACACATGGCTATGGATGATTAAGGAAAGATAAAAACTAGAGTGTCAGACAGGGTACAAAGTAGGTCGGCAACTGGACCGGGTCCAGGGTGACCGTAGTCTTGTCTGATCCGTGTTGTCCGAGTCTGATCGAGCATTGAATGTGCAGATCATATGCTGGGTATAAGGGGGTCCAGTAAACCTACATAGCCTAGTGATTGCAAAGTCGAACCTGCCCTACGATGTCTGATTTGGAGGCGATCTGGGGTGGGCAGTTGTGGAAACTCCACAGAAACCGTCTGAGACGTGTGTTCTGGTGGGATGCGGCACTACTAAGGCAGACATAGGAGGGAATTGACTTTGCAAGAGCTGGTGTGAACGGTTGCCACATGTGGTCTGGGATGCACACGTGTCGTATGATTAGGTTATCCTTGCAGGTGTAAATCATTTCGAACCGCTGTGGCTCCCAGTTTGTGAGTTTGCTCGTGAAACACGCCACATTTAATTAAGATGATGAGCTATAAGGATGATGACTGAGATATGATGATTATTATCTATTGCTTCTATTTATGTTTCTAGATCAATGCAAACTAAGGTTATGATTCTAATCACTTAACCTGAGCTAAAACTTGACCAAGAGTAGCTTCATGTAATGCGAGTCCTTTGGCAAAGTAACCTACCTGAGTCAGCCAGCATGTCTAGGTGTTGGCCGTAGATAGCCAATTTGACGGGTCAGTCTTGTTGAGCTTCTTAGAAGCCCACGCTTTGCAAATACGTGGTTTTCAGGCGCCAACGCGTATTCCTACGATGATAGCCAGTGGGAAGAGCCTCGTCCATAGATCGGGAACCTTCAGTGGGAACATTGTGATTCGCCGTAGTAACATTGGTGTGGCTAGTAGCATGGTGCGACTGGGAAAAGCTCATGCTTTTGCTTAAGTCTGAGAGTCGGAGTCTGTATCTCGTTAAATGCTTCTGCTGTATTTCATGTTTTTCAAAACTCTATTCGTACTCTAATGTTGTAAGACTTATTTTAATTTATGGAATCATGATGTATTAAATTCTCTTGTCTTGTAAAAGATTGTTGTTTATCCTGCCTGTGTTGTACCATGTGTAGCTCGCTTCGCCGAGCATTGCCCAACAGGATCCTGGCGAGACGGATCCGTCCCAGATTGAGATTATCTGGGGCGGGTCTGTGTTAGCTTGCGGTATATATTTGTGATGCTAATTCAAACCAACAAAATGCTACGACGTCACCATTAGCTTGTGGTATATAAATGGTGGTGCAAATATTGACCAACACTGGGTCGCAGAGGAGGAGTTGTGGCATCGGCATGAGGGAGGACGAGGGGAGGTTGTGGCGACGTGGGGAAGGAGGAGGAGAGGCGGCGCCGGCGTAGAGAGGGAGAGGAGAGGAGGCTGCAGTGGTGCAGGGGAGAAGGATAGGCGACACCAGTGCAAAGAGGAAGGAGGAGAGGAGGCTGTGGTGGCGCTGTGAAAAGCAGGAAAGGCGGCACCGATGCAGAGACGGAGGAGGAGATAAGGAGGCGGCGGCACAGTGGACGATGAGAGGATGCGGCAACGGTGTGGGGGAGAAGGAAGAGAGGTGGCGCCAGCGCAGATAGCAAGGAGTAGGAGAGAAGGAGATGGCGGCGTGAGGGAGAAGAAAAGGATAGCGGCGTGGGGGAGGATGATGAGAGGAGGCGGCGTGGGGGAGGATGAAGAGGAGGAAAGGAGGCTACGATTTCTATGAAGGAACGGACAAGGAGCGGATATATAGACAAGAAATGTTGGTCCCACCTTCAGAACTTTGCTACCAATGACAGGAGCTAGGGTTTGATGAAGAGGACTGCCTAGACCTCAACAATGCCCTTTATGTGACCAAGATGATGAAACTATCGATCATCTCCTCATCTCTTGCGTCTTTGCACGTCAATTTTGGTATCTTTTGCTGCGGCAGTTGGGATGCACTCTCTTGCACCACAGTCCACAGATATCTCCTTAGATGATTGGTGCAATACTGCAAATGAATCAACTCATGGTATGATACAGAATGGGTTCAATTCTCTAATCATCCTGGGCACATGGAGCTTGTGGAACCACCAAAAAAGATGTATATTTGATGGTGTCAGCCCTGGTGTGATAATTTAATCATTGCAGGGGAAGAGCGTCATTTGTAGTCCTTGGTAGGTGCTAGAGGAATTACGTTCGTCACTGCCCCAAAATACGGATCATGACTAAGTTTGATGTCGTGTTAGGTCCTGTTTTGTTTTTCTTTTCTTTTTTTTTTAAATTGGCGCAAATGTATTCTTGTGGGTGATATGTGTGGTGTGTTATATGGGTTTTTGTCCCTTTTTCTTCTTAATTAAATGACATGTAGGTCTCCTACGTTTTCGAGAAAAAAAAATAATGACATATGCGTCTCAAGTGTTCTTGTGAAGTTGTCGTGTAACAGTATTTTCTATTTTGATTCGAATTAACAGTATTGAACTTGTATATATTTTGCATACTTTATTCAAATGATCTGAATTTGTTTCTAGAATCTCATTGAAATGTGCTTTATCATGTTGGTGCATTTTTATATTGCTGTTTTCTTTTCACTTTGAAACGATCCATATCATGATTAATTGTCATTATTAATAATCACTTCACTTTTTTTGGTAAATCTTAAAAACATTTCAATTTTCAACTAAATTGTTGTGTCTATGCACTACTGATACCCCTCAATACATAGATTTTTTGTACACATTTTTTTAAGTACACATTCTCATTCAAGATTGAATTGTTTCACATTTATGTTAGAAACTCATAACCTATATGTCTTCTACTAAAATTGAACACATTAATATAATTTTGAGAAATATTCCCATAACTTTGAGAGGTTGGTGTGGCCATACAACTGCACACCAAAATTGATCTCAACATTCAATTTACTTTTGCACATACAAATTTGCAACAAATCACCTTTTATTTGTTGTTTTTCTAGTGCTTTCCGAACTCAAATATTTTGGGCATGTGTCGTATGATTTTGAAAAACTATTGTGATTTTGAGATTTTTTGAATTTTTTAATCCATTATTACCTTATAATGAAATAGTTTAAACATTAAGCAAGAAAGATTTTCCTGTCGGCTATTTCATTTTCTGTTGGCCTTTTGATTTTCCCGTCCGTAATGTTGAAGCTCTCAGGGAAATGACCAATTTTGCTGTCAGTTATTTTTGAAGCCATCAGGAAAATGGTTAATTATTTTCCTGTATGTTTTTTCAAGCCGTCAAGAAATTACGAGTTTCCTGTAGTGTCCTGTCTGTTTTGAAAAATTTCTGAATCTTAAAGTACTTTCTAGAGGAAAACTATAAACTATTGTGGAACAGATGCATGTCCTCCACCTGACAGCGACTATATAGCAGAGACAATATCTTAGTTGATTACAAATGAAAAATATACTTTCAATCCGGACATTGTCTTGATGGATAAAATCAGACAATTAATCTTGGAAAAACAGGAACTCAGGGTTAGCAAGATGACGGCCATGATTCTTCCGCACATTATTATACGGGATCTCAGTGCTAAGAGAGTAGGAAACTTACCATGGAAATTATTAAGGCCTGCTACATCTTTATGTATTGCAAAATGGAAGCCATAAATCGAAGCTAAAGCCATGGAGAAGGCAGTCTGAAATTGACATGTTCTGTATACTATGTAATTGCTGATCTTGCGCTAGATTAGAAGACACACATTGGCATGTCGTCCTTGTTTGTGAGACAAACTTTTAGTAACATAAAACTTATTAACTCGCGGATGCAATCATTTTGATATAGTACGTGGCTGCAGCAAGCATGCAAACGAATATGGAAATACAATGCTTAAACATCTTGTCTAGCTATTAAATTTTTTTTGCAAAAAAATATCTCTTATACCTTCCTTCTATGAGAAATCTACTCAAAATATTGCATAACTACTCCCCATCAAATACTACGCATAGCTATCCAGTAAGCATCAAGTGCAAATGGTCTATTTATCATCATTCTCAACTGGAACCAGAGTTTAGATTATTTTCTTAGCTGCTGCGTGTTTTAGAAAAGACACATAGTTTTGTAATGGTTACTTACCTAATAACTGAAAGTTGCATATGAAACAGGAAATGTCACCAAAGAATGGTGTCCCATAGCACATTTATTTTATCCACATAGTACTACACGTGGGATTCAAATGCACCAATGCTTGGATTAACGGAATAAGCAATTTTTGGTACACTAAATTATCACCATTCTTTCGTATAGAAGAAAAATGTAGAAAACCACACTCACAATAAGCATTGAGATAGATCAAGGTAGAAAGAACCACAGTCACAATGATGTAAGATGTTGCTTTTGTGCATTTCACGTCAAGATGGGCAGGCAAGCCAACACATACTAAATCACCATTGGAATGTCGTGATCTATCAGGATAGTTACATGGAAAAGATGAGGAAGATTTATATGAAATATAAAGATCACACTTGTCTCTTGGCAGTTTTGCGTTTGACATTATCATGTTAGTAGAGGTATGTGTTGAACAAGTGAACATCGTGAAGAAATTAAACAGTGTTATGCGTGTGATTAAGTGAATTTGAATCGCAACATCACTAGTGCAGCACATGGACAAGAAAGAACCATTCGGTGCAGGTGGGAGAGGAAACAAATTACCAGCAGGACATGATGTCCATCGTGTGATGTATATGTGGTAAATCCAGGTATTTTATCATACTATACACAGAAATGAATATAAAAGATTATTAGTAACCCCGTACCGTTATGCTCTGTACCAGAGGTCGCTTGCAATTGGCATATAATAACATGTAACGTAACACAAGTATTTGAAATTATAGTATCATATTTAAGATTAGGAATCAAAAGGAAACTTTATTAAAATGAGCTTAGTTATGTGTACAGACCTAGAAGAGTCGTGCAAATTCGTGTGTTGGGCTGCTTTACTAATATTTATGCAGTGTTTCATCGAGTTTGATACATATTCGTTGACTTTATGAACCGACTAAAACACAGCATGCAATAAGGCTCCAGAGTGTGCTGCAAAAAGGAATTTCACCTGTCAATTCAGAAGGAAATGAAGGTACGGGTTACGAGGACCCATATAGCTTCATTTGAAGACAAGTGCAGGTGTTCCGCCTTTGCAGTATAGAAGGAATAAAAGTTCCAGAGTAATGAAAAGTTGCCAATGCGAAAATGAAAACTAAACGAAATGAAACACAACACACCAAGCTGCTATGACCAAACCATATGTTGGTGTTATTATTTTTATTATTATTTAGTGATCAACAAAAGTCCTGTCTCTTTTGAAAATTTTCTGAATCTTAAAGTTGTACTTTCTACATGCAGATAACGACTGCAATGTAACGTCGTCAGTTCCAAAGTGTAACCTTTGGTGAATATATAGATTATTTATTATTTTGATACGTATTATATATAATAAGTTAGTACAAAATCATCGGTTACGGTATGCATTTACAGTGCCCAAACTTGTAGCTCTCATGATTAGGGTGGATATGCTAACCTGTAAGAAATCATTAATTGTATTGATTTCTATGTTTGGTAAACTCTTATCTGTGCTACCATAGAAAATACCTTATACTCCCTCCTGCCATTAATATTTAACAAACTTGACTATTAGCATCATATTTGGCAACTCGTTCGTATTAAAAAAATTAATTCATTCAAATGAGAAAATTTTAATGTGATGAAATCTGCAATCAAGATTGTAAAATTTCAGATTGTGTAATCTCAGGGAGGTTATTGTTTGTCGTTCGTTTGGAATTTACAATGACGAAGCTTCGATCATTTACAGTTTGACCGCTAATGGTAAATTTACATAAATAATTTATCTCGCAAACTGACCACAATCCGTAAGATTTAGGATTTATGAAATTATGTAATCTCGAAACTGAAATTGTAGAATCTGGAAACACGATCTTGTATCTATGTTTCAGATATTTCCAGATATCGTGTAGAGGGGAACAAAGGCGGGCTAAGGAAAATACGTACGGGTTCGAAATGAAGCTGCATGCAACAGTCATGTGGCACGTAGAGCTGGAACAAGACAAACGAACGCTTTTCATTCGGACTAGCTGTTTTGTCCGGACGAGTCCTTTGTTTTTTCTTTTTTTTTTCTCTTTTCTCCGAGAGGCCTGACACGGTGCACGGTCGTCTGACTAATGTCTTGGAATTGCGAATTAGCACTCTTTTGAATTTGTTTGTGAACAGGCACGAGGTGTCATTTTTGTTTGTGAACAGACGAAGAGCCAGCGAATGCCCGAACCCGCGCATGCAACAGTCGGATGCAGATCCCACGGCCAGAAATTCGCTAGGCAACTCAAACCCTCCCATTCAGGCGCGTGACGAAATTCTGCCAGGCCGCGCGCTGGCGCTTGCGTCGTGAACCGCCGCCGCGCCGCCAACCGTCGCGTCTCCTCGCGTCGACCCTGCCTGAACCGCCGCCTCTTGGCCTATATAACTGCTTGCCTTCCCCGTCGATAGGGACAGACAGACGCTCCACTCCCTGAGCAACTGCCATTTCTCTTGTCCTGAGACCCGACCAAAGCCTACATCCCCCACCACCGCGCCGTCCTCTCTGCCCGCCCGCCGCCGCCGGCAGCCATGTCGTTCGAGGAGAGTTACGACTCCGACGGTGACGTCCACCGCTTCCTGCAAAGCCCTGGCCGTGACTCCCACCTGCTAGACGTGCCTGAACCAGAGCCCACGCATTTCGCCACTGGCCAGATCGACCATGCTCTGCAGGTCGTCGAGTCGCCCAACCCGCCGTCGTCGCTGCAGATGCCCAACCAGGAGCCGGCAACGGTCGGGTTCGTCCAGGGCCCGACCGCCGTCGACGCCGGGCAACAGCAGGCGCCGGCGACGCTTGGTTTCCAGGGCCCGACCATGGATGCCGGGGCCGGGCAGCACCAGGCGCCGGCAATGGGCGCTTTCCTGGGGATGCCCGTCGTCGACGCTGAGCAACACCAGGCGCTGGCAACGCTCAGTTTCCAGGGGCCGACCATCGACGCCGGGCAACACCAGGCGCCGGCGGCTTTGGGGTTCCAGGCGCCAGCACTCGGCGTCGAGCACCACCACCCCTTCCTTCCTTTCGGCTTCCAAGCGCCGGGCACGGATGCCCCTGTGAAGCCGGCATTTGACTTCAACGCGCAGATCGCCGACGGCGGGCACAACCCGGTGCCTGCCTTCGGCGCCTTCCAGGCGCTGCTCCTTGGCATCGGCGGGTATGCGGAGCCGGAGCCAGGTTTTGGCTTTGGCATGGAGCAGCAGCAACCAGCGCCATTGGGGTTCCACCAGCAGCAGATCGCCAACGACGGTGAGCAGCAGCAAAACCAGGCACACGGCGTGTTTGGCTACCAGCCGCCGGATGTCGAGGGCCATCCTTCGGCTTTCGGCAATCCATTTGGCTTCCAGCAATCTTTGGCGGCTATGGATGTCGATCATCACATGCAGGCACCACCCGTCTTCGGCTTCCAGCACTCGCGAGCAATGGACATGGGGAACCACCAGGCACCGGCGTTCGGCTTCCAGGCGCCTGCCAACGACGTCGACAACCTGCAGGCACAGCCGTTCGTCTTCCAGGCGCCGGCCATGGACGTCGTCGAGCAGCAGCACCATGCGCCGGCCATTCAAGGCGTCGAGAACAACCTAGCACCGGCCATGGACGTCGTCGAGCAGAAGCACCATGCGCCGTCCATTCAAGGCGTCGAGCACAACCTGGCGCCGGCCATGGACGCCGTCGAGCAGCAGCACCATGCGCCGTCCATTCAAGGCGTCGAGCACAACCTGGCGCTGGCCATGGACGTCGTCGAGCAGCACCACCATGCGCCGGCCATGCAAGGCGTCGAGCACAACCTGGCGCCGGCCATGGACATCGGGCACCACCAGTCGTCGGTCATGGATTACATCGAGCACATCCTGCAGGCCCCTGTCATGGACAACGTCGAGAACAACCAGGTGCCTGTCATGGAGGACGTCGAGGAGGAACACCACGCGCCTGTCATGGGGGACGTCGAGGAGGACCAGCAGTCGCCTGTCATGGAGGACGTCGAAGAGGACCAGCAGTCGCCTGTGATCGAGGACGACGAGGAGGAAGACCACCAGGAGCCGCCGGCCACAGACGTCCAGCCGGCAGGTACTACGACGGTGCTCGAGGAAGCACACCACGACGCCCCCGATCCACCACTGGAGCAGCACGGTGCCGCCGGCGTCGACAATGACTCCTGGGTCAATGCAATGCTGGCCCAAAACGTCCCTCGTCTCGTTATTCCATCTCCAAGCCCGCCTAGGCAGGATAATGGATCCGGCAGCGCCGCCAATGGTGATGAGGAGGTCCAGTTGCCCCCCGTCGAGGAGGCCATCGTCTACCGTACCCTCGTCCCCGGCACACTGGACTGCACCAGGTGCCACAACGTGCGCGAGATTCTACATGAAGCTGGTAATCCCTGGCATCGTCGTATCGTATATGCATATATACCCATGCACGTATAATATAGCTTACGTTCGAATATATAGATCTCATATACCTGTCTGCTAGTCCTTTTTTTTTTTTTTTGCTTCTGAAATTATTTGCCTCTCATATTTTTTGTGTACTTGTGAAGGACGCCGCAAGCTGTTTTTCATCGTGCACAGCACAGAACAGGGGGTCGCCCAGCACGCGATCGTCCATCGTCTGAGCGGAGATGATAACGGCCAGTTCCAAACAGACGAACGGGTCTACGTCAGGTGAGTGACCTTCTTTATAGTAGACTGAATGAATAGATCAAACAATCAAGCATACATGCATTTTGTCACTAACGTTTGTATATGAGAATCGGGTATATACAACAGGAGACATTTTTGTAGCAGTCGCCAGTAAAACTAATAACTTCATCTCGTTATTTCCTTGTGACAGTTTCGGCAATTATACTCATGGTTCGGTGCAAGGCTTCATTGAAAGCAGCATCGAGGGTCTCAGAAACCTTGGCACCGGGAGGATTCAAGAGGAAACCTCCACCATGACCCTTGCTCCGCCAGACAACGCCTCACACGCGGAGCTTGAAATCAATATGCTGGGACACATATTGATGCAGACTCCGCTTTCTAATAATGGTGAGGAAACTATTCCTTTATATAATTAATTGAGCAATTATATATATGTGTACAAACTATACTGAAACTGTTGTAATGGATCTGTTATTTGATGTGTATAGGTGAAGGAGCAGACCCTGGATCTTCTCCTCAGGTTGTTAGGAATGCAGTGCAAAACAGCAATGGTTCATCTCAAAGTTCTTCTCTGCCAGTCACTCAGGCAGAAGGAAACAACCATGCTGTTGAAAGCAACTTTAACCCTCCCAGCTGGCATGGGTTCACTCCTGAGTATATACTGGAGTCTTCCCATGTCCAACCATATGATCCGAAGTCGAACACCAATGTATTGTTATACCCAAGCTTGATTGAGAAAATGCGACAGAGGGAACAAGCAAGGACAGTCAATGTGACCATAGAGGACACACTGAAGATGTTTGATGAGGCGAAGGAAGAAATTGCTGGAGAACTAGATTTTTCATCTCTGATGTTCAAACAACTTAAACGCAAAGACAAGTTATATGGAAGGCACGCAAACAGAGTAAGTATACAAAATGTGCAATTTTTTTGACAAACCTATCTCTAAATTTATGCGCTATTTAGTTTGTAATTCATGTCAATTTGTTGATGATTTTCTCAGATTAACGAGCTCAACAAAAAGATCACGAAACTCATCGATGACGGTGCTCTGAAGCACAGCTCTTCCGGACTGTTCTCTGTCAGGCAGAAGATGGAAATGTACAGGCAGGAGAAAGCTGATCTTTTTGGCATAATCGAGATAGGTCTGGAGGAGATCGAGAAGGATAATGAGGATGCTGCTGCTGCTGGCCCCTCGGGCACCTAATATTCCATATATAGTCCAATTACTATTGTATCAGTTATTTTATTTGTTTTGATCTCAGTTACTATTGCCTTTGTTATGATTTTTGAGAAAATTGCTTTGTAATGACTAGGTTATAATAATCTCATTTTTGTCTGTTTCCTCACTAATGTTGGGCTCTCTCTCTCTCTGTCTGTCTGTGAAATCGTCATTTTGTCACCAAGTGAAAAACAATGGAATATAAAGCCTTAGCTTGCTATTAACTTTACAGGCTTGCAAAATATAGCTACCAGAGAGTCATTGTAAAATATATGTACATTTTCAAATAACTATGTATCAGTGAACCTAAATATATCATCAAGTTTTACATGCATCTATCAAATGTAATATATCAGACTAGGCGGAGGAGGATGGTATGTTAGCTAGTTCACGAAGGTAAATATATGTAGATGATCCATATAATATACTCTTGTATATATAAACACGTAATAATTACTGCCATTACGTCCAACTTATTACATGTAAAAACCTACTCAAGTTTATGACTTTGCAACTTGAATGTTTGAACTCCAACAGATAATGAAGGCAAAACAGGGCACCCTCATTGTTCTTTTTCGCTCCCGCCGAAAAAAAAAACAATGAGGATGCCCTTTTCTGCCTTCATTATCTATTGTTTTACGTGGCTAATTCCGATATTAAGCTCAATTGACATAGGAGTATTACTTTCCTTCACTTAAGGACCTTGCTGGTGTCGTTGGCTGTCAGTATCCAAATTTCAACACCAGTAGATTGAGAGACCACTTTGAGTACACTCTTCATCGATAGCATCACCTTTTGTCTCAATGATATGTAGGACCAGAGCCAACAAAGTAATTGTTATGTGTATATGGATGAAAATTCCCCATATACTGATGTCTTAGATCCTTTTGAAAATAAACTCGGAGTAATTGATAAATCATATCACCAGCTAGCGACGAGAGTCCCAAAAACGGAACATAAAATCAGAAAAGCTGGACCCCAAGATAGAGCGTGGCCCTGAGTAGTGACTTACTAGTGTTGCATCATCGACGACGTGATATGGCATAGCTATAGATATTTAAGTGTTGAATATGCATTGGAGTTTCCTTTTTGGATTTAAAAATCAATTTGATATATTCTCTCCTTGTTCAGTTGCCTTCTACATGATAACCAAGAATTTTCTCTTTAGCAAGATGGTGGGATTCTATTTAGCAAGCACAGATTGCATCCCTTTCCCTTGCACTCGTGTTTTTCTGTTTAGCATGCAAGACGGTGGCTTCTGTTTAGCAAGCACAAAGTACACGAGCCCGGCAAGACTGGGTCAGTTTAGAAATAATTGTTCAACTTTTGTTAGGCTAGTGTAATGAAGAAGTGTCAACACTGGAATTTCTATCCATTATTTTATTTGTTGTCTTGGGTGCACGGTTTTATCTGATTTACTCCTTCTGGTCAGAAATAAGCTTTTTGCAAGTGCGTTGCCATGATGGCTTCTCTAGTTATACATTGCCATGTATAAGTATATGTATTATAGATAGACTAAATTTTTTTTATTTCTTGCAGAAAATTAAGGTAGCTCTGAAGAGATAAAGTAACAAGGGTCGATTATCTAGTGTTAGGACCCTATTGTCTATTAGTCTAGAATTGCAAGGCTCATGCAACGTGAGAGATGCAGCTCGAGAACTCGTCTGATGGAGGGACCAATAGAAACCTGTGGTACTGTGTGTGTGATCTCGAACTATGCATGGTTTTGCACCCAATCACAACTCTTTATAACATCTACATGTAGGTATCATGTAATTTCAGCAATTTATGGCTGACACAAATTTTTGACAAGGTTTTTAAATAATGTTTGTTGATGTCAGTGTTTGTTATTGTTAGACAAATAGTCTCCTATACCTTTACGTCATTGAGCTTTATGCAAATACAGCTGTGTACGTGGGCTTGCCGGCCCTCTATACGATCACCCGGCTCCCCTATATATGTAATACTCGTGCTTGATTGGAATACATCGCATTATTATTCTCCTAGCAGTTATAGTGTGTTTAAAATAGATATAGTCGAAGCATTTTTTACAACTGCACTTAACTGATTCCTGATGCAAGTTTGATTTTAATTTCGGGAATTGCGTTCCGTGTTGCCAATCGAGAATAAATTAAAATGAATCAGTTTCTAGCTGATTCAGTTCACAATCCAGACAAACCAATTCCTGGAATATGATTCGTTTATAGGGTGTCAAACGGGCCTTTAGGCTAAAGATGTTGAAGAAGCAACGATCCCTCAGTATTGCCTTATTGTACGCTGGTACAGTACTCATGCACTAGCATGCCATCACTAGTCACTATGCTATGTTCGACACGATGGCTATCGTTCCCTTAACTCGATTTGGCACCTCGCGGCCATGCCAATCCACTGTCATTGTGGAAGGGTCAAATGTAGCTAGTGCAATGGTCTTTACAAAAAAGTTTCAATTGTTTGCATAGTTTCACTTAAAATGAACACTCTTCAAGTTGAAAAGTCATACAAACAGTCAACTAGCTTTTATATATTAAAAAACACATATAAAGAATATAGAATACAGCTTTGTGTAAATTTGAAGGCATCATGTACCTTGTGCATTGCATTGAGATATAAACAATTTTTATAAAAACCCTTATCTCATTGTAGTATCCTATATAAGGACAAGAGCAATGAATCATAATGTCGATTCCTATAAAAAAAAAATCACAATGTCTAAAAGCAAATTTCAGAATGAAGGGTGTTCATAATTAAGCCAAATCCAGTGGTATGCACCAACAATTTTCCCAATTTCTTTCTTTGTATTAGAAAATTACATTGCTTAGTGTCCTGCAAGTGTGTACTGTGTGGGGCTGCCCACTCCCATGATAATTCTCAGGACAAAAATCAGAACAAGCAGGTCAGCGAGGATGGAGGGTCAGAGGCAGCTACTAAGCTTCCTTTTGATGTTGCAGATTCTGAAGTTGAAAGAAAAGTTCAAGATATGTTGAACGACATCTTGGACAGTGCCTGTAATACCGTACTTAACGAGGTAGCTGACAGAGTTCTTAATGAAGAGGATGGATTGGTACAACGTGGGGGCATGGTAAATACCACTCATCATGCAGAGTCAACCGGCCAGCTGGAAATTCTTCTGGATGAGCATATCTAGCCGAGTGGCATGCTGCAAGTATCAAACCAGGCAAACACAATGCCAACGGAGCTGCATTCTTCAGTTTCTCAGGTGGATATGAACGTAGTCAAGGCAGCATTGTCATTGAATAAGCATGATATGCCAACACAGAATTCTGAACAGGACTCTCCGCCACCAGCTTCTCAGGTGGTCGCTCGGCCCTGCACTGAGCAATCTATGGTGCTGCAAGACAGAGTTGCTCCAGTACAAGCCGTAGGACTGCATGTCCACGTCTCACCTCCACAAGCAAGCGGTAAGCGGCGCAGGTCTTCGGTGCCACCGCATGCAAGGTTATTTCAGAGAGGGAGTGGCGAGAAGAAAAGCAAGCAACCAAGGATGATGCTCAGGTTATGGTAGATGGAAAAAATTCCATAGATTTTTTCTCTCTACCAAGGCGTGTGCTGCAAGAACTCTGTAAGAGAAATGGCATTCGTGCAAACATGAAAAACAGTTCCATGGTGACGCTCTACAGAACTTATCTAACAAGAAGGGCGGGGTGACACCTCAGATCGTGGAGATTCTGGAAAAAGAAGGAACAAGTTTGTTCACTATGCCGGGAAAAATCAATGTACAACGTCCAGAATTAAGGCCGAAAGATGATGTGGACTCGATGGTAAGGGCACAAAGGCTTGCTGCTCGAAAGAATCTGGAAGAAGGTACGTCACAATCCTTTACTGATTTACCTTCCGCACAAATTGTTTCTCAGCTAAAAAACCTAGGGATATCCATGGGTAACAGTGATAGAAATATTCTTCAATCTGTTATTACTATTAAAAATATTGAGATAGACAGGTTATCTGTTTCTGCTAAGAAGTCTAAATCTAAAAATAAGGTATCTTCTCTTGCTTCTGATGCTATGAGGGAAGGGGTGGATAATGATGATTTAGACAATACTCTTACTTATGTTTGTCGCGATTTAAATGAGGATTTGAATTATGATAGTTTAGATCATATTCTCTTTGATTCAAACGCTGTTAAAATGAAAAAGAATCCAACAGTCATAATGGGAAAGGGAAGGTTCCTCACCTATCCAAGAAGCCCATCACTCCTTCAAAATTAGTTATCCAATGAAAGGAGTCTTTTGGAACACAAGAGGTCTTGGGGACTTAAAGCAAGCATAATTCTATTGCTAACTTAGTCAAAGAAAAACATCTGGATTTTATTGCTTTAATGGAAACCGGTAGAAATCACTTCTCCAATTCTTTTCTCAAGCACTTAGCGGGAGGTCAAGACTACCTATGGCATACTATGCCACCTAGGGGGCGATCTGGAGGTATGATTCTTGGGGTCAATATGATGACGTTTGATGTGGGAGCTATTGATGAAGGAGATTTTTACTCAAAATTTCTTCTAAAAATAAAGAGGATAGTTTTACTTGGGCATTATATGCGGTTTATGGGCCGGCTCAAGATGAACTTAAAACTCAATTCCTCACTGAGTTTGCACATATCTGCAGTAACGAAACTCGCCCAATGGTCATAGGGGGCGATTTCAATATCATGAGATATCCTCATGAGAAAAATAATGATAATTTTTGTCCCAGATGGCCCCGACTCTTCAACTCCATTATTGATACTCTAGAACTCAGAGAAATAGAGATGACAGGTCGCCAATTTACACGGTCTCTTTTGAGAAACTTGATCGGGTTCTGTGAGTACTGAATGGGAGATAAAATACCCAAAGTTTCAGTAGAGGTTTTAGATCGTGGTAAGTCAGATCATACCCCGCTCCTTCTAAATTGTAGGAATTCTGGACAACAAGGGGGACACTATCAGTTTAAGTTCGATCTGGGCTGGCTGATTCGTGATGGTTTCTTTAATATGGTAACCAACATCTGGAATCAGGACCATGTTGGGAACACAGCAATTGAAAGATGGCAAAATAAAATCAGAAGCCTACGCCAATACTTAAGGGGCTGGGCAAAACACCCAGCTGGTGCTCTCAAGAAAAAGAAAAAACAACTTATCCTTTTAATTCATGGGTTGGGTTGGACAAGAAGGCAGAAAAATATTCCCTAACACCTAATGAAATTGCTTTTAAACACTAGCTCAATGAGCGTCTTGCTCACATGCTACGAGAGGAGTTAAAATGGTACCAACGAGCTAAGGTTAAGGATTTGCTAGAAGGTGACAATAATACTTGTTAGCTGACCCAATCCCTCCGCAAGTGCTCGGTCAGCTGAGCAACGGCCAGCAACGTCAGTTCGCCCTCTGCGTGCAGTACTCGCGTTCCGTTCGCCACGCACGGGCTCTGGTCGCAATGCTCGCTCGGCCTCTCGCCTCACTCGCGCACGACTCTGTACCGTAGATGTAGGATCGTTAGTTGAGGAGAGCTGCTGCATGTACGTATAAATATTACACCACAGAATCAATACAAGTTGTGTTGGATTCTAGCCTAACTCATGGTATCAAAGGACGAACGATCCTCTCTGTTCAATCCGTTCGCCACTACCACTTCCGCTGCAATGGCGTCCAACCCAATCTTCTCTCCTACCACTTCTGCCTCTTCCTCCTCGTCCCCGTCTACACCTGAAAATTCTCCACCACGGGTCATCTCGGCGCCGTCGGCCGCGGCACTACAATTAGTGAACATCAAGTCACATGTTCCCGTTGTGCTGGACCTGGCCGATCCAAACTACTCTCAGTGGCGTGCCCTCTTCAAGTCCGTCCTCGGCAAGTTTGGCATCAGCGACCACATCACGACGGCCCCTACGTCGGCTCACAATGCCGAATGGCACATGATCGACCAGTGCCTCGTCAATTGGTTCTACACCATGCTGTCGCCGGCCGTCCTCAACATGATCAAGATGCCGCGTCCATGCGCCAGCAAGATCTGGACATCCGTCCACAACCTGTTCCGCGATCATCAGCTTCAACGCGCCGTCTACTTCGAAGCTGAATTTCGCACGCTGTGCCAAGGAGACATGTCGATCACCGACTACTGCTCCCGCTTGAAGACGCTCGCCGATAATCTGCGCGACGTCGGCCAACCAGTCTCGGAACCGAGTCAGGTATTGAACTTGCTTCGTGGCCTCAATCCCAAATATCGCCATGCCATTTCCACCATTGTCGACAAACAGCCGCCGCACACCTTTCTCTCCGCGCGTTCGCACCTGCTGCTCGAGGAGCTCTACGACAACCAGCGCGCTCAGCAGGCTGGCTTTCAAGCCCTCGTCGCCGGCCATGGAGGCGCCGGTCCCAGCAGCCCCCCTCCCGGAACTGGCGCTCCTGGGCAGGGTGGTGGTTTCCGCGGCAAGTCCAAGTCCAAGAAGAAGGGCAGAGGATCCGGATCAGGCCCTCCGCACGCGGCCAGCAACAACTCTGTCAGCGGTGCCGCCACCGGTGGTTATGGCGCTCCATCTCCAGCAGGAAACTGCTGGCCTACTGGCGGCTACAACCCCTGGCAGGGTATGGTCCAGGCCTGGCCCATGCCCTTCCGGGCCCCGGGCGCAGGGGTCATGGGACCTCGGCTTAGCACTCCGCCGCAGCAGGCCATGTTTGCGGCTCAGCACCAGCCTGTGGGCGCCCCGTACGAGTTCATGAACTCCGGCGCCTCCACCCCGCCTCCTTGGGAGCAGCAGGCCTTCCTCGCCGCCCTCGGCAGCCACGGCACACCGCGTGTTCCGCCAGCTCCTCAGTCTGAATGGTACATGGACACCGGAGCATCCTCCCACATGGCTCCTCACTCTGGTAATCTCCATTCCTGCCGCCCTCTTCCTTCTCCTACCTTCATCACAGTCGGGAATGGCGCTCGCCTACCCGTCACTCACACAGCGACAGCCACGTTCGCACTCCACAGTCTGATCTCTCTCTTCCACAAATTCTTCTTTCCCCTAATCTCGTAGAAAAGCTTATTTCTGTTCGCTCCTTTACTCGTGATAACCAAGTTTCCGTTGAATTTGATCCATTCGGTTTTTCAATAAAGGATCTTCGCAGCAGGGTGGAGATGCTCCGATGTAACAGTTCCGGCGAGCTATATCCCCTGCGCCTCGACCACCACCGCGCCTTCCTTGCTTCATCAGCCTTCGTCGACCTCTGGCATAGGCGGCTCGGTCATCCGGGACGGGATGCCTTGAATAAAACTCTGCGCTCATTTGATTTTCATTGTAACAAGTCTGCTGCCCACATCTGTCATGCCTGTCAATTAGGCAAACATGTGCGCCTACCGTTCTCAGATTCTACTTCCCAAACTTATTCCCTTTTCAATTGCTTCATGCCGATGTATGGACTTCACCGGTTGCTAGCATCTCAGGCTTGCAATACTATCTTGTTCTTATCGATGATTTCAGTCACTACGTGTGGACTGTTGCCTTGCGTCAGGAATCTGAAGTTCTACCAACTCTGTTGTCCTTTCACGCTTATGTACACACTCAGTTCAACTTACCAATTCTCGCGCTGCAAACAGACAACGGCAAAGAATTCGATAACTACGCCCTGCGCACTTTCTTCTCCAACCACGGCATCACACTCCGCCTCTCCTGTCCATACACATCTCAACAGAATGGCAAAGCAGAACGAACCTTGCGCACTCTCAATGACAGTGTACGCAGTCTCCTCTTCCAAGCCTCCGCACCTGCTCAATTCTGGGCCGAGGCCCTCTCAACAGCCACCCACCTTCTCAATCGTCGACCATGTCGCGCCACTGGCTCTACCACACCCTTCCACTTGCTCTTTGACGTTTCACCTACGTATGACCACATGCGCGTCTTTGGGTGCCTCTGTTATCCAAATCTCACAGCAACAGCGGCTAACAAACTTTCTCCACGATCCTCTGCTTGCATATTTCTTGGTTACCCTGCAGATCACAAAGGCTACCGGTGCTTCGACATCAACACTCGACGGGTGATCACGTCGAGACATGTTGTCTTTGATGAGTTCACGTTTCCGTTCGAGATAACTGCGCCGCGGCAAGTCGGTTCCACTGGCGCCGCTACGGCATGCTCGGACGTGCCACCATCATCCGAGGCACCAGCTCAGCCGCTCCCTCCCCTGCTCCAAGCGGATCGGGTTCAGGACGCAGGTCCTGCCGCGTCCCACGACACCGAACCGCCCCTGCTGCGCCCTCCCGACAGGGCGCGCCCACCGCGCGTTCCAACTCCCTCGGCTACACCAGCGTCGTCGCTGCCGGCCAATGATGCTACACCGTCGGGCCCCAATGGCTTCGACGCCTCGTCTCCGACTACGTCGACAACACGCCGCACCACGCCCTCGGCCACGACCTCTGTGGCGTCGTCTCGTCCACGGCTCGCACTCTCGCGTCACCGTCGAACACGGCATCGCACGTGCTTCCCCAAGCTACTCAGCATCCCATGGTAACCCGGCTTCGCGACGGCATCCGGCAGCCCAACCTAAAGTACGCCATGACCGCTGCTGTTGCCAGTACCATGTCGCCAATTTCATCCTCTGCGCGGGCAGCCTTGCGCGATCCAAACTGGTTTGCAGCAATGCAGTCCGAGTTCCAGGCCCTACAGGCGAATGGGACATGGCGGCTCGTGCCTCGGCCGCGAGGTGCCCATGTCGTCACAGGAAAGTGGGTGTTCAAGCATAAACTCAATCCCGATGGCAGCCTTGATCGATACAAAGCAAGATGGGTTGTTCGCAGGTTCTCCCAACGGCCAAGTGTGGATTTCGGTGAAACCTTCACACCCGTCGTGAAGCCCGCAACGATCCGCACTGTTCTCACATTGATTGCCTCCAAGAACTGGCCTGCCAAGCAACTCGACGTCTCCAACGCGTTCTTGCACGGCAACCTACAAGAGCATGTTCTCTGCCAGCAACCCATCGGCTTTGTTGATAAGTCACAACCTGATGCTGTTTGCCTTCTCTCCAAGTCGTTGTACGGACTCAAGCAGGCACCTAGGGCCTAGTTCACCAGGTTCGCCACCTTCTTATGCAAGATTGGCTTCATTGCCACCAAGTCAGATTCTTCCCTGTTCGTTCTTCGGCATGGTAATCAGCTGGCCTACTTACTGCTATACGTTGATGACATGATCTTGAGTGCTTCTTCAGACCTGGTTCTACAGTCCATCATTGATCGTCTTCGAGCTGAGTTTGCAATCAAAGATATGGGGCCAGTCCGTTTCTTCCTGGGCGTTGATGTCAAGCGGTCCTCCAACGGGTTCTTCTTGTCTCAAGCGAATTATGCTAAGGAGCTCCTGGAACGTGCAGGGATGACCAATTGCAAGCCCATAGCAACTCCGATTGACACCAAGGCCAAGATATCAAGCTCTGACGGTGCAAAATTGGACGATGCAGCTGCTTACCGCAGCATGGCCGGCGCCCTGCAGTACCTGACTATTACAAGACCAGATATCGCATACGCCGTCCAGCAAGCTTGCCTACACATGCATGATCCCAGAGACTGTCACTTGGCACTTGTGAAGAGCATACTCAGGTATATCCGCGGGACAACTTCACTCGGTCTTCACCTTCACAGCTCTCCGTCTACAGCACTGACAGCATACTCGGATGCCGACTGGGCCGGGTGCCCAGACACTCGTCGCTCTACCTCTGGGTTCTGCGTCTACATCGGCGACTCGCTGGTATCATGGTCCTCCAAGCGTCAGTCCACTGTCTCAAGGTCGAGCGCGGAAGCTGAGTACCGTGCCGTGGCAAACGCTGTCGCTGAGTGCACTTGGCTCCGTGGACTTCTTGGAGAACTCCAGTGCAGAACCGACAAGGCGACGGTGGCATATTGCGACAATATCTCAGCAGTTTACATGTCTGCTAACCCCGTTCATCATCGGCGGACCAAACACATTGAGTTGGACATCCATTTTGTTCGAGAGAAGGTCGCTCTGGGTGAACTGCGTGTTCTCCATGTTCCAAGTTCTCAACAATTTGCAGACGTGATGACAAAAGGGCTTCCTACGGCAACATTTGAAGGCTTTCGATCCAGTCTCTGCGTCGGTGCAATCGCCGCTGCGACTGCGGGGGGGTGTTAGCTGACCCAATCCTTCCACAAGTGCTCGGTCAGCTGAGCAACGGCCAGCAACGTCAGTTCGCCCTCTGCGTGCAGTACTCGCGTTCCGTTCGCCACGCACGGGCTCTGGCCGCAATGCTCGCTCGGCCTCTCGCCTCACTCGCGCACGACTCTGTACCGTAGATGTAGGATCGTTAGTTAAGGAGAGCTGCTGCATGTACGTATAAATATTACACCACAGAATCAATACAAGTTGTGTTGGATTCTAGCCTAACTCAATACTAAGTATTTTTTCACCTTGTTGCAAATGGAAAACATAGAAAAACAAGGATTTATAAACTTGAGAGTGGAGAGGGTACCATTGAGGGGATAATAATCTCAAGCGGTACATCACAAAATACTACAAAGGTCTTTTTGGAAGACCAGATGATAATTCCTTTACTCTGGATGAAACAATAAATGGAGATGTACCGCAAGTTAATGACACTGATAATGAAATTCTTATTGCTCTTTTTCATGAGGAAGAAGTCAAACGAGCGGTTTTCCAGATGGAACACAACAAAGCTCCTGGACTAGATGGCTTCCCTGTTGAATTCTATCAAGTTTTTTTGGGAAGTCATAAAGGAAAATCTTATGGCACTTTTCCGGGATTTTCATGAAGGAAAATTGTCAACTTATAGTCTAAACTTTGGGGTCATTACACTTCTTCCTAAAAAGGACAAGGTATCTAAAATTCAAGAATACCGACCGATTTGCTTGCTTAACATTAGCTTCAAAATACTTACCAAAGTAGCAACAAATTGGATTGGTATTGTTGCCGATAGGATAATAAGGCCTCACAAACTGCTTTCATGTCTGGTCGAAATTCATGGAAGGTGTAATCGTCTTACACGAGACCATCCATGAATTGCTTAGGAAGCATCAAAATGGGGTTGTACTGAAAATTGACTTTGAAAAATCTTATGACAAAGTCAAATGGCCTTTCCTACAACAAACTTTACGAATGAAAGGATTCTCACAAAAATGGTGTGACTGGGTTCAGAGTTTTATTTCTGGTGGACATGTTGGTATAAAAGTCAATAATGATATTGGTTCCTTTTTCCAAACTCACAAAGGGCTTAGACAGGATGATCCACTATCTCTGATTCTTTTTTACTTGGTGGCAGACATGCTAGCTATTCTTATAGCAAGAGCTGAGGAGGATGGTCAGATTTCGGGTATTCTCCCAATCTAGTAGATGATGGATTGTCTATTCTACAATATGCTGACGATACTATTATTTTCATGGATCACAACATACAACAAGCTAATAAATATGAAGTTGTTGTTATGTGTCTTTGAACAACTATCTGGATTGAAGATAAACTTCGATAAAAGTGAAATATTCTGCTTTGGTCAGGCAAAAGAATAAGAAAACCAATATCCTCAGTTTTTTGGTTGCGAAGTGGGTAAAATGCCGCTAAAATACTTAGGTATCCCAATGATCCATCAAAAACTTAGGAACAGTGAATGGAGAGATGTGATTGAGAGGTTTGAAAAGAAAACTGAGCAAATGGAAAGGTAAATTGTTGTCTTCTGAGGGCCGTTTAATCCTTCTTAATGCAGTCCTTAGTAATTTGCCCATGTTCATGATGTCTTTCTTTGAAGTACCTGCTGGGGTCCTTCAAAAGTTAGACAATACAAGGTCAAAAATTTTTTGGGAGGGTGATGGCCACAAAAAGAAGTATCACCTTGCAAAATGGAGCATTCTCTGTCAACCTAAAGAGCAAGGTGGCCTTGGAATTACTAACCTCCGTATTAAAAACATATGCCTCTCAAGTAAGTGGCTTTTTAGGCTTCTAAATGAAGATGGTGTATGGCAAAGGCTTCTCAAAAATAAATATTTCAATTTTAAATCTTTCACACAAACCCAAGGTAAACCAGGCGATTCTCATTTCTGATCGGGTCTTCTAAAAGTAAAAGAGAAGTTTTTTAAATGGGGCTCCTTTCAAGTTAAGTATGGAAGCAAAATTAGATTCTGAAAAGACACTTGGTTGGATAATACACCACTAAGCGATCGATTTCCATCACTGTACGATGTAGCCAGATAAAAACAAATTACAGTGCAGGAAGCTTTTCATAGTTCTCCCTTAAATCTAACTTTTAGGAGGCCAATTATTGGGAACAAGTTAAATGATTGGAATAATATGATGATAAAGTTGGTCGATATTCGACTTCAGGATGAGCCAGATTCTTTTAAATGGAACTTACATGCAAGTGGTACTTTCTCAGTTCACTCCATGTATAACGCAATGTTGATGCAACCAAATTCCAATTTAAAAAACATGTGGAAGATCAAACTCCCATTAAAGATTAAAATTTTCTTATGGTACTTGGTAAAAGTAGTCATTTTGACCAAGGATAATCTAGTAAAGAGAAAATGGAAAGGAAGCTAGAAGTGTGTTTTCTGCAACCATGATGAAAACATCCATCACTTATTTTTTGAGTGTTATATAGCGAGTACTATTTGGCATGTTATCTTTATTGCCACTGGTGTCTCAAAACCGAACAATACTCTACATATTTCGGGAGGATGGTTTAGCACAATGGGAGTTAAAAATAAAAGACTAATCATCGTTGGCATGGCTGCTATATTTTGGTTAATATGGCTATGTCGCAATGATATTGTTTTTAACAAACAACCAATGGTGACTCTGATGCAGGTAATCTTTAGGGCAACATACTGGCTTCGCTCATGGAGGCTTTTGCAAAAAGCGGAACACAGGGAGGCAATCAGCAAAGTATGTCATTCTTTGGAGGCGTTACCATGAGCCTACTCGCGAAACATCGGTGGCCGCTACGGCATACGCTTTGTGGTTAGATGGCGAGTGCGGTTTTATTAGCTGTTTTTTCCTTATCGTGCATCTTTGATGCAAATTCTATAATAATGTACTTGGTGGCTATATGCATTTGGATGAAAAAAAACGGGAACTATCTTCTCCATTATCTAAAAAAAGTGTGTACTCTATTGTTTTATTTTCTTGTCGTTCAACTAGAAAGTTAGTTCATTTTTACACTACAGCCTTTGGCCTAACGATAGGAAAATAAAAATGGAAGGAGTAGTTAACACATGAAATCAGAACAAAAGGGTTATGTGAAATTGTTCTAGAAATTCCACGACACTAGTAGAAGTATGTACTAGTAGAAGTATTCTGCAAGAAAGAAAATACTAGTACAAGTCTATTTAGTTTTTAAAAACATACTCCCGAAAGAGTAGTTTTTTTATATATATAATTTTATCAATCATAGAGTATCTGTATGAACTGTCCTATAAATAATAATATAAGCCTCTGCGCAAGTGCCGAATCTACCACCACCACTACAAAAAGGGTCTCTACTTGAAGGGTCTATATACGCATGCAGTGGACTCGACTGCTCTCGTCTCGGGTCGTGCTCACCCATAGTTCGTTTACCGGTATACAAGTGGACTGTTTTGGCCCGACTGGGCCGGCCGTATCGATCGATTGATGGAGAGTGTTCGAATTTGTGTGGATGCCCGGCCATGTGAACTTGGGTTTCATTTTGAATTGATTGATTTCGTGCAAACCAGTGTTGAATTCACACCACCGCGGTCGACAAAGAGCAAACCTAGCGCGCCGCGCGCACAACGGTCACCGCGTACATATATACCTGGCCCCTGGCAGCCGCCGTCCAACGCCATTTCGCTACTGTTATCCTAGCTAGCCATCATCTCAGCCTCGCCGCGCCCCTCAAACCTCCGCCGCGCGCCGCCATGGCTGACAAGAAATACGTCGACGCCGACTGCGATTTCAGCAGCTACCTGAAGATGTCTGACCTGGGGTCGCACCTGCACTCCTCGTCATCCTCTGAACACGTGGTAGCTCATGACGCCGGGCAGCAGCAGCAGGTGCCGGCGGCGTTCGACTTCCTCTCGCTGATGACCCTGGGCGGTCACGTGCGGCCACCCGCTCATCAAGTCCAGGCGCCGACCATCAACGACGTCGCGAGGCACCAGCAGGCGCCGGCGGCGTTCCACCTCCTGTCGCGGACCCTGGGCGGTCACGTGCCGCCGGCCGCTCATCAATTCAAGGCGCGCCCGGCGCCGCACGTTGATGAACACCAGCAGGTTCCGGCGGCGTTCGACTTCCTGTCGCTGATGACCGTGGGCGGCCCGCACCATCGGATGCCGACGACGGCGGTAGACGTGTGCCCGAGGCAGATTCTGGCAGCCCCCGAGCAGGTGCAAGGATCCGGTGCCGGCGGCCCATCCATAACCAATGGTATGCATGATCGATCGTTATTTCAGTGTCCTCGGTCCTTGATGTCTGTCAGTTATAGCGCCATTAAACTTGCTGTAATATTTCTTGTCCACTTGTCAACAGAGAACCACAAGATCAGATATTTCACTGTACCTGACTCGAGCTCGGACCACCAAGGGCAGTTCCTTCACGCCATAATCGACGGCACGCACGTTGATGTGGATGGCGGCCATGCCCGGAGAGGCGAATCGCTATACCATGAGTAAGTGACTTGCTGAAGCCTGAGGAATTATATATATCACATTCTTTTAAAGACATTGATCCTATTAAATGATATGTTCTTCACAACAGTTAACTGTTTGATAACTTTTTCGCCAAAGAACAAAGTTAATCGTTAACTCCTTTAATTCTTGAAGCCTCTGTGAGCGCATGGGTGGGTGGCTGCACGAATTCACGACCAGCGGAGTGGAGACGACGACGATGAAGAATAACAGCAGGGGGCTGTCGTTGAAGGATACTTCGCCGCCTGGCTTTCTTGAGAGGAACAGCACGAACATTAGTGCACCACCACAGATGGATGGTGCGCAACAGGAGGTTCAAGTTGGTTTGCTGAACCAATCACAACCTGCCTCTCCTGTTTCATCAGATGAAACACAACCTGCCCCTGCTGCAAATAAAGGTGAGGAAGATATACGTATATGTACATGAGCAATTGTTCAGATTTCTTGGAGATATCTATTAAACCTTTGAGGTTGTAATTAATTACATATTGTTATTCCATGTTTAGGAGAGGAAGCAACCCCTGGCTCTTCGCAGCCGAATGCTGGTGGCGAAGCTTTCGACTGGACTGGATTCCATCCAGTAATTCTTGAATCTTCACTTGCGCCAGCATACGATGGAAGCACCAGTTCCACAATGTACCCAAGTGTGCTCACCAATATAGGAACGAGCGAAGTAAGATTCTCCATGCCGCCGCCACTCACGCATGCCGCACCAAAAATATCTAAAAAGGGAAGCGAAGATTCTACCGAAGATCCCGATTTATCATCTCCGTCATTCAGACGTCTTTGCAGGAAAGATGATACATTTCGCAAGCACGCTTGCAGAGTACGTGTTTGAAGTATATTTACATTTTACTAGCGCTTGATACTTGAAATATTTTCAAACTCGTGTCATCTTTTGGTCATTCTCTGTTGCCCATATGCAGATCAAGGAGCTCAGTAGGATCATTATAAAACTCGAGGACGCTGGCTCGGATAGAAAGTTTCTTATCAAGCAAAGAATTGAAATGTACAAGCAAGAGAAGGCCCTACTTTTTGCCATAATAAAAAAAGGCCTACTAGAGATGATGAGCAACATGAGTAACAGCAATGCTGGTCCTTCCGAACACTGACAAACGATATACGGTACGGTGCAGTTGGCCCTGTCATGGAGAATGAAAAACATTTATATATCTGTCTGAATGTGCCCCTGCTTTATGGAGACTACACTATTGTTGTGTCCTGGAGAATTTTGGACAAGGACTGTTGGCTATTCTATTGAAGAGAACGCCCTAATCAGTGGCGAATTGCAAGCACAAATCTATTCCCTTGAATTTGCCTTGGTTATCCATAAAGAAAACAAGAAATTTTCGTGTGTAGATCCAGAATGGCTACATTCAATCACGTAATCTTTGTTTTGGCATTTGTTAAATTCTTCTGTATCAGGACTCCATTAAAGAAATTATTATATATTTACATCGTGTGTAGCTACTCTATTTTATTTATGCAGAACTCCATTTTTTTATGGGTCCCTCCAGGATGTTACAATAGTTGAAACCGTTTGGCTGGCTGGGTTTTCGAAACACCGGAATACTGTGTTATTTATGGTCCAGTTTTCAAAACCGGAATATTGTGTTATTTACGGTCCAGCAACAACGTTCCAATGATGAGAAATGAGACACGCATCAATAAACAAACGTGTAGATACTTTTTTCTAATATGTGAATGGTACTGTCTATATCTATCTTGTTCAGATTCCTGGCAAATATAAGACTTCTCAACTCACCATAACACTTGGACTGTCACTGCCCCACCCCCAATAGTAAAAACTGAAAAGAGTATATTAGTTTTCAGGAAAAGAAAAATATGGCATAGATGTGTGTTACTTTACAAATGTCAAATATGGAATTCAATGACATTTTACTTACACAATAAAAACTATAAGAAAAATGTTACTCTATGTTGTTGTTGATAAGGTTACTAAATAAAAATTTCATCTCAATATGGCTGCTCATGGCGTTGAACTTTTGGTAGTACACTACACAATCCGTTCTCATATTTGTCTCATTGTGTTATTTAGGTCTAAATCGCAGTCATCTACCTCTCCCCATATGTCATTTCTACATCGACTACCGTACCGTCTGCCACCTCCAATCCTTTGGCCAACGAGCCACACACCTCGCGAATGCATAACCTTGATTTATATCAATGATATTTTCATAAATGTTCTAAAATATTGATTTATGATTAAATCAATGATGTGAAAAAAATGCATAACCCTCATTTTATCAGTAAATTTGATAATGGATGCTACATTTTTGTTATATGCATGCATGCCCCGTTATATATATGTCTCCGTTAGAGTCAATTATATCATGTCCTCGAGTTGGGACAACAAGAAACTGTTTTGGCTATTCAATTGAAGAGAGAGGCCCTATATGGTGGACAATAGAAAATCACAAATTTATCAGTTCTCGTGCCCAAGCTATAGCGCTATGGGTTGAAATCAAGACAATATGATAACTTAACACATCTGATTATTTTAGTACATAGCATAATATATAAATGAAAGATAATTAAGTTTAAAGACATAAAAACAATTTCTCTCCTTTTTTGCTCCTGTCATTAAAGATAATTATCTGTAGAACTGCAATGTTTTTCTGTCGGTCTCTACCTGTACTTTAATGTTACAATATAACTATTGGTCAAAATTAATACAGTATCTTTAAGAAGCACGTACTATATTTGCATGTTTCTCATAATACCGGAACATTTCATTATTGTAGGGTTCAACAAGAACGTTCCAATGATGAAACACATTGACTCTCACCATTCAGTTTTATTTCACATAGTTACATTTCTACACCCGTGCCATCGACAAGTGTGCTACCTGTCTTCTATTAACATCAGCTTTCCAAGTGGAGTTATTCTAAATTAGTGATAAAGGTTCCAAATTGACTACGTTAAACAAGTGATCTTAAATTAAAATGCATAACTCTTGATTTTGATTTATCAATAAGACGAATGATCAAAATTAATATTAAAAATCAATTGTGACAACCACAAAAATACAGAAAGGTAGTAGTAATTCGGTGTTCAGTTTTTCATGAAAAGGATTATAAAACGAAGGTCAAATATGACATTTAAAAGTCAACGATGTCAAGGATTTAAATTTGGAGAGAGTTTTGAGATGAATTAGAAGTTGTGAGCCACAAAACATGACATGTGAATCAATATTGACCAAGGGATCATCATGGAGTTTGCGTGCGCCTGAGTGCAACTGCATCAATTAACCTAGTCCTTATAATGAGTTTCACTTTATTTGTTACTAAGTGTGTCATGTCGTCTATATTAGTTTGAAACCATGAATTTAACAATCTCCCTCCAACATATAGTTTCATTTTGATATTTCATAGCATTTAATTCTATTAAGTGATTTATTGTCTACTACTTTCGTTTAGTTTATTGTTCACACATTTGATTTTTTACATGCTCATCTTATTTAAAAGAAAATTCAAATACGTAAAATTATTAGTCATGATTCAAATACTCTTAATGATAAATTAAATTATAACAAAATATATAATATTTATCATAATTTTTAAATAATACGAGTGGTCAAAGATCATGTTAAATGTTTGAAGTGCCAACAAAAAAAAGAGGTAGTATATGATAAAATTATATTGATGACATTTGCTGTAAGTGTCGTGCATGATGTTTCATGCCTAGACATTTGTGTACACCCAGTTCCATCCAAAACTTCGGCGTCCGGTATGAAACACTTTTCTTCCCTTCATAACTCTCTTGCCATGTGTAATATCGAAATTTGCCTATGTGGTGCCTCATTTGTTAAAAATGAAACCCATTGGAACCTTAGTGCTTAGTGGCAAGACAAATATAGACGTGGATCAATTAGTTTGGTCTAGTGTGGTTTTTTTAATAGAAATTTATTGTATCTTCTCTGTGTTATACAATTCTCGAAGTGTAAGTAAATCAGCTACATAACATTACAAAAAGTAGATTTGCAAAAATACAAAATTGCATAGTATTCATTTCGTTATCAAGTCAGCAGGAAAATATCAAAAACAACCCAACAATGCATTCGTCGTGCATCAGGTTATAAGTAATCCTGCCATCTGCAAACATCGTCATCAGTCGACCATAAAATATTTTCTTTATAGTCCATAGACACACCAAATAGGAGCAGAGAAAAGCAAATTTTTTTTTTTGAAACCAGAGAAAAGCAAATTAGAAACGCCTTGTCGCAGCAGTCCGCATGAAGATATTCATTCTCCTCACCCTCCTTTGCTACTCCATCACTGCCAGGAGAGGAGACTTGCAGCCTGACTGAACGATGAGCCCTTGACTCCTCAAACTGCTCAACTCTGAACTGAGCTGTGGGGGGCTGTTACAACATTTTTTTAAAAAAAAAAAAAAAATCCTTTGAGGTGAGACCTGACCCACTGGTTTACGGAATGATCTGGGTCCACAATGCGACTAACCAAAGCATGAAGGCCTTGTGCACCAGCGAAACACCACAGATGCTCCTCCTCCTTGAACTCTCTAAGCAACTCAGTCATGAACGGATTATGATTCTCAAAGAGTGTGGATTATATGCGCACGGGGACACGTACCCATACGGCCTCACAACCATCCAATGCTAAGGTGGCCAGAGATTCTTTCTCACCATAAGACTAGGTAATACAAATCATTGAAGTTAAAAACAGTAATCACCCTACTACTCTGTAGTAGTACTATACTACGCAATAGATGCGTGTAGATAGTGCGCATGTAGCAGGCTTTACATCAACTCATGGCGCTGGTGGCCAGGTGATGTCAGAAGTGGTGAGGATTGAAGTCAGTTTCGAGTTTTCAAATGACTTTTCTCCTAATCTTCAACTTCTTTGCAAAATACATTTAAATCATCACATTCCATGCAATTAATGTAACCAAAGAAGATCTCACATGAATATAAAATATTAGAATTTAAAATTAAATTATGTTTCCTTCATTTTTAAATTGTTATAGTTATTAACTTTAACTAATAACTTTAACCATTCATCTTATTTAAAAATTTTGTTTAAATATGTAAAATTAAAAGTCATGTCTCAAAAATCTTTAGTGATAAAGAGAGTCATAACAAAATATTTAGAATTTTTTATACTTTTTTAATAAGACAAACGGTCAGAGTCAATAACGACAACAATATTAAAAATGGAGGGAGTAAAAATTTCAAATTGTACAAATAATTTTTATTTACAGAAAAAATGGATAAACCAGTTGGAAAAATGAGATATACCAATGAATTTTTTTAAAAAAATACTTAATGAACAAATTAATATACTTAGTTTAATAAATACATTTATTTGTAAAATGTATAGAAATGTCGTTTCGACCTAGTGATATACGCTAGATTATAACTAATAAATGTATCTACCAAAACAAATACTATGTAACTAATGTCAAAAATCAGATGACGGCATCCCTCGCGAAGAGCGAAAAAGCACGGTTCTTGTCAACCAACTGAAAATGGTCTTGTCTGCCTTTTCCATTTGTCGTATACGAAACGAATATTTCAGCCTAGGTGGTTTAGCAAATCACGTAGTGTTTCTTTTCCACTAATACTAATTAAACGTACCTTTACAGGTGTCCAAATTTAGGCGGGTGTCCATGTATCCATGTGTCCATGAAGTATATATCGATTCTTCAAATACACAAGACCTTTTCTGACAGCACTATAATGAGCTTAGCATCAAATGCCAATGAATGAAGGGCTGTTAGCCAATGATAACAGTTTGAGCCGCTTGAAAATTCAAGCAATTTTCAGTAGAGTTCTGTATTTCCATTAAATTCCAAGTTTCAGCAAAGATTCAAAATGTGTAGTGAAGACTTCATAACAAAGGTAATGATTTTTGAATCCTAGTACACCTGTACGGGAGTACTTCTCATCAAGAAAGTTTCAAACCTCAACATTTAAATCTATGAATTTCAAAGCATATAAAAAAACTGATTGTTCTTCATACAAGCTTCATTTTCAATGAATTCTTGGTTTAACTTGTATTTTCATGCTTAACATAAGAATGCGACATCTTGTGGATCAGAAAAAGGTAAAGAGAAAGAGTATAAATATTGTAAAAATTATTCTGTCACAGTTAGCTGTAACTTTGTGTTTACTTAAATAAGTAGTTCTCCTACATGTTTGAGAAAAAAATAAAGTTTAACAATTAAAATTTATTTGATAGCATTCAGAATTATCCCAGCTAAAAAATAGCAGGTTGCCATGCTCGTAGCTGTGTTGCCATAATTTTATGCAATCACTTACTGCCTGAAGTCTAGAAAGGCTATTGTAGGCTATTTAAATCACTGAATCAAGTTTTAAGCTCTTGTTCTCTAGCCACTAAAAAGCTTTAGCTGTTGTTGTACAGGATTGCTCACAAAAATAAGGCGGCACTGGTTTTGCAACCCTAAAGTAAGCTAACACTAAGATAGCATGCAATGGATAATAACTTTATATCTCACAAATAAGTATGATATAAAAATTATTCATTTTTATTTTAACTATTTGAACATATATTCGAAGGTCCATCGACGTATAAAATTTATTCATTTCTCTTCTTAGCGATAACCAAATTAGAATCAGAGAATCAAAGTCGCCCTAGAAAAGATAACATTAGGATCACAACATAGCTTGTATAATCCTACTTCAGCTGAACTGATATAACTGAATTGGACTATTAGAGTTATTTCAGTATTTTGTTATATACCCCCTCGGTCCCCTTTTATATGATGTTTGAGCTTTTGCCACGGAGATTAACAAAGGGAGAATAAGATAGGTGCATAGAAAACAAGAAAAGAGAGATAGAGATGGAGATGTATTGGGAAGAAAGGTGTGCCGGAAAACGAGAACGACAAATATTTGAGGTCAAATAATTGATGCTAGAATGCCACTTAAAAGGGGACGGAGGGAGTGTAATTTTCCTTTTAATAAAAAAGACTGCAAGGAAACATAATTAATCAAAACCCCAATAATCTCATGTATTGAGAGGATCATGTTTTATCCTTGCATAATTTTTCCCTCAAATAATCTCACTTCAAAGTTATAGCAACATAATAGTATAACAAAGATTTTCTTTCTGCTGATGTAATTTTTATTAGATACTCATATGTAAGTGCCTGAACTATAATAAGGATCAATAATGAAATGGCTGAATAATTTTATTACTTATTTTCATCACAAATTTCATAGCAAAAGAAATAAAGCCATTAAATTTTCTGAATATGGTCCAATTATCACATTACTCATCCCAAAGCACTCTCTAATGTAAGCAGTGATGGAACCTTACAGCCTTCAGAGAAACGCTATTGCATGAACAGTATCTAAACTTCTAATGTGCTGCCTCAACCTCAGAATCCTTGCTCATAAGCAGTCATCATTCATAAAAATATTGCACTGATTAATTGTAATATAAAAGAAATGAAATTCTATAAAAAGGGCGTAAATAAAAAAGGCGTACCCAGTGCCGAAGGCTCCCACATATTGTGGGGTCTTGGAAAGGGTTTTTTTTAGACAGTCTTTCCCATACATTCACAGAGAGGTTGATTATTTCTTAGAAAAGGAAGTCTACCAGTCTATGACATAAGCAAATGAAAGAGGCTGTACAAACCTGCATAAGTTTGTTTTGCTAAACTGTTTCAATGTCTGCAGAAAGTGTTCTACGGTATTTCAACACTTTTGTTTATTGCATTTGAAGAACTGAAGCAATAGTCTATGTACTTCTCCATAGTTTTGAGCACAAGTAAGTTGTGTTTTTATCCATTGAGGCAACTTGTCTGTTGGGGATGAGAAACTCATGCTTGATGAAGTGTGTGCATAACGGGAGTCAACCAATAGCATTGCAGCATAATCATTTATATGCCTGATTGCTCTGCCTGCAGCCAAATCGTATTATATCCATGAAATTATGCCAAGAATGGTAAGACATAGTGTTAAACATCTAAGTAAAGCACTTACCAATGGATTGATTCACAGCTTTCATGCACAAGTTCTCATAGTATTCTCTGCCACCTTTGTTGCACTTTCTTAACACATCATAGCCAGGCTGAACTTCACATTCATCATCATAGTTTCTACTTGACACTTCCTTATCTATAACTGAAAATGGGCTTGAAATAGTTTCCATATGCTTTATCGTCTCTATCAGCTCAACATCAGATGGACTTGGATAAGGCAATCCAACCATAACAACACATCGACCCATCCCGTCGCTGAAGTTTATGCCTTCAGAAATTTTACCACCGACAATAGCTAATAGAAGTGCCCCATTCAAGCCTGTTTGTTGACAACTTACACTGCACGATTGAATTGCAGCCTTGTATCTGCTGAGGATACCATCTACATCAGCACTGTTTTTTGGCTCTCTGAAAACATGCTTCTTCCTAGAAATCCTGGAAATTGTGCCTGCAGCCACCCATGCATCATACACAAGCTTTTCATACTCATATGAGGCAAAAAACACAACAACTCCCTCAGGCACAATAGTCACAATATTGCAAAGGAACCGTCCAAGTTCTTCAATCTGAACACATAGGAAAACAGGTTAGGCAGAAACCAAGAAATGCTTTTGAATGCACTCTAGATCTCGGTCAGCACAATTGTCATGCGCCAAGGTAAAAAGGGGCACAGGAGCCACAGGAGGAGGCTAATAGCTGAAGCAGAACGTACTGCACAGCAGGGCAGTGAAGCCACCATAGGACAACTCAAGGACGAGCTGTCTTCAGGGAGTGGTGTAATATTGTGATGTGCAGGCCACAACATTGGAGATATTGACATGTCATCTAGATTAGATAAATATTAATTAGTAGAAATAGTTGCTAGTTTGTTGGTTGGGTTAGTTGCTCGTTGTCTCCAGCTACAAAGGCAGCTGTGAGACTGATAGAAGAGTAACCTATAAAGAAGAGTCCTCTTCATCTCCCATGGGCTGAGGCCCTGGTAACGTGCCCTAACAATTATGCTGCATGACAAGTGCAATAAAAAAAAACAATAAAAAGAAGAGGCAGATTAACATGGATTTAAACAACAGAAACAAACCTTATTCCTGGTATGAATATAATAGTTGTTTCCAAACAGAAAATGAAATAACCACATGCATTCAAAACTGGTGAAACAATGGAATAGTATGAATAAAAGGAGCACAACTATGCAAGAACAATATGTGGAGACATTTTGGAATTTTTACGCAAATTTATGCAATACTCAGATTCCTTCCTGCAGACAAGTCAACTAAACTACTAATGTAATACCTTACCTGCCTTCTAATGGGAAAAAAGAAGGTAACATCTGCCCTGAAACTACCATTTCAAATATTTTAAAGATTGATGTTAATAGGAAAGCAGATTTTCAAACTGCAAGTTATTACATAGATTTATAGTTCACCATATGCTAAATCTTGGTTGTTGTCGTTGTAGTTCACCATATGCTAGGCTACTGCATCAGAAAAAAGAAAAAACAGTGAGAGAACTCTACTTATAAAGTACGAAGTGCGAACCATGGCAGGAGAGGTCCTTGACTTGTAGCTGAAATCAAATGGCATGCCAGAGGGTCCACGTGTAACTGATATTGGAAGAATGCTCTCAGGACTGACAATATGGTTACATGTGAAGAATTTGATCTCTCTTTGCAGTAAGCTTGGGCACAAGCGCAACCTAGTTTCTTCGATAGGCTGGAGGGTTCCACCAGCCAAAATTACAGCATGTGCATCACATGCAACCTGGACCACGAAAGAAAACAACATTAACCACTAACAAAAATATATTTTACCAAGCAACAACAAAAGCAAGGCTCATAGTACCTCAGAAAATATCTTTTCTGCAGATAGCATCACAAATTTAAGATATCCTTCTTCAGTTTGTTCACAGAGGCTTTGCTTCGCAACTATGATTCTGCCATCGTCATTGCAATTCACTAGGGAGCGTAGAAAATCCGCCAATGCTTGAAAACTTGCTACACTGCTTCCTTCATAATGTTCCTGCTGGAGATCAGACTGCTTTGCACCATCCTTGGTGCCAGTTAATTTGTTGGCATATCCACTAACCTGAAACAAAAGAAGTCAAACAACCAAGAATATGATTATTGAATGAATCACACTGGAAGAAACTTGTCACCTTGTGAATTATATTGCTTTCTTTCACGTACTGGCAAAGCTTTATGATGTTTATGTTATCAATGTCAAGGGAAAACAAGAATTGGTTTATAGTCATAGAAGTCATAACACAGCCACTGTCTTGGTCATTTATCAAAATCCGCAGAAATGACCGTGTTAAAATTGTCAAAGTCTGGATGTATCTTCGATTTCCAGCTCCCAAAATATTGACAAATCGATCAAGATATGCCTCAAGTTGAGAAAGAACTGCATTCAACTAGCCATATGAAATGAGAACAAGAATCAGCTAGTGAGTTTATGATACAAATACACGAATCCTAGAATATGTTTGTTTTCTGAACATCAAGGCTACCAGACTTGTAAACATCTCAAATAGCCATTTTCAAAGTAATGACTATTGAACTTTCCTTTCAAAAGAAATGTTACCACAGAATATGAACTAGACACAATCATAATTAAGATATAATCTTGTGCCATGTAACCCAATAGACAAGCCAAGTTAACCTCACAGCTACAGGGTCTCTTCAGTAAGGACCCTTTATACACAAACATTGCTGAATGTGAAGTTAAGGATAAAAATTATGAAAGATGTACAATAGGTTTTTCAAAAACCTTATTGTGAGAAATGAAAGGCAATGACTCAGAAATTGATAAAAATATGCATATAGAAAGCTTAGAGCAAAAAAATATCTTTGCCAGAATGTTTCGCAAAGGTGAATTAAGAGGGAGAGAAACCTGAGAAGACATGATCTTTGAGTTGTACATGCTAGTCAGGGAATCTGCTAAGTTGTGGGCCTCATCTATGATGACAACGCTGTTACTTAAATTAATACCAAGTGATTCTCTAGCAGACTTCAGTAATAAAGATTGGTAAGGAAGGACTACAAGGTCAGCTGAGCGGACCAAGCTGCGCGAGCCATAGTACGGACAGGTTCCAATCATCCTTCCTATCTCGGCCAAATCCTCAATGTCCAATGCACCTTGGTCTAATACTTCACTCCTGAACTCTTTCTGTAAACTTCTATTCCTTAACATTGGGCAGCCACAAGAGGTCTTTGGTTGGCTCACCTTTTTTCTTTCACCCTCAACCTGCATTTTTTATGACCCTTAAATGAACTAGTAGTAATGAATAATGAAAGAATGGAGAATTGCAGCTTACAAGCGCATGGAGATCTCAAGCAAGCACAAATATGACAACCAACATCGAAAACTTCAATCCATTTTTAATGTTAAAATGTTCCAACAAATAATCAAATAATCAAGTAAAAATAGGTTCTTGAGGTCATGAAACAACACGAAGCCACTTAAGTATAGCAACATTTAAGAAGAAAATTAGATATGGCATCAGAAATGAAAGTAGGAGATAACATCCATCCGTTTGTTGTTTAGATAATGTGCATCCATCCATTTAAATCTTCCAAACAAATTACTTACAATCTAAAGACAATTGATCTTAGATCAGCAAACCTTGATTTTGCTGTTCTTCTTGTTCTTTTGCATTTCCAAGCACCTCTCATTAATCCGGTTCACGCTGCGCAGCTTCAGAACATCTGCAGGCATGCTAAGGCATTAGTCAACAAATTGCACATACTGACAGAGGTAGTCTAAAGTACTGCAGCATGTTTAACAGATATGCTCACCCTTGTTGATGCAGAGGTTCTTCCTAGACCCCAAGCACACAGTCCTCAGCCGGCCAGCAAACTCCGTTCTCTTGAGCTCCTCGACAAACTGTGAGAGCTGTGAGTGCGTGCGGCTCGTGAAGTAAACCTTGGGCGTCACCTCCTCTTCCTCCGCAGCCTCTTCCTCGTCCTCGCTGCTGCTGCTGCTACCACCGTGTGTTCTCTTCCCCGGACCCCTCCTCGCGCCACCTTCGTCATCGCTCTCATACTCCTCCAGCAAGAACTCACCATCGTCGCCGTCGCCACATTCCTCCCCAAAGCCGTCCGATTTGACGAAACCAGTCGTTTTCCTCACAGCGGGAGGTTTCTTCTTCCTGCCCTTCTTCTCAGGCGGCAGCGAAAGCGGAGTGAAATCGCGCATCCAATCGGGCTCATCGTCTTCTCTAAGGCCATCGGCGTCCCTGGGCTGGGCCCGCGCCGGGTTGGCGGCGGCGGTGCGGTGGTCGACGAGCCACTGGAGCGCGCTGCAGATGATGCTAAGCGTCTTGCCGGTACCTGCAGGGGAAGAAATCAACGCCGCGAAGTTGGTAGGGTTTGTAGGGCGGCGGCGGTGAGGGAGGGGGAAATGGCAGTTGCTAACTCACCGGTGGGGCTCTCGAGGAGGGCGAGGGATCCGGGGCCGGAGGAGAGGGCGGCGTAGAGGAAGGACATGAAGTCCCTCTGAATCGGGTACGGCGAGAACGGGAACGCCGGGAAATCCTGCCGCTGCGGCTGCGGCGGCGGAGGCGCCGGCATTTCGTCGAGCGGGAGGCGGGAGAGAGTTTCCCGCGCGGCTGGACAACTTTTTCTTTTTTTAGGAGCGCACTTTATTGATTATGAAACAAAGTTACGTCGTTGACCAGGTGCTCAAGCAAAAATCTATGAGGCTCATTGACCTAAATATAATTTGTTTGACTAACACTAGCTATACTAGCGAACTCGTGAGCAATCTGGTTTTTATCTCCCTATTACAATGTTCAATTGAAATAGTACTAAAAAGGGTCCAGAGTGCCATACAATCGTCAAAGATCGCTGGTCCCGTCGATGCTGAAAATCCTCCGCCTACTATTGTTTCAACGACAGTCGTACAATCCATTTGTACAATGAATCTATTAGATCCGATTTGTTCTGCCAGCAACAGACTATCTTTCAACGCGTACGCCTTAGCCATCAGAGCACCAATCATACTGGGATTATATCTATTCATGGCTGCCACAAAATTACCTCTGGAATCGCTTATGATGACGGCCGTGCTTCCCGTTCCAGTCGAGAGCATACAGCTAGCATCAATGTTTATCATCAGTTTCCGTTCGGGCGGCTTCCTCCATTGTTGCATTCTTCAACAATCCTTATTTGTAGCACTTCTATAATTTGACACCAAGGTTGCTATAGACATAGCCGATCTTGTTACTGCCTGAACATTTTTCATATAGACCTTTTTCCTTCGTTCCCACCATAGGTACCATCCACCAGTGAGGATAATCTTAGCAAAGCCGACATCATTCAGAGCAGCAGATTTGTTATCTGATATTATTACTTCTTCCAATAGAACTGAACCAGAGTGGTTCAGCTCCTGTATCTCATCCAGCTTATCTAGAACTCCAAACTGTTGCCACACCGCTTTTGACCTGCTGCAAGTAAAGAATATATGCTTGATGTCTTCACATCTGTTTTCACACATTGGGCAGTTGCTAACATTTCTAGCATGTCTATTTGCCATGATTCCATGACAAGGAATTAGGCCCAGGAGAGCTCTCCATCCAAAAACTTTTATTTTCCCTGGCAGCTACAGCTTCCATAGCTTTGACCAAACTTCAACATCTCCTACTCCTCCTGTCATATATCCCGGTATGCTTGACCCAAACTTGTACTGCCATTGACAATGATAAGCTGACCTGACAGTGAACAATCCATTGCGATTGTGACTACATCATCTCTTCCAGCTGTTAGCGGACTTTCTAGAATTCGTTGCACATCCACCGGCCAAAACAGATCAATCTGGACTCGTCGGTACAACCTGCCTGCCGTGTGCGAACTGCGGAGAGTAGAGAAGGAATTGGGTTCAGTTTGGGTCGAGCCCAACTCGCAAAAGTACAATTTACTTCCCTCATTTTTTTTACTTCGATCATCTTCTTTTATGTTATTAAATTAACTAACCGTACTCACCGAACTCATAAACCCGTCTATTTTACCTCCCTCGATTGTTTTGTGTCCGATTTTATCTGGTACTGTCAGGCGCGACATCTACCATGGCACTTGATATAAATAGTTAAATTTAAAATTTAATATATGAGAATTATAATAAAATATGTAAAAAAATTAGATGAAAAATGAAAAATTTTGGTGGAAAAATTTGATAAAAGCAATCACATTTGATTGAGAGGAAAAATGATGGAAATTCATATAGCAGTACATTCCATCATTTTTTGTCAGGTACGTATGATTATTTTTATGAGCCTTTTTTACCAAAATTTTTTTATGTTTCATGTAGTATTTTAACATATTTTTATTTTTATTTACCAATTTTTAAAAAGATTTGCCATGTCATCAAGTGTCACGTCAGTTAACAAGTGCCACGTCGAACAAATGGGTTTGTGAGTTCAGGAAGTAAGGTTGCCGGATTTTGTAGTTAAAGGAGGCAAATAGATCAGAGGCAACAGTTGAGAGAGGTAAATTGGACTTTTCTCTATTACACAAGTAAGTTGGTAAAAGCCTAGATAATTCAATAAACTAATCTTTTATTCAGTTTACATTAAAACTATGCTATTTGATTTAATTTACCTCCATATAGATTTTATATTTTATTTCTTTATTCACATGGGTCTTAGTTAGCATTTTATGACATGATAGCATGCATCCTATTTTTCACAATTAATATATGGAAAACATATTTTTATAGTACACATACAAAATTATATAAAAGTATAATGAGCAATTCATAATACATTTTTTGACATACCTCGTGATGTCCACTATGACCTTATAAAATTGAAAATTAAATTCAATTTTTTCTGGACAAAAAAGAGGATTTATTGCAGCAAGAGGTAAATTGAATGGAATAAGGAAAACTCTTATGTAACATTACAATTTTGCAATGAATCCAATATGTATCCTAATTGTCAGTGACTCACGTGTGTCCCATGTGTCAGTGCATATAACTGTCAAATAAATGATTCCATAAAATTGCAATGTCACTTAAGGGTTTTCCTCCAAAATCAAATGGTTTCATTTGGGCTGACGAGGATCTTGCGCCGGAGGAACATGCAGGCTGTAGCGCACTTGAGGAGGGTGACCGCATCTGAGGGAAAAATAATTCTCTGCAGCAGTCCTGTAAACCACCTGGTTTACAGCCCTGTCTTGATTTGAGGGCACGTGTCAACTTAACGGAATCTCAAAGCGCTCCCAGGTTTCAGCCGAGTGAACAACGGCCCATCGAGTCGAGACCAAGGAGTTAAATCGGCTTCCCCAAAACATCGGCTTCCTCGTCAAGCTCTGAGTGAAACCAACGGCTCGCGATAATAAAAAGAACTCCGACGATCCTAGTCAACGCCGGCGACTCCGTCCATCCATGATTCCCTCACCCTCACCCCCACGTCCAGCAAAATGAGAAGCGAGAAGCCCGACATCATGCCGAAGCAGTTCCTCCGTCTCCTTCTGGTGCAAATCCGGCTGAGGAGCCGTCGATCTCGCATCGACACGCAAGGCCGTCGTGCCCACGCGGCGCCGCAAGGTTCACGACGGGTTGGTTGCCCGAAGGGTAAAAATCGAGGGCCACCATGAGCGGCAGGCCGGCAGCAAGCGCAGGAGGTCACCTCCAACTCCACGCGAGCGATACGAAATCTCCAATCGGAAGACCAGCATTCCATCTTGATCCACCAGCAACTAGCAGCTCCGATTTACGGCAAGGCAATGTTGGAAGATTTGTATCTACGTATATATCTGTACCATGTTTATCTCTTAGTTTGGTATATACAGTAGTATCCTAACTACTTACGTCTATTGTAATCTCTTCGATATACATCTACCTGACTATATAATAGACACCTGGCTACCTAATTTGATATGCCTTTCAATTACTTTCACATGGTAATCAGAGCCTAGAATATCCATACAGATTTTTTTCCCTCTTCCATGGCGTCCAGTAGCTCCAGCACCACCCCACCTGCCGTCTCACCTTTGTCAATCTCCCTGATATCTACTCTCCTCGCCCATCCCACTGCTGAAAAAACTCACCCGTGATAACTTCACGATCTGGCAAGCCCAGGTCCTCCCTTGCCGTCCATAGTGCACAGCTGATGGATGTCCTACAGGGCATCGATGTTGCGCCGCCTGCTATTCTTTTCATCGAAGATCCGTCCGACAAGATCAAGACGGTGCCTGAGCCCAACCCCGCATATGCGACTTGGGTGGCGCAGGATCAACTTCTTCTCGGCTACCTCAACAATTCCATGTCCAAAGAAGTGTTATCTCAGGTCGCTCGTTGTGTGATGTCGGCCCAGGTTTGGGCTGCTGTTTGAGATATGTTTTCGTCGCACTCCCGTTCGCAGATTGTTCACCTGCGGCCTACTACACCCTGATGACAGGGTTTGCTGATGACCTTGCTACGGCAGGCAAGAAGATCGACACCGACGATCTCATCTCCTACATCCTCTCCGGTCTTGACGCAGAGTTCAATGCGTTCATTGAGAACATCTGTGGCAGGACAAGTGCCGTCTCCCTGACTGACTTGTACGCTCAACTACTTACCGCTGAAGCTCGCATTGAGCGACAGAAGGAGGCGCAAAAATTCATGATGGCCAATGCTGCTTCTCGGGGCAGTGGTCGTGGTGGTGGCCGCGGTGCTCCGACTGGACGTGGAGGGCGCTCCGATTCTGGCAATGGTCGTGGTCGGGGAGGCCGTGGTGGCTTCAGTGGCACACGTCCTGTGTGTCAGCTTTGCCAAAAGGTGGGACACACCATGCAGCGCTGCTACAAGCATTTTGACGCTAGCTTCACCGGGGAAGATAGATCGAGTTGCTGCTAATGTGTCCTCCTACTCGGTTGATACAAACTGGTATGCGGACTCTGGATCTACTGATCATCTTACTGCAGATCTTGATCGCTTAACCACGAGGGACAGGTACACTGGTCAGGAACAGATTCGATCTGCTAATGGTTCAGGTATGGCGATTAGTCATATAGGTCATGCCACTCTTCATACACCTTCTCGTAATCTTCATCTTAATAATGTGCTTCATGTTCCTAGTACTGTGAAAAATCTTGTTTCTGTCCATCGTTTCACCAAAGATAATAATGTGTTTCTTGAATTACATCTGTGGTTTTCTCTTGTCAAGGATCGGGAGTCCAAGAAAATCCTCTTTCGGGGCCAATGTGAGCGCGGTCTCTACCCCCTACCTTCAGCCGAGGTGGTGGACTCCTCCAAGCAGGCTCTTATGGCCGTCAAACCTTCCTTGGTGTCCTGGCATGGCCGCTTGGGTCATCCTTCATCAGACATTGTCAGGAGAGTAGTTAGCACCAATAATTTGCCTCATCGCGTAGAAGTCGTTGAACAGTCAGTGTGATGCTTGCATGCAAGCTAAGAGTCGTCAACTTCCCTTTCATAGATCTTTGCATTACTCAAAATTTCCTTTAGAGCTTATTCATTCAGATGTATGGGGCCCTACCCCCACCTCAGTTGGTCGTAAGAATTATTATGTTTCTTTTATTGAAGATTATAGCAAGTATGTTTGGATTTATCTTATAAAGCACAAATCTGAGGTTTTTGAATGCTTTCGTCAATTTCAACAACTTGTTGAACGTGCTTTTGGACACAAAATCTTAACTGTCCAAATTGACTGGGTGGTGAATATCAAAAACTTAGTCCGTCTTTTTTCTCAAATGGGTATCGCGCATCATATCTCTTGCCCCCATACACATCAGCAAAATGGTGTTGCCAAGCATAAACACCGTCACATAGTCGAAGTTGGTCTTTCTCTTCTTGCCCAAGCATCTATGCCTCTCAAGTTTTGGTGTGAGGCCTTTTCCACAACCGTTCATTTAATTAATCGTCTCCCTTCCAAAGTGCTTAATTATTCTACACACTTGAGATGATCTCGGGTAACACCCCTGATTACTCGCTTCTTCGCGTTTTTGGCTGTGCATGTTGGCCTAATCTTCGCCCCTACAATTCTAAGAAGCTCTATTTCCGTTCTAAACAGTGCGTCTTTCTTGGATACACTGATCATCATAAGGGCTATTAGTGTCTAGATGTAGCTGCAGGGCGTGTTTATATCTCCCGTGATGTCACCTTTGATGAGCACGTTTTTCCTTTCTCTAAACTTCATCCCAATGCTGGAACACAACTACGTGCTGAAGTTTCTCTCCTTGATCCAACGTTGCTCCAAGGTAAAAGTGGCTTTGATCTTTTGACTAATCCCTCTAACCGTGCTATTGAGTTTGCTCCTATGCAGGTTGACTCTATCCCTGGTGTGCGCTCAGCTATCTCTGAACGCAACCAGCAACTAAGGCGGTTGATTCAAGCTGAGTTGCTCCCGGATTCGGCGGGTGCAGAAAATCCAGGCATCAATCCCGGAACTAGTTCGCCTGCACAACCATCAGCAGAATCCACCTCGGATCAGCCGTCTACTGCCCCGACCACGCCACGTGCGGCTTCACCATCGGCTCCCACCTCGCCGTCCAACACTACTGCATGCAGTGTGTGTCCACATGCTGCCGACCAGTCGATTCCTCCGGCATCGACGCCCATGCAGTGCCCACAAAATCCTTCAACATCTTCTATGGAACTGGGATTTGCAGCAGCCTCTCCAGCACTGGTGCCATCACCACATGTATCTACTCCTAGCTCGACTCCACCGCCACCCCCTCCTCCAGTCCAAGCACGGACACGACTTCAGGCTGGTATACGACGACCCAAGGTACGGACGGATGGCACTGTTCTGTTGATCCTCGCGTGTAACTGTGAGGAGTAGAAGCCTAATACCCTCCAAGAAGCCCTTGCTAATTCTCGACGGAAACGTGCTATGGATGATGAGTTTTCTGCTCTTCTAAAGAACAAGACATGGCACTTGGTTCCTGCACCCAAGGGGAGTAATCTCATCGATTGTAAATGAGTTTTCAAAATTAAACGCAAGGCCGATGGCTCCATTGATCGGTACAAGGCACGTCTTATTGCAAAAGGCTTGAAGCAACGATACGGAATTGACTATGAAGATACTTTCAGTCCTGTTGTCAAGGCGGCTACGATTTGGATTATTCTCTCCATAGGTGTTTCTCGCGGCTGGCACTTGCATCAACTTGATGTCCAGAATGCATTTTTGCATGTGGTTCTTGAGGAAGAGGTGTACATGAAACAACCTCCGGGTTATGTTGAACCTCGTGCTCCTAACCTGGTTTGCAAATTGGACAATGCACTTTATGTTTAAAGCAGGCCCCTCGTGCTTGTTATTCTAGATTGAGTGCTAAACTTTATCAACTTGGATTCACATCCTCAAAAGTTGATACATCTCTATTCATCTTCTGCCAGGGTGATGTCACTATTTACTTATATATGTTGCTGATATCATTGTTATCAGTTCATATGCGGCTGTCGTTGATCGCCTGTTGAACAATCTGCGGGATGAGTTTGCTCTTAAGGACCTTGGGCCCTTGCGTTACTTCTTGGGTATTGAGGTATCACCAGTTTCGAATGGCATCCATCTGTCACAAACAAAGTATACCTCTAACATTATTGCTCGAGCAGGTATGGCACAATGCAAGCCAATTGATACTCCTATGACTACTTCTGAGAAGATTTCCTTGCACCATGGTGACTTACTTAGTGCTGAAGAAGCCACACATTACAGCAGTATTGTGGGTGCTCTCCAATATCTCACACTTACTCTACCGGATTTTTTTTTCGGTTAATAAAGTGTGCCAGTTTCTTCATGCTTTGACCTCTGTTCATTGGACGGCTGTCAAACGGATTCTCCGTTATCTTCAGGGAACACCCTCTCTTGGTGTGAAGATTAGTCGCTCGAGCTCCATGTTGCAGAGTGCTTTCTCCGATGGTAACTGAGCTGGCTGCTTCGATGATCGTCGCTCCACTGGTGGTTTCATTGTCTTCCTTGGCCCCAACTTGATTTCTTGGAGTGCGCGGAAGCAACCTACTGTTTCACGGTCTTCTACTGAAGCTGAGTATAAAGCCCTTGCGAACACCACTGCCGAGCTCATGTGGGTGCAGTCTGTTCTCCGTGAACTCGGCGTTGTACTCCCTCGACCTCCTTGTCTTTGGTGTAATAACCTTGGTGCTACGTACCTATCTGCTAATCCTAGGTTTCATGGTCATACAAAGCATATCGAGGTTGATTTTCATTTCATCAGAGAACGGGTTGCTCAAAAACAACTTGACATACGATTTATTCCGCCTGAGGATCAGCTTGCTGATGGCTTTACTAAGCCAATAACTTTCAGGCGTCTTCGCGATCTTCTACACAATCTCAACCTTTGCTCGTTGTGATTGAAGGGGAGTGTTGGAAGATTTGTATCTATGTATCTATCTGTACCATGTTTATCTCTTAGTTTGGTACATACGGTAGTATCCTAACTACTTACGTCTGTTGTAATCTCTTCAATGTACATCTACCTGACTATATAATAGACACCTGGCTACCTAATTTGATATGCCTTTCAGTTACTTTCACAGGCAAAGCGGTGGAAGACGGGCGCAGCAGCCACGAATGCGCGTGTGCTCCTACTGGTTGACACCCAACGTACTTCTCTTCGCATGGAGGAAGCTGAGCCGTCGGGTGTGCGCTGGGCTCGATTGGTGGATGGCTGGCTCCATGTGAGTTAAAGCGTGCGCTAGCCTGGCAGTTTGAGGAGGGCTGCTCTGAGATTCCATCCAGTACACGTGGCGTTGATCTAGACAGGGCTGTAAACCAATTGATTTACAGCCTTCATGAATAGAATTTCTTTCTGCATCTGTGAGAGTAATACTGTGAACAGAGGGAGTAACTACTAAGTACACTGGAATTATAGAAAAAGACCGGTCATCTTGAAGAAAATCGTCCTGTGCTTTACCCTATTTTTTCCTTCGTATGAGTTTGAGATTCAAATATGAAAGAGAAAGTAAACGAAAATCCTTGTTTCATAATGAACGTACGACTCAATCCCCACTCTGTACAAGTAGTATTACAACTAGTTAACGGTATACTTATTGTTGTGACCGATCAAAATCTTGTCTCCTCTCTATACCACCACCAAACAAGAACCAGGTACTGCAAACTCTGTTTCTGTTGCAACATAAGAACGCAAGACCAGGCCGCGTCATATTCCACAACAGGCATTCAACGTGAACTCAGCGACCTCGGCGTGCAATCCAGCTCGGGTTTCTACTTGTGTTGCTGCTGCGCGTGGCCGGTCTCAATGTCTTTGCTGTGGCCACCCCCGCTTCCGTCGTCTCCATCGCAGCAGGAGCTCTCGTGCAGCTCCATGATGGGCTTGACCTTGCGCTCCGTGATGGCGATGGAGATGTCGTTGGGGAAGAGGTTCCTTAGCACGAGCGCCTGCACGAGTGTGGTGGCGAAGAGCGCGGTGACGGTGAGCGCGGAGACGACCGAGAGCGCGACGCAGAGCGCCTTGGTGAAGGCGTTGTCGACGGCGGTGGAGTAGCGGATGGAGGCGATGGCGGCGCCGGTCATGGGGAACGTGTACGCCCACCAGGCTAGCGAGAACCTGAACCCGCGGAAGAAGTTGATGCGCACGGCCAGCGACGCGTACAGGAACATGGCGATGAAGTATGCGAGCCGGGAGCCGAGTCCGAAGTCTCCCGTGATCTTGGCCCACGCCATGGAGGCCACGCTGGGCGCCGCCACGAAGAGGAAGAAGACTGGGTGGAGCTCCTTGGGCAGCGTCTCGTTGGTGGGGAGCCGCTGGTACAGCGTCACGAAGAGCACGGAGTAGTGCGCGAGCCCGACGGCGAAGAAGAAGACGGGGCCTTCCTTGAGCCCCATGGACGCGCCCAGCAGCGCGCCGACGAAGTTGCCGACGACGGACAGGTGGTTGGACGGGTTGGCCACCTTGGACAGCCGCCGCTGCCCGCCCGACATCCACTGCCCATAGATCTTGAGTTCCAGGACCAGCACGGGCGCCATGAGCGCGTACCACAGCCACCGCGGCAATGGCTCCGCGACCACCGAGGGCGGCACGCCGATGACCAGGAACAGACACGCGATCCACGGCGCGAAGAAGAAGTTGACGCGGATCGGGTGGTAGTACTCGCGCCGCACCGCCTCGAAGAAGAAGACGAGCTTGAGCGCGTAGGTCGCCGCGATGGCGCACATGAGCGCCACCGACACGCACCAGAGGACCAGGTTCACCGCGGCGCTCACGTGCAGGAACGACGTCGGCGCGGACGTCGAGACGTTCTTCCACAGGATGGCCTGGCTGCTCACGCCCAGGACGATACCGAACGCGGACACCGGGAACCGGAGCAGGAACGGCCACGTCTTGTCCGACGGCAGCACGAGGTCCTCCGACGACTTGAGTTTGTCCAGCTCGGGGCCTTCCAACGCGGCGAAGAAGCGGTCCACCTTGGGCATGGACGTCGAGCGCTGTCCGCCGCCGCCGCCGATGGCGTCGCTGCCGCAACCGCCGCCGACGCCGTCCACGTCCTCGTCCTCCGGGACCGACACCGGCGCGCCGGCCAGGTGTGTCAGCTGCCGCTCCAGCTTCCCGGAGAACGTCTTGAACGAGTCGAACCGTCTGTCGCGGCTCGTCAGGGCCCTCCCGCGGCCGCCGGCTGCTTCAGCTCGCGCCGGCGGATGCCCGGCGCCGGGCATCGGCTGCGACCGGAACACCACCTTGGCCGGCTGCTCAAACCGCACGCCGTTGCTGCTGCCCTTGTCCAGAGGCGGCGAGCCCTGCTCGCGCGTCGCGTTGGCCAACATCGCCTGCCTACGGAGGTCGTTCGAGTCGCCGGCCCCGGCCCCACCGCCGGGGACGGGCACGGGGATGGACGGCGGGCCGAAGCCGCTCGGCGAGGCCGGCAGGCTGATGGAGTGCGGCTGCACGGAGCGGAAGCCCGGCGCCTGGAACGGCGAGTCCAGCGGCGGCAACACCACCTCGCTGCGCCGCGGCGCCCGGCTCGGGCCCGACGGCGGCGGCGGATTGGGGCTGAGCGGCGGGCGCGGGCTCGGGACGACGTCTTTGGGGCTCGGGGTCGGCGTGACGTCGAAGCCAGCAAGGTTGGCCACCTCGACCTCGGCAAGAAGCGGCGGCACGCCGCCATTGCGCTGCGGCGCCATCTCGCTCGCACCTTGACTTCAATTCAGTTCGCCTCCTGACGGTGACGGTGGTGGCCTGCAGGGCAAACACATGAAAACAGAGTGAGACATGCGACCTGGCCTTTTATATACTAGGAGAGGAGACAGACAAAGGTGCGAAGGCAAATATCGGGGGGCATACCAATACCACCCCTAGCTATGCAGAGCAAATCAACAGGAGTTAGGAGCACAATTTTCCAACTAGCGTCCAAGTGTCCTTGCCGAGCTGGAGGGACTAACTACTCGTTCCAATTAATTAGGATGCTAATGAACGACAGGGGTTTGGCTGCAGGAAGCTAAGACAAATCTCAGGAGATATGTGGACAGTTCTGCAGGTGATGAGTGGTTATGTTAGCAACATGTTCTTGTGGACAGAGAGAGAAAATCTACTAGAAAGAGAAGAAGGAGATGGTGAGGAGGAGGCCGGGGGCATGTGCGAGGCTTTTAAACGGCGAATGGCGCTTTGCTCCGTGCAAAGTGACAGGTGGCTGGCACCGGGACCAGCCAAAGCCGATAAGACAAGGAGTGCCACGCACCAGACACATCAGGAAGTAGAGTGAGGGATGAATTGGGTCGCAACTCTTTCATGTTTAGTAGTCAGTCAGTGAAGCATGCAAGTTCCTGTAGTTTTTATTGACAGAACATATATATATATATATACGTTATTAGTGGCTAAGTGTAAAATGATGCGATTGGAAGAGAATTTGCCACGGAGAATTGAAGGAAGATGTTCTACTACTACCATTGGTTGGTAGCCAACAAAGTCTTAGGATGATGAACGACACAGTACATCTCTCAGTTTTTTTTTTCTTCTTCTTCTTTTCAGTACTTACTTGCCAGCAGTTGGCACATCCAGTCCGGAGGACGTACGTACTGACTGACAGGTGTTCGCCCGGACAATAAGGACACGGCTGTAGGTGGCAGGCCACGCTGAGGTCCGGTAGGCAGGGGTCTCAGCACCGTACGTTGAATGCGGAGGACGAACAGCAACACGTATAGTATTACACAACAGCGAAGCTGTAGCAGGTCGCCATCGTACCAGCTACTGTACTGTATACTATAGCTGTACAGTGTGGCGGTGTGCAAAGCAAACTTCAGGTCGGAGACGACGACGACGAGGAGGAGGAGGAGAGGTCGACGATGGTGACTCCATACACGGTGCGCTGCAGGACGTAAGTAGTAATCGAAGGAGCGGCCGGGCAGTGCAGTGTGGTCCTTGTCCGTCGTCGTCGTTGTCGCGGCTCCTGTGATCAGGAGGACGCGACGGATCGACCATGGAGGATACGTTCCCTCCACACGCGCCGCGGACCAGGGACGCGTCGCTGTCGCCGAATCCTCCATGGATGGATCCATCACGACAGAAGAAACTGAGTCGGTTGATAGAAGCAGAGACGACAGACCAGCTCGAATACTGGACGAGAAGAAGTTACGTCGACGCCCCGGCCAGCCAGTTAACTTGTCAAAGTAAACGCGATTTTTAAACCCCTCCTGACTGATGATAATGATGATCAGAGCTAGCGTCGTCGTCTTCGACACCAATCCATGATTAGCTGGACTGGAGCCCCGCCGCGCGGAACGCGCGCCGCCGCACGTAACCCGCGCCACATAATCCGCGGCCATGTTACGATGCGCGCGCGCCGCGGCTCCAACCAACGCAACGCGTGTGCGCGCGCTGCAGGCTAGAGTAAAATAAAATAGTACTACTACTAGTACGCGTTCTCGACGTCGTACGGCGCCGTGTGGTCGGGGAATAAGTTTTTAATCTAATCGGCTAGATTGAGGCCTAGCCATGAACGGAACCAATTTAAGTACTAATAACCAAAAGCAAAAGCAATCCAACGGAGAATTTTTAAAGATGGATGATGGAATAACAATCCTCACCAGCAGCAGCCAGCGACCGGGCGGGCCGGCCGGGAGACGACGATGAAGGCTTTGGGTTCCGTCGGCCGCAAGGAGCCGGCCGGCGGCGGCGCGCAATGCCTTTGGGGCCGTGCTTGCGGCGGTAGGGACGATCAAGTCAAGGTGGCGGCGCCGGCCGGGTCGCCGGGAGGGGAAAGCAAAGACAGCGGTACACCCCGGCCGCGTGCGCGCGGGGGCGCCGTGGATGGCTCTGATATTATTTTGTACTAGAAACGTTGCATGCCGCTGGGCTGGACGGACAATGCTGGCTGGGTTTCTAAACATGGCGGCCAGCCAGCCACGGCTGCCGTTCGCCACCGTGTCCGTGTTTGGGTAACATGAACTTTGCTATACACAGGTTTTCCAGCTGGGTCAACGAGCAAAACGTTGCACTGTAGCTAGCCCCTGTTTTTATTACAAGGTGGGGTGGGGAGCGGGAACAAACTATATATTGCCTCACCATTTAAATTGTTGTCGTACCTGACTTTTAACAGTACCTTTGACCGTTCGTTTTATTTATGATTAAAATATTTGTTATATCTTGTTAGCAAAGTATACGATATTTGTTATATTCTTAGCAAATTATATGATATTTATTATATTTTTAAATAAGATGAATAGTCAAACTTAATGTTAAAAATCATTGACAACGACGACAATAAAAGCTTATAGGTAACACATCCTTACCATTCAAATCATTATCTTTGTGTAGGTAGAACATCCTTTTTTTCTATATAAAAAATGGGAAAACCTCTTTGTTTAGGTAGAACCTATTTTTTTTCTTATAAAAAATGAGGAAACCTCTTTGTTTCGGTAGAGTAGGAGTGAATGAAGACTTTTGGATCTCAGGAGTTTTTCTCAAATCTTGTCTTTTTCTCTAAAACATTGAATTGAATCTTTTAAAATTCTTTTGTGATTTATGTCAAAACAATGGGTTCTTTTTTTGTTCTGAAAGCTCAAAACAATGGGTTCTTTTTTTTTCTGAAAACTCAAAACAATGAGTTCCAAAGCCATAACATTAGCAACAGGAATAGTTTCATCAAGGAAAAAAAAATCGGTGAATGAGCAATATATCAAGTCAGAGCTCATCACTGGGCCACGTGGTTGGGGAGGCAGGGCCTGGTGTGGATGCCGTCCACTGGCAGGACACCACGCTCCATAACATCGGGTTGGTGGAGAGCAGGTTTGCATGGCTGACCTGGAATCGCATGCACACACGACGCATAAATAAAGCATTTTCCGCTTCGTCGTTTCTTGCCCCGACAGGAAAAACACAACCGGCCACCGGAAAGACGCCATCGGCCACCGAAAAAATGATTTCTTCTTTTAATACAAGCTATAAAAATATTTTATGTTTGTTACTGTAACTCTCTTGGCTCGAATCGTCCATCTTTTCTACGTACTATCACTCCTAGTATCAAACCCATTTCGGCCACACCACAACCATTTACAGTGACGGGCACTACACAAAATGTCACTGTAAATATGTCATGAACGACATTTTTTTTAGGGACCAAGTGTCTGCATTTGCTAATAAATGTCTTGTCTGTTCACTGGATTATGCTTCCTTTGTTCTTTTTTGCGTGTCGTGATTGACTTTGACTATTCATCTTATATAAAAAAAATAAAAAATATTAAATATTTTGTTAGAATTTAATTTATTACTGAAGGTTTTTAAATCTTAATTTTTAATTTTATATATTTAAACTAATTTTTTAATAAGATAAACGATCAAAATTTTCAATTAAAGTTAATGATGATAAGTAAAAAAGAACCGAGGAAGTATTAGTGATGTGACTCTCATATTCTATCCATTCCCTTTTAACCGTACGTCTTTAATTTATTTTCACTTCTCTTTCAGACTTTCAGTCTTTCGTCAGCCAGCGACTCCCGATCCGCGCGCACGATCGCTCACTGTCTCACTGCCAGATTTTACAGCAAAAGGAGATGCATTTCTTGTGTCCTCCTCCATATTCTCACTTTACTGTATTATTAGTGCTCCTTTGCAGCTTTCTTCCTTCAGTGGATTCAATAATACCATCCGAGTACAGCGATGGATATATATATATATATATATATAGCACTTTTTAGAACTTTATTTTTTCAGTAAGATTTTAATCTGACAGGACATGCTGAGTGAACTGTAACACGGCAACGCCTGAACGCTCACTCACAGTATTTTTGTTGCCTTGACTCTCTTGGCTCTTGACAACACACCAAGTGTTTTCTAATTGCCTTGACTCATGGTGGCCGGTTTAACGGTGGATCTAATAGTATTATGTTTATCTTATCATCTTTCATAAATCTCTTGTAATTTATAATTGATAGTAAAAAATATGTGTCTTTGACTATACCTTACAGCCTCCCTAGCGTGACAGAGGGAGTAATATGCATCAACAAGCACCTCTCCTTAAAAGGTACAGTATAAATTGATGGAACAAGGTGGGGTAAGTCACTTTTATTAGTATATAATAAAGCCACTAGTGGTCAGTTGAATTATAGTCATCTTTTGCACCCCGATTACTATTAGTATTAGTACAGTATACTAGAATTAATAGTCCTGTTACACTAAAAATTAATATAATAAATTTTCTGGCAGTGACGGCGGTGCAATTTTTGAATGATGAAGGTGTAATTAAAAAATCAGGTGTGATTAAATCGTAGATCTTAAAATTCGGTGCCTCAAAAATTTAAGCATATTGAAAGGTGGCAGCCATTAACCAAAAGGGCTTGTGAGAGGAGCAGACATCGCAATGAAAACCAACCACACACAAAAGCAATCAGATATATGTAGATGTAGATGCGTACGCATCTACCATTACGCTAGCAGTACTTAGCTTGGAAACATATATGGAGAGGAGATCGAGATGAACTGACCTAGAAATTATATCATATATCGAATCCAGCAGCAGCTGCTGAAGAATGCCGGCCGGCTCGCGGTGCCTAGCTTGAACTGAACGTCTGCCGCCTACGGTTCTGCTCTCTTTGAAGAGCAGCAGCAGGGGAGAAGTGCCAGCGTATTTTATACTGGGTTTTCTCGGAGGCGTTTCTCGGCGACGACGGGGAAGGAAGGTCCCAGCTTCCCGGCGCGTTCTTGGCCTCCTCGATCGATGGATTCTCCACAGCTGTTTCTCTTGGTTGCCGTTTCCAACTGCTGAAGAAGGGAACTCTCTCACGCAGCCAGCCTGATGTCCAGTAAACAGGGAAGGGTGTGGTTTACTTTCCCTTTTTCATTGATTCTCTGTTTTTTTTTTTTTTTTTTTTTTGGGGGGGGGGGGGGGGGTGTAAAGATTGATTACGTTCCTTTCCTTTTCCATTGGCAATTCCAACAGCTCCCTAAATAAGTTATTCAAACAGTTAAAAAAAATTCTAGCAAAAAACACATGGATCGTTAATGTAACACCTGAATTTTTGTGAAAGAGAGTTAAAAGTTAGAAATATCCTAAAAGCAACCTTTAGTGTGTCAAAGAAAACTTTCACAACTTTGTAACGTGTTCTACACACACACACACAAAAAATCTCAGTGTACCTCATGCAATTACACATTTTTTCTAGTGTTCCATATACTACAATTTTGCCTTTGGACGAAATTGTTGGATATGATTACCTGTTTCGGAGAATTTTTAAGAATGTATTGGAGATGTTCATCCAAATTTAAAGGACCGGGTAGAACTTCAAAAGGACTTGTATTTAGGATCAGAGAACCGGGGAGTATTCAATTTGGTGAAATACACATATTGGGGGCAATATAGGATGCAGGCGTCCGATATGAATCATATGGATTGATCTTTCGGCTCGATTGAGTTATATGATTGAGCACTTGCCAGGTGGATCATGGTCGGTTAGCCGTACACATTGGTTTGTGGCCATCAATAATCTTCTGTCCTAACCTGAAGAATACTAGTTTACTACTGCTTCTTTAATTTATCATCATGCATGTACGACGGTCCTAGGACAGATCAGTCTCATCTGGATTGATCCGAGGGGGAATCAAGTCTAATTAACACGTAGTACCTTGCAAAAAAAAATAATTAACCAGTAGTAAACGCTGATGGTAGCAACGAGAGGGATGGTACAGTAATGAGAACACAAGCCCTAAATAAACTGCCATGTTACAAAGATTAGTGCAAGGTTATGGCATACTAGAACACAGGAGGAAACACATGGCCGGTTATGTACTTTCAAATAATGTCACAGTGGGATGTGCTGCTAGCTGACCTGTCAAATGCAGAGCATGATGTGTACGGCAACGTACCAATCCGAAGCATTGTTCGGTGCAGCGAATAAAATACATCAGAATCGAAATATAAACATGTCCCAGGGTGTGGCTACTTGCATGTAGCATAATACTCAAGTGAAGGGAAGGGAGTGAGCATATATATATATGTGTGTGTGTGTGTGTGTTTGTCTCTTCATCCATCAAGATGATTTATCAGTTCATGTAGTACAGTAAACATTCTCTTCATTTTCCCCATCTAAATTATTATATATATTAAAACAGATCCTAAAATACATAAGTTTGGTTGTTGTTTTTCTCCGTCTTTTTTCTTTTCTTTTCATGAATTCTAAATCGGCATGAATTTATTTTGTCAAACATCACGATTGAAGGTAAAGACACATAAAAAGACAAAAGCTCAAAGTATGTGTCAATATCGCATATATAACACTGTCATCTAAGAGTTCATACAAAACTATGTCGTCATGCTAATATAGATGTAAACAGCTGTAGGATAAGTAAGCAGCATAAATTAAGCAGCAACATATTGGAGCTGGCACATATATTAGATCCACCTGAAAGGGACTAGACCGGATAATTTGTCTGGAGTTTACTCCCCATAATAATAACTAAATTTTGACCTTTGAACTCAGTGGTACACATTGCTAAATCAAACCATCAGCTTCCAACGCACTTGATTGTTCTAAAAATTCTCACACATATCTCGGAAAGATTTGAAAATACTATATTTGAAAATACTATCATTTCCACACTATTAAGATATATAATAACTAGTTGTTCACATTTTACAAGCACCTGAACTCAAAGTAGCAAACACATAGTTTTTGTCGAGGTCTAACTAGCCAGTTCAAGTCAATTCAGTTAGATGCATGTATTTTCCATAAAGAGAATGGAAATATCTATCTCTTATAGGGCTATATTTTTCTGTAGTTTTAAGCACCTTAGAGTTGTCCATTTTTTTTGCAAAAAGGGACAAACGGAGGGAGTACACAAAAAAAAATGTCTTCTTAATGCCAGAATGATAAGGAGCTGGTGTTCGTCAGGAAAGGGACGGTACCGCACTGATAGCGACACCCTGCATTTCTGTTTCGTAACCGTGATTAGTGCTGAACACACTTGCCAAAAGATCGCAATTTGAGTTTGTTTAATGATTTATGATTACCATCTTTCGCTGTCTCAAGTTTGACTTAAGTAAGTGAGAGAGTAATCTTCCACATGGAAATGAAGCGCACGATTAAAACTTTGACACTACATAATTACAAGTTACTAAGTGATGGTTCCATCAGCGATTCCAGCATAAGTATTGGTCACCGCTGTGACTCATTTGGAGACAACAAAAACAGTTTGTAAGAATTTCTAAAGTTACCTTCTAACGTGCAACGTTGCAATTTTACTAACGCACAACCTTCGTGGTCTCCGCACTTCTACTGTTTGATTTCTATGGAAAGCTGGAGTTTCAAAGCAATTTCACATTAGGTTTAACATGGTGAAGTAGGTATATGTAGCCAGGTGGTATCTTTGATGTTAGCTTTAATAAGGGCAAAAATCCCGAAACTAGTGCTCATACATAGACATAGTACAACCTTTTTTTTTTGAAAATAATGGTACAACTTTCACTGTCTCAAGTTGCAAATATTTGTGTCCACTAACCCCATTCCTGAGCACAGGCATTGCGCATGGCACAATGTCCCATTCCTCCTTTTTGCACGATCCAACTGAAGCAATCAAACAAACACCACTGAAAAGTACGAACGAAAATAACTCACTCACGGCATGAGTGCTTGTGGGTGACGATGTTGGGATGGGGATGGCATTTCAGGTTTTTGGTTTTATGCCAAAAACACCGTGCCCTTACATTTGAAAGCTTACAGACCGATGTAAGTTCATATATGATGCAGGAATGCATGAACTTGCTATTGCCCAGAGAGTTTGCCAAAGGGGTTCTTCAGGAACTTAAGGTTGTACAACGGAAGAAATAAATACATGAAATACATAGCGTTCAGACTAGTTCTGCAAAACTGAATGGTCAATGTTTGTTTTTTTTTTTAAAAAAGTTTACTACAGGCATACTGGACCATTTCACTGGTATAAAAAAGACATGTTTGCATTACAATAGTCCATGTTAATCGAAACAAAAAGAGGACATCAACATGATATTGTCGAGAAGATGTTGAGCCTGTGGACCAAAATCGCAAGCGCACAATAAATGTGAGTCACTCCTCTGACTGATGGCATGCGCATCAAGGGGCAGAATATACTGATATTGTGGCGTACGAGTATCCCATGTTCCTTGAGTAGACCATGAAACATGATGCCCTGACATCCTAGATCCTATGTCTTAAATCTGTGCCCCTCTGAATTTCTGCTTACTTTGCCTTTTTGGTAAGAGTGGATGTTCGGAATTCAGCATCATCCTTAATGAAACTCCACCAGAGATATGTGAGAGGAATGGTGCTCGCATGCCATAGTGAATGGGCATCAGCATAGCTCTTGTACGGAGGAAAGTCATAAAGTTCAAGAAGCATAGCTAGTGCTCCTCCAAAAACAACTATCCAAAGCTTCCATCGTGATGGATGTCCGGATATTCCAGCCCAAATTGCCCATGTCAGAAGTTGAACCGCAGCCATCACCACACAAACTTTCATGTTCCATCCTGATAATACATTGGTCAGACAATCAAACAGGCAGCATATGAAAATATGTTTGTGCAGATCTGAAGAATGAGTGCAAAACAAACACGTTCACTGATGATGTTTGAGCTTTTGGAAACAAATATAGATGTAGGTAAAGGAGGGATGAACAGTTATAGTACAAAGACTAGTAACATGAGAAGTAACATCATCTAAACCCTGTAAATTATGCAACTGATATATAAATGAGAGTAGAATTGCAAAAGGTACCAAATGCTTAAGAAACAAGTCTTTACCATAATCAAGCTCATAGAAGTTAAGATACAAGATATGCGTCGTAACAAAAGCCAAAATAGGTGCCGCAAACATCACTCTGCTAGCCTCATCCTTGACATTGAAAGTCCTTAACAATGAAAGGATTAAGGAGTAGCCAAGTAGGGCCACAGCTGAAGAGTAGTCCAATTTCTCAGTCAAGTCAACATCCCTATTGAATACGAATGATGAATAGGCACCAGTGATTACAGTATCAAACACATTTTTTTATGCAATAAAATAATTTTGTTGACACAAAAAACCTAAGCAACTTCATACCTGGTATGGAACACAGTACTCCAGAACCATGCATTCATCGATAAGATTGCATAGATATGCCATAAACTAGTATACTCATAGTATGTTTTGCCAGTTTGGGGTCTGAGAGGCAATTTGTGTTTCACTAGAAGTAAAAATGAAAACCAACCAGTGAAATGCATCAGTAAGTTAACAGCAGATAGTGCTGCTGAAAGAGGTTCCTGTGAAAAAAAAAATCTTAATTGAGATGTTGTCAAGGAATATATAATGCAAAATATAATTAGTTTCAGTCTGGACCATGTCAGCAGAAGACAAACCTGGAAGATGAAAACACGTAGGAATGGCCATTTGCCATGATATTTAACAGGGCTCAGACCAAGTGACTGCCGTTCCCCTTCTCTCTTCATCATGCAAAAGTATCGGCAGTCTGCCTTACAGTTCAGTAGCTTCCACTGCTCCTGGTTGTACCATGAACCTTCAATAGAAGTGTCATTGTGATTCTCTAAAAACTGGCAGTGACTGATAATATTCTCCTCAATAACACCAGTAGTTTGACATTCCTCCACGCAAGTTCTGATGTTTGATAAGAAATAAGATCATTATAAATTAGAAAATCCTGAAGATTGCTAATGGAGCTTTGTCATGGTCAAGGGTTACAATGTCAAATATATAGCCTACTACCATGATGGAGATGAATAAATAATGTTGATGTTTCACTAAAGGAAAACCGAAAACATGAAACCAGATAAACACAGATAAACACGATTTCATGAAAACTAACTCAAACACTTCCAAACCATAGGAGTATTTCAATTTCAAGATAAAATGGCAAAAATAAACAGCACGTCAGTGCACTTTCCTACTAGCAGTAAGGCACTAACATTTGTCCCACTACCTGTTCTGTGGGAACAATTACTACTGTTTTATAGACACAAAATAAGCTACAAATGTGTAGTGATTCACAACTCACAGGAACCAGTTCAATGAAGGGCCAATCATAAGCGTTCCTGGTTTAGTTATTTGTCTTTTGGTTAGTTCTGGATTAGATTCTATCCTCACAGCCAGTTTCTTGAGAAGACATAATGATGCATTATCACATTTAAGAAAAACCACAGAAATCCAATCAACTGCAGTCTGTATCACTCTCATCCCGATGCAGGCACCTGAGTACCAAAGAAAAACAAGCCTCACATTCCTGTTAGCCACATGTATCGAGTTGGATGTACCACCATTGTATCCTTCCATAATTATGCACTAGGCTTCTATAAATGAAATTCCATAGAATGACCTATCCATGCATAGAATGAAATCAGGTAACATAGGGTTTGAACCTGCTATTCATACAGTTTAATCCATTATCACACCAAGAAGTCGATAAAGCATAAGGAAATAAAACCTAAGGAAAAGAAGAGCAATAATCTACATCAGCATCTACTGCAGCTAGGATGATTTGACCATTTACAAATTTACAAGCTGATCAAATGTAAACTTATCCTAGAAAAAGGAATAGTGTGTATTAATTGTGGTTAAAAGTCTGTATAGAAAATATGTCCGTGGCATGACCAGGCAAATCAATTTGAAAGTTATAGTCTATGTTATGGCACTGAGTACGAAAAAACACTACCATTACACATGTTATTTACTTAAGATCCACCATGAAACAACAATTAATTGGGAAAAAACTACAGTGAAAAAAGGTACTAGTACTTAGAGTGGAATAGGTGTATTGGCTGTGACATTGATGAGCAAAGAGACATGAATTTATGAAGGCCACCATGGCCAGCAATACGATGTACAACTCATAACTAAAGCCCAGTTAAATCAATTCAGAATCTGAAGCAGTTTCACACGACGCAAATAATGAATTCATGATATTTGCTGCAATAAGCTGAGTGGTTTAGAAATTTCACAACCATTGGAGCATGTACAGGACTCCGAGCAGTTAGAGTTAGGGTAAACCTAGCACGGCACGGATAAACATTGCCATGGTGTAATATGTGAGTTACAGGGTTTATGTTAACTTGCCTTTTGTCTGAAAGGTTTTGAAGAATCCTTATGATAGTAAGATATTGAAATATGTGAAATATGTACTGTAATCAAGATTTAGAAGGCAACCAGATTTTTTTCTTTAAGTTACCTTTTAGCAGAAGGAAAGTTAAACACAAGGAATTGTATAAATGTTAAGTTTCTACCCCTTTCTAAAGCCATACTAAATCGAGTTGTCCTATTCGGCTAGAAAAAACTGTGAGAAAGATGGTTCGAAAAAGACAATTACCATATCACACGACCAACTGAACTCAAAGACAGGAAATCCCAAGTATGTAAGCATGATTAAATTGACACCACTTAGCACAGGCAGTCAGGCTTCTCATTTCTATCTCAAGAAACATCATAATGTTTGATAGTTGCCATATAGGATCTTCTTACTGTTACAAGTCTTTTAAATTAATCCTTTCCTAGTAGGGCAACAGCGGACAATATTCCAACCACAAACGCTTTCTCCTTTTGCACAAGAACTACTGGAATCGCACAGCCTACAATCCTCCAATGAAGCCTTAGATCAAGTCGGATTTGTTAAACTTCTTAAACATTCCATGAGATTCGCGACCGCGGGAGATAAATCAAGAACTGCTAGACAGTAGCGCTCCTCACCTGTACTTGGGATCAACATCCCCGAGGCTGGCGTCGACGGGGCCAAGCACAAGCCCGAGCGTAAGAAGGGTTGCCAAGCGAACAAGCCAGACGCTGGCACCCATAGCGGCGGACGCCCCCTAGGTCCTGCGAAAAAAATGAATCAGGGATCCTAGTCCGGAATCAGCGGAGGAAAGTTCGAAGAAGAAACTCGGAACTTACCAAGACAGCTACCCGGATCTCCGCTTTGCGGGGGAGGAAGCAAGGTGCAGAAGCTCGTGTGTTTCCGCCGCGGTACGGCGCTGGGCACGGCCGGTCGCCGGTGGCCGCCGGAGTTGGGAGAAGTAGGCCCGGATCGTGGAGAGAGAGAAGGGGACGGAGACAGACGAAACGGGATGGCAGCCGGACTGGCGAAGCGCCGTTGGCAAGTCGTCGTACTCTCTCGTCAATAATGAAAGCAGGCCGGCCTCGTCCGCGGCCCATCCGTCCTTCCAGGCTCATTTTCGTCGCGTTATTTTGTCCACGTCAAACACGAAACCATGACTATCGTGCGAGTGACAATGAAATAGGATGCATGGACCCGCAGGCGCACGATGCAAGGTTTCAATGTTTCTGTTCTACAGCACACTCAAAAATTATGGTTTAGATTTTCTTTTTTAGACACAGTACAGATCATACACTCACATCCTGTACATGAGGATTCACCCCTCCGAACACATGTACATCCTGCCTCTATATGAGCCCAACGACAGATTGAACCGGTTATTGTTGAGATTCACGAAGTCACTACGGACATTTCGCTGTCGACAGGACTTCGCTTATCACTAAAAGAATAATTAGCTTAAATATAATATCTATGTTAAATCTAAATGATTTGAATCTGGATAGGTTGGTTCCACACCACAAAGAATCTAACAATCTGAGTCAAGCTCAGATTGAAAATTATGGTTTAGTTTGTATGACATTGAGATATCTGTCTATGGTACATTCAGACATGAAAATAGATTATTGTTAATTTTTCTATCTCAATATGCAAAAAGAATTACAACATAAAATTTTGCATAAAGATAAAATATTGTATTCATTTGTGCATGCGATTTTTTATGGATTTTTATCCATTTTTTGCATAGTATGGTTTCAAAAATAAATACTATTCTTTAAGAAAACTTATGAAAATAATTGAAATAAAATCAACAAAAAACATAAGTAGTGAACACAATATTATTATTATTATTTTCTAAATTTCAAGCTATAATACAATTTGTGCATTTTTAGTTTGTATGACATTGAGATATCTATCTATGGGACATTCAGACATGAAAATAGATTATTGTCAATTTTTCTATCTCAATATGCAAAAAGAATTTCAACATAAAATTTTGCATAAAGATAAAATATTGTATTCATTTGTGCATGCGATTTTTTATGGATTTTTATCCATCTTTTGCATAGTATGGTTCAAAAATAAATACTATTCTTTAAGAAAACTTATGAAAATAATTGAAATAAAATCAACAAAAAACATAAGTAGTGAACACAATATTATTATTATTATTTTTTAAATTTCAAGTTATAATACAATTTGTGCATTTTTAGTTTGTATGACATTGAGATATCTGTCTATGGGACATTCAGACATGAAAATAGATTATTGTTAATTTTTTTTATCTCAATATGCAAAAAGAATTACAACATAAAATTTTGCATAAAGATAAAATATTTTATTCATTTGTGCATGTGATTTTTTATGTATTTTTATCCATTTTTTGCATAGGATGGTTCAAAATAAATACTATTCTTTAAGAAAACTTATAAAAATAATTGAAATAAAATCAACAAAAAACATAAGTAGTGAACACAATATTATTATTATTATTTTCTAAATTTCAAGTTATAATACAATTTGTGCATTGAAATAAAAATGTTTTAAAATCATCTATTTTCGTGATTAAGTATCGTATATACAAATATCATAATTTGATAGTGTCCAAAAGATAAAGGTTGAGTTTTCAATGTCCTATGAAATAAACTATAATTTTTTGAGTGGCAAAAATCATTACTGATCAATATGGTCAATAAACTAGGCTGCATGGGTGCATGACTCCTATTGGTTTTAGCTAGTCGAGAATTAGCATTTTTGTTATTCCTTGTTTTGTTTGGTTACACTTTAGTCTATGTGGATTGAGTGCGATTGAAGTGGCGTGTAGTAGAAAATGAACTAATTGTTATTCAACCCCTCTAATCCTTATGGGTTGAGGTGTAGCCAAATATATGAGACCTTAGAATGTGTATATGTTTTAGAGTTTTCTCCAGCAAATCATGAAAAAGTTTTCTTTGTAGTGATGGTTTATCAGGACATGGGATGTATAACTAGTCCTAGTAGCAAGTAATCACGAGTATTCTGTAGTGCAAAACGGAGAATGTATTCTGTGAACAGCACAATAATTAAATCTACAAATCTCGATGCATAGAGGACAAATATTTGACAGCAGTTTTTAATAATCTGAGGCCCCTGCGTCGACAAAAAAAATACGGCTGGAGTGAAGCGGATTCGGCCGCACGTCTAAGGAGTGAGCTAGTGAGGACATAGGAATACTAAAATTTCAAGAACATGTTAAGGTCCTGTGTTGACGATCTGGATTCAGGAACACAAAGTATATAATATTTCAAAGTTGCAAAGGCGTTGGTAGCCAGCCGCAGCCAGCCTCCGGAGAATGGGATTCCAGACTGGCCCGATCAAAAAAAAAAAAACCTGCAACGGTCGTGCATGTGCGCGGGGTCCACACCCGGCGCATTGCGCCATCGCAGCCCCAGCGAGGTCCAGCGGTTTCACAGAGAGAGACAGAGAGCCGTTGCACAGCGAAATTATTGTACTACAGTGTGATGAGAGAGGAGAGAGAGAGAGAGAGAGAGAGAGAGAGAGAGAGAGAGAGAGAGGGCTGTTTTATAAGGGGAGGACGGCATATGCGTCAATGCGTGCGTACAAGCAGAGATAGGAATCCTTTGGCAAACAGAGATTGCTCGGTCGGCATCTCCGTCCGCCATGGCAAGGACTCTATCTGGCCTCGTGGTCGCGGCGGCGCTCGTCTTCGCCTTCGTCATGCCGGCCGTCGCATCCGCGCAGCAGGCCCCCGCTCCGGCGCCCACCAGCGACGGTGAGTCAGTCAGTCATATTCTAGTATTACACTGCACAGTGCACGGCGGCAGCACAAGCCTCATCATCAGTAACCTCTTCTGTTCACGGAAAAAGGCCTATTCATCATCTTGCTGATCCGGTTCTTGGTTTTCATCCGCAGGGACGTCCGTTGACCAGTGCATCGCCTACCTGCTCATGATCGTGGCGCTCGTGTTGACCTACCTCATCCACCCGCTAGACGCATCCTCACCGTACAAGCTCTTCTAAGGACCCTTCTTCGATTTTCTTCTTCTTCCTCCTCCTCCTTTTGATAGGCTAGCTAGTGGATCCATCGATTATTTGAGGGGCATGTGTGTGTGTGCGAGATTCGATCTGCATTCATTTGTTGCTTGAATTCTGTTGGGTTCTGCATGTGTATATTGCTGTTTTCATGTAGTATGTACAATGTTGTACATGTTTCTCCTTCTCTGGTTGGAATTCAGATGCATTACAATGGTTTGGAACATGTCGAACCAATTGTTTATAGATAATATAATTGTCTAGTATCTAACTAACAAATATTTCATTATCTACTCTGACCCAACTAATATCAACTATCGCTACACATTTGATAACACAAATATCAGAGTTAACCGTGACCTCAGTCAGATTGGTACCCTCCAATAGTTTTTCCACTACAAGTTTGGAATTCTTAAACTTTAATCGGCCTGCAGTATATTTATGGAGAACACACTGCAGTCTACACGGGGCACGGGAAACAAAACAGTTTAGGGTGGCCTTGCGGCAATGCCAGCAGGAACCTGAGGGGCTCCAGCACAGCAGCCTGGAGTTCAACGGCATTCAGCAACAGAAACACATGAACAGCTGCACTCAGAAGTTCGGAAACATCTGTAAAATGTAAGATGCCAAATGAATCATACTGAGGAAAATAAAACCCCCAAAATCAAAGAAGTTCAAACACAGCATCGACATTCAGTCTTGAAACAACACTAATACATCATGTCAATAATATGTCCAATGATTGCTGACATACCATCGACCTAAACTTTACTATTATTACAATAACTGAGAATCCATCACCATAACAGAAGCTGAAACATCAGTATGATTTATACATTTTATATGCCTATTGCATTAAATCTAACCCATTGCATACTTCTGGGTCCAGCTCCTCGCAGTTGTCTCATACTTGTTGCGGTCTACCTTGTACGTGTGAGCTATTTCCGGAACCAGGGGATCATCTGGGTTTGGATCCGTCAAAAGTGAGCAGATTGAAAGGAGGACCTAACACACCCAAACAAAATGATACAGTTAGAAGCACTAGGAGATGAGGTTTCGCGATCAAAAAGGAGATGATGTTTCTTTAGTGGTGTGTGCCGCAATTTACAAGAAATTAATTACATATACATTCTCATCAACTGTCAAGGCTAAAAACAATGCTATATGTAACAGACCTGTCTGTAGCCGGTATTTGAGAGGAATAACCAAAAATCCATACCCCAATTCACACTTTTTCACTCAGAAAAAAACATGGTTATTGTATCCCAACTTAGCAATCAGCACATCTCAACCAATTAGACAAAATATTTCATAAACTTGTTCAAAAACATGCATTACTGAACTGGACTGCCTCTAGAATCTGTAACCAATGGCAGTAAAAGACAAAGGAAAATATGGGTAGGACCTTAAATTCTTTCTTTTTTTTCAAAAGAAAAAAACATCCTTCCATAAGGTCCATGAATATAATAATACTGTTTGACTGTTGTTCCAATGTTTCGCAATCTTTGGTTCTTCGCACCATGTGCATGGCTGCTAAGACACAAGAAACACACTAACTAATGTAATTGTTAATCAATTAATCAAGTGAATTACTTGCACTGATGGAAAACGAAATGTTAATTTCAGTGCAAGCTCTCAAGACAAGTTCAACAAGATCCAGGTTACTTCATCACTCAAAAACATTGTTTTAATACAATATATAATAATCAGCGGTCCACTTGTTTGGGATTCCAGGGAACAAGCTATGAGAAAGGCTTAGCTCAACTCAAGCTTAAGCTGCCATAATGTCTGTTATTCTTGTACGCTTTGATTGAGCCAAGGAGCATAACTGATCAGAGTTTGGCTTGGCTCTGAACTGAGATTGATTCGAGCCAAACTTTGCTTACTCAAACAAAGCTATTAGACATGAAAGCCCTATAAATCAATTTGATGCATACAACCCATGCCATTGGACTTTTCTATGTCTACAGGTGCATCACCATTGGATGAATACAGTAAGAATATGAATCGGATTGGTTGATGCATAGAGTCAGATCTACGTCCAATGTGATTAGCACTATAGTTTTTAGCACTAGGAGCTTCAAATCGTATTTATTGGCTACAAGAAAACCAAACAAAAAATGAAAAAAATAAATTTTTAGATATAATTCCAAAGGCAATGGAACTCTTGATTTAAGTATTACAAATATATGTCAGAGCAAAATATGGCTAAATTGAAATCAATTAACCTTGGAAACAGTTAATGCTGGGCTCCACTGTTCCTTCAGGATATCAAGGCAGATGCTTCCATTGCTATTGATATTTGGGTGGAAAACTTTTGTCTTAAAAGCAACCTGCAAAATAAGACGTAAATTCAGAATCACATGATACATGTCTTTCATATATACTCCCTCCAGGTTGGAAAAGGACTTTGTTTAGGACAATGATATAGTCTTCAAAGTGTAACTTTGACTCGGCATATAGATACTATTATGAAAGTATTCTTAAAGACAAATTTATTCATATGATTTTCTTCTTTTCAAAGTTAATAACTTAAAAGTTATTCATGTTTTATATTCCCAATGTTTGACCGAAACCTTGTCCAAAACAAATTCCTTTACCGACCTGGAGGGAGTATTCAAAAAGATCAAAAAATGAAAAGGGCAGCCAGGTACACATAGCTCCCGCTTGCATAGTGTCCAGCCGTCCGGGGAAGGGTGGGTCTTTTACACGTAGCGCTGGAAGTCAACGGGGAGGATATGCTATGGGCCAAAAAATGGCCTAGCCGCGGGCGCTGTGCCCTAGGACAGCTGCAGCCACTGCTGACGCCTTGGGCGCGCCATGGGTGGACCCGAGCAAGTGCGATTCTGAAAGTGGCTAAGGTTTGATAGTTGGAAAGTATTTCATTTAGGAAAAGATCAGATTTAGTTACAAAGGAACAAATCAGAGATAGAAAGTTTGAGGTCAAATAAGAGTAGGCTTTGGATTCAAGTATGTGTGTTCATCAAGTCAAGTCGCCCTATAATATAAAGGGTTATGTAACCTGATCTATTAATAAAAGATCAAGTCTCCCTCCCTCCCTCCCTGTTAGAAGACAAACAGTTATGTATCATTCAGCATATTTTTCACATTTCTTAACATAATTTTTTATGTTTCCCATGTTTTCTAGAAGCATCCTATTTTTTTTATGTTGCTTTTTGTGTCACTCTAGGTAGGGCCTAGTTGCTAGACTCAGCGCAGTGGGCTAGGCATCTATTTGTCACAAAGTTTGTTGCCAAGAAGTGAATTCTTGGGTGAGAAGAAAAATTACTAGTTGGAAGCGATAGAGATGGTGGATCCAAATTTGAAAATTGTAGGTGGTGTGGCGCGACGGGGATGGCTAGGATGGACAGGTAAATGATAGGGGTTGAGGTTGATTGATTTTCCACTGGAATCAGGGTCTGGCTGGATTAGCCAGCTTAGACTGGATTTCTGGGTTCCATCAATGCTGGTCAGTGCTTACCAGCAAACAAATTCCAGTTTAATACTTTAAAATTTCATAACAAGAGGAGAAGCTCCTATATCTTCTATCATGCTAATATATCACTGTTTCAAGTTTGGATATTCAGGTTTAGACTTGCAAGATCAAAACCAATAAATCAGATGCAATTTTGTTTGCAATAAAACTTCATTATTATGCTTCGCATTCATATGTTCGACTAAGAGTATATAGAAACACTGCCATCTGAAGGCAGTGAAAAGTTTCCAAGATTTTTATGTAACGAACACACATTTTGAGAAACAAATTGATGGCAACCCCTTGTTTATGTAAATGGTGCAATAAGAAAATAGAGAAAGAAGAGGCGAAATATGAAGAAGAAAAAAGCAGACACTGACTTCATTGCTTTGCACAAGGCAAAAATTAAATGCGGTCTGCTTCGCACATTGAACTATTTTCTTTTCTCAAAAAAAAAAAACTTGGCCCGCGAGGGGTAAAGACCACCCCCCAGGTATTAGAGGAGACCTCTCACGCAGGCAGGCCAAGAAACCCCCGAACCCCCGTCCCACCCTTACACAGGGCTGAGTTACCCTATGAGATGGGCTGGGCCTTATCTACCTGAGCTTTGGTGTGGTGACGGGTGAGGGGATTTTTTAACCCCAGCCTGAAAAATCCGCTGCCACCCACTTTTGCAGGGAGTCAAACCCAGGACCTTAGGGGGCGCCGCCGGTACAACTAACCACTATGCTATAGGGCCATTGGCTTTCTTTTCTCATACGCAGTCAATAGATTTTGCGCATGTAAAAACTAATGCAATGTAATACCTTAGGTGGCTTGAATGGATAATCCGGAGGGAAGTGGATAGAAACCAGAAACACGCCACCGGCGAAGGGACTATCTGAAGGACCCATAATAGTGGCTTGCCAATGGAACATATCTTCTCCCACTGGGCCTGAAAAGTGAAAAATTGCAACATCCCAGTTTAACATCATGAATATGTATTTCATACACAAAGGTACTATCACTACATGTTATCAAACAGCCTGGTGAAACAAAATGTGTCATGTGGGGACGTCAATATCAAAGGCGCAACAGGCAGGACTCTACAAGAGATTAGTTTCCAATTTGTTTTAGGATCGTATTCAATTAGGACTCGTTTTTGATTAGGAGTAGGTTGGACTACGCCCTTATAAGCAGGCCAGCCGATCAGGTATAGGTAGCTTTGGAATTGTTTTAGACTTAGCCTCTATAATCTGCCTCAGACGATGCATGATTCAAAGCCGCCATCATGGCTCCTCCGCGTCGGCGAGGTCCAGGGCCAAGGCCAACTACTTCGTTTAAGTATTATCTCCGGCGATCGTGTAGACGAACAACCCCATCTCCCCTGCCCGTGGCAACTTGGTATCAGTGACCCAGGTTCATCCCACCATGGGCGACAGCGGCAGCAACGGCATGGGGACAACAAGCGCAATGACGGTGGATGATCTAGCCAAGAGGTTCGCAGCCCTGGAGGACCTCCTCCGGCCACTTCACAGCGTGGCAGAGAAACTGTCCTCCCTGGAACAGCGAGTGCAAGATCAGGGCCAACAACAGGAGGCGCTCAATCTGGCCCTTATTAGGCTTGAATAGGGGCTGCCGAGCACCGAGTCGGACGGCGAATCCAGGGTGCCGCGCAAAACAACAATACCACCGCACAGACAGCAACTGCGTGACGACGAGGGCGACGACATCTTGCCGACGCTCCACAAGCTGGAGTTTCCCAAGTACGACGGCGTGGGCGATCCTCTGGCCTGGCTTAACAAATGCGATCAGTTTTTTCGTGTTCATCGCACGCCAGAAGACAAGAGGGTTGCCTACGCGCAACTATGGTACTACCGTCTGGATCTCAACAACGGGCCCACGACGTGGGACCAGTTTGTCACGCTGGTCAATGCCCGTTTTGGTCCACCCCTGACGAATAGTCTCCTCGGCAATTTGGCGCAACTCCGGCGAGAGGGGTCCTTTGACAACTACTGCAACCGCTTCCTCGCGCTGTCTTGCCGTGCCATATCTGTTACGGAGGAACAACAGATCCAACTCTTCACTGTGGGACTCGCCATGCCGTTGCGAACAGATGTGGCCCTTCCATGGCCAAAGACGCTTAGCAAAGCTATCATGCTCGCACGGGTGTATGAGCAACGCTTGGACCTGGAGCCGGCGCCACCAGCACTCCCGATCCGCGCGCAACCTAGGATCACGGCGACAAATGCGACGTCCACGACGTCATCAACACCAATCGGGGCGGCTTCAACACGCAAGAAGTTGTCGCCGATGGAGGTGGCCGAGCGCAGGCGAGCGGGCACGTGCTTCCATTGCGACGAACCATACACGTTGGATCACAAGCACGTTTGCAAACGCCTGTTCGTCATCGAACTTGGCTTATGATGATTATGAGCAGGGCCCAGATGAGACGCTGACCGATCTGGTCATATCCATCTCCGCGCTCACCGGCATCTTTCCTCGCTCCGTGAAAACAATGCACGCACGGATTGTAGTCGGCAACACTTTCCTTACGGCTCTGCTCGACTCTGGCTCAATGCACAACTTCATTGACACGAGGGCAGCAGCAAGGGCCGGCATCAATGACGCGGGGTTCAATGTTGCGGTGGCCAATGGGGACCACATCCGGAGCTCGGGCCACTGCGACAAGCTGCAGATTAGCATCGGCGACGAGGACTTCGACATCAGCTGTTACAGCTTGTCCCTAGGCACATACGACATGGTCCTCGACGTCATGTGGCTCGAGTCGCTGGGGCCAATCGTGTGGGACTTCCATAAACGCAACCATGGCATTCGTCAGGAACGGTCGCCGCGGTGGACTGGCTCTGCAACACCATCACTGGTCCCAGCCATCGCGTCCGTCGAAGGTGATATCCTATAGGACTTGTTGACTGCCTTTGATTCGTTGTTCCAGGTTCCCTCTGGTCTACTTCCTGAGCGCAATCGTTGTCATCGGATCCGCCTGCTACCTTGGAACGGATGCTGTCGCGGTGCACCTATATCGCTATGCGCATGCACAGAAAGCAGAATTGGAGAAGCAATGCGCCGAGATGATGCAGCAAGGTGTTTGGCCGAGTTCATCGACGTTCTCGACGCCGGTGCTTTGGTGAAGAAACAAGACAATTCCTAGAAGTTCTGCATCGACTACCGCGCGCTCAATGACAAGACCATCAAGGACAAGTTTTCGATACCGATGGTCGAAGAGTTGCTGGATGAACTGCGGAGCGCAGTGTTCTTCACCAAGCTAGATCTCCGTTCGGGGCTACCACCAGGTCCGTATACACCCGGATGATGTGGAGAAGACAGCGTTCTGCACACATGAAGGCCTGTTCGAGTTCCTCGTCATGCTGTTTGGCCTCACCAACGCATCGGCCACGTTCCAAGCCCTTATGAATGAAGTGCTCCGGACGTTCCTCCGTCGGTTTGTGCTTGTATTTGTTGATGACATATTAATCTATAGCTCGTCATGTTCAGAACATCTCAACCATGTTCACCTAGTCTTCACAGCCTTGCAGGAGCACCACTTGTTCTTGAAGCGCTCCAAGTGCTCCTTCGACGAACGCTCGATGGCCTACTCGGTCACATCATCTCAGCCGAGGAGGTTGCCATGGACGCACAGAAGGTGGAGGCGGTGCTTTCTTGGCCGGTGCCGCAAACGGTGCGGGCCATACGTGCCTTCCTGGGACTCGCCGGGTAATACAGGAGATTCATCCAAGATTACGACGCAATAGCCGCGCCCCTCACCAAGCTCCTGCGGAAGGAAGGGTTCCGATGGTCACCTGAGGCCGAGGAGGCGTTTCGCTCGCTCCAACAGGCACTGACATCGGCTCCAGTTTTGCAGCTACCGATGTTCGATGAGGAGTTCATTGTGGAGTGCGACGCATCGGGTTCTGGCTTTGGCGCGGTGCTTCACCAGGGCAGCGGCCCATTGGCTTTCTTCAGCAAGCAGATTGCGCCACGCCAAGCTAGCAGCCTATGAACGCGAGCTCATTGGCTTGGTGCTAGCAGTTCGCTATTGGCACACGTACCTCTGGGGTCGAACATTTGTGGTACGCACTAACCACCTCAGTCTGAAGTTTCTGCTAGATCAGCACTTGTCGACAATTCCCCAACATCAATGGGCAAGCAAACTGCTGGGTTTCGACTTTCGGGTCGAATACAAGCTAGGTGCTACGAACATTGTGGCGGACGCCCTGTCGCGCCGCGACACTGAAGTTGAGGCAGAATTGGCGGCACTCTCCCTGCCATCCTTCCAACTCTTCGATGACCTTCGCCAAGAACTTGCATCGGACCCAGCACTGGTAGCCTTGCGCGATGAGATCAATGCCGGTGCGTGAGACACAAGATGGCCGCTAGTGGATCATCTCGTAACATTCAACAACTGTGTCTACATTCCATCATCTTCGCCGTAGTTGGCGTCAGTATTATCAAATGCACACGGTACTGGTCACGAAGGGGCCCAGAAAACGCTTCACAGGCTGCGACCACCCTAGAGGATCGACGGGTGGTCCAGGAGTTTGTGCGCACCTGCCCTGTTTGCCAACGCAACAAGAGCGAACATCTTCACCCTGCCGGTTCACTTCAGCCCCTGCAGCTTCTATCGGCAGTATGGTCGAACATGGCCATGGACCTTGTGGAGGGATTCCCAAAGGTGAACGGCAAGACAGTAATCCTTATGGTCGTCAACAGGTTCTCCAAATATGCACACTTCATCCCCATTGGCCATCCGTACACTGCTACTTCCGTTGCCAAGATTTTCTTTGCAGAGATTGTCCGACTACATGGGATCCCGGCTTCCATTGTTAGTGATCGGGACCCTGTGTTTACAAGTTCGTTCCAGAAGGCGTTGTTCTCGTTGGCAGGCGTACATCTCAACCTGACGTCCGCCTTCCACCCACAATCGGATGGACAATCAGAGGCAGCCAACAAAGTCATCACCATGTATTTGCGCTGCCTCATCGGTGATCGTCCAAAGCATTGTCTGTAGTGGCTTCCATGGGCGGAGTTCTGCTACAACTCCGCATACCAGGCCTCCATCCGCACGTCCCTGTTCAGAGTGGTTTATGGCCGAGACACCCCCCCCCCCCCCCCCAACCCAGTGCGTGCCTACGCCCCAAATAGCGCTCACTAACCAGCGGTGAATCAACAACTGTTGGACAGGGATGAGTTTATAGGAGAAATTCGTGATCGCTTGGAACAAGCCCAGCAGCACTATAAGATGTACTACGACCGCAAGCACCGCGACGTAGAGTATTCCATTGGCCAATGGGTTTGCCTGCGACTTCTACATCGTCTAGTGGCCTCTCTCGACATCAAGGGCAGGAGTAAACTCGGACCCAAGTTCTATGGGCCCTTCAAAATTCTGGAAAGAATTGGCGATGTCGCGTACAGGCTCGAGCTTCCAGTGGGGGCACGCTTGCATGATGTCTTCCATGTCGGTCTACTCAAGCGATACCATGGTGCACCTCCTCAAGCGCCAGGCGTCCTACCAGCCATTCGACATGGCCGAGCGTGCCTGACACCTGCCAAGGTGGTCAAGTCACGGTTGGCACGCGGGTGTCATGAACTCCTGGTGCATTGGTTGGGACAACCTGCTGCAGAAGCAACTTAGGTGGAGCTGGATGAATTCAGAAGTCTATACCCTGATTTTCAGCTCGCGGGCGAGCTGATTGTCCGGGGGGGAGAGATGTCATGTGGGGACGCCAATATCAAAGGCGCAACAGGCAGGACTCTACAAGAGATTAGTTTCCAATTTGTTTTAGGATCGTATTCAATTAGGACTTGTTTTCGATTAGGAGTAGGTTGGAGTGCGCCCTTATAAGCAGGCCAGCCGATCAGTCAGAGGTAGCTTTGAAATTGTTTTAGGCTTAGCCTCTATAACCTGCCTCGAAGGTGCGTGGTTCAGAGCCGCCATCACAGCTCCTCCGCGCTGGCGAGGTCCAGGGCCAAGGCCAACTACTTCGTTTAAGTATTATCTCCGGCGATCTGTGCTGAAGAACAACCCCGTCTCCCTCGCCCGTGACAAATTATATTATATGTTCTTAGCTCTTATATAAAGGAAAAAATTTGGAAAGTATAACATGCCTTCATAGCCTCAAAACAATAATTTCATCTAAGTGCATCAGGATACATGAAGATAATATATCTAGGCATTTTTCTCGAAAACGATATACAAATACAGCTACACCCAAGCTTTCTTGTGTTCACCTCAACAAAGCAAATGTTGGTTCTCATTCCAAGATCTCAAAATGTCGTTATATATTAAATTTTAAACTACAATGGTAGATGTGCATATTCCATTGTGGTTAGTCCATAACAAGATATGTTTTAGCGACAGATCCTAACTCATGCCTGTTTCTGGCCAAAATGAATTACGTGAAAAAAAATTGGGGAAATAGTACAACACAGTCCAGGCCTATGTGCAATAGATTCACTCCATCTATCTAGATTATTTTCCAGGACTACTGGTAAGGTCCAGAAATATTGATTCCAAGTTGTTAAACAAGACATACTCGCAGAAAGCAGAATAACAGTAGTACACTATCCTCTGATTTGCATATTAGGTGTTACCTTCATGTTGTTTTGGCATAACATAGATAAAGGAATATCACTAACTTGCAGGAACCAGTTATTTCTCCAGTGTTTACAACATTTTCAGAGTTCCAAACGTGGCTCATGTTACGTAGTCCAGCATATGCGGCTGTGAATGTATTTAAGTAGATTACTCTCAGCAGGAAACTCATATTTTAGACACACTTACCAATATGCAACTATCCACTAGTTTCACATACATGTAACAACTTTTGAAAATAGTATAAAACTTTTGCGGTAGGTGAACCTGGGAGTCACCAAGAAGACCGCAAATAACTTTTTTTTTCCTTTTTTTATTTGAAAGGCACATGAACATGTGGACATTTAAACTAGGAAGAGGACAGAAAAAACTGCAAGATCGTGCTTTGCTGCGGTAACTGGGACTTGACAGAGCCAGATGAAATTTGAAGTGAAGGAACAAACTATGCAAGGAGCATGAATTTTCTTCTAGTAGCGACGAATCCTAAACACGGCATCACAACTAAGCATCAGTAACTCTAAACATAAACCTAGACCTAGCTGCCACCAAATCTTCTGTATACGCATCCAGTAGTAAATCCTACCGATCGACCACACAAGCAGCACCAACAACTAAAGCCACCCGCTCCGATGGACGGGGGGAGGGAAAGAAAGAGAAATCCTCACCCGCGCTGCAGGAGGTGGGGGGATCCTTCTGAAGGTCCTTGAGCTCCTTGAGGATCCGTTTCGATGCCATCACTGCCGCCGGCTATCCAACTATTCCAACCACCTACGAATTCCAACCAAAAAAAGAGAGACAAAACGAGCGCGATTCAGTAACCCAAAAATCCAGCAAAAATTAAGAGCTAAGATGAAGAAGCAAGAGCAGGCTCAAGAGCGTCGTGGCTCGAGGCCGATAGATCGGTGAAGATCACCTGGCAGAGGAGAACAGGCCGCGGGTTTCTTCTCGCCGGCGAGATAGATAGAAGCACGCGGCGGGGCGGTGCGGCAACTGAGGGAAGGCGGTGGCGACTGGCGAGAAGTGGACGGGGCGGGGATGGGGAAAGGAGGGGTAGTACTAGAACCTAGGATTGTGGGCCCAAATGTTTCCTGCGGCTCAGGCGGCGTCACGAGAGTTCACTTGGACCCACGTGTGGGACCAATTGAGTTTTTTTATCATTTAGGACCAACTGAGGATGCGTTTGGAAGAAAGGAGGCTAAACTTTAGCCTGCGGTAAACATTAGTGTAGCTAAATTTTTAGTCTGCGACGCTGTTTGAAGAAGTAGGTTAAAAATTAACCTCCTGTTTAGAATGCGCGCTCGATAACATTTCGTAGTGAAGAATGCGTGAAGTTGAATACCTCTTTCTCCCCCTTAGGTCGGGGGCCCGATTGAAATTCCGGGACGTGGTACTTCGTCCCCTTGTATGGTGCCAGATACCCAGGACGGTTTGGGTACCCTGAATCCACTAAGTAGTACTTTTCTACAGAATAGTTAAAAGAACGGTCATTGCATATATGTTGACTACGTACATGGGCGTCCTTGCCAACAAAAGGTAACGACTGTACCTGGAGGTGGGTGCGGAAACTTGTCTCCATATTTGTTGATTGCATCATTAAACACTCTCATGTCATGTACCGACCCCCGGCCAGCCGGCAACAATAAATGTGAATCTCATATCAAAGTCACATACCGCCAGCACATTCTGAGATGTGTAGCCATGTCTACCCGTATGCTGCACGACAGTCGCTGCTGGGACTTCCACAGGTATGTGTGTTGCATCTAACACGCCTATGCAGTCATTAAATAAAGGACTGAACCAAGATTGCTATAACCTCCTATGCACCGTCCTGAACTACGGATCCACAGGCTTAATAATATCTGCAGCAAGCCTATTGACACTATGAAGAACTCTCGTGAATGTCCGACTAATTGTCTCTGTTGATCGAACGAACCTATTTTTTGCTTGCCGTACCGATTGCGGTGCTCCAACCATCCATAAGAACATCCCCAAAGCCTCAACGCTGGACATTTTGCAAGTCGACTTAAGGCCCTACCTCTCAACTAGCAACGTATGAAGGTTGTCGAACATATATCTTTCCATTCTAAACATGTCGTAGCAATCTGAAGGATCCTTAAGAGTTATTTGTACCCATTTTAATCCACTAAGTACCGGTTGTCTCGGATAGGATTTGTTCATGTAAGTTTCATAATAATACGTACCGACCATAAACATGGCTAACATGAAGTCATGTGTTTCTTGATGCTCGCGAAGTATCCGCGTGTACACTTCATCTCTATCTTCGCCGTCCTCATTTTCACTGTCGTTGCCTTCCGCGTTCAATGTCGCGGCATGAAAAACACTCAAGTCTTGCTGTTCCTACGAAAAGGCACATATCCGTCAGTAACATTCCAAATAGTGAAGCCATGCATGGTTAACACAACATGACAACACGTTTAATAGCAGCACAACAATTGTAATATGCAATACAATGCACACACCAATATCAGCAATGGGTTCACATGTCAAACACAATGTTCCCTACAAATTGACACATCCTAAGGCAGAAATAGACTACAACAGCTTCTGTAGCTCAGCTCTGTCGCTTCAACCATACCAACCAGCTGGAGTTCATTTTCATGCCACAAACCAGGACCTAATCCACTTATTCTCAAACAAAACAGATGCAGCAAAAAACAATGGATCGTCTCGCTGACCCCGCACTCCTCAAGCAGCTCGTTACACCTTTTCATGGATGCATCCACATTGTTCTGCTCCATGGCCATAGTAGTTGCGGCACTGTTCGCGAAAAGTTTGTGGACAAGTGTCTCCATAAGTCCGACCATTGGGCTCTTTGTCTTCTTATGTGGGGATGCAGTTGTGGTCCTGTCGCTCGATCGCTTGCATCCGCTGCTTGTGGTGTGGCTCGGAGCAACCTCATTCAGTTCCTCGTCTTCGCCACGTGCATCGTCGTCTTCCACCTCCTCTTCCCCAGGGATGCGTGAAGTGGACCCATCCACAGTTACACCATGGAACATCTCCTCCAGCTGAGGTAGGTACTCGGGAGGTCCCTGCTGCAGCTTCCTCCATTCCTGTCGTCCCTGCGCGATAACATAATGTTTGTACGGGCATGCATATTTCTATACAATTGAATGGACGACAACACAATTACGTACCTGCGTATGTTTCATCCAGAAGGCATCAGAAGCGATGACAGTCCCGTTAGGTGCACGTCCTAAACCTGTATGGTTCTACAGCCAGCACCAGAATGTGTACAAGGCCTTCAATTGCCCGATTATGTTCTTGAGTTGCTTCCTGTCGTGTCTAAGTCTAGTGGCCATGTAGTACTTATCGGCGATAATCTTGTAGCCACGACCAGACATGGTGCCGTTAACACAGTTACCTGTCCGTATTTGCTCAACGCACAACTCGCAAAGAGTGAGAGTATTCGCCTCTGACCAACTAGCCTTGTGGGTTTGCATCTATTAACGGCGAAGAAATATTGGACACATGAACGACTTCACTACAAGGATTATAGGTGTTGCCAGATATGTGTCAAGCAATGAGGGTGCAGGGATGACTTACAGAGGAACCCGCAGCGCCGACAAGATCGTCCAGCGGTTCGGAGAAGGAGTCGTAGCCGTGGTGGCGAAGCTCGTCGTCCGGCGTAGGCCCTCCAATGTGATGTTGCTCAAGCGAGGAGAGGAAAGGCCACGACCGCGTGGATGGGTACCTCTCCGGCTACCACCTGCGCCAACGCCTGTTACTTCATACGTCTGTGGTGAACTGCGTCCTTCCGTAGCCCTCCGGGTTGCACAAGAACTGCGCCCTCTTTCAGGCGCAGCAGGTGTTCGATGGGACGAAGCCGGGACGTCGACGTCCGGGCACTGCCAACTCAGCCGACAGTGCCACCACGTGCAGCAGGCGCCTGTAAGAAGGCGCTGTAGACGGGAAGGTGCCGGAATCCGGCAGCATCGGAGTTGAGGTCCAACCCATGAATGTTGAAGTCTGCAGAACGCTGGCTGCCGTCGTCCGCCGACGACCAAGCGCCCCAACCGCCAGAGCTGTGCGCATCCGGCTGGGAGAAGAAATCCCTATACGGATCGCCGCCCTCGCCGTCCATAAGTATGAACCGGGAGTCCGCAACGGCGGCGGCCGGCGTGGTGGGCTCTGGTGCAGAGCCGGTGCTCGACAATGTGCGTTGCGCGTCGAGGGCGGCTGACGGCGGCAGATCGAACGGGTGCGGCGGTAGATTGGGGACTGCCTCCGCCGGAGTGAGGAAGGGGGAGGGGGGGAAGATGCTGCGATTCACCGGCGCCGCCATCCGTGAGGGGGGCCGGAGCGGGGACCGGCGGTGGCGCCGTCACTGGCGCCGCGGGGACGACGGGGGCCGCGGCCCCAAGCGGACCCGTCGAGGACGGTGCGGATCCGGGGCCAGGAGGCGGCAGTACCGGTGGGTAGGAGGCGGCGGCCCCAAGCGGATCCGTCGACCACGATGCGAATCCGGGGCCGGGAGGCGGCGGTACCGGTGGGCTAGAGGCGGCAACTTCGCGGGGCGGATGGCGCGTCCCACGCGTCGCCGTTGTAGCCGCCGGATCCGGCCTCACGGACGACGACTCGGACTTGGGGGCCGAACAAGGCGGCGGCGGAGTTGCCTTCGGCGTCACAGCCGGGGCGGCGACGGCTCCTTTGCTAGGCGCAGCGGGGGGCGGCAACCGTGGCGCGGAGGGACGACGGGGAGGGGGCTGCTGGCGGCGGCGGAGCCGGATGGGGGCGCGTCGTCGGCGGCGACCAGATAAGCCCGTCCACAGTGCATGCGCGAATGACCTCGGCATCGAATGGCCGGCACCCGTCGTAGCGGGCTAACGTGATTTTAGACCGCTCCAGATGGCTAACGGGGCTAAACGGTTTAGCTCGGCTCTAGCCTACCCGTTTGGATCCCACCGACGCGGAACGGGCACTGTTGCGGGGTGCTAAAGCGTTAGCCCTCCCGATCCAAATGCGCCCTGAGTTAATAAGCGACACCTGGAAAATTCCGCCCTAGACTCCGAAGCACGGATCCATCAAAGGCTTTGTCCTCTACTAGTGCAGAGCGGCGCCCCCTTGGGTGCCGTTTGCTTAAAATTAAGATTAAAAAAAATAAAATAAATCTGGATAAGAAAAAGTAGGAAACGTTCAGTGTAGATTAGACATTCTTGTTGAAAATATCTAGCTGTAAAGACGTGGCAATGGGTTAGATACAGTGGGTCGTGATTAGCATATCAAGAGCAACATAATGTTAAAACGTTGTACTATATGAGTCACATAATTAATAGGTAATGCAGCATTAAAAAACAATAACATGTGTTGAAAGTCTGATCATATCTCTATATATGAAGAGACGTCATTTTAATTCACATAACATTAAAAACGGACGGTAGAGATAATTCTGATTTATATATACATGAGTGCCTAGCTGTTGTCTGACAATGAATAAGCATGCGAGACTCTTCTACATAACATCCATGACTTAGCAGTGACTTAGCAGTTCCAAAATGGAAGTATGTAGACACCTGAAGCACAAAATTATAGAGCTACAGCCATATTCCTTCATGGCTATATGTACAATAAATGCAGAGGCTACAGAAGCAAGGAGACAAGGTTACACCTTGTATGCTTCAGTATAGTTCCATACCATATTGTATGAAAGTCACCTGCACACGTACAACGAAAAATGAAAGATTTAGCATAATCTATGTGAAGGTCATATTGTATGAAAAGAAATTGATAAAACTAAGAGGTTCAAGAGAGAAAAAAAAAACCAGAGAAGAAGAGCATAAAAAAAAATGCTGAGTCAAAATAGTGAAGAGAATAAAAAAAAATGCACAGCAAAGAGATAAAAGTACATCAATATTTTTTTGACTCCTTAGGTGGAGAAGTTTTCTTTGGTGATGCAGATCAAAGAAGGAGAATATGAGCGCATTGATTTTATGTATGAGAAAAATCACTAACATCTAGAATATTGAGGAAAGTAGAACTGATGTGCATAGAAAACAGGACGTACTATTTGGTGATATCATCACTGCTATCCTCACTTGCAAAGATCAATAAATTCATAGGAAATATGACTGAAAAAGAATTAATAGTAAAATTTGCTATGGGTATGGAGTAGTAAAGTACAAAATAACGGGTACAATCATATTCCGCGCCTCATCAGCTATAGATAACGGTCGACAAGCAGTTATTTTCCATCATAGAATCTTTAAGGCAATAAAGATCAAGATATTTAAAAAGAGAAACATATGATGCCAAAAGTAGTTTTCCAAGATTTGCGAGCAATTCGAGGTAGTAAACTGTAAGGCTATTCCATCTTTATTGATTTAGAGTTGATACACTAATTTTGGGACAGCATGACCATAAACCAAATAAATATCAAGCTGACGCGAAATATAAACACAATATCAAGGCAGATTTCATCTCCTTTGATATATACATATGTCGGCAAGTCAACTCTTTTTAATCACTTAAGCGAGCCTAAGCAATGAATAATGCAAGCTTCAAGCAATCAAGCATGCACCAGCATACAAACTGTTAAACTTAGCTACCCCCCTTAGTTCGTATAGTTAAGCAAAACAGATACAGTTCTGAAGTGGATAGAGGTTAACTGGATTTTCCAACTGAAGAAATATTCAAAGAAGAAGAAGGTTAATTTTGTATGATATTTTTGGACCTCTTATCCTCATTGCCTATTTAGAAAAGAACAATGTTTCATCGACATGTATGGTACTCCCAAAAATATTCTCTTTGCTTTTATGTCACACAGGTTGATTACTCCATGATATAACAAGATTTAAAAAACCTAAATTGATATATCAAGATGTTCCAAAGCTAGCACCTCAAAACAACATGTAAATAAGAACTCAGGTACAGTATCTGCTACATCAAATGAAATATATACTTTGAACGAGAGGAAGGCAGGCAGCAAAGGAGGTAACCAAAGAAACATTCAATCTACTTGATTATATACTAAGCCAATTGAATAGGTAGAGCATGATGATCGAGCAAGGCTGTTTTTCTTTCTTTTTTTTGTCTAGGAATATATTTCAGCTTACTAACACAAATGAAAATCTGGACTACTGCATCAAGGAATCCAAGGACTTTATTTGCATGTGTACAACAGCAGTAACATTATAGTAACAGCTACCTGGTATTTTGTTTTCATTCTATATCTCTATCAACTGAAAAAAAATAAGTACAAATTCAAAGTACATAAAAAAAAGGATAATCATCAGGTCAAATATTTTTCTTAGCATAATCTATTGACTGAAAAATTGAACAAGAAAAAAAAAAAGAAATCTAAAGACTTCCTGCATGAACTACATACATAATCAAATCGAGAAGATGAAGTTCCTGTTCCTTTTTATCTACCAACCAGAACCTTGAAATTAGGGTGGAAATGTGCCAATGATGTTTCTACCTAAATATGAGCCAAAGGGGAAGCCTACAAGGGAGTGATTGCCATAGGAACATGAAGATGAAAGGAGCAGACCAGTATTTATCGACCTGTAGTCGTGTAGAGCCGCTGTTGGAGCTGCAGAGCACTCGCAGAGCATGCCCTCATGATGGTTGTCCGCCCTAACCTGTCAAAAAAAAAAAAAAGGGAGGAGTTGACGCTAAACAGAAGGGAGAAGGAGAGGCGCTGCAGTAGGGAAGCCAGCGGATCTGTGTTTTTCTGAAGAATCTTGGAAGGACGGTACATAATTCAAATTTGATACAGTCTGTGTCCATCTTTTTTTTTTTTGGCTCAAGAACACCAGACGGTATATCTGGCCTCTTTATATGAGGTAGGATCGTCCTTCATATGAATCTCTTCTACATCATATACTTTATAATCTTTATGGATAGCCGGTCTCCTATTTCTTTGAGACCTTCTAGGGGCTTTCACATTTGGCACGTTCTCTACTTGAGGCTGTTGTGTAACCTCCTGATTTGGCACACTTCCTGTTTGAGGGTGTTGTTGCTCCCCTTCACACGTAGCGATGGGTTCTGTCAGATCCTGAAGAGTAGGCTCCTCATTTTTCCCATGGGTATCAACAACAGACGTTGAAAATGCAACACCATGCATTGCAGGTCTAGCGCCAACCGGTGGCAAAAAGAAAGGCTCCTGGATCATCGGAGTGGGCACACATATCCACTTCTCCTCAAGATCGACTTTTTGAGCCACAATGCTCCCCCTTACCATTTCGTCCTCCAAGAAGACAGCATTTCTCATTTCTACAATCTTTGTATATCTGTCTGAGTAGTAAAAACGATAACCTTTCGATCTTTTAGGGTAGCCAATAAAATGGCAACTCACTGTTTTGGGATCCAATTTCTCAAAAATTGGGTTAAGCAATTTTGCCTCTGCCAGACTCCCCCACACGCGGAGGTAGTTTAGCGAGGGCACTTTGGCTGTCTATAATTCATATGGAGTTTAAGGCAAGGATTTGCTCGGTACTCTGTTAAGAATATGAACAACGGTTTTTAATGCCTCCATCTATAAACTTAGAGGTAAAGCAGAGTAGCTCATCATGCTACGGCACCATGTCCATCAAGGTACGGTTTCGCATTTCAACCACTCCATTCTCTTGCGGTTGACCTGGTATAGAGTACTAAGCCACTATTCCATTTTCTTGTAAGAACCTTGCAAAAGGTCCCGGGGCTTGTCCATAAGGTGTATGCCGACCATAGTACTCCCCCTCCCCCCCCCCCCCCGGTCGGACCTTACTATTTTAATCTTTAAATCATGTTCATTTTCAACTTCTATTTTAAATATCTTAAATTTATCCAATGCCTCTGATTTTTCTTTAATCGGAGAAATGTAACCATATTGGGAGTAATCATCTGTAAAAGTTATGAACGAGTCATATCCATCTATACTTTTCACAGGAAAAAGACCACAAATGTCTGTATGAATGATTTCTAAAACTCCTAAGCTTCATTTTTCATCCTTTTTAATTCTCTGTACGTAATGTCCTTTAATGCAATCTATGCATTATTCAAGATCTGAGAACTCCAATGGAGGAAGAATCTCATTCTTGACTAGTCTCTCTATTCTCCCCCTCGAAATGTGGCCTAAACGATAGTGTCACAATTTCGATGAGACATTAGGAGTTCTCTTTCTTTTCTTTTCTTTTCTTTTGTCAACAAGGACTCGACATCACTCACATCACATACAACATTCACATTCTCAAACATGGATAATAAATAAAATTAATCACATAAAAAGGCAATACCAACACATTTATTATCAATCCATAAAGTGCATTTGCCATCTCTATAATGACAATCATAACCATCACGATCCAAATGTGATACACTAATCAAGTTTCTTTTCAAAGAAGGTACATAAAATACATCTCTAAGCACAAGTCTAAAACCATTAGCTAAATCTAGATGGACATTTCCGATAGCTTCGACTTCTGCTTCAACTCCATTGGCAACTCTAATGGAGCCTTTGCTTCTTTACGTAGTCCTCGTCGAATGGAATCCCTGTAACGAATTGGCAACATGAATAGTTGCTCCTGAATCAAACCACCAAGTGGTTTTTGAATAATTCACAAATAGGGATTCATTTACAAAGTTATTGTGTTCCCACTGTTCTTGGCCATGATCTTCTTCAGAAACTCAGGGCAGTCTTTCTTGTAATGCCCTGTCTTCTTGCAATGCAGACACTGGTCTTTGTCCACAGAAAACTCTTTATGCTGTGGATTATGCTGGTGATGAACCTGCTGATGCTGTTTTCCCTTTTGCTGTGAGGAGGGAGGCTTATAGTTTTTCTTTTTAATATAGTTGATAGAGCCACCATTTGTGGACTTTATCCTTTCCTCCTTCTACACACACATCGCAATGGTCTTTTTCACGTCCCATTTTTTAGGGGTCATGTTGTAGCTGACAATGAAGTTCACAAACTCATTTTGCAACGAAGCAAAAATCAAAGGAACAATGTGGTCATCCTTGAAGGCCAAGTTCATTGGTTTAAGCATGTTGTTCAAATAAACCATGCGAAGTATGTGCTCTCTTATGCCACCACCTTTGTACCTCTCTGTGACCAGTTGTTTTATCAACTGGGTAGCATAGGTCTTTGAAGAGCCAGTATACTGACCCTTTATTCTATCGAGGTACTCAGTGACAGTGTCACACTCTGCAATTGAACCCAGAATAGTTGGTTCAATTGTGTTCTGTACCATAGCCAAACATTTGTTGTTGGCTACGGCCCACTTTCTATGCTCAAGATCATAGGACAACCTTACAGGAGCAAAATCCCGCTCCTTCCTTTGCCATTCAGCATCAGTCTTATTTTCATCTCTGACAGGTGCAATAGGCTCTTTAGGACGTGGGGTGGTTACCACTTGGTCCACCTCTCCCAAGATAAAAGCAAGGTCGAGTTTTCTTTTTCATTCACCACAATTTTCTCCTTTTGGAATTGGAATATCCTTTATACAACTCATTAAGGAGTATCCTCCTATAAGTAACCAAGTTATGTGAGAAACAAAATTATACATACACATTAATTCTATATCACCGTTGGGTAGAAAATAGACAAATTTTAACTATATAAACAATAATACATAAGTCTACATCACCGTTGGGCAGAAAAATAGACTAAAACATTTAATCAAAACAACCATGATATTGTAATTAACAACGTTGGTCAGAAAATAACAACATCATATATCATAAAATAATTGCACCTAAAATTAAAATTCTCTCGTTGGTTTGAATTTCAATTTGCAGCAATTATCATCAATTTTATCAATTTGCAGCGGAAACATTTAAAGATACATATTCTAGTAGAAATATTAACCTTTATTTACTCTCAGAAAAATAATTTGCAGGTCAAAATTATTCAAATTCTATTAAAACAATCACTTTCCATGAAATATGCACAAAATAACACATATATAAAAAAAATTGCTACTGTTCCTTGAAAAACCGGCCCAAAACAACCAGTTTTGAGCTCGGCCTGCATGCGCGCTTTTCTTGCTGTGTTCGCGGCCCAACAGCCAACGGCTAGGCCACTGGATCGGCCGGATCGGCCTCTCTCGTCAGCGAAAAGTGGCCAACCCGGCCCAGCCGCTGCTGCGTCCGCTCCGCCTCCCCGTCGCGCCCGCGGTGAACCCTAGCTCATTTTCTCTCTTCTCCTTCCTTCTTCTCTCCCGAGCGCGAGCGGCGGTCTGGCACGGTGCATGGCGACCGGGACACAGAGAGAGAGAGAGAGAGAAATCTGAGGAGCACCGCCTTGGTTGCCTCGCCGGCACGCGCTCGCCCAAGGGTGAGCGCGTCGCGGTCGAGCGATCCTTGGTGGTGCTTGGGTTTCTCTCTCGTCGCCGACGAAAAACGATGGTGGCACGACGACGGTGAGGCAACCAGGAACGCATCCCAGCCCCTCTCCGCGTCATCTCTTTCTCTCTTTGCCGTTTTTTGGTTAGGGTTAGGGTTAAGGTTACGGGATTTCAATTTCTCCTCTCGAGTTGGGGATCTTTTCTATTCGATTCTATTCTTTTCCCTTTCCTACTTCTAGATCGTGAATTAAAACTTTGCTTTGATACCATTGTTGACACGGATCTATACTAGTCACGCATTTAGAGAGGAGAGATGGGTGAATCAATAGACGGTTACCGGTTCCGGTGATGGCGGTGGCGGAGGAGGTTCCGGCTCCGTCGGTGGCGGCCATGGCGCTCCTCGTCGTGGTCGTCGTCGACGGTGAGGTGCGGCGTGACGGTGGCGCTTCCCTTCACTTGCGGGGCCCCCTCTTGGATCAGTCTAAGGTTTTGTGAGTGGAAGATGTGGTGACGGCGAACTTTGTTGTCCGTGCCCCGGCTCCCACCCTTCTTTTATATGGCGCAGTGTGACAGGGGCCCACCGGGCAGTCGGGCCGGGCGCCCCCGATCAAGGCGCGGAGAAAGGGTCCGTGACGCGGACCCGCCCAGAAAACCACGTCTCAGGACGGATCCGGTCTGTTGTTAAGCCAGGATCCTGTTGGGCAACGCTCGGCGAAGCGAGCGTACACATGATACAACACAGGCAGGGATAAACAGCAATAATTTAAGGAGGAAGAAAATTAATACAACATTAGTTCCTGGATTTTAGCTTAAGTCTTACAAGAAATTCAGAGCGCACAATAAAGTTTGAAAATCGTAGCAGCGGAAGACTCGATTGGATACAGACTCCGACACTCATAAATTAAGCAAAAGCACGCACCCTGCCCAGGGGCGTCGTGCTACTAGCCGCTTCAATTACTGCGGCGACTCGCACAGTTCCCACTGGAGGTTCCCAACCTCGGAGTGAGACTCCTCCCAGTGGAAGCTATCTTCCTGGTGCTGCGCGCCGGTGCCTGAAAACCACATATCGCTAGCGCGTGAGCTTCTAAGAAGCTCAACAAGACTGACCCGTCAAAGGCTGACTACAGCCGACTTCTAGACATGAAGGCTGGTGGGGGGGGGTTTCATTTGCCAACGAACCCGCAACCTGTACTACTCTTGGTCAATTTTAGCACAGATTAAGTAGTTAGAATGTAACTTTAATTAGCACTGATCTAATCAAACATAATAGAAGTGACAAGTAAATAGTATCATCATAGTATCAACTCATTGCATCTCAACTTATTTACAAAAATGTGGTGCGTTTCACGAGCATGCTCACCAACTGGGAGCGACAGCGGTTCGAAATGATTTTTATACCCTGCAGGGGGAAACCTAATCGTACGACACGTGCATGTCCCAGACTCGCACGTGGCAACCGTTCACACCAGCTCCTGCAACGTCAATTCCCTCCTACGTCTGCCTTAGCAGCGCCGCATCCCACCAGACAACACATCCCAGACGGTTTCTGTGGAGTTCCCACGCTGCCCACCCCAGATCTCCTCCTAGTCAGACACCGTAGGGCAGGTTCGACGTTGCAATCACTAGGCTACATAGGTTTACTGGGGCCCATTACACCCAGCATACGACCAGTACGTTCAACACTCGATCAGTCTCGAACCACACGGATCAGACAAGTCTACGGTCACCCTGGACCCGGTCCAGTCGCCGACCTAATTGGTATCCTGTCTGACCCTCAAACTTTTATCCTTCTTTAATTATCTCATCATCAGGTGTCATAATGTATCAAGTGGTAGTTTCATCCAAGATCCTACCTTTCGCGAGCAGCGTCCACTCTGCTCGACTTCTACCGGTAATATCTTGCTAAGCATAGCAACTATTTGGTCGTCTATACCAACTACCGGTAGGGTTTCCTATGGGAACAATGCATCTAAGGTTGCAATCAACTCCTAACAACTTAATGCACAAACATGACATGACCCACTGAGTTGTAAAAAGAAAAATTTCAAACAGAGGTGGTGCACCGGGGCTTGCCTGGCTCTTCAGCTTCTTGGTTGATCTCTTCTGCTGGAGCGGAGGAGTCGGGCTCTGCAGCTACCTCACGTGCTTCGGAGTCTACATGATGCATTATGATTAAGATTATGAGAAGTTCAAGGATTGATAACCAATAACTTAAAGCTTTTGCTAAGGAGTATTTTAGGGTTTCAATCTGCGACATTTGGAATTAGGGTTAACCCTAATTCCTCGACGCCACTGGTTTAAACTATTTGACTTAAAGAATGGGGTTCCGAGTCACTCATTCAATTTCTCACCATGTGATTGTGTAAAAAGGGTCATATTCTCTGAACCAGTCTAAGCTCGAATTTTAGGTTGAGATTCATCGGCATCTTTCTTCGGAAAATAATTAATTAATTAAACTACGATTATCAACCTTAGGGTTGAAAATGAAAATTTTAGTTGCACTAAAATTTTATTTTTACTGGGTAGTGCTCTCTGAATTATGAATTTCGAAATTTGGTTGGGGCTTAGATTAATTTTCTAGATTTTATTAAAACTCAACAAAGTTTCTGTTATTTAAAATGGTAAAATCAGAAATAATTATTAAACCTTGGAATAAAATGATGAAACTTTATGTAATCACTCATGAGCATTAAAACTAAAGTTCTGTTTTTGGGTTTAACTTTTTGGAGTACTTTTATAATGTATTTTAGAAAAAGGCAAATTAGTTAGGTAGAAAGGAGTATCTTGAATAGGTTACATGTAGTTCTGGGGTCCTAAAATCCTGGTAAATTTCCAGAGGATGTATTCTGTTATGCCACACTTGTAGATCAATTTTGAGCCCTAGAATTGCTCTACAATTTGAACTAAAATTCATAAACAGAAAAGATTGTTTTAATTATCCCTAAAAATACTAGGTCATTTAGGAAAAAGTGTTTTAACAGAAAATTAGTGCATCTCATGAGGGTTCTAACAAATTTTAGTTTGGAATTTTTGGAGGTTCCTGTGATTTGTTTGGCATTTTACAAGACAGGACAATATTGAAGGAAAATAGAATTGAAACAGTGATTAGGGCAGAACAGGGGAGCTGAGCTCCGACGAGCTCCGGCGGTTGATTCGGTCAAAATTAGTGGTCGGCTGCGCTCGATCCTTGGCTCTACACCATCTACAAGCTATGGCGAAGCTCGGCAGCACGACAATGGTGAGGGTCCATCACCGGAGAGGGGTGCTCACCGTGGGGGTCGGCGGTGGCGGCGGTGAGGAAGGGTTCCCGACGAGATGAGCTAAATTCCGGAGAGAGGAGAGCGCCGTGAGCTGCACAATGACTTGACAAGTGAGTTGAGCAAGGGGAGGAGCACTGAAATTGGCCGGAGCATGGCCGGCGGCGAGGGGTGGCGGCTCTGCCCGAAGCTCGATGAAGGAATCACCGGAGGAACGGCGGAGGAAGAAAATTGGTTGGTCCAGGAGACTCACCGTGGTGCAGTGAACCTGTTTGACGGGGTTAGGGGTCGCGGGGATGGCTGGAATACCAAGGTCGACGGTGAGCTCAATTGGCGGCAGAAGGGGGGACTGGCGGCGGCGCAGGCGTTCTGTCGTCGCCGGCGAGTTTCTGCGGCCGAGCACTTGTCAAAATCGATCACCGGGATGAGATGAAGCAGCCGGATGAAGGAATTGCAAAGTGAGTGTACCGTGAAGATGAATTCGATGGTTGAGGGTCGGGGCGGTGCTCCTGTTGCCGGTGAGGACGACTGCAGTGTTCCGGGCGGAGGGAGCGACGGGAGTGCAATTCGATCAACTGAAAGCTGCACCGGGGCGAGGGGAGTCGTTTAGGCAAGGTTGGATCAGTGGAGAAGGGTCGGAGGTGTGGTCTCACCGTGAGCTCCCCTTCGGCGGCAATGGCGACGGTGGCACCCGAGTGAGGGAAAACGGCAAGGCTTGCGTAGGAGCGAAATTGGGCGCGGGGAAAGTGGGAGGAGGGTTCAGCGCACTCTTTTAAGTCGTTGCGGAGAGGGTTTGGCGAGTGGACAGGGAGGGTGGCGGGATTGGGCGTCGGGGGCGGTGGCTTGCCGCAGGGCTCTGCCGTGCGACGAAATGGCGTGCAGCAGTGAAGACAAGACGGGGAGAGAGAGAGGAAGCAGAGGGGAGGAAGAAGATCCGGCAAGATCCTTTGCTCGGTGCTTTGAAGGCGGGGCGCGAAAAGGCGAGCCGGCCGGCGGAGGAGGCGGCTCTGCCGAGCGGCGGTTGGGCAACGGGGGCGGGCGGCACTGTGCCTCGTCAGCCTATTGTCGAATTCAAATGAACTGCTACAGGTTCCTTCTGGTTTCATTTGAAAACCTCACTTCCTCAGCTCAGAAAATGATGAAAATTTTTGTGTATGCTCAGGGAATTATTTGGAACACTTTTTATTTAGGGTTCGAGTTCTGAATCAGCTCCAAAAATTTCTTGAATTTATGGGTCCACTTTAGTTTGTGTGAATTTTAAAAGGGTTTGAACCTTCTCTAAAAATCTTGGATAAATTTCAAAAATTCTATTTTGAAGTGAACTTAATTGTTATGCAAAAATATAGCTAGGGTGTTGTGGAAAATTTGGTGGGTCACGCATTAGGGTTTCATTCCTGCCCGAAGGATTGAGTTTTCGACACTGCGGGTGGAAACTTTCCGAACTTGGTGAACGTGTTCTGTGGATTATCAAAGTTTTTGTAGAGCTTTCTTTGGGGCATTTTAAACAACATTGCACTTACTCCCATTGTTGATTTTGCTTTTAGGTGTGAAATGTTGTCGATTAGGGTTTTTATGTTGTCGATCTAGGTCCTGGTGACACCTGGGGTGTCACAGTCCGGATCCGTCACGGTGGTGACGGATCGGGCCCCTTTGAGATCAAACTAACAAGAACGCCTCGCCGCCAACCATCACTGGTCCGGCCGCCTCCCCCAAGCCCAAGAAAAAACTAGAAAGTAGGCAAGACAGGAACTACAACCTAGAACAAAACAAGGGAAATAAAGGAAGAACATCCTCCACGAAACAGATCGAAGAACGAGGAAAAAGCACCAAATCGAATGAACAGAGGGCTGATTTGATGATAAAGAACATCAGCACAAAGGGGAAAAACAAAGGAGGACGGCAGCAAAAGGCCTATACCCGACGAGGAGCAGATGGAGAAGAGAAGGAAGAGGAGCAGCCGATGGAAGCCAGGCGGAGGAAATGATTGTCTTCAAAGGCATTGGACGCGTCGTGCAGCCCACTCAGTCGCCTTCAATGCAGCGTCGGGCGTCAGCGAGCGACTTGCAACGTGTCGACGCAGCCAATGGCAGAGCTCGGACGGTCGCCGCCGTACGTCATGCTTACAGCCATCGACAGGGAATAGACTCGGCGCCTAAAATCACCGTGGATAAGGGATCAAACAGCAATGAGTTAATGGGGTGACGTGGATGCTGGGTTCGTCGCGGGGGAGAAACCGGTTCCTAGGGAAATCCTGCAAGCGACTCCCTATGTCCATCACGCGCTACACTCCGAATCTGTTGCGCCAACGGCGGCCTAGTAGTGCGTTGGCCGAGCTGGACGGGGCGGGTGCGTGCTGCAGCCAGAAGCGGGAACCACGGGACTTTTTACTGATGTTCCTAGTGTTATCTTCTTCTATTATACTCTTTCTTTTTTTATTGTCGTCTTTAACTTTGATCAATAGCTTTAACTATTCGTCTTATTAAAAAAAGGGAAAATATAAAATATTTTTTTAGGATTTGATTTATTATTAAAGATTTTTTAATCTTAATTTTTAATTTTACATATTTGAACTAATTTTTTAAATAAGACGAGTGGTCAAAGTTTTTTGTCAAAGTCAATGGCGACAAGTAGAAAAGAACAAATTATTTTTACGGTCGGAACAAATAACATTCACTAGTGGAACAAATGATTTTACGTTGCAATAAATAACTTTCACTAATGAAACAGATGATTTTCACTGCTGGAACAAATGACGTTTGACGGTGGAACAAATGATTTTTAATATTGGAACAAATGATTTCAACTACAAAAATATTTAGTACTACTTTTACAAAATTTTAAAATATATTCATTTGGAGTCTTATTTTATTGCATTAATTCTAAAGAACACAAAGGTTCCAATGGATTTGAAAATGGAGTTACAGTTTGAAAAGATCAATTCAAAATTTTAAATTTAGCTTAATTTCAACCGGTCCTCTTAACTGCCACGTGTCTCACGGCTGTCCTCTACGTCGTCCGCGCTTCTTGAGCCTATCTGGGCGTAATATAGGCCGCTGGTTTCTGCACTCGCCTGGATCTCAAAGCGCGCGCTTGTACAGATACGTATCACGCGCTACATATAGGACGTGTTTGGTTGCCTGTATTTAGTTGGGCCAGCTCCGTAGATGCAAAATCTTTCGAAGTTGCATGTTTGGTTGCCTGCATATATAAAGCAACCAGGCTGGACAGTGCAAGATGCCCAATTTCTACTTCCCACCTCATGCAGGCCGCATTAATCAAGTAATTAGTCAGTAATTAGTGATATATTAGGTATATTAGTCAATATTTAGTTTAATTAATGTAATTTAAGCATTATTACATCACTATAAGACAAATTTAAGTTTTTTATAATTTTTCTTTCACACAAACACAAAATTTAAATTTATGATTCAAATTCATATGCACCCAACCAAACAATATCTCCTCATATCCGTATTAGATGAAGCAGACAACCAATCACCATCTCTTGCATGAATGTAGCCTGTCCAAACTCAACCTGGCTTTATAAAGGAGCCAGGCCCAACTCCATGCAGCTAACAAAACACACCCATAGTGTTTTCGGCCCTGCAACGGACCGGTCTACCGCCATTAGCACACGGGCCATCTGGCCTTCTGTAATCGAACTACAACAGCAGGCCTGCCCAAGTTTTGCACAAACAAAAGCCTAACTGCGTTCCCCTCAGACCACCAAAAGAAGAACTGTAAGGCCATGTTTAGATTCTCCTATTACTTATTAACAGGTTTATAGAGAAAGTCTAATAAAAACTATTCTAAAAGAACTTAATGGTACCGATTGGAGCCATTTTAGTTTTTAGAAAACCGAAACCATGAAAACAGGGTCTAAAACGGTGGGATCATGGAAGCGATTGCTTGGGTAGGCTTGTATGTTGGCAGAAAGATCTGGGTATGGAGATACAGACTTGCTTGTGGTAGTACTCACTCCATCCAGAAATATATTATTTGTAATTTAAAACATCAATAACAAAAAATAGAGATTGTAGCAATATTTGACTTTTGTCAAAGTCAAAACTACTTAATGAATTATATTGTTGGAGTTTTAATAGTGTTGGAGATCCAGATTGAGAATTCAAGACGAACACGAGTGTTTTTGGTGCTGCCTAGAGTTTTAATTTTCTGGTTTTTCTCTCAAATCTCAATATTCTTCTTCCTATTCATCTATATTCATCTATGTCATGCGAGTCCACATATTCTTCATCAATCAAGTTATTATTTTTTCCTTTTTATTGGATTAGCCAAATTTCATCTTTGTTTGGTTAATCATATGATGTCGATGTTATTTTCATCACCATGATTAGCAGGGCAATAATAGTTCGTCGATGGTGTGAAACTAGCCTTGTAAACTTAAATTTTAACCTATGTTAGGGGAGCAAAACAACGACCTCTCTGACACATTCCTTTGTTCTACATCACAAAATCCTACATTTCAATACATGGAGTGTGAGGCGGCTGATGTGCGTCACTGTACTTGACTGCACAATACTTTACTAGTATCATAAAAAAAGTGTAAAATAATTTATCTTAGTAACACATAAAAAAAACTTACACCCAAACAAATACACAAATATTACAATTAAGTACTGCTCATTTGTAAGCCAGGACAAATTAGGTGCTAAGGGCTCGGCAGGTGGTGCCTCCCGCCTAGAGCTTAGTCGTGCTTAATCGTTCCTAGGCGGTGCCTAGGCGTTTTGCACTGAAGCGATTATGATATTATTAAATTATGAATTACATAAGAATCATATATTAAATCAATGGATTTAGGGTATACATATTGTTGTACATGCTATCTGTATGATATGCGGCCACAAAAGACCAAGCAGCCCATTATGGATTTGATTCCGTTGTCTTTTTTTTTTCTAAACCTTGGTCATTTACCTTATTGAAATATTATGATTAATATATTATATTTTATTATGATCAATATATTATATTCAAATATCATACATTTTCACTACTCCCTCTGTCTCTAAAAGAGTGTCTATTTCGCTTTTTTGAGAAATCAAACTTTTTAACTTTATTAATTATAATAAAAAATTGTTAATATTTATAATGAGTATTATATATCATTAGATTCATCATTGAATATATTTCATAACAAATTTATTAATAAGTCTAAATATTATTAGTATTTTATATAAACTTAATCAAATTTAAAATATTTGACTCACACGCATTCCAAACATACACCCTTTCAAGGACGGAGGTAGTAAACACGTGTGGTTAGGCCTCCTTTGGCAGAGCTCCACGGAGCTGGTGCTCGAGAGAATCTGGGGAGCTCTGTCAAACGCTGTATTGTAGGAGAAGTAATTTTTCGCTGATTCTATGAAGTGATTCTCTGAAATAAACTAAAGAGTTGAGAGCTAAAAAAAATAGTTTCTCCTGATTCTGTGAAGTGATTCTCTATCCTAATTGTGAGAGTATATCATAGAGAATTAAATAAAATCAATTTCAGCCATAAAATCACTTCTGACTCTGAGAATCTCCCTAAGAATCTATGCCAAAGGGGGTCTTATACACACCCACCCCGATTTCAGATTCTGCACCGACGAAAGAACCCACTCCGCAATCATGGGGCAATTAGACTAATACCACATATAAGTTATGGAATCTTGTCTTTACCATTAGTAAAGAACGCATCCTATTTATACCACTACTGAGATCTTAAGTCCCCTAATAATACCATTACCTCCTCTTTTTATCTTTTATTGATTATTACTATAACAAAAAAGGTTAAGGTGGACCCTTTTGCCCTTAGTAGTGCGGGAGTGTTTGGGTCACCATGCTGAACTGAAAATTTTAGATACAAATTTTGAATTAAAAAATTTTAATATATATTCTCACCATACTAATTTGAAAAATTCAAAAATCATATATTTTAAATTAAATTCTTAAAAACTATGCTGAACTGAAAAATTCAAAAATCATATATTTTGAAATTAAATGCTTAAAAACTATGCTGACCTGAAAATTTAAATACAGAGTTCAAATGTGACATGACCTTCTTGTTACTGTACTGGGAATTCAATATAGAAAATATATTAGCATTGAGCCATAGAATATTTTTGGACGCAAGAACATATTCTGTATTCATGATAAACGTGTCCACAAACTTATCCAACACAAGCAGTCTTTTTATTGTTCAAATGACAAACATATCCTTATTATTACATATATGGTTTAAAGACAAGTTCAAATGAAAGGACATTCTCTAAAGACAAGTTCCACCGAACATGCTCTAAGTAGATGCTGATCCTACACCTTCATCTTGGGACAAAATAAGTAGCCTTTTAGCTGATCCGACACCTTCATTATCCCCATGCGCTAAATTGACAAGCCTTCGAGTGATTGATGCCGGTGAAATTGTTTCGGCTGGAATGACCTTTGGTCTTTTTGGCTACCTCTTCTCTTGGACCTTCCTCTTCCTAAAATAATAATGGTACAACTTGTTAGGCAACATTTATGCATAAGAATTACTGAAAGAAAATAAAAGATAGTACACAAACCTTTTCTTTGGTTCATTCAATGGGTAATTTCCTGTATCACGATGTCCAAATTCTCCACATTGGAGACACCTTTGTTGCTTTTTTGCACCTGGTTCATAACTAGCCTTGAACCTATTCTTCTTTTGCCTTCCTCGTCCTCTTTTCAATGTGGAGGCAGCATCTTGAAACCCATATCCACTAGAGGCAATTGCGACTTATCTGTCATGTGTGGAATCGTGCCACTATAAGCAGTCCTAAACCTTTCAGCAGTGTAATAGTCATGGACATACGCATCCATTTGAACATCTGGAAACATCTGAATGAAAGTCAATGCATAAATGCAAGGCTTTCCAGTCATTTGCCACTCTCCACAACTATATGTGTAAGTGGTAAGATCTACAATATGCCTCTATGGCGTCAAATCATGATGGAAACCAAAACTTTAGCAGTCTGCAAACCTTTTTGAACCTTCATATGACCCAAACCTCGTGTTTTGTCATTGAGTTGTTTAATTATTGTAGGAAGAATGATCCTAGAGATCTTGCTCCCAATTCTTCTTCTCTTGTCCCACAAATCCATAGTCATCTGTCTCAATCTATCTATCAATTCGACAGGAGGCAAATCCTTAATTTTCTTAATCCAACTATTGAAGCTCTCAGAAAGATTATTGTTCGCATAGTCACACTTAATGTCATTGGAGAATGTCATTGCAGCAACAACTTGATTGAAATGCATGTTGAATTTATCAGACTTGTAAGCTCTTGCTGCTGGCCACATGTTTTTGTCATAGACCTCACCACGATATTTCTTTTTGAAGTTTGTCCATAGATGCCTCATACATTCTCGATGCGCAACAGAAGGGAACACTTCCTTTACAGCCACCGCGAGACCCTTACATGCATCAGTTGCAAATGCTAAAACTTGTGGGTGTCCAATAGCCTTCTCTAGTTGCCTCATGAACCATGTCCAATTATCCCCAGACTGTTCAAAAATAGCCCATGCCACGGGGTACATCCAGTTATTACCATCTAGAGCTGTAGCAGATGCCAATTGCCCTCTATATTTGCCATTTAAGGTTGTTGAGTCAATTCCAAAATAAGGTCTACATCCATTGTGGAATCCATCGATGCTTGGCTTCATAGCAATAAAAACTTTATCAAAGTGGACAGCACCATCAACCAACTTGGTGCCAATCTCAAAGATATACCCTGGAGACCGTTGAAGCAGCTCAGCTCTAAAATTATACAATGCATGAAAACTATCTTCCCAAGCACCATATATAGCATCCATAGCCAGTTGCCTTCCTGCCCAAACCTTATTGTAAGAAACCTCCACATTATACTTTTCTAGTAACTTGTCTTGAAGATCAGTAGGTCCAAGATCTGTTTTTTTTTCTTAGCCAAGCAAGAACTCTATCTGCAGCCCACTTTTGAGATGCCATTGAACTTACAGATTTAGCTATGCCCATACAATTATGGTCATGAGGAATCATAGTGACCTACACAAGAAAGAGAGAGATAATTAGGAAAATTATGACTTTTTTTCTCAGTAACATGAAAATTATGAATTATACAAAGACAAGAAGATAATTAGGAAACAACATACACACCTCTACAGTGGGTTGTGCCACCAACTTATTTGCAACAATCCTCCGTGTACAACCATTAGCCTTACATTCTGCCCTATATCTCTTCTTGTCTGTGATAACGTTATGTACAACAAACTCTTTTATAATAGTATATTGCCTCAAAGCTAACCTAAAAACCTCCATGGTCGGGAACATCTCACCCACTTTGATCTCCTTATCCATTACAAACCTTGGCTCATCATTTACATGGTCGTCTATTTGTCCATCATTGTCAATATGCCCAATACCGTCTTTGTTTATGTTCAACCTTGCTGCCTCATCCTCTGCCCTCAAGCCTAAAGAAACAAATACATCATCATCCTCCATGAATATGTCCTCATCTAGCTTCAATTCTGGTTCAACATTGTCCTCCTCCTCCTCTTCCTCCTCCTCCTTCTCCTCCTCCACAGTTTCATTCTCTGAACCTTCAACGTTACTAACTTCGTCGGACGAATTAGGCTTCCTCCTAACTGGCAGGTTCCCCAATGCTACTTTGATAGGCAGCCTTAATATTGAATTCAACAACAAAACAGACTGTCTTACGTGTCCAAAACTTCTGGAAAACCATTTTCATATCATCCTCGCAAGTAATACAGTGTAGGCCTCTTTGTTCAATATCCCAATACCAAAAAGATGGCTCTTGACATGTTCCCCAAGTGGTTTTATTTGCTAAATCATGTTTTATAGTAAACAAGAAGTACTGATATGGATCCACATCTTCTACGGTAAAATCATTAGCTTCCAAAACCTCTCTACGCCCATCATCAAATATTAATGTGTATCCTAGAACTCTAAGTTTACTTCTAAATTTTTAAAGATTCATTCCTGTAATGCAGAGTAATATGAATACAAATAAATTCGATGTTGCTAAATCATCTAGCATTGTAATGAAAAAGTTGAGAAAAATTCAATACCCAAGTGCTCCGATTGACTCCATGGCTACGCGTCATACTCCGCTGCTACACTTGCTCTACCCTCCGCCGCGCCTCCCTCGTCTGCGCTGACCGCCGGCAGTGCCGTGCCTACCTCCTCCCGACGCAGCCCACGTGCGGAGATGTCAGTCGCGCCTGCCTCCTCCGATGCAGCCCACGTGCGGAGATGGCCCGCCTCGCCCTCGCCGCGCTGCCCACCGGAGCTGCCGCACCGCCTGGCCTAGTGGTTAGGGTTAGGAAGATTTGATTCAGTTTTCCCGTGAGATGAAGCGGCGGGAAGATGACGATCGATTTCTATTCCTGTTCGTGAGAGAAATAGAGAATGTGTCGATTGGTATGGCAGGGGTAAAAGGGTCAACTCAAATTAGTTCCGATTGGTATGGCAGGGGTAAAATGGTCCACTCAAATTAGTTTTTTCCCTCAAAGTAATTTAATAATTAAAAAGGAGAGATAATGGCATGATTAAGAGACTTAAACCCTTACTCATGGTATATAGAAGATGCGTTACTTATAGTAAAGATAAGATTCCACTACTGCGTCAGTCTAATTATCCCCCGCAATCATCGGCAGACATGTTGCCATCTCTCCGCTAAATACTCGGACGCTGTCAGTCGCGCTCGCTCGCCACCGACACGGCGACGCCCCTTAGTCCCTCCCTCCCATTGCCACTCCAGTGGACCAATACTCCACTAGTCCACTCCGCGCTGTTCTCCACGCCTTGAGCTGGGATCCGAGCATGGGTTCCAGCCCGCCACCTCCGTGGAGCCGCGGGGGCGCTGCAGGGAAATGGTGGTGGCCGGGAGGTCCCGCGGCGGTGAAGGCCGTTGTGTGCCTACTCCTCGCCGGCATGGCCTTCCGGATGCTCTGCTCCTTCTCCTCGCCATCCTCATCGGTGGTGGAGGCGGAGGTCTCCAAAGGTGCGAGCTCTGTTCCTCTGATGCGGAATCACATTAGGGTTTAACAAATTAGGGGGTGGGGGTTTGGTGGTTTACTAGCTGCGACATTTGATTCTGTCCTGCTGTCGCTGTTAGATCTTTCGTGTCAAAGGTGGTGAGCATGGCGATATATAGGAGGTGAAAAGATTGGAGACATCGATCTGTTTTCAGTTGTGTTTTTGCATTGCACTATCAGTATTTCCGTCTAGTACTTGAGAATGTCCATGCGGACGACCTAGTTTGTAAAACAATGGAAACAAATTACTGGAGAATTTGGGTTTTCCTGCACTGGTCATTCTTCGAAAATGTGGTAGCCTGCAGTCCTAGTGGAGAAAGTGCAAAACGGGAGTGGTTACGATGGAAAGGGAATGGAGTAGTTTGACATTCATATCTCCTCAGCTTAGAAAATTAATTCTTTATCCTCTAGCATGTGTTTACAGACAAGTTGACAATAGTTGCTTCATCTCTGAGGAGTGGGTGCTATATTATTTTATCTGTCCTAGGCATTTCTCAATTTTTAACTGCCTCCTTGACAGCTTGTCGTTGAATATAGATATGGGTTTGGGGGCACATTTTGTGGTGGTGGATCCAAGAAGTAGAAGAAATCCTTGCATTTTTATTTTTTGTTATGATTTTAAGGTACACCCTTATGATGTTCTACTAACCACCCTTTTGATGGGTACAGACACATTGTTACATCAAGTAAACAATGGTGTTAATCAGTTACTATACAAAATGCTTAAACATTCTTGATATACTAACTGAAAACATCTGCCCAAAGCATTGTTTACTGAAAAAAGAGGAGGGGACAAAACTTTGATGAATTAATGAATAGCAGGACTGAAAAAATTACAATACTCAATATTGGCTCGCTGTCCGGCTTTGGATATACCTCCTACTGTAGCACTATCTCCAAATGGGAGTGAAACAGACAGCACTAGGGTCACCCATTCAATAGAACACTTTTTTTTGTGCGTGACGTCCTCCCTGGATCCCACCAAATTCGTACCAGATTCACGGTTTCCTGGAGAAAGGCAATTTTTAATTCTGTATACAAGTTTAAGTAGCTGAATTGACAAATTGGGGGTCATGTAACCAGATCCATATCGCTATCTATTCCTTGTTCATCTTCCAAACTTAGTAATGAATGAACTCTAATCCACATGGATTGAGAGGGATTGAAGTGATTTGTGGGGGAAAATGAACTAATTTCTCCCTCAATCCCTCTCAATCCATGTGAGTGTAGCCAAACAAAGCGTTAGTGGATATTTTGTATTGTGCTACAATAAATTTGTGTCTTTGTGAAATCAACTACCCATCAGTGATGAATTTTCATAGTCTCATCATCGGTTTACATATTGTATTAAGAGAACTCAACCAGAGCCCTAGTTGAAACAATCTCCGAACCATGGCCTTACCTAGGACCGCACTGCAGTGGTGGATGCAAGATTTTTAAATTTGGTGTACAGAGAAAAAAAAAATCCTGCCAGCCCGGCATGTCCCTTCGGAGCTTCTGGCCTTCCGTTTTGCCGCTACAATTCCTAGGGTGCAGGTGAACAACGGGCACTGGGATCCTCTGCCGTTCGGTAGAGGCGCTGACCAATGGGCCCGACACCCCCGCTGGCCCGCGTGCAGGGGCACAACTGCCCTCTGCCGTACGGCAGAGAAACCGCTCCCAAACACTGGACGCCACAGTCCATCAATACCTGCCTCGTCAATTACGATTTTTGCAATTCGTCTTTCTTTTGCTCTCCTTAGTCTCTTACGTCTGCGACTTACGTATACAGACATGAACCAGTTTGGAGCAGAAAGGCTGGCCCAACATGTTTTAGCAATATACTTATATATCAAAATTTTTGGGTGGTCACATGCACACGCATGACCCCAGGCTGCGTCTACCAGTGCATCACCATAACTTGAGTCGGCAACCACTGCCACAACCCCTAGGTTTGGGCTGCACCGTTACCTAGGCCGGCGACCACGGCCGCACTGATGCCTAGGCCGGGGACCACTACCACAAATGTTTGGTTAGGCTGCACCATTACCACAGGCTAGTACAACTCCACAACGGCACAGTGATCAGATTTTTTTTAATTCCACAAATTAATGCGGCATCGCAGGCTGATCAGAAGATCAAACCTGGGCAGGCCACCTGCCACTGCAAGGACTTGCCACCGAACCAAAGGCTCGCTCTTTAATCCTTATTTTCAGAGAAAGTACATTTCAGAAAATCCCAGGGTGTCTCTTAAAAAAAATGAAAATCTCAGCTACATCCATATTGTTTCTTGAAAGCCCCTATCAGAATAATATGAAATTGACATATGGACATCATTTTCATTGTTGTGAAATTGTGGCCATGCATTCGACTCAATGTTTCTGTTGATGTAGCTAACATATGCGTCAAGAAAGCACAGATAGAACTCACATCATGTTTTTGGTTACTTTCCCTAGAGGTGGGGGTTTAGGTTTATGAAGCAATATAACCATAAAATCTGGAATTATGAGAAACAAACCAAAGTACCAGGTGTTCCCTCAAGGGGAAAAAAATCCCTAAAAAAACAAAATACCAGGCGCTTTGCGAGACAAGAACCAAAAATATGGGGTTTTAAAAATTTACACTTTTCAGTGTCTCTGCACACTATCCCATATTTTCCAACTGAAGGGGCCATAGTTTGGTGATTTATGTTTGGTGCCTTGACTTACATGCAGCATGTGGTTAGCCACACAGGGAACCCAAGCCGTCAGCTAATATCAAATTCAGTTTACTTGGCACTCAGTTTTGAGCATATACTCCAAATTGCTGACATACCACAGAAAAATACTTTACCAATGATGTATAGTCCTTTTTACCCTGCCCATTCTATGTTTCGAAAATTATCATGTAAATTGATAAGGATGCCAAATTAACTAAGGTTACTCTGCATGAATGACTGCATGACCTACGTTCTGGTTTCTGATGGAAGGAAACATGCCAGGGTTCCTGTCTTGTAAATGGTAGATCCACTATTCACATATGGATTATAATATCTATAAATATGTTGCTTGTTAAAAATGAAAATCACACGCACTGTAGCATCAAAATGTCATGGGAGGTGCATCACATAAAAGAACATCTGTTTGGGCACACGTACAGAGTTACTGACAATCTAGAAAGGAGAAAGAGCATGGGTACTTCTAATGTTCTTGTTTCAAGCGTCTCATGTGAGTTATTAATTTTGTACAGGAAGCAAATGTGACTTATTGAATGGGGAATGGGTACCAAACCCTTCTGGCCCAGCCTATACAAATGCAACCTGTCGATTCATTGACAGTCACCAGAACTGCATGATGAATGGTAGACCTGACATGGGATATCTACATTGGAGGTGGAAGCCTTATCAATGTGACCTTGGACCATTCGATGGAGTTAGATTTCTAGATAATATGAGGAACAAAGCTTGGGGACTAATCGGTGACTCCATTCTTCGAAACCAAGTTCAGTCATTGCTCTGTCTTCTGTCTAAGGTAATATGCTACAGGCGTAATTGGAAGTATCAGCTTCATTGCATGATTTTGCTACTATACTTTTGTTCAGATTTACTAGTAGTATTGAAAGACTTCTTGCTCTATTCTGACTATTTCTCCCGTAAGAAAATCTTATATAATCTGTTTAGTAATACCTCTGTTATGAAATTGTTAGAATTATGTAGTGTCATGTATAAAAAATATTTCTTCTATAAGAAAACCTTATGCAATCTGTTTAAGAGTACCTCTGATCTGATATTGATTAGTTTGAATTATCTAGTGTCATGTATAGAAAATGTTTGGCTACCCAACTTGCTTGGGACTAAAAGGGTTAGTTGTTGTTGTTGTTGATGATGATGGTGTATAGAAAATGTTTCTTCAATATGTTTAGCAGTACCTCTGGTATGATATTTTTTCTCAAAAAAGAAAAATATCATACCAGAGGTACTTCTCTCGTATGATATTGATTAGTTTGAATTATCTAGAGTCATGTATAGAAAATTAAACGTATTACTAGCATTCTGCCCGTGTGTTGCTACGGATTGAGTATCGTATGCAAGAAATTGTATATGTTTACAAAGTTTATATTAATCAAATAACAAAGATTTTCTATGACATGTTTTTCTCAATGTGGGAACAATAAAAAACCATAGATATCACAAAAAAGAAAAGAAGGTGGAAAAAGAAAATTACTGCTCTCCATGTTCTCCCATTGAGCGGTGACTCGATTAATAGACACTGTAGGTGGCACTTTCCTCTCTCGCTCTCAACAGTCAACACAACGCAAGTTCTAGCCTCTGACCTCTAGCTACTTATCTGATCTCCTAGTTTGTGCATCCTCCGTCTTCGCTGACTGTAGATCGAAGCTCCTCTCTTCATGCTCTCTCCATCTGTCACATTATTGCTTGTGAATGTGGCCTGAAGCAAGAGCTCTCCCTTTCAAGGTCCCTGGCTAATCCCTACAGGTGGAGATTGCCGCCCGTGCTCAGGGCCTTGCCAGAGGACGAGCTCGCGAACAGGTTAGCTGGCCTGTCTCTCCTCTTCACTATTCAATTCCTCTCTCTCTTTCACCGCTATCTCTGTGAAACTCAAGTGAGAGCAAATCCTTTCCTATCTTCCATTCAAGCCACCAATCTTTAGCTCAAAACTTATCTCTTGACTTTCTTTTTGCCTTCAATATGCTTTCGCTCTAATTTATAGGTGTTAGCGGTTGGTAGTTAGGCCTTTTGGGACAGTTTTACTCGTGGAGAAGAAACCAGCAACGTTACGAAACCGGACTCTGCACGTTGCTTTTGCTTTTGCCTGGAATGGATTCCATACGAACCGACCCACGCACTGTTTTTTCTTCTGCCATACGGACGAAACGAAGGCGGCAGGGAGGGGCGGATGAGCCTAAGTCGTTTAGTAGGTAGTATAGAGATTTTTTTCTGTTTATTATTCTGAGGAGACATCTTGCTTTTTATTTAGGTTGAAGTGCCTGTTGAGGTTTACCATGATAAGCAATTCAAAAATAGGAGATGGCACTTCCCATCGTACAACTTCACTATTTCTATTGTCTGGACTCCGTTCCTCATCAAATCTGAGATTTTTGAAAATGGGAATGGTGAATCAAAATCAGAAATCCAGCTCCACCTCGACATACTTGATACTACCTGGACAAATCAGTATGAGAGCTTTGACTATGTCATTATTTCTGGTGGACAGTGGTTTCTTAGGAAAGCAGTCTACTGGGAGAAAGGTGAAATAGTTGGCTGTCACTATTGTCAGAACAAAAATCTGATTGAACTTGGCTTTGAGCACCTGTATCATAGGAGTTTGCAAGAGGTTTTCAGATTCATCATCTCAACAAAGCACAAGCCAGTTGTCTTCTTCAGGACATGGTCACCTGATCACTTCGAAAACGGTCAGTGGTTCAATGGGGGAACTTGCAATCGGGTATTGCCATACGAGAAGGGAGAGTACATAGAGGGATACATGGAGCGTGTTATGAGGGGAATCGAACTTGAAGAGTTCAACAAAGCTATGTCTGTTTTACATAGTTCGGAGAAACTGAAGTTGTTGGATACATACCGTATATCGTACTTGAGACCAGATGGCCACGTTGGTCCTTACAGAACGCCCAATCCATTCGCAAAGGGCAGCAAGAACGCTTCATCAGTCCAGAATGATTGCTTACATTGGTGTGTACCTGGCCCCATTGATGCTTGGAATGATCTCATTATGAAGATGGTGCTGGATTGATGAAACCTATGGATGTATAGTGTTGTTCACATTAGGGAAAAGAGTTGTGTTGCAGCACTAGTTGTCAACGTATGGAGGGAATTCCTGTGTGCAGTAGTAGTTTCTAGCGGGAAATGGAAAAAAGGTGCAGTTGAGATGTGTCGCTGTTGTAATTTTCCAAGAGATGCACATTTTGGTTTGAGCAAAATGTGTGGCATGACGTTTGATCTGAAGTCCTTTGTGTAAAACTACGATATAAGCTACAGATTTTCTCTTTCATCAACCCCAGTGCCAGCGGTTCCATATGGTCCTCTGGAACTGTCTTTCCGTCTCCACACTAGGCCTTGTTTGGTTACCAGATACTTTCGACGTTTTTGATTAATGCTATGGTTTAACAAAATACTTTTGTTTTGAAAATAATGAGGTATTTGGATGTAACAGATTTTGTGGTATAAAAAATTGTAGTATTGCGAAAAGTACAGTCATTCGGGAGTTATTGAAATTCCACTCTTGATCCTTTTTTGTTTTGCCTAAATCATGATATTGCGGGTTGTAGTTCCTTTTATCAGACCGTAGTTTCTTGACAGTGTAGTTTTTGCAAACTTGGACGCAAAAGCAGGGCCCAACATGACTGCGTCCTTTTCAAAGGATCAATTTGTTTTGCACTACGGTACACAAAGTTCCTAAATATTTTTAAGGATTTTATTTAAATCCTTGAGATGAATTTACAGTTTTCATGTGCCTCATAAACTTTCTTATTGGCTTATTTGAGGTTCAAGCCTCTCTAAACATTGCTTTACTAACCTCACAAAAAAAAAAAAACATTGCTTTAGTATAAGCAAAAACCACAACCAAGTCAAACGAGGAAGGAGTCGTCGCTATCGCTAGAACTAGAAGAAGCGCCGCTTGCTGTTGGCGTTGTTGAGCGCCAGTATCCGTTCCTCGAGCTCGCGGATACGCGCGTCGCGGTCCTCCTGCATCTTCATGGCGCGCCGGAGCGCTTCCACCTGCGCGTCGCTCTCCTCCACGGCGGCGCGCAGCCGCGCCTCGGCCTCCTCCGCGCGCCGCTCCGCCTCGGCGCTCCGCGCCTCGGCCGCCTCCCGCGCTGCCGCCGCCTCGGCCAGCGCGCGCTCCAGGGCTCGCACCTCCTCCGCGAGATTCTTCTCCTCCTCCTTCTCCGACGCCGCTGCCGCCCACCCGGCGAGCAGCCGCCGGTGCAGCGCCGCCGCGCTGCCTGCTTCCGCCTCGTGGACAATGTCATCGTCGTCGTCCGCGGAGCGGTCGCCGCCGCCGCGGAGGACGGCCAGCGTCGACGACCAGCACGACGTCAGCATGGTCGTCATCGCCGTCTAGCTTCTTGAACTCGAACGCCGGCCGGGTAGGGTTACGTAGTATGGCAAAAACAGAATCTTTTGGACCATCGCATTGTGGATTGTATATATACGATGAGGTTTTCCGGTGAATCCTTGTAGGGAACGAACACGTACGTATTCTAGCAGGCATAGCATACGAGCTACGACTACACTACAAAGTTTTATTCGGCCATGCCATGCAAACGTGGTAGGAACGGACTCCGACTGAGCATCATGGGCTCTTCAGAACGTCGTCACGCGCAGCGTGTGAATTACAAGTGTGGCCTCGGCCGGGGACGATACGCTGCACATTAGCGCGTGGATAGGGATCGCCTGAATCTCTAGTAGACAATGAGCGGAATCAATCGTATTTATTAGTGTAGATGAGGAGGATGATATTTTATTCCTGCATGATGGAGAAAAATACCATCTTTTGGATGCCATATATGAGTTTGAAATTAATAGTAGATGAGGCCTGTGATGTTTGGTTTAGCTATACGCCGATAACGTAGGTTTCATGTAAAAGGAAGCAATATAGGGTGTGATCGGCTGCACTCTTTAGGCTTCAGCCGTTGCTGTTTTCTCTATTAGCTACAGTAACTTTGAACTAAAAGTGCAGCAGCATAGCGAAAGTCATGGCAGCCTCACTGGCATGTCTGTTTCTTACATATTTGTGTTTTAATGCTGAATCTATTAAAGAAATAGATAGGGACCATGCATCTAACTAAGAATCTTCGAACCGGATCGAGAACATGTTGTAAACTTCCAATGAGCCTTCCCTAAGGAGGAATTTATTTCTAAAGATAAATTGGAGAGATGCTGGCAGGCCTCCCCTCTACTCCCTACGGTATCAAAAAGAAAATAGTTTAGGATAATGATACGGTCTCTAAAATATGACTTTAACTTTAATTTTTAATAAAAATATTTATTAAAAAATAAAATATATATATTTTATAAAAGTATTTTTCAAGATGAATCTACTCATATGATTTTTATATTTTTAAACATAATAATTTAAAAATTATTCATGATTTATATTCTCAATGTTTGACCGGTACCTTGTTCGAAACTATATCACCGGAGGGAGTACCAATTATCTTGCCGCCAGAGGTGAGGGGGCCAGCCATATCACCATGGTGTTGAGTTGCCTTGGGAGCCGCCCTCGTCTCTCTCTCTCTCTCTATTTTTATTTTTATATGTTTGGTCAGTTGGAATAGTAAAGAAAAACATATGAGTATTCCCTTTATATTAGTAATTCAAGTCATTTTTGAACAATGACATAGCCTTCAAAGCTTAAATTTTTTACATACATTTTCTATAAAATATTTATTGAAAAGCGATGAATCTATACCATACTTTTCAAACTTAACAACTTAAACGTTATTTATATTTATATTTTAATGTTTGAATAAAACCTTATCTGTAACAATAACCTTAATCATCAACTCGGAGAGAGTACACTTAATGTCTACTTCTTCAATATTAATGCTAATACAATTCAAGATTGGTTATGATGTTTGGAAGGTACTTCTAGGTAGATCCTAAGTTGAATTAATCTCAACCGTTGGTATTAAAAAATTAGTACCAGACCCACTAATTTTGACATCAAGTTTTAGTAGGTACCTCCCTACTTTAAATTGTTAGATTTGATGAAATGAACGGTTGCTATTAATTTCAAGCACCGTAACAAATCTCTTCATTTTAATGCCTAGTCTTGGTCGGCCATGTGCATGCGTCATTATGCGGATCTCTGAGTGTTGAGGAGGTGCGACATCAAGATTTGAATTTTGTTCTATTTATTTAGACTTAGAGTCTCTGAAGAAACTAAATGTTATTGTCTATAGTTCAAAAGCTGACCGTTGTACATATTGAAAAGTCAGAAAAGCAATTTTGGGTGAGCTTTCAAAAGCTTCTCTTGATTTTGCTAGATTTTGTCTCACACAAACACAAAAGCTTTAGTCCACGATCTTTTATTTGTTTCACTTTCACCTTATATATCACGAATTTTCAGAATCTATTTTTTTCATAAATATTAACCGCCCCTAGTGAAAAACATAGGATGGTCAACTGCTGTATTCAACTAAAATGTTTGCACACATCTCGCCGGGTATCATCAGTCATCACTTGGACTTACCTGCCGTAACCAGCAGACTACGACGTCTTCTTCTGCAGGTAGTTCTGTAATAAAAGTGTGTGCAATCACCGAAAGCCATCTGCCCATCTCCATCTCAAGATTCCTACTTTCGCTAGCACGAACTCGATCCAGCATCCGCGCTCTGCCGTACGTCGCGCCGCCATGGGAGATTGCCCGGCGAGGCCACGCGTGCTGCTCCTGTGCAGCCCGTGCATGGGCCACTTCATCCCATTCGTTGAGCTAGCGCGCCGCCTGGTCGCCGACCACGGCCTCGCCGTGACGCTCCTCTACGCGGCGGCCACGTCCCCGCCGTCGGAGCAGTACCTCGCCCTGGCCGCCTTCGTCCCGGCCAGCGTGGACCTCGTTGCGCTGCCCGCGCCGGCGGAGGACGACGCCACGTTGCCTCCGCTCGGGAACGTGCGGGACCGCGTCAACCACGCCATCCGCTTCAGCGTCCCACAAGTGCGGGAGGTCGCCACCGCGGCCGCGCCGCTCGCCGCGCTCGTGGTGGATTTGGGATTCCTGTCGGCGAGCGGCGTGGCGGCCGAGCTGGGCGTGCCGTTCTACCTGTTCTTCATGTTCCCTTGGATGGCGCTGTCCCTGTTCCTGCACCTCCCCGAGCTCGATGCCGGGCGCGGGCCCGACGCGGGGGAGTACCGTCACGCCGCCGAGCCGATCCGCCTGCCCGGCTGCGTGCCGATCCACGCGCAGGACCTGTCCACGTCCCTGCTCGCCGACCGGAGCAGCGACACGTTCGCCGGGTTCCTGGCGCTGGGCAGGTCGATTCCGGGACTCGTCGACGGGATCCTCGTCAACACCTTCCACGAGCTCGAGCCTGCCGTCGGTCACTGCACGGTCGACGGCCTCAAATTGCCGCCGATCCACCCCGTCGGGCCAATGGTCTGGACCCGACCGGTCCTCGCCACGGACCGGAGTCACGAGTGCCTGAGATGGCTGGACAAACAGCCCCGTGGATCCGTCGTCTACGTGTCGTTCGGCAGCGGCGGCACGCTGACGCTGGAGCAGACCACTGAGCTCGCACTTGGTCTGGAGCTCAGTCGGTGCAGGTTCATCTGGGCAGCCAAGACGCCGCACCAGACTTCGGCCGTCGGAGCGTTCTTTGGAAGCCAAACAGGTGGCGAGGGAATCGCGCTGGATTTCTTGCCCGAGGGATTCGTGGAGAGGACCAGAGAGGTGGGGCTGGTCATGAACTCGCCGTGGGCTCCGCAGACGGCCATACTCGAGCACGCCTCCGTCGGATGCTTCGTGACGCACTGCGGGTGGAACTCCGTACTGGAGAGCGTCGTGAATGGGGTCCCCATGGTTGCCTGGCCGCTCTACGCGGAGCAGAAGATGAACGCCACGATGCTGGAGGGGCAGATGAAGGTGGCGACCCGGGTTAAGGTCGTCGGAGCTGACCGTCTTGTGAGCAGAGAGGAGGTCGTGAACGCGATCCGACGCGTCATGGAAGGGGATGAAGCCGAGAGAATTAGGAAGCAGGCAAGTGAGCTTAAGTTGAGATCAGTTCATGCCTTGAGCGAGAGTGGGTGTTCGACCCTTGCTCTCGCGCAAACTGCAGATAAATGGAGGAGGTGCTTTGACGATGGAAAATGAGTGAGCTCTGAGGGGAATCTCAGTAGCACTTTGTTTTGATGTAATGGTTTCATATCATTTCTTGCTTTGTATTACATCCAAACTTATTTTGTTGACGTTCCGACACAACCTACAGTTCAATTTTGCACTAGCTCCATTATTCCCCTAGCCATAACAAAAATAATTCGAAGGTAGTAAAATGTTTAGAGAGATGAAAGTGTTCTGAGGACCTGTTTGGCAAACCACTGAGTATATAAGATCGTTTGGAACCACTATGGATAATATATAGCTATCTCTTTTTTTGAATAAGAAGAAATATTTTAAGTTATTCTGATGCGAACATCATCGTTTGGTTAGAATTCAAGTGATTCATGCATGAATTTGTTCTATCAAACGCACCTTTAGCCAAACTAGTAGTATGTATAGTAAGTAGACTTGTTTTTATACCTCACGGGGCAGGGATAAAAGTAATTTGGACTTTTTCGGTTTTTTTATAATAATTTTGAGTTATTAACAAGTCGACACATGCAATAAATAGTAACTCACATTTTCTTTTTGAAAAAAAGAAAAAAAGAGAATTCACTTTTATATATGTCATATAAGAACATCTAATACCAGCGACTCAAATGGTAAAGATGATGGGTTAATTAAGTTTTTAGCCACTGCATGCACATATAGTAATAGAACGATCCTATACACCAGAGCGTTGCATCTCCTTTCTTGGAAGACAACAGGATACCTGAACAGTCCTAGCTAAGCACATCTGATCTTCATTGAGAGCTTGTAAAAATCTACTCTGATCCTATATATATTTTTGAACAGTAAGACGAAGAACAAAATTATCTCTAAAAGTCAACGTCAATGTTAGAGGGTGTAATTAATACCCTCACTACTTGTTGAACTAAAGATGCTTACTTGTTCATTAATATTGATACGATTCGTATTAATGTCTAGTCTGTACTTGGACACGTGCACGCTTGATGTGTGGATCAGATGCATGTGTATAGTGTTGACGAGCTGCGATCATCTTCACCCTCTTCGAGGTTTGACTAAGGCACGGTCTGTTTTGATACAAGTTTTTAACTGTTTATTAAAAAAGGTTGATTGTTAGCTAATTAAAAAGCTGGTTGTGTGTTGAGTGAGTTGAGCAGAAAATGAGTGAGGAAAGGTGGAGAAAATTCATGGAAGAAGAGGAAATCATTTTTAAGATCAAGGTCGTAGCGAATTGGAAGCGTTATGTACTATTCTTTCTATTCTTTTAACTTGTCATCATTAATTTTGACCATCAATCTTGATATCTCATTCAAAAAATTTGTTCAAACATGTAAAGTTAAAAGTCATGTTTTAAAAACCTTTAGTGATAAATCAAATTATAATAAAATATAATATTTTATATATTTTTTTGAATAAGATGAATGATCGAATTTATTGATCAAAATCAACTATAACAAGTATTTCCTTTAAAAAAACTATGACAAGTAAAAAAGAACAGAAATAATAGGTTAGTGGCAATTTAGCTATCAAACGCTGTAGGGGAGCGGCAATCTAGTAGAAGAGTTTCCGGAGTGATGAGACATAGTTAGAGTCATTTCATTTTCCCACGCCCCCACTGGTCGAAAAAAGTAAAAAAGAGAATTGTTTTAACCAGCTTCCCCAGTGACCACATTGCCCTTTGAATTTTGAAGATGAAGCTGCTGCCGTTGATCCGGAATTCAGTGGCTCACGATCACAATAACCGATTGAACAGAACCATCTTGAGTTCAGTGTGGCTGCTGAAGAATAGGACGGTCTACTAGTAAAATAATTACACCCATGTCAGTGGCGCAAGATCTTTTCTGATGCTTGCAAATATTATGAACCATCAATTGACCTAAATCTAAGGATCTATGATTAAAGGTATCGACTATAAAGTAGTTCAATATCAATGAAGGTAATTACGTATTGTTCGAAACAGAATAATTATTTCCTTGGACCAATATAGACAGTGAGGGGCTATAAGAGAAACTAGTGCGTGAATAATTATTTCCCTCTATTGGAGCTGAATCTAATTAAAAATAAATGGTGATAAAGTTGTTCCTGAGGTAATTAGGGAAACAGAAATTTACTTTTTTCAACAAGATTTACACGCTTATTGAAAGGGAAATATTTGCATATTTTTAATGAGATTTACATGTGTTTACCCCTATGATAACACGCTTCCTTATTGTTTTTGGAGTAAAGTGCACATTAGGTACTTTTGTCGAAGTATGAGGTTCCTTAATTTTCAAAACATAAATCTGTCATCCTAAACTTACCAAGGTGTTACTAAGATCCTCAAACTTGTTATACGGTTTATCACAGTATATTTACGTCCCCAAACTTGTCTGAGCATGTCATCTTGCTAAATTTACTCACGATCGAAATAATTTTAATTATCATTAATACGTCAACTTGATGTGTCTATCATGCCCATATGTCACTCTTAAGTGTATGAGTTCATTATTTGTGTTAGGGACCCTCTGAAGCTTCAATCGATGGCTACCTCTACTCGCCGATCGTCGTTCGTCACCGCCGCACCCGAAGCTATACCCGTCAGCAATGGAGCACCAGACAAACCCCCAGTCCTAAGTCCGCGACCGCCACCATCGTTGGTGATAACTGCCTTCCGCGACTCGGCAACGTCCTTGCCGTCGCGCCGTGCTGGCCACACCCACCCGGTTCCACCACCATTGTGACATCTCGGCCCAAATAGTCTGAATTTAGGTGGAGCATGACCAACTTAAATATCCAAATCGGGAATGCAAAAATAACCAGGTGAACTCTTTTACGTGAAGCGAGGACGAAAACGTAAGAGTTACTGCTGTGAGGTGGAACCCGCACCAAATGCGAGCAGGTCTGGAATCGTATTTTAGGACTGAGGCATCAACCGTCCACTACACGCTACATGCTACACATACACAACCGTCGCCTGAAATTCGGTCGGATTTGAGTCGATTCGGAAAAAAGATTCCCCTTTGCATTATTGCCATACTCGATTTAACATCATCTCAAATAGCAAACTTGAGATTGTCAAAATTTAACATCAGATCTAAATAGGAAAAACAATCTCAATAATCTCATGTTTTTTCAATTTTAACTAATGTTTAATTGTGTTTAACTTTGACGATCGCAGTTTCGTTTTATTTCGACCCACTAGTGGGTGTTTAACTTTGATATTGGGATATCAAGTAGGTATATTAATGATAAATAAAATTATTTGAATTGTGAGTAAAATACTTAGCAAGTTAGAGGATTTGAATGAAAGTTAGAGGATTTGAATGATACCCTCAAATAAGTTTGAGAATCTAAATAGACTATGATAAACCGTATAACAAATTTAAAGGCTTAGATAACACATTTTCACAAGTTTAAAGTGCTAGATCCGTGTTTTGAGAGTTGAAGGATTTATACGAGACACCTTAATAAGTTTAATTACCTGCTATATACTTTACTCTTGTTCTTAGCATATAACCAATTTTATGTTGACTGCCCAAGCAGTACATATGATAGTAAAATGTGCTTAAATATTTCATGATATAATTAAAAAAATATAATTATTTGCTTATATCCAGCCAGAAACATTTTCACATCTCCTCTAGTAACACTGCTAGTTCTACTGAACATTATAGTATTATTCCGAACGAATAATATATCAAATCAGTAACTGAAATATAGAAATAAGTAAATAGTCACCCACAACATCTCAGATCTGATCTGACCGCCCATACGGTTTTTCTACCACTTTCACGCCTTTCTCGTGACCGCCTACAGTCCCGCCTTTCAAAATTCCAGAGTACAATGCACAACAAATTAATCCATGAAAAGAAAATGAATCGAGTAAATAAGTAGAAAACTCATAGTACAATTTTGATTGCTCATTATTTCTGCAATTTCTCGAAGCTTAATTTTGTACTCCCTCCGGATCGCTCAATCAAGTCGATGAAGCGTTTTAATCAAAATATCCTAAATCAAGTCGTTGGAGCATTTTATTTATTAATAAAATCTTTAACAATTCACACGTGCTTAGTGTGGAGAAAAAAAAGAAAATACAATTATTTCTTATCTTTACATGTCTTAGAAATTGAACCCACGGCCTATTGGTATGGATCCTCACACTTTAACTATTTGAGCTAGTAGACATATTTGAATAAAAAACAAAATAAATTCATTTACTACTCATTGTTATATGAGATGTACCCAAAATGATTTAATATTTTTAACTGCAAACCCCCCCCCCCCCCCCCCCCCCCCCGAGTGCTATACTGCTATCTTTCGATTAACCCTCAACTAAAGAGAGAGAGAGTGTGTACCGTTGACAATTGTGGAAGAAAATAAGTTATCATGTAATTAATTACCCCCTGTCAGCAATTAAGATATTAGTATTGTATATCTTGCCTCTCTCCTAATTAATGGTCCAAGTTAAAAATACTTTCATATCTAAATACTACCTGACAAACACGATAAAACTTCTCGTGACGGAATCATCCATCGTCACTTGGACTAACCTGACGAGACCAAACAAACTTCTCGTCTTCTGCTACAGATATTACAAAAGCGTTATAGCGATCACCGTCACCAAGAACCACCTTCACATCTCTCCAAGCACTACAGTAGTATTCGAACACAAATTTGGCACGACTCCAGTCTCCATCCATATCCATCATCAAAGCATCTGGCGGCGAGCAGCCGAGTGCAGCACCAGCGCCCTGCCGTGCGTCCCAGCTTCGCCTTCGCGACCGCACGCCATGGGAGAACACGGCGAGCATACGCCGGATTGCCCGGCGAGGCCGCGCGTGCTGCTCCTGTGCAGCCCGTGCATGGGCCACCTCATCCCGTTCGTCGAGCTCGCGCGCCGCCTGGTCGCCGACCATGGCTTCGCCGCGACGCTCCTCTTTGCGGCGGCGACGTCCCCGCCCTCGGAGCAGTACCTCGGCCTGGCCGCCTCCGTCCCGGCCGGCGTCGACCTCGTCGCGCTGCCCGCGCCGCCGGAGGACGACATCACACACGGGTGCGTGCGGGACCGCGTCGCGCACGCGGTTCATTCCAGCGCCCCGCGCGTCCGGGAGGTGGCGCGGGCGCTCGCGCCGCTCGCCGCCGTCGTGGTGGACATGGCCGGCGCGTCGGCGCGCGGCGTCGCGGCCGAGCTGGGCGTGCCGTTCTACATGTTCTTCACCTCGCCGTGGATGACGCTGTCCCTGTTCCTGCACCTCCCGGAGCTCGACGCCGCCCGCGGGCGCGACGCGGGGGCAGGGGAATACCGGGACGCCGCCGACCCGATCCGCCTGCCCGGCTGCGTGCCGATCCACGCGCGCGACCTGCCGCCGTCCATGCTCGTCGACCGGAACAGCGGCATGTTCGCCAGTTTTTTATCGATGGCTATAGATATATCGGGAGGAGTCGACGGGATCCTCATCAACACCTTCCGTGAGCTCGAGCCAGCCGTTGGTGACACCATGATCAACAGCGGCCAGAGGTTGCCGCCGATCCTCCCAGTCGGGCCATTGGTCTGGACCAGACCGGTCGTCGGCACGGACCGGGATCACGAGTGCCTGAGATGGCTGGACAAACAACCCCGTGGATCCGTCGTCTTCGTGTCTTTCGGCAGCGGCGGCACGCTCACGCTGCAGCAGACCACCGAGCTGGCGCTTGGTCTGGAGCTTAGCCAGTGCAGGTTCCTTTGGGCGGTCAAGACGCCGGATCAGAGTTCAACCCTTGGAGCATTCTTTGGAAGTCGAGCAGAAACCGCAATGGATTTCTTGCCGGATGGATTCACGGAGAGGACCAGAGAGCTGGGGCTGGTGGTGAACTCGACGTGGGCGCCGCAGACGGCCATACTCGAGCACGCCTCCGTCGGATGTTTCATGACGCACTGCGGTTGGAACTCCATACTGGAGAGTCTAATGAACGGGGTGCCCATGGTTGCCTGGCCGCTCTACGCGGAGCAGAGGATGAACGCGGCAATGCTGGAGGGGCAGCTGAAGGTGGCAGCCCGGGTTAGGCAGGTTGGGGCTGACCGGTTTGTAAGCAAAGTTGAAGTTGTTGCTGCGATCCAACGCGTGATGGAAGGGGATGAAGCCGAGAGGATGAGGAAGCGGGCAAGTGAGCTTAGGGACAGATCAGTGCATGCCTTGAGCAAGAATGGGTGTTCCACTCATGCTCTCGCAGAAACAGTAAACAAATGGAGATGCTTTGATGATGGAAAATGAGAAAACGGGGAAATCTCAAAGTAATTCGTTGTTATACTTTTGTTTTTGTAGTAACGGTTCAGATTATTTCTTACTTTCGTTTTGTGATCAGATTATTTCTTACTTCGTGGAATATTTAGAGATAAGAGTGCTCTGAGGACCTGTTTCTGTTTGGAACCACTAAGGATAATAGTCATTCAGCTAGATAATTATTAGCTACCTAACTACTATTATATAGGGTCGTTTGGAACCACTAGAGATAATAGTTATCTCTTTTTTTTAATAAAACGGATGATCAAAATAAATGTTAAGTCAACAGTGGTAACTATTTAATATTTAGTATGTGTTTAGAAATAAGTACTACACCCTATATTTTGTTTCATTTGCCCCTGTCCTCCATGAGGAAACCCACCTGTGAATCAAAGAACTCTCTAGAACGCTGTTCAATTTTACTCGAATTTCATTTTCAATGTCCCTGTGGTCAAGAACAGAGCACCATGTGCACCTTGTTCTGCAAATTGTGTTGGAGTAAAAGACGAGGGAAAGAGAGGAGGGTGACTTTTGTTGATGATGCTTGTGAGTTGGTTCTTGACACTTGCTCTTAGACATGTTGTTTCTTGGAACAACCAGCTTATGGGCGGTGGTGTTCCTTCATTTCTCTCGATTTATTAGTGGGCCTAGGAGCAGAAAACGGAAAACCAATATTTGATGAGTTTTATATACATACTGAAGATAATATTGTTGTCCGAAGCACCACATAAGTATTACAAACGGAAGGAATAATCTTTGTTCTTGAGACGGCTGTATGAAACAACTTTTATTTTGGTGTTGGAGGCAGCACTATGTTCAGCTTATTCCACTAATATTTTGACTTTGTTTCAAAGATGCATAAGCAAGACGCTCTTTGAGCTAACGGTCTAAATTGAATGTGCAGCGCCTATGAGATTAAACAATATTAAGAGAGGACATGCATGAATATACTATGTTCTCGTCATTAGGACCGTTCATTTTAATAAGCCAGTCCATCAAGGCATCATGCATACGCATAACAGAGATTGAAATGGTTGGCAAATTAGGGGTAGATTTAGCAAGAGTATTGTTCCTGGTAAGTGGTAGCCATCCATCAGTTGCATTTTTTTTTTTGACATAATCCAGCAGTTGCATTCCTAAAAGGCCAGAGAACCAATTGAAAGTTAGATGTACGTAGATGTTCCAGAACAACAATATTGAAACTAACTTCAAAATAAATAAATAAATTGAAACCGTTATTCAGGAACGATAATCACCACAGTATCTATTCAGTTTTTCCAGAAGCATATATTGCCACCGTTCTTTAAAGAGATACGCATTATAACTAACACACTGATGCCAACTTTTGGTAAAAGCAGTTTGCAAATGTCAGTAAGAGAAAAATCAAATCTAAATAAAAGTGGCACGGTGACCTGTAAAGACCATTTTTCACGTTTAGAAAGGGTTCCACACCAGTCCTTTTTAGGGGGTGTTTGGTTCAACTTTTCAACCTGATGTAGCTTTTGCAAAAGTAGTTTTCCAACCAAAGACCAAACCTTTTGAGGGCAGTTGTGAACAAAGCAGCTTTCACCCGAGTGAAAAACCTGTAGCAGCATCGGACTTACTTTTGCGGACGCTACAAGTTGGAGGAAATTAACCACTGCCACTGATTACACAAACGTGCCCCTTCTTTTCTATTCTCTCCAACGCGTCTCGCCACAACAGCTTTTCCTACAACCACAGCTCATAGCAGCTTTTTCCACAACTATAGCTCAACCAAACACACCCTTAGTGTTGATTATAAATTACTGTCGATATTCCTCACTCAAAAAGTCATCAAACAACAGTGGATTGCAATCAAATATTAAAGCTTCATGATTCTTGAAAGGACATAAGTGGAGTTAATTAGGTGGATGTTGGATCAAATATGAAAAAGGAAAGATTATCTTTGCATTATTTTGATTTTACAGGGGAAAAAATTATTTTGTGCATATGCATGCAATTAGAGCACTTCGAATTTAATATTGTATCATAGTGCCATGTACAGTAACTCAGTCTCCTGACTCCTGCACTATAAATACACCACCATATTGACAACAATGACTCATTGGCACATTTTGTTGCTTACCACCTGCCAAAATATCACCTTCAGACTATATCAATGGTTACTAGCCTACGCATAATTGTTGGAATTATAGGTAATTTCAGTCCAAAACTGCATATTCGCATTTTTTTTATCATTGTTTTAGAGCATTTCCCTTCTCATAGTGAAAGCAAGTTATACTTAGATTTATAATATTCAACATTCCAACATGGTAATATTATCTTATTTCTATTTTTTGTAGGATGTGCAGTCAGTATGCTTCTGTATACAGCACCAATGTACATGACTACATTGTTCAACTTATAAGATCAGAAAAACAGCATGCCATGTTATTGACAGATATATTTTTGTGACTTCGTTTTCCAGATTGACATTTAAAAAGGTTATAAAGGAGGCAAGCGTAGGAGAATTCTCATGCATACCATATATCCTGACTCTGTTCAGCAGCCTCATATACATGTGGTACAGCTTTCCAGTTGTGAGTTCTGGGTGGGAAAACCTGACGCTCTCCATCATCAACATCATAGGAGCGCAGTTTGAAATCGCATTTATCAGCATATACATATGGTATGCACCAAGAGAGAAAAAGGTTGGTAATGTTTAAAGACGTCAATGTTGTTCCTTTAGCATCATAAGAATTCTAGGCGAATACCAGTATCTGCCTGGTTTTAGCCCTTTCCCTCTCTATCTTGATTTAGTGAACTCAAATAAACAGTATCGCAGTTGCATGATGTTACTTAGACATAAGAGGACAAAAGCTCAATCTCTGCTAGAAACTAGACCCAAGCAGCCTTTTGACAATACAGTAGAAATTATGTATTAGCATACTGGTAGTCAACTGGATCCATTTAGATGTTCAGTTGAAATTTCAAACTTACTTAGTTCTTTGCCCTCAAGGCTTTCGCATGTAACTAATATTTGAGGCTTTCATGGCTACAAAACTGTATTTTCAGGTAGTTGTGCAATAATAAGATCTCATGTGAATGGGTAAGTATTAATAGTGGAAATTAACAGAGATGTTTTTAGGCAAGAACTTCCATACGGATTTGTATTAGCTGCATTTCTGAATAAAAATAAACACCCAATATCTGCCACAATAACAATAGATAAAAGACAAACACAATAATCGCTCTAGGGCCTCTAGCCGAGTGGTTAGGGACCTCAAGTGACACTCCTCAGGTTCTGGGTTCGATTCCCACGTGAGCGAATTTCAGGGCTGGGGGTTAAAAAAATTTCCTCGTCTGACTTCGCACCAAAGCATAGGTTATAAGAGTCATCCCAACTCATATGGACTCCCTCTAGAAGGGTACGGTGGAGGAAAAAAATTTGAGGGTTTTATTGATCTGCGTGAGAGATCTTCTCTTATAAAGCAAATGCTCGGGGGCCGTCGTACGCCCCGCACATCAAGTTTTTTTATTATAAGGTTTTGCTTATTTTCTTCTGTTCTTGTACACATAGAACATAGAGAAGACATTGGATACCTGGTCTTGTTTAAACAAAAAAAGAAAATAATGTTATGCCCTTCATTTCACAATAAAATTCCATAGCTGCAACTACACAGATCAATTAGTACATAATCTAAGGACCAGTTTTATGTAACTTGAAATGTTCTTTCTCACCAATGGTGCTCAGATATGTAATTTAATGCTTCAATGCATGTGAACATGTCTTTTATAGGATTGAATTATACCAAAATAAATATTTAAATATTTATGCAGAAGTTTGTCATGCTAATGGTATCTTCGATTCTGGCAATCTTTGGGGTAACTGTACTGTTGTCAAGCATTGTGATGCACACCCACCACATACGTAAGCTATGTGTTGGAAGCATTGGTATGGTGGCTGCCATGTCAATGTACAGCTCTCCACTTGTAGCAGTGGTAAGTAATATTAGTAAATCAATATATAAAAAATGAAAAATAATCTTAAGGTACCAGTTGGCAAATAAAAATTCATGTCATAGGAAATAGAAAACTAGCATAAGCTCCTTAACATATAAATAAAGCGTTGATCTCATATCCCAAGATACTCCTATGATCGCAGAAACAAGTGCTAAGGACCAAAAGTGTGGAGTTCATGCCCTTCAACTTGTCATTGTTTACCTTCTTGGCCAGTTTAATCTGGTTGGTATATGGAATCCTCGGAAGGGATCCTTACATCATGGTCCGTATGCAAAGAAAAATGTTGCATTGTTATGTGATCATGTACTTTCATTCGAGACCACTATATTCTTATACTAATTTACTTGCTTTCTCTTGAAGTCACCAAACTGCGTTGGATGTTTAGCGGGCATTCTCCAGTTGGTTGTATACTCTATTTACAGCAGACGCAAGGAAACATCTGAAAAACTCAATGACACCGAGCAAGGAAAGAATATAGACGTTGGAGCTAGTCATATTTTCACTAGTAGACATAAGCCGTAACCTCGGACCAGTATAACCTCTTTAAAAAGTAGTCCCGAGAGTTCTCTGGTCACAGGTTAAGGCAAATGCAGTGAACAAGTTAAATGCTGGATTGATATGCCACCATTGAGCTATGTTCTCTGGTCACAGTTAAGGTAAAGGCAAATGCAGTGAACAAGTTAAATGCTGGATTAATAAATAAGAATGGAGCAATGTCATCATTGAGCTCTGTAACTTCAGCCTTATAGTAGCTGCAGTGAAAAAAATTAGTGATTTTTTATGTTATAATCATCGGTGTTAAGCTGCATTAGTTAAAAAAGGCAGCCATCCTAAGAGGAAATAGGAGGGGTAGCACTGTAAATAAGTACTACCTCCATTTTTTTATTATCGACTCTTCAGACATTAGCGAAGGTGACCTCAACGCAGTAGTTATGTCTACTGGCTAGGAGGCTGTCCACCAGGGTTCAAACCCCGGTGGCCGCACCAAATTCGTGCCTACCTCTCTACTGCGTATGGCTAGGTTTCGGTATGCCCCTTCTTAACACAAAGTCAATGGATGTCTCTTCCCATTGACCTAGTTTTTTTTACTCTTCAGACATTAGACGTTATCTTTGATCACTCGTCTTATTCAAAAAATTAAGATAAATATTATATTTTATTATGATTTGATTTATTACTATAGATATTTGAACCACGACTTATAATTTAAGCATTTTAAATATTTTTTCAAATAAGACGAGTGGTTAAAGATGATATTAAAGTCAAATGTGTCAACAATAAAAAAAATAGAGGTAGTAGGTTCCAAATTGCATTGAAGAATACTCAAAGTTGAGTGTTCAAGACATACATTCACAGCTGCAAACCCTTCCTGAATTAGTTAACATAAATATCAATGCCCAGAATTGTATTCAAATTTAGAGAATCAAATCACCATATTTATAGAGTTCAACAATCCAGCAGTACTACCCTTTGGTTTAGTTCCTGGTAGTTTAAAAATAATATCTACATATAGCACATATCAAGAACACCTGGATGGCTTAACATGCACCTCTTCTTATATAGAACCCAATGAAAGAATGAAAACCCAAGTTAAAAAAGGTATCACAGAGCACTTATGTTGCACCATGAGTCCAAAACCAATTTAAGCAGACAGCATACTTGATCAGAAGTGCGAACCAAAATATACACATCTGTGAAAAAAAATTAGGTAAATTGAACTTACATGCATGATGTCACAAAGAACCAAGTAGCAATCACTAACAGAAGAAAACTGGACCGTGTAGATGTAGTTCATAATATAATGTAACAAGAGTCACCTTCAAAAAAGGATCAGTGTGGTTGAAAATGCATGGAACGAAACATTCAAAATCAAATCTATCATATAGAAGCACGGTGGTTGATTTGAAATCCATATTATAGTACTTTACTGGGTGCATTTGTATAGACATTGACAAATGAGCCTCTCGGTAGAATTTGGTAAAGCAAATGACTTGCTATTTTGATGTGGGTTTTGAAACAATACAAATAGCACTAGATAACCTTTAGCAAATTCAAGAACTTGAATCTGCAAATTAAGAGTTCAATGACCCATATGGCACCCCTTAAGAAGATCATGATCTAGGAACACGACCATGCACTTTAATCAATATAATAGTAACTTCATAGTCCCAATGAGTTAATGACACACCGACAGATCAGACTGCACTCATAACTACCATTTTTTACTACAATAACATATTTGTATTCTACAAAACCAAAAGATCAACATTTATAAATAATTAGGTATTACAAGGGAAACATACAGAAGGGTAGTTCAACTTTAAGTAATGGAGTTCTGGACAAAATGCACAATCGCTTTAACAGCTTCCATTTCAGCATCCTGTTGATTCACTCCCGTAGACTCCTGGTGTTTTTTGCCGATCTTTAGAGAGTGATCACCACCATCAACAACATGCAGTCTATTCTTGCAGGTCATCTTTTTGCTAGTGGACTCAAGTTTATCTAAGGGGCACAAACCATCCTTACTGCCCTGTTAACAGAAGTCCATCTATAAAAATGTTTCAGTTGAATATATCAGAAAGCAATCATTTTCCTCCACTACCTGAACAAACATCGTTGGAACCTTCAGCTGTAGCAGTGTCTCGTCCCGCACCTTTCCATTCCCCCCCTACATTGAACAGTGGAAAATGAGGCAGAAAACAGGTCTGCTAATAGTAATTGTCAGGATTGCTATGGGTATCAGGTTGTAGGAGGGTGCATTTAATCAAGGCCAGATTCCCCTGAAGGCAGGGGCAAAAAACATGCTTTGTTGGGGGCAAAAAGAAAATCTACATTTATCAGGGAATACAATCATCTTTAGTCTACCTGATAAGGCTGTAAAGGAAATGCAAATCCATTCCTAATTTGGAATATAGTCTTTCAGTTGTATCCAATATTCTCAGGCACAAGAAAGCCAGGAAGCAAATGTCACAATCAATTGGAGGACGGATCGAGATAAACCTTTAGCGGGTAACCCAAGCATACAACTGCCAAAACATTAACGTCCACAGAGGTTGCCACCATGCAGCTGACCCTGACAAAGATAGCAGCAATGTTTTCAGATCAACTGAAACAGCTAATTCGAAGGCATCATAGGTACTAAATTCTTGATGAAAATGAATAGGATTCTTATCCACAAAAAACTTACCTCGATCCCATGGATTTTCCCATCAGAACAAGCGGGTGGCCCTGGTGCTTGGCGACAGCATCCTTCACCACGGCCAAGTGATGGTCGACAAGCTTCTCTGCTTTCGGCGGCGGCCTGCGCTTCCCGCCGGACATATCTGCCACCGAAATGAAATACAAGAGTTCACTTTTGGCTGAACGGTTCGATCTGGCGAGATGAAAAAACAGGGCGATGGAGCTCAGGGGAATCAACTCACACGGGTAGTCAAAGGTCACCACTTCAACCGCGTCCAAAGCGTCTCTCACCATCTCCTTCCAGCTACGAACCAAAATCAATTCGCCGTTTCAGTAAATAATAACGTAGGTTTCAGAAGAAGCGTACCACTTAGCGAGAACCAAACACAGCCGGAGAGACAGAGGCAGAGAGCTCACTGGATCATCCAGTCGGAGGAGGAAGGGGCGCCGGCGCCGGGGGCGAAGACTACTACCGGCTCCCGCTTTAGTGTCCTCAGCGGAGGCGGCGGCACCGGCGACGCCGTCCTATCCTCAGCGCGCCGGCGCTTGGGAGCCATAGAGGACTTGCAGTCTTGAAGGATGCGCAAGCTGAAACCCCAGATGGGAATTTGGGGGGAATAGGAATGTAGCCGCGCGGGAAACTCCTCTGCTTCCCGCGTTTTGCTCTCTGCTTTCTATGCCGCAGGCACGGAAAAAATTCCACCTTTTGGTTTGGGCCAGAAAAGGCCATCGCTCGGGCCGTACCTAATCCACATTCCGGTTCGAGACCCGTCGGATTTCTTCAGGCCTACGGATTAAATTACCATCCCTATATCAGGTGAACGTTACCATATATGATGTGAATTTATATGTAAACTTTACAAAGTGAATTTATACTTTCCTACAGCTAGAGTTACATGGTGTTCGTCTCTTAGTGAGGCTGACAGGTGGATTCCATAACTATATGCATTAAGTTATAATATTTTGAAACAAATAATTAAATGGTTATGGTTTTGTAGAATTGGCTCTAAAAGTTATAGTTTTCTGAAACGTTGACGCAATTTTTTATAAAATCTACTCAATAAAATAATCTAAACTCTAGTTCTAAGTGAATGATGGTAAATGGACTGTTTTGCCCATGAAGCATCTAGTATCTAGAACAATGTGGACAAAATCCCATGTATTACTCGGTTGTCAAATTTCTAGGCTTGAGATGGCTCCGAATGGAATAAGAAAAACCTTGTGGGTTGTAGCTTTGTCGGAGTGGAAGCTCCACCAAAGTAAAGTGAGATTTTGTGGGAGGATGAGCTCCATCCAAGGATCTAGAGTACTATACACTGCCGTCCAAACTGAGTTTACCTCATATGATTATGTTTCTCATAGTGGAATCAACTCATTTAGGTTTAACTCTTAGATTTGAAACGGATGTTGTATTTACGACTAATTATTCTTTCAGCGGTAGTCGGTAGGTGACGTCCTCGTCGATAACGAGGCGTCAGTGGTGACTTAGTAAATTTAAAGAACATCTAGTTTAGTCAAGGTAGGATGTGCAAGTGTGTTCATAGAAGTGAGTAATATGTATACGTTTGTACTCTGTTTCATTTTGAAGAAAAGAAGAATAAGATATGATCTCAGCGGCCTGTTCTCCATGGAGCCTCTGCCTCCCATTGCTGTGTCGGACAGGTCCCGCATGCTCCTGCAGCCCTGCACCACCTAGCCTCGTATGATAGCGCCACGCACGACCGCGTTGTTGCCGCGGCATTACTCATCGGCGTTACTAGTTATGATGTGTCGCAGCAAAGAGCCACACTTTCGTAATGGTTATTGGCTAATTACTGAAAGTTAAATGTGAAACAGCAAATGTCATAAAAGAACATTGTCTTTCTAACAAATTTTTCATTTCTTTTTTCCTTTTGATAGAACAGTTGCAATATGATGTGCAGGCGAAGATGTCTCTAAGAAACTGAATTTGAACTTGTTACAAACGAGGGCTCAGCCTCAAGTCAGTGGTGTGCATCTTGTGACTCCCCTCTTCTAGTAAAATGCGCACGCACATGCACCTGCCCTTCACCCGGCCGACTTATTGGATTTTAAGTCTCGTAGGAACTTTGTGGGTCTGTGTAGCTGTAGAGCGTGAGCAGCGAGCGCCGGCGCCTATATGGAGCCAGTGACAACGGGACGAGACGGCCAAGTTTTTAACTTCTATTGCTGGTTGGCACTTTGAAATTTGTTATTCAAATTACCTTTTGTCTAAAAAAAATCTGTTATTCAGGAAAAAAAAACATCTCGGTCCATGCTAGCTTTAAATCCTTACTACTACCTCTCTGCCAATGTAAACGTTGTTACACAATTACTACTAAACACCACAAAGAACGGTTTGTTGTGCTCCGAGGTGATGATCACGCTTTCCTGATACACTGGTAGCAGCAGTCGTATTAATAATACTTATCAAAACGAGGATAAAATAAGGTGACCTACCTTCTACTGTTCTCTCCATCCAAATTACTTATCTTTCTTACTTATCCATATATTTTTCTCTTCTCTCAGTACTCGTTTTTTTTTCTCGTTTTTTATACCTATCTTTTTTTTTTCTTAATCTCTATGGTCAGAAGCTAGAGGAAATAATAGTCTTAGCAGTAGTTAAAAAAAGCACACGCACTTATGGCATCTTCAGTTCTTCACCGTGTAACACCCGACTCCGTGCGTTGCCATCACCGCCCATCACCACGCTGACTGTTGTCACAAAGCCCGCCCGCTTCTTTCTCATTCCTACCAGTTGCAACCATTGGTGACCACTCCTCGATCTTGCCGTAAACAACATGGCGCGCGCCGCCGCCGCTGCTTGCTGCTCAGCCAGAGCCACCGTCACCGTGATCCTCCTCCTCCTCCTTGCCGTAGGCACCTTTAGCTTCGACGCAGCCTCGGAACCGCTGACGGTAGGGCAGTCCACTGATCGCGCCAGCGACGAGGGAAAGAGCAGCCTGACGCTGCCTGTGGACCAGGATACCGGCAAGGATGGCATGGATCAGGGGGAAGACGCCGGTGAGGTAGCGAGCTTAGCATCGACCGAGGAGGAGCGTAAGAAGATGGGATCCGATTGGGTCGAGGCAAAGGAGCTGTCTGACTCCAACTCCGATGATGATTCAGATTCGAGCACTGATTCAGATGATTCGAGCTCTGATTCAGATGATTCGAGCTCTGATTCAAATGATTCGAGCTCCGATTCAGATTCGGACTCAGATTCTGATTCTGATTCAGACTCCGACTCCGACGAGGAGAGTGTAGACGACAACACGAGCCATGGAAAGATGGAAACTTCAGCTGGTAAGCACTATGATTTTCTGATGAAGCAGTAGCTGTGATGTGCGCTCCCTACATCCTGCATCAACCAGGTTGATTGGTAGATGACTGTTCCTATTACTACCTTTGTGCTTGTAACTCTCAAATAGTCAAATAGATGGTGTGAATATATATATATATAGTCTTGACAATAACACGTTCAGTAGTGAACCAGACTCGAGAATTCCAGCCCATGAATGTACAATGATGATTCGCAGTAAAATTATGCATTCTGTCCCTGAATGCATGGTACTATGGTAGGATTCCTCAGTCTGGAAGGAAAAAAAAAATTATGTACTTCTCCATATTTGACCGTCGATAACGAGTACTCACAGGACGGTCGCAGCAAATACAGAGTACCTCTGTTGTCTTTTTTTTTTTTCCAAGTTTCTCTTTTTTCTCATGTAAAATCTCTATGTATCTAACCTTCATAACAATAATGTATATTGTTACATATGCAATAAAATGTTCCGGCAAATCCTAGAATAAGGTTGCTATAGTTTCTTTCAACAAAAATAAGAGAAAAAAATACAGATACCCGGATACAAGCATGTGCGCTATGCTCGACTGGACACCCTCGCCATTTGGAGAATTTTATTCCCAGATGGGAGTACAAAACTGCAAAGTTGCAATTGCAAACACGGTACTTTTTCATAAACAGACACTTGATTTGAAATAACTGCATCATCATTGCACTACCAGCTACACTACAGCAAATTTACTTTTTTTTCCTCCAATATACAGAAGAACTGCATATCTTTATATTAGTAGGGAAGAAAAAGGTCTATACATCACCATTAAGCTGAACCAATACTCAAAGGGTTGTGAACAACATAAAAGACTCTACACCAACACTCAAGCTGGACCAGCAAATTGACCTTTTTCATTCTCGTGTTCAAACATGATACATCTAAAATCAACATAGTTTTACTAGTAAACATTGTTCAATTACTCGTACTGCACATGTGCACCGCAAATCTTGTCCTAACAAGAAGAAAAAAAAAGAATGCAGAGAGTAGCAGTCTACATCTTTGGACGACAACAATAAAAATATGGAGGGAGTGTAAAATTGGCATGTCAAACCTATATATTAAATACCAATGTACAGGGATTTAACTGAAGAAACACTACTTCAATAATTTGCTATATTGGATCATCATCAACAACACTTGAAAGTAGGATCCGAACAATAGTTTCCATGGTAGGTCGCTTGTTCTTGTCTTCCTCCAAACATGAAACAGCTAACTTGATCATTGTTCTTGCTTGCAAATAGTTCAATTGACCATTCAGTCTATGGTCTGCAAACTCTGCTATCCATGATTCTTCTACCATGCTTACTTTATCCGCAAGAATTCTAGCGAGCTTCCATGGTTCCATACGCAACTCATCACCCACGCCAACAGACATGTCTGAGGTGCGAATTCCACATACTAGCTCAAGCAGCACAACTCCGTAACTATAGACATCAATCATTGCAGTGATAGGCAGGCCGGAGATCCACTCCGGAGCAATGTAACCGACAGTTCCTCTTACTTGAGATGTAACCTGATCGGATCCATGCCTTTTTAGTAACTTAACCAAACCAAAGTCGATAATCTTTGGTTCAAAATCCGTGTCAAGCAGTATATTATCTGGCTTCACATCACAGTGGATCACCCACTCCAAACACTCATGGTGAAGATAGGCCAGACCCTTAGCAACACCAACAGCGATATTAAACCTTTGCTTCCATTCTAGAAAAATATTGTTATTGAACAATATATCAGAGAGTGATCCATTCTCAGTATACTCATACACTATCATCCTATGAGAGCCTTCTGAGCAAAAGCCCCATATTCTTGCAAGGTTCATATGGTTGATCCTCCCAAAGATACGTAGCTCAGATTGAAACTCTTGTTTGCCTTGACGAACATTTTCCAGGCATTTGACGGCTATTTCTCTATTATCATCCAATATTCCTTTATAGACAACCCCAGAGCCTCCCCTTCCAACCTCATTTTTGAAATTTGCAGTAGCCGCCTTAAGCTCTTTGTAACTGTATTGCCGGAAATGACTAGAAATGACTCTGTAGCCTTCCACAGTTTGGGAAGACCACAATTCTCTCCTCAAAACCAATAGCCATGCAGATGTGACAAACAAAATTTCAATAGCAAAAATTGCAGCTATGAACCCATAGAAGTACAACCATTTGGATTCTTCTAACCTGGTCTTATGAACGTCTGGAAATAACTGTATTGCTCTTGCACTCATAAGATCACATTTGAGATGATGTTGAGTAGACTGAATGACATCAGATTGGGGAATAGACATATTTGATATATCAACACTCAGTGGGATCTTGATATACATTGTGCGATCGTACCGGGGTGGGTAGGATCTGCCACTGAAAAGGAGAGATTTTGAGAAGCATAACCCAGTTCCTTGAACGTACAGAAACCCTTTGCAGGTGCAATCACTCATACAAATATCTTTACAAGCATTAAATGACACAGATTCATGCTGTTGCTGATCATTGCCCCAAAAGTCAGTGTTTGGAAGTCGGAGAAGCCTCATAGGCTGTGCACCATCACAGGTAATATTTACTATAGCACTACAGCCTTGACTCCAATTACCAGGATTGATCATTTCATAGCCAGGCGGACAAGAGCATGTAGGCATAGGTGAATAATGACAAATTCCATTTGGGCCACATAAACCATGAATTTTGCACAGTTTAGGCATAACAACCATAGTAACTGACCATGTCCCATCAGAGCTGTTCAAGCTATACATTCGAAGATTACCATCAAGATCGAGAGTAAGCCTTCTCTTAATTCCAGGACCAGTATCAGAAGCTACAAGTGCTTTCTGAGTGGCAAAGTCACTTGAAACGAATTGGCCAAGATCATCAAGAACTCCTAATCTAGTATTGTTATAACGTTTTCTATCATTCTCAAAAAATGGGGTGTCAGGATCAGGCCAGTATATATCAGAAACATCAGGATCATCATATATGAGAGACAATATTGACATATCACTAAAACTCAAGATATAATGGCCGGAAATATGTAACCGGGTAGCAGCAACCAACTTTGTATTTGAAGTGAAGTGTTGACCGGGTAGCAGAGTATCTGTAGGTGAATCAAAACTTTGCCACAAAATCTTACCACCTGTGTCTTTCAGAACAAGATTTCCGGTATCCAAGAGCTGGGCATACTGAACTTCTGTTGAGTCCCCATCTACACGCCAAACCACCTTACCATCATAGTCCCTGAGAACCATGCTCCCATCCTTTTGTAATGTAAGCGCTGATCTCCTGGCATGAACAGGGTGGTTACGGTTGGCACTCCAAACAATGGTTTTTTCTGCTGCGTTGGAGTACCAAATGGAGAATATGAAGGCGTTACTGTATATATTGTAGAAGCCACAGGAGAAAGTGCCATCTTGTGATTGCAAAATATTGCTCTGGTAATTGTCGACTGAGATTGAGGATTTCAGATGCAGAGTGTCATGAGGTGAGGTGCTAGATACCAGAGCAATCAGAAAGACAAGGAAAAGGGTGCCAATAGAATTGGGAGGGATCCATACCATGGTTGAGGGGCTGATGAGGCAAACTCTCTCCAGTCTGGGGAGACGGAGGGGTCTGCAGATATGTGTGCTTTGGTACCTGTAGAGTCTACCACTTAGCTGTTAAACGAGGCTTTGATAATGTGCACTCGCCAATTTGTTTTCCAGGATGTCCAAAGTAAGCAGAATACCAAATCAACCACAGACCCAAAAGAAGTAAAGCGTGTGATTTTTGCTCAAGAAAATGTAGAAAGGTGATACTGATCCAAGTTGACTGTTTGACTCAGTGCAGTCATCAGACCAGTGACAGTGATTGGAGCCCACATTGTCAACACAAAAGAGTTCACAGAAACATCAACGATTTATTTTTCTATCTCAAGATTGAGCACCAGTGAGAAGGACATTTCTATTGTTAAAGGACATATCCGAGACAACATTATAAATCTAAACAACACTAATTTTTACGAGTTAAATAATTAATTCATAATGGTATTTTTACAAGTTGTGCGTGACATTTAAAAATGGAACAACTTTGATCCTTATAGACAATATGGGTATGGTAAAAACTTACTTCAAAACATCACTTTCTGTCATGTTTGATATGGCATCACCAACCAGGCGTGGGATGAAGAAATTTTGCTCTAAACAGCACTCTATCCAGGATAATTTAGAAAGCCAGACAGAGTTATGCATCAAGGAAATATAATAAAAAAAATACAAGTTAATGTATTTGTAAGCAAGTATAATTTTTTATTTCAAATTCATTAATACAAACTTTATAGCGTTTTACAGCATATTAAGCTATGAAAATTAGAACAGTCAAATACAGAGAACAATTTCAGCATTACGTCAGTTTTTCATTCTGGGACAGCTAACTCAAGCGATAGGCATTTTACCTTCGAGTTTGAACTGGAAAAATTCATTTTCATTAACGCCAGTGAATCACAAGCAAACTATAATATATCAACATGTTATCACAAGACTAAATATCAGCATGGTGCAAACTATACCAACAAATGTGTTTGATTGGTGCACTGCACCTTTTTCATATTGGGCACTCAAATTCTAACTTCTAGCACACTTCAACAAATGCTAGATATCAGAAGTCTATTTCGTATCTGGCACTAGTGTTTATTACACAAAACAAGAAGGTAAAACGTTCCAGTAGAAACTCGAGGACTTACCAATTCTGTCTTTATAATTTTGACACGTGAATGGTCAGATGTTGCATGATCAGCGTGATTCATAATCTTACAAAAACAAAAGATATAAAAGTCCGACTAATATCATCATGGCAAGGTCTCGGGAGTCTACTTAAATTCTAACTGAACTCACATATACTAGTAACATAGAATAAATCACAAAAATCACGCCATGTCAAGCCATCATGGAATGGCCGCAAACATAACAATGCAACTTAATACTCCCCAAGTTTAACCAGGAGTTCTAAGTTACGCCATACAGAATGTTCCAGGAAACGCTACATTCCACAATCCACAGTGCTTCAGTGAAAGGAAGGACAGAAGGACTATGCTAATCCATCACATTACATGATAAGGAGCGAAATCAGAACGTGCAAGATATACCTTGTTTAGAAATTTCTTACCTTCACCCGTTTCGTCAGACACGCCAAGCCCTGGACCACAGCTCAGGCGTACGTGGCATTTCGTCGAACAACTCAAGTCCAACGCCACAGTCCTAGGCATCTCCGGTATTTCATCGAATCGAACAAATCAGGGACAGGGAGTTCTAAGTAGGGTGCCCAGCTAAGGCCTTAGAAAGAGGTTCAACGGTGAAGAATTTAGTATAATAGTGCTTGAAAAATTTAGTATAGCAGAGATCGAAGAATTTAATATATCAATAATTGAAAATTTTAATATGATAGCTATATTTTGCTATCTCGTTAACGATAGCTCCGTGTTGTGGTAAACGGAGCTACTAAACACTCCGATTCTTTATACACGGATAGTAAAAAAATTGACTTACCGTGAGAAGCAGTAGTAGAAAAAATGGTTCCAAACAAGACCATTAATTACAGACCATAAACATCAGTCGTTCTCCCCTGTTTTCTGACGAGGACCTCATTATCACGTATTTACGCGCTGAAGGCCCAGCTACCAGGGACCACCCACCACTCACCGTGCCGCTTGCATCGCAGCATCAACGGGGCCCCACGGTCACATGGCACATGCTAAATCAGGAAGGGGACGCTCGCCTACCATACCATACCACCACTTGCGAGGAGGAGACGCTAGTGGCGCCGGCGGCCGTAGTGACTTTTTAACCCAGCGATGATAGCGCCGCGCGTCCGAATCGGAAGCAGACGCCACAGCCCACAGAAGGAACGAAAAGCACCCGCCGCCCCCCTCCCTTACCCGGGATAAGGTTTCGGACGGCGCGCGCAACCGGAGCTGCAGCGCACGCCTCAGATCGACTGCGGACACTGGGTCTGATCGGCTGTCCGTTTTTTTTTTTTCTGATTTAACTGAGCTGCTGCAGCCTTATATACAAAGTTACTGTAGCTTGGTATAAACAACAGCCGCAGCCGCAGCCGCAGCAACAGCGCTGATCCGATCACTCCCAGTGGGGACGGACAGACACACGCTATTCGTGGAGGTGGAGCCGCGCGCGTGAACTCGCTCGTCGCGTAGTACGTGCCTTCGCTGATCCAGTAGCGGCGGAGCAGCAAACCTTTTAGACCCTGTTTGTTTTGGTTTTGAGTTGAAGAGTTTTTGATCTTTTGAAAACCCAATCATTTTTCACGCGATTTCCATCATCGGATCACTGATCTTGACCATTATTTCCAACACGATAACGACGGAGAAAGGAGATGCCAGATGTGAAGGTAAACACAAATACGAAAAAAAAAAAAACATACAGTATGGTGGTAGGAGGGGGTCACCATCATCCTCGCCTCCCTCCCCGTACAGCTAATGCAAACGCACACTTTAGGCATGCCGCAGTGGCGGTGCAGGCCGCATCGTTTGGTGCGGCAATTTGCGCCTTCTCCTTTACCTACAAGCCGTTTCATGATATTTTCTGGCAAACGACAGCGACGTTGTCGTCTTGGTTTCGTGTGCGCACACATGCTCACAAACAACAGCAAACCGATTACGATCGAGCGAGGAGATTGATTACCACTGCTCGGTCATTATTGACGACGATCAAAGACGGCAATCTTTGTTGGAAACGACACTGACCAAACCGAACTGCACTGCACTGCAGGCACTGATGGAAACGTTTGCAGCAGGACGTACGGACTTTTCTCACCCTCATCGAAGTTCAGTACCCGTCACACATGGGGGAACGTTGGGTTGACATCCCAACTTCACACGGGGAATCTTTTCTTCTGACCAGCTCTGTCCATTCGCACACCAACAACAAAATCCCTCTTCTGTTCTAGCCTAGCTGGCTATTGGTCCATGGTCAGAGGCAGAAAACCTCCAATAACACACGAATAAACAAAGATGGTGAACCGCCAACAACATTCATATAAGGATAAGGACTCGTCTAACATGGGATAAAAAAAAGCTGCTTACTGCAAATTGTGTTTTGTACTGAACCGGTACCAAAACTCCTTTGCGCAATTTAATTAGACGCGCACGCAGCATCATCACATTCATAATACAACAACGTTAACTAAACACATGTGGACAATGTACAGAATTCTTTATAATGGTAGCGATGAACGTAGATACTAGAAAAGAAAAGTAAAATTCACTGGCATCAGTGTCTCACCTGTGTGCTGTATTGCCGAAGGTATTGGACATGTGTCTTCCCTCTTATGTTGAGACTTGAGATTGCTTCTTCTGTAGAAGTTTCATAACACAATACACTACCCCTTTTATCAGAAAAAAAAATACTTCTAATTAAACATGACAATGAAAAAGGCATAACACGGTGAAAGAGTAACCCAAGTTTCATGTCTGAACTCTTCCATAATATATTGTGCATTCCGACATCAAACCAAATCAGCGGTCCGAGCCTAAATGTCAGCGGGAAGTCAATCCAGCAACAGGAATACACAACTGCCATCTCAAATACATGCATAAACGAACCATACATGCACCAGAAGAGGCAAAAACCGCTCCACCCTATCTTTCTACACATACTAACAGAGAGTATGCATACATAAACACGATGTAACTAGGGGCTACTAAATCATCACTAGCAAGCTACAACAGATACTTCTCAACCCTACATTACTAGTACTAGTAATCCTTCTGGAGAGACAGACGAGCATGTTTGAAAGACAATGGGGGGAACCGCCGGGTCTCAAAAAGATGGGACTGTCCGCTTGGCTTTTGCAGAAGCTTCTTATTCTCATTCCAATTCGCACTTCTGTACCGATGAGGACATGATTCATTCATTAGTCAAGAGGAGATGTAGGTGACTGAACCGCTAGCCGCTCGGATACCTCGGCGAGAGACGTGAGGTTGCACTTGATCACGGCCTCAACGAAGTAGCAGGTCTCGTCCTTGGTGTTGCCTTCGGGCACGTCAACCACAAAGGACTCGATCACAAGCGTCCCAGGCCTCCCGTCAATGCTCTCCGGGTGGACCGTGATGATGGAGGAGTAATTCTGAAGCGGCAGCAACACAGCTCATCAGTACGGGTCAAAAAGCTTTAAGCAGTAGTAAAGAGCGTCAATGTATATCCACGTCTATAAACAGAAACATTGCTTATGTTTCACCACAGGTCAAAATTTTATATAAAAAATTACAAATATGTAGACTAAATTAAGAACAGAGGAATTAGTGACAACCTCATAGAACAATGCGATTTTACGCTACTATCCTGATGAGTAATCAATATATATGTTACAGTTTATGATCAGGTACCATTTCACTATAAGCATAGAAGTCAACCAAAAGCAAGACAAATCAGCTAGTAAGAGAGGCTAATCTAGCTGACTGACCGATGAACCATCCGTAACGTCTTCAAAAGCTGAGTTGTTTTCTCACAGCACAGACCGCATCACACGTGCAGGAATGACAGTGCTCACAATAGCACTGTCAAGTTGCAACAAAAACATTTGTAACAATGAAACAACAACTACTGGATTAATTTCATAAGATCAACACTTCTGTACGCGGCTTGCAGTATGCTATATCCCTTTTTCAATTGTTGATAGTACTAGTTCAAATTTGAAGTACTAGCAAGCAAGGTAGTAGATAATGCAATTATGATACTACCAGAGCAGGCAAAAACAGAGCACATGAAACAGAGGTTGCACAAAAGCTGCAAGGCAAAGCTGAAAGTGAAAGCAGCAGGAGAACGAACCTGAAGGCGGTGGTCGCCGCCGACGAACCTGACGCTGAGGAGGTGCTCGTCGTCGTCTAGGCGCTCGAGCCGCTCGGTGCTGGTGGTGGCCGGGAGTCCGGTCTTGAGGTTGACGTCGCGCAGGCTCCCGATCTCGAGCTCCCCGCCCCGCAGCACGCAGCGCGCGATGAACGGCTTGTACTTCTGCGGCTGGTCGAAGCTCCGCACAAGCGACCACACCTGAAACCAACAAGGGCAAACCGCCATCCATTAAACGAGAGGCAGAACAGAGACAGAGCAATCAACAGGCAGAACAGAGCACGCGCGCGCACGTTCGTGTTCCTGAAGAAAATAAAACACAAAACGAAGACGAAAAACAAAAAAAAAAAAAACAAAAAAAAATCGAAGAAGAAATCCGATGCGCACACAAGGCCCGACGCGGGCGGGCTCCAGATCCGCGGGTCACCAGCCGCGAGCCAGCGAGCGCCACAACAACCGCAAAGGAAAGAGGACGAAAGGAGGGAGGAGGGAGAGCAGGGCGCGATCGTACGAGGTGGACGGGCGCCTTGATGTGCTTGACGAGGGTGGAGCTGCACTGGTGGTCGGCCGGCGCGTGGCGGTGCAGCCGGCGCACGTGCTCCGCCTCCCCTCCCGGCCCGGCGCCGTTGGACACCACCGCCGGCGTCTCGACCCCGAGCCTCGCCACCCGCGCCGCTCCGCCGCCGCCGACCAGGCCCACCATCACGGACGGATTGGATCCCTTCCCTGTCGCGTGCTCCTCTTCCGCCTTCCGATCCGACAGCTCGCTTGCTCGCTCGCTCCCGCCGGTTTGCTTGCGTCTCTCTCTCTCTCTCTAGCTCCTGCGCTGCTGCTTCCCCTCGCCTGCGTGAGGAGAGAGAGAGGGAAAGGGTGTTTGTCCTTGGAGTTGATCGGTTCGGCTGGTTTCTTTTCTTCCTCACACGGACGGGACGGGGCGGGGGCGGGTACAAAAATCTGCGGGGGGCGGGGGGGAGAGGTGGGGCCCACCCACGAGTTATCCATGCGCGGGGACCGATGATGGTGGCAGGGGGGTTGCTGCCTGCGTGCGCCGGGTCCATGGATCACGGTCGTGCACCACCCGCCCCTCTCGCGGACGCGGTCAGTCGGGTCGGTCGGTCGGGTCGGTCGGTTACGCTGTTTTGCTTGCTTAGCCAGGAGGATATAGGACGGCATGCCGACTAGATAAGCCCGGGCTATACAGTATGCTACTTGACCGGTGATCTGATATTTTCGTGTACTCGAGTCGGTCAGAAAATATCCCGGCACAGTGCACGAGTGCTGTCTGCTTGCGAAAATTGCAAACTTTTTTTTTGTCACAAGTATAAATCCGTACCTGCATTCTGGTATGCAAATTAAAATAAGTTTGCTATCGAATACATCCTCAAATCACCTCTTCTTTTTACGCGGTGAGTTTTGCATCTGCCCGTTTTAATTTTATCCTTTTTGCAAAATCTGTAGTCCGTCTATTCAGCGTTACAAACTTACCCCAAAAAAACGCACTTATAAAAAAAAAGTACCTGGAACTTATTTCATGTAAAAATTTTCTTAGCACAAATTGTTTCTTTTGAAATTTTCACGTTACCGTATTAACAAATCACTGTACAGGTACAGGTCAAGCACTGGATGAAGATGTCGACGGACGCGGTGCACAGTGCCCGCTCGTGGGTCCGTACGGCCATTTTATCTGAAGGGGTATAGGGAGTGGCTGGCAAAGCCGGCTGCAGCAGCGCCGACTGCCTCCTGTGCCGGCGGTCGCATTTTACCTGGTCGCCATCATTGACACACGGGGACCGCGCGCGTAGACCCAGCAGTCAGTGGGTACACTTTCTCTTGTTGGCGTCTGTACCAATTTTGGTAGAATCCGCGTACGCCCTTTTTCTTCACCGCCGTCGGAGGAAGACCATTGGTCCTTGCGGTTCAAGTCACTGCCAGACGGGGTCCACGTGATGTGCCGAAGCACGCGGCCGGCTGACCGGTCGGTCGTTCGCCTCGAAACGGCAAGAGCGCGCTCGCGCGGCCGCGCCTAACGCTGACGTCGTACGAACCACTTGAACGAGCCGCAGGCGGGAGGAGCGTGTTCGGTTTCCTCCCTTGTTTTCTGGACGCGCACGTTATGCTGCGGCAAAGAAGGGGGAGGAAAATTGAAAGGAACAAAAGGATTCCTTGAATGGTGCATTTTTCAGGCATGCAAGTCGCCAAGTTGTGCGTCACCCGATATGTCCAAACCTTTTCGAAATAAACGTGCCAAAGTACTATTTTTGGATGTGTTTTCTTTGTAGACTCTGTTTGGTTTCGTGCTGTAATTAGCAACCTCTTCGTTCACAGCCTAACCTTTAGATTTTAAAAGAGTATGGTTGCTCCATACAGCACGAGACCAATCTTAAGCCATGATTATGGTGACTGTGATACTGTAGAGAACATGTTATAGTAGGATGAGGTTAATTTGGTCGAGCCTACATGTTGTTACCGTATTACGATCGATATCTCAAGACTAGACCCTAGTTTTTGGTGAGATGGTCTTGTATGTCATCATACAATATGTGAGACAAAGTCGGTCATGACGAGAAGATGACAATGCGGATTTGATGAGTTCTACATATTGTCATTGCATATGTCAAACATAGAAGGCAGTGCATGCCACAATTATGATACCAAGACAAGTGTTTCACCTTACAGATCACACTCAAGTTTAGTTGTGCAATAGACCATGTGTGGCTATGGCAAGTGGAGAGGGTGTGCTAGGACAAGATGAGGTAGATTTGGTAGGTCCTTATATACTGCCACTGCATTGTTGTTAGCATGTCAGAATGAGAGGGACGGAAGTCGGCACTGATTAGGCGAGTCTCGTGCGTCATCATTGCATATGTCACCATAAGAGGTTGTGTATAAAGCCGAGAGGAAGATAAGACAGATTTGGCAAGTCTTTTATGTGTCATCATATATTGCATATGTCAGAGAAGTGGTGCAATGTAGATTACAATATTAGGATAAGTATTGCGGGCATGCAACTTCATGGTTGTCGCGGTGTAAAACCCTATTGTTTTAGAGTCAGGTATTATTTTCGCATTTATTTTATTGGTGATTATTCATTAATGTAGCCACTCACAATGACATTTGGAACATGAGAAGTTGGCCCTACTTATCAATTGTGAATAGGTATCCTCTTTCCACACCCAAATTAAAAGGGGAACCTCTACTACAAATTTATGTATTCAATGAACTAATAATGTGTATTAATAATTGTAAATCCACTGCGTATGTTTCCATACTCGAGAACAACTCATGTATCGTCATTGCAAATGTCAGCAACACATTAGCATGAGAAGAAGATAAAGGGCATATTTGGTAAGTCTTGTATCGTCATTGCTTATGTCGGCACAAGAGGGGTATATACCTACTAAGGTAAGTTTCATTCATGGTTGTAACATATACCAGATTTCAAAAATTGTCAAAACACATTGTTGTAGAGCGAGGTGTTAATTTGGTTGTCCGTGAGAATTGATAGGTGTTTCGTTATTCATGTAGCCCTTACTAGAATCGATATCCTCTTTCCACACCCAAATAAAAAAGGTACATTTTTACTTCAATTTCCTGTGTTGTATTTTAAGTTAAATAATAAAATATAAAATAGTCCATCAAGACAGGTCTTCACCGGTGGCAGTCATATAGGATTCTCGTTAAGTGTGCATCACACCAAGTCACCATGGTGGGTGTGGTGGTGAAGAGGTGCGCCAAGATATGAGGACACAGAGGTTGATTTGATGGAGCATACATATTGTATTTGTATTGATGAGGAGAAGAGGGATATGATGCATCTTTTACGGGTCTTGGATGTCGTCATTGCATCACCACACAGTCATGAGAAGATAGATGAGAGGTCGAAGATGAGGCAGATTTGATGGATCTTGAATCTTGTTTCTCATCCCAGTAAGGGCATGTATTTTAGGACAAGAAGGAGATGAGGTATATTTGGTGGGTCCTAAATATAGGTTAGGCTATGAGGGTCATGACATAAATATGTGCTAAATTTGATGGATCAATGTATTGTTACTAATCACCGAAGGCCTTTGACAAGCGCACCAATCACTTGCACCTTGGTCTTCATCTCCTCTGCTCATGGTAACATATGGTGACTCACAAGTTGTAACCTATAGTAAACCCAACTTGCACTCTGTTTGAATACTCTACACACCGCATATCCTATGGTATATCGTACCCTATAGTGACTATACTAGGACTGAACTTGAAAATTGATTCTCCACTTGATCCTTGTTTTCATCTTCATATTTTTGCTACATCTTCACCTTAGTGCCATTGGAGAATAATTCTAAAGCACTCACGCTCTCCTAAAATCAAGTGAACTGAGAGAAGATGACTCGACCCTTCTTGATTGTACCGATTTTCCTATATAGATTCAATACTTCAAATGTCCCATAATTGATCCTATGGTGTCCTTAGTCTTTTTCCACACCTCCTCTCAATGATGTATGTGATGACTCACCGATCCTTCACTGAGAAAGCCAACACGATCAAGATTGTGCATTCAAGAGCATGTCGAGTTGCATGAAGCTAACACTTTTTCCTTGGAGTATTCTACGATGTTTATATCGAATCCATGAGAATTAGGAAGAAAACATATTTACAGTTTGTTATTTCATTCATAGAGTAAGCTTAGCATCAAGCGATTGCTATATATGAAGATAGGGTTGTACCGATTGACACCACACGTGTTCCGACTGGCATGAAGGTATCAAAATGGGGAAAAATGTATTCACCAAGATCCAATCCAAGTGTACAACCTGATGCACAATCTAGCTATAAGGGAAAATCACACATTGAAGAATATGTCCTTTCTTAAAAAAAACTACTCCATATTCTACAAGACATTTTACAAACATTAATAACCATCAAGTGTCGCTCAAGAACTCCATCATATATGACAGCAACAAGATCTAGCCAAGACTACATTGTTCTGTTTGGTGGTTCTCACCTCTGGATGGCGTCTTGGTTATGTGTGGGGGCTCCCTCGATAGTCTAGCTGCAAATGAAATCAATTGTGGTGTGATAGGGGTCCTTATGTAAACCCTAGAGGCATGGCAGGGTCTGGCCACAAATCAATCTTTTTGAGATAGAAGGAAACTAATCCAAGTAGCTTCTGAACTTTTCATAAGACAACTCTGACTTCTAAACACCATATCTCCCACGTCATATCTCATAGTTCTCAAAAACAAGATGTAAAAAATTGATATTCATTATTTGAAGTGTTAGTTCCGCCATTTAGATTCCCAAAGTCCCAAAGATTGTCCAGATTCAGACTCCTCTATGCAGGGCCCCTTGTGCGGATCATATTTTCTTGCTTAGAGTCTAAAGCTTATATAATCCATATATATTTCAGAAGGCTCTTGACAATATCTACTACTTTCGCAGTCATAATGCCGTCAATAGAGATTATCTTCAACATCAAAATTGTTTGTAATGAGGTGCGCTCTTTAGGACTGTGCAAACATATCTTTCCTTCAAGATCAACCTCTGCTAGAAAGCCTTGAGCATTGGGAGAAGTCCTTAGGGTTCAATGTTGGGCCCCTTGGATATCTAATAGGGTCTTAGATGTGCCATATGCCTATTGATGGTCTTTTTTTATATGAAAAACCGTCAATCTTCTTAGCTTTGACATTTATTTCTTATTTCACCTAATATGCGACAAAGCACTTAAACGACATGTAAAACTTGTCAAGATTATTTTATAACAATGCATAACTATTCTAAGAATAAGATTGTTATTGAGACATAAAGTGGATACATGAAATGGTGCCAACATGAATCTCTATGTAGCAATTAATGATTTATAGAAGTGTATTTTTCAAGGTGACAATGGCCCTGTTTGGAACCGATTCTCACTGGCTTTTGGTGGAAATAAGCGGCGAGCGACCTCAAACGGCACGATTCTTCCTCCGCGTCAAATGGCCGCGCTCCTTCTCCCCGCGTCATTTTGCCTAGAACGCAGAAGCGTCTTCCGCCCAACTTTTTTTTGTCCCGGCTAGAGAGAGTGCACGGGCGTGGAGACCGCTTTGGATCGCGGCCACGGTTCCTCCCTGCAGGCCGTCCTCTCGGCCGGCGCTCCTCCTCCCGACCGGTGCTCCTCGTCCCGGGCGACGCTCCTCCTCCCGGCCGGCACTCCTCCTCCCGACCGATTGCTGGTCCTCCTCCCCACCGACGCTCCACCTCGTGCCGGTACCTCGCCTGCGCTCCTTTCTCCGGCGGTACCTCGTCCGCGCTCCCTTCTCCGGTCCCGGCATCCGCGAGCTGTGAAGGGCCCTGGACAGCGCGCGTTCCTTCCTCCTGTCTCCTCCAGCCCCGGCTTCCGCGAGCTGTGTAGCCCATCAGCCCCCACCACTCCTCCGGCGAAGTCGACGGCGCTGCTCTCGGTCCATTGCTTCATCGCAGCTCAGCCCCTACCATCCGACCGCTGCTGCACGCCTGGGAAGCAAGATCCCTCTTCGCTGATGCTTGGGTATGGCCGTTACTGCAAATTGATTGTCATGTTCGCGTTCTTGTAGTTGGGAGTTTTTGGTTCATGATTTCTAGCTCATTCCCTACGATGTCCAAATGTTGTTTATTGCTCAGATCTAGGTTTTACAAAATCATTTTCATGGTTGCAACATTCTTTCTTTGGAACGAATAATGGAAGACAGTAGCCCATCTGCAAATATAATTTTTTTAATTAACTAAAGACTTAATTATGTAAATAATTACCATAAAAGTTGTCAAACTAAACATCAACATTATGTTTTTTGACGTTTAAATAAAGTACAATTGGTTTCATGGACATATCAAACATTTTACACTCACTACTGAGAATCTTTACCAAATTAATCAGGTTGCCAAACACTCAGCTTTTTTTAGCATAAATTTTTTTTACAGCTGCTTCTATAAAAAACAGATTTCTAAAAAAATCTCCCTGTAAAAAAGCTGTGCCAAACAGGGCTAATGACTCAATGAGCTATAATTCTGTTTCACCAGACATTACAATACATTTAAGCTTTTTTAACAGTTTTTTGTATGTAACTAGGAACAATACTAATTTTCTTTGCCTTTTATAATATTCTGACTATTTTTCTAACTTTCTTGGTCAAAATTATGAATCATAGATAACTCACAAAACGTGCAATAGTTAGAACAATGATATTTGCCATTTTTTTAGAACATGAAAACAGTTTGTAGTCTCTACATGTGTGTACAAAACCTTCTATTATTAAAAGATTTTAACACTACATACATCATTACTGACAAAAGGAATAAAATAAAATTATAAAAGTAACATTATCTTATTTAGTATACATAAAGTCGATTACTATATATCTGATTCTAACAAAAGCTGTTTAAATGTTTTATTAGAATCACAGAATGAATGATGTTTGCAGCAATAAAAAAAATGATAGCGATGCAAAATAATCATTATAACTTCTCCTGAAGAAAATAATGATTGTAAATGTTGATAACTAAGTAAGATTTTTAGGCCGTGCATGACGTTTACATTTTTACACTGTAGTTCTCTACAGCCTTCGAGAAAGTGGGAAAAAACGAAGAAAAATATAGCTTTCCGTGATTACTACTACACAGATTATTAAAGTGGAATAATTACTATCATAGACTACTTCAATTGGTAGAGTAATAGGCATGATAGTAGCAAATAAGCTTTTGAGCATTATAGAATTACATAGGCATCACAATGTGAAGGCCCACCGCTGCATTGGTCATTGGACCCTCCATGATCTAATTTTTAAATATATTTGTCACTACTATCTGAAATGAGCTGGTGGTAGGACACACAAGAGATCCCTGTCTGCCTGATGCCTTGGCATATTCCACATTAGGCAGGCCGCAATGGCAAATTAAAATGGGTACTTTGTCTCGTAGCGCCCCCTCTGATACTCGTATTTACTCTCATTTACTCCGTTCGGTATAAAAGAAAGAAAGTTAATTTAGAACAATAACATGGTCTTCAAAGTAAAATTTTAATTTTTATTGTTGATAGATACTGAAAAATAATATATGTATACTTTTTATAAAATATTTTTCAAAATAAATCTAATTATATGATTTTTTTGAAAATAATAATTAAACTTTTTGATATAATTTATATTTCTAATATTTGACAAAAGTCTTATCCGACTTCCTTTTTGACACGAAGAGATTAAAAACCAAAGGAAGCAACATCAATTGCCGGTTAAAAATAACACTACTGTGGTTCACACAAAAAAAGCATTATTGTGTGTTGTCGTGTGGGCTCTACCTCTACGTCAACTTGAAAGACAATTTTGTTCTTTACCTTATGGACACACATTATGCACACTCTACTATCTCTAATAAATTATAAAGCCGAGACACTGTAAAATTATAATACAAACATTTAGCTTATGACACTATCTTAATATCTATTATTTAATAATTTTATTGAGGACGTGATGTACACTAGGATATGGAATCACCCTGAGAAGTCATCTGACTGAACTTCATATGGGCCAGGCTTCGTATGTGAGAAAAATGTGAAGAGTCCACTTCGAATCGAAGCAAAGAAGAGCTCATTTCAAAAACGTGTTACTTCAAATCGAATTATGAATTTATGTAAAAAGAAGAGTTCATTTAAAACATACCGCTTCAAATCAAATTAATTATCTTGGGACAGTACACTTTAAATTAAAGATTGTACACGAGACGGAGAGTCAACTTTAAAAAATTCACAAGAGTGGATGCATCTCTTCTCTACTGCTTAATAATTTTACTAAGGGCGTAATGTTTAGGGGGGGTATGAAATTACCACGTGAAGTCACCGGCCCAAACTTCATGAGTCAGATCTTGTACGTGAGTAGTTCACTTCGAATAGAATTATGGATCGTACGTGAAAAGAAAAATTCATTTAAAAATATCACTTTGAATCAAATTACGAATTTATGAAAGGAGAGTCCACTAAAAAATATACCACTTCAAGTCAAATTAAAATCGTAGGAGAATCCACTTGGAATTAAAGTGTATGGAGAGCCACTTCAAAAAAAAAATCCAGAAGAGTGAATATATCTTGTTCATTTATTCTTATCCCATTGCAAAACACGGACACTATGCTAGTATCTCTAATAAAAACCTTTCAAAAACTTAATCAGTAGATCTTAAAATTCATAAAGTACCTCTAGCATCTCCTCGTTGATGAGGATATTGTAAACAAACAAGAACAAACTCATGCTCAATTTAGGACTTGAACCTAGAGACTACCTTATTTGCTTCTTTTTATGATTTCTTTGACCGAAAGATGATTTTGGAATGTGTCATTCCAGTTAAACTGAAATTACCATACTAACCCATGACTATGGCCCGTTTGGTTAAGTTTTTTTTAGAGCTATAACTTTTGCCAAAAGTTAGGAATCTAACCAAAGGGATTGTCTTGTAAAAGGACACTGGACAAACGCAGATCGGATAGCTTTTCTATATGCGAACTGAACTCGTGAACAGAGACACGAAGTCTTCTTTTCCTTCTAAACAAACAAAGGGCTCTTTCTCCTTGTCCACAACTCTCTCACTCTCTTCTCTCGAATCTCGACGGGTCCGGCGAGCTCGCGGGAGGCGGGGGACCTGCGGCGGGGCACGATGACCGCGCGGCTCGTAGGAGTTGCGGGAACTGTGTCGGGGCACGGAGAGAGCGCGGCCCGTGGGAGGCTGAGGACCTACGGCGGCAGGGCACGGCGAGCGGTGTTGCGGGATTCTTATAGCAAAACGTCGAGTGGACGTCGCCATGGCCTGAAGCTATGCAGCGTCGTAGTCATTGTATTATTGATAATATGTTAATGATGGATATTAATTTTAAAAAAACTAATTTATTAAATATAATGATCAAATTATGTCAATCAGTGGATAATATGATGATTTTTTTTTACATATAAACCGTACTTCAAATATTCAGGAGTATTACAGACATTTTCTTCTCGAAACTAGAGTCAGAGCTGTTTCAATCAAATGACTTTCACCTTTCTCTACAGCTCACAGTCCACAGCTGCTTTTCACGTAGCCACAGCCTACAACTAAAATTTTCATAGCTACAGCTCAACCAAACATATAGCTCAACCAAATAGGGCCTTTATGCATTTGAGAAATTTTCAAACACTTTAACATTCACAGCTTGATTATAGAGTAATCATGGCGTCAACAACGAATACAAGTTTGCTTAGGGGTCTGGAAAGTGGGGTGCAAACGCAAGGATAGAGATGGAACCTTTGACGTGACTAAATAAACGATATGAGTTACTTTAGTGTATTAAACCAAAACTGCATCTATACTAGTATATCTTAACATTGCAGCAAGTTTCAAAACTGACATGATAAAAAATGCTTTAGAGGATCTTCAATAGTGTTGAGCTTGCGTGTGTAAACAAGATGCATCGAGAGGCAGGCTTTGCCGGTTTTGGCCTTTTTGTGAGAACAATGGATGAAACGAAAATCTCAAATCGATGTTGTAGGTTTCCGGCCCATGCACAGAGCCGAGATCCACGGGCCAAGTCCATACACAACCGTCCGATATGCAAATCACAAATCAAAAACTGCCGGTTTGGCTGGTTTATGCAAATCACGCAGGACGAAGCCATTGAGACCTCCGCCCGGGTTCAGTAGTTTTGACCGGTTTTAATTTATACGAACCAAACCAAAATAAACCCGTTGCTATGACATACTCCTTCAGTTTTGGTTAAACATCAATAATAATAACTTTTAAATTGTTAAATTCAAATTATAAAAATTATGCAAATAGATTTGTTTAGAAAAATAGTTTAAAAATATATACATGTATTATTATTTAATAAATGTTTTGAACATCATATCATTATCTATAACGAATTTCATTGTGTGATAAAGGGGGTACATGGCTTAAACCAGGAGCAAGCTGAACCGCTGCCGAAACCCCGCCGTTTGTCTGGTCTGGGTTGGGTTCACGGTTTGAACCCTAAACCCTATGAGGTCATCATTTCGCAATTGTATGGGCCAGCATTTGGGAGCGGTAGCCTTCACATATTTGTGTCCGGCAGCAAAATCCAAATCTATCGTGGTCCACCAAACCTTATCGGTTAGCAGCGGCATCGAGAAAAGTACAACGGCGCACCAATCCGCCATGTTTCGTGGACCACTTTTTAGCTCTATACAATCAGCTGCTGCCCCTGCCCATCTAGATAAACTACTGCCGTTATCCTCTTCTTCTCACGGACAAACGAAATCAAAATGTCATTACAGTTAATTTCTATTACGACGGATACATAACTGCAAATTTCAGAGCTACCGACTAATTAAGAATGATGCAGATAACCGCCATTAGGTATTGTTTACTCCTCGTAGTTGCAACTCCCTGCCCCAAATTTTGTAATCAGTGCAGTCCAGTGTCCCCGTTCGGCCACGGGGTCTCTACGTAGTGAAATCTAGCATACTGTATTTTCTACGAAAATCCTCATCTTTAGTCCACTGAAATCTAAGAAGATTTCGTCGGCTCGACAGTGGTGGCAGGAGAGACGGCGGAGGCATAGGCGGCGGCAACCGCTGGCAGTGTAGCGGGCGATTGGGCCAGTATTGGGGGAGCACGCACCAACGAGTTAAGGGAGCATGAATCAACCATTTAGCACGGCAGGGGCGGCGGAGGCGGACCCAACGGCGGGTAGGCCGGTGGGATGGAGGCAGGCGGGGAAGCGTGTGAGCAGAGAAGCTAGTGCTGGAGATTGAAGAAGAAAGGATAACCGTTCATCGTGCATCCGATGGATCCTACATGTGGATTGAAGAGAAGCTGATTTTCAGCTGACTAAAAATTAACACCTTCCTATTATTTAAAATATACAATCTTTATTTTTAATATTAACATTAGGACTGCATGTTAATATTAAAAAAGTGGAGGTAGTACCATAGGAAAGAGCGTTGCCTTGCTTTTATGCAGTACTATGGGCAGTGAAACTAGGATTTTTTTTTTTAGAAAAAACAAAAGGAAACCAGGAAATGTCCCTAGGTAGATGCAAGGTATAACAAAACAAATAGATGTATGAAATTTCAAAAATTACATCCATACGACTCTGGTATCTCTGATGGCTGTGTCTGACCACATCCCCTGTGTGCTAGCTGCACCTTAACTCTATTTCTTATCCGTCGAAGTTTTCTCCATACGTGATTTTGATTATGAATCTTGTGATATCGTTATAAATGGCGGTAGACGTAGTGGTTAGACCTGTAACAGCGTTCATGAAATTTGATCCCATTAAAAAGGTAGCTTTCATTAGAACAAACAAAGTTTGGGATAGTCCTAGGCCTACCTATGTTGAAAATTTCATGTGCCATCCAGTTGGGTCCCCTAATCTTCTAAGCCGATACTACGCCTCTCTTTAGAATACGGGATTTTTTTCAGTTTTATACTCTTTCTTGTGAAATTGAGTTAATTCTTGTACAGTTCTTATGTTTCAAAGAGGACATGCGATTTAAGACCTCTTTGGAACGCAAGATTTTCACATAAATTTCATAGGAATTATTTCAATTTCATAAAAAAACATAGGATTTTGAGAAATATTCCCGTAATGCAAAGAAGAGTGTGGACGATTTCAGTAAGTAATTGATCCTATAATTCCATATCAAGAAAGATGAACGATCAGAAACAAAGTAAGAATATCCAAATTTTGTTGTCATGTGTGTCAGCATGCAAACCCTCCAACGTAGATGTTTAGATATAAGAATACCCATCTAGAGGTACTTTTGTTTCAGTCTAATGCCTGCATGTTACACATAGTTTTTAGATACCCCTTTGATAACTTTGACAGGCTAATATAACTCTTGTTTCGCTTAAATTTTGCTCTCGATACATTTCTATAGCATAACTATCATTTAGATGACTTCAACATTATCTAATTTCATTTAAATATCACTAATGATATAAAAATGTGATCATGGTACTATGAATTTTCATGAGCAAAGTAGAGGAGAGAACACTTAAGAATTGTAATGTTTGTGATTTGAATAATATTATAAGTTATGTAGATCGAGTGCTATTGAACATTTGTTAAAACGATGTGTAACTTGTAGGTGTTAGACTGCAATATAAAGTACTTGTAGGTGAATATTTCAAAACCACCTAAATGGTAAGTGTTTTTTTTTTTTTTGCAAATTTCCCATTAAAAAACTATATTGTTGGAGTAAAAATCATTTTATCTAAATAGATCTGCCTATAAATTCTAAAAAGTCAATTCAAATGGTTCAATATCAAAGTAATCACAAAACACTTGTCCCAAAAAGGTCCTTCCTTTGTATTTTTCTTGGTTGTCTTTTCATATAGGAACGTATGGTCCGCCGTTCCTTTTACAATTTTGTCGTTGGGTCTGGGTTTTTCATGATAGTTTGACACATGTAGCACATGTAAATATCAATCACAAATTAATTGGACCTCGGACTAGTTGGATTTGTATTGAGCGTCTCCAACAAATGGGTAAAAACATTATCTAAAACACGATTCAATTTAGGAAAGAGTTCAATTTACTCCCCTCAAGTATAAGCATAATATGGCTAACCCCCTAAACTATTTTTTGGTTCAGTATACTCCCAAACTTATGTCATTTGATTTAATTTACCCCTTACTATAATTTATATTTTTTGTTTTAATTTCAAATTTTATAAAGTTGTAGTGGACATCATAATGTATGGCTAAAAAATATATTTTAAATATTTCAATATTATTTTTCTAAAGTATGATATGATGTCAATAACCATTACGTAAAATTTTAACTTGTGACGTCACTTATGCATGAAGAATAAAAAAATGTATTAAGAGTTAAATTGGACCAAACACAATAAGTACGAGAGTAAAATGAACCAAATAATAGTTTAAGGAGTTATTTATACTTTGTCTATATTTGAGAGGAGTAAATTGGACTTTATCTTTTAATTTATGACGTCGTTGAAAAAAAAACACATTCCACAATAGGTTTGTAAATCTACGTCTCAAATTTATCTACTACCCATATGGTCCTTTCCAATAGGCAAATTTGTTCACGGAATATGCACTCCCAATCTACCAAATTTCGTCTTGCGCTCTCTATATGGAAACTTGGCTAACCTATTAAGGAGGTATATGCGACAGGAAAAAGTTTTTTTTTATTTTTGGTTGGAGGACACTCTTTACTCGTGTAATTGGTTGGCGGACATCGTTCGTTTGAATATTTACTGAATGACACTCTGATTCAATGTCCTTTGCTGTTGGACACCGCTGCACGTAGGGGCATGGTAAAAGGTCATTTAACCCTTTGGGCTGGATGGTCCGTTCGTGCCGCGTCAAGTTTAATTGATTTGACCAAACCAGGTCAAATGATCTACCCTAACCATTCGCGTTACACAAGTCACTAATTTAGGCGATCAGGTCCCAAGCGGGATGGGTCATATGGTCTGCTTCGACCAACACCAAGAGAACCTTCGTCATTTTATAAAAATTTCTCTCACCAAACTGGAACAGTAGTGTCGAGCATCAAAGTACATTGAATCCGAGTATTCTTTAGCAAATATTTAAACCATGTCCATCAGCCAATTACGTAAACAGGCAGTGTCCTCTAGCCAAACCCGCCCCAAAGAGATGATGTCATCATATTTGAAACTATTTAAAACCAAAAATAAGAAGTTACTAGCATAGTATCCGTGCGTTACAATGAAATAAGAAAAGTGAATTGGACAAAATACATCCATCTATAGTATGCATCACCTATTCCAACGAGCTAGGGAGTCAATACGGTATGACTCAGCTATTCCAAGATCTAGACTTGTATGCCCTGGACTTCTCTAAAGGTTTAACATTAGGATATTGACTCTTTATTTTTCCTCTGGCTTGATTGATAAGGATATGGATTTTTTTTATTTTCTAGTTTTTATCTTTTGACTTTTTTGTTTAAGTTTAATTTGTATTTTTAGATTTTTTATAACATCATTTACGTCATTATAGAGTGGATTCATGAAGTGAATATCACGATCTCAGCAAAATTATTAAGTAGTAGAGATTTTTATTTAGAATTAGGATTGATTTGATTTCTAATTCATATTTTTAGACTTTTATGACATTATAGGGTGAATTTATGGGGTGAACATCACGACCTCAATAAAATTATAAAGTAGTAGAGATTAATTTTTGCAAGTGATTTTCTTACCAACTTTTTGAGGTTAACTGCTTTATTGAACAACATAATTTACTTAGGGATATCATGACTTTCAAACCTTCACCAAATCATGATAAATACAAGAGAAAAGTATTCGGTGAACAAAATATGAACTCAGTTTACTCCATCAAACAATTAAAGTTAGTGCAATTTACAGCTTATCCAATTTATCTTTTTTGTTTTCACTATTTTTGTACGTTTTTTATTTTTGCAATGGTCACTTTGTACGCTTTGAGTATAATATCATTGCTATGTTTAGAGAGTAAAGACTAATATTATATTTTAGTATGAATTTATTATTTTAAATATAATTTATTGTCCATAAAAAAAGATAAATGATAGTTAACGATTTTCCAATTAAATTTTTGTTTCAAAAAAACAACTCTCTCTTCTTTTCCTCAGCAGCACACGACAACAACTCTCATCAACACAACAGGCCACAGCAGTGAAGCAAGGACGGTGGAAGCACGCGCAGTGGCGCACCTGAGAGCGGCTGCGGCTCGTTGTCCTGCGGCCAGCACCTCCTCCAGGTGAGCTCCTCCCCATCCTCTAGAGAATCCTCCTTCCTGCTGTAGCTGACAAGTAGCGATGATGGGCGCCAGGGCGGGGGCAGGGGCGGGAAGATTTCATCCCAATCGGGGATTTGTTATGCGGACTGAGATGAGAATTTTCATCTCTCCAAGAAGAGGATTCCCTTTTCTGGCGTTAGGTAGGGCTGCCCTACCTCGGCCAGTCTCTGATTCTCTGCGCGGGTGCGGAATAGTTTTTCCTCTGTGGACTGTGGGCGGGTTTCATCCACATCTCAATTGGGGATGGTGATGCGGATGAACTTTTACTTCCTGTGTCACAAGCATGTTGATAGTATTTTCTATTCCTTTCTCATTCATGAAAGTTGATCGAAATATAAATATATTTACTAACCATCCCTAAAGTATAAATCTAGATATTGAACCCCCTGATCTATCCAACACCGTGTAAATATAATCCCCTGGTAAAAAAGGAGCGCTAATGTTTCTTTCATTCGCCAGAAGTTCGCGTGGTTGTGTTGTTGTAAATCGCAATGGTGGAGGGTTCCCAGGTGAGCTTCTGTGTCTTGTACTATCTTACTGAAGGTGCATCTGAACTGTACATTTTCTGGAAGTGGTGCTGATATAATTCAATCTTATATCGAAAATACTTTCTACGGTGAATAAATTGTGGAATTCTCTGGATAATTTGTACCCTTAACACTAGGGAGCATCTAAAACACACAGAAGGTGCTAACATTTTTTCCAATCGAACAATATAAAGTACCAAAATGGTGCATGTCAAACTAACAGTAATAGCAGTATATATACATTGAGTTTTGTTATGGTGCTTATCCTTTCTGATAAATTTATAGCATTCGATCTCCTAATTCAAGTAAGTGTGCAGCATGCAATCTTGTGCTGAGCTGCATGATGATTAAAAAAAGAAAGAATATCAAAAAAATAGAATGGGACTACTAACTCTATTTAAAGATCTAAAGACCTGCATTGGGTTTCCTCCAGGCACTTTGAGTCCAATTCAGGAATAGCGAGATTTGGAAATGTCATACCACATAAACAAACAAACAAGAGTTCCTGTCTTTGTACTCCATCATCGAGCAATGGGTTTCCAATTCATTCTCTCCCTCATCCTCTCACAGATCCTCCACTGGTGAAGACCAGCTGTGGATCAGTAGGATAAGAGCTCCTCCATGGCGGTTGATCTGGGCACCATCATAGCTCCTCCCTTGAGCTCCAAGTTGCTAGGCAGAGGTTCGCAACCCCCAGGCAGCCGCTCCAACCTGGCAACCATCTCTTCTACTCTCATCTGGTGATGGCTATATCATCCCGGTGCCTAAAAGTGTAGTCAACGTGATGCCTATCCCACAGCACCTTGGAGATCACTGTTCTAAACTCTTCATTTTTTATGTTGGTATAAACTATTAAACCATGAGTCTTTGAACTTGCTAGTCATACTTCTCTAGCTGCCATGCTTTCATAAGTTATTGGCATCATATTTTATCGTTGACTTGATTTAGTTAAATTATAATCTTATCGGACTATTGGACTTTCCACAGGATATTGAGAGTAAAGAAAAATTACAGTCATCATTACATGGTGATGATGAGGAGCAAGCTGAACAGATGGATACAGGATCTACTGATGCACCAGTAGGTGATTCTGGTTCCTTATCTGCTTCTGGTACTGGCAATAAAAAGGTTTCTCGTGAGGACATTGAACTAGTAAGATGCCTTCTTTTTCGAACATCAATATAGGAATTTATATACAGAGCTTGCCTGGTGTCTTCTTCATTGTTTCTGGGAACCAAAACGTTTGTTTTTTCTGCAGGTCCAAAATCTTATCGAGCGCTGCCTACAGCTATATATGAACAAAGGAGAAGTTGTTAGGACCCTTTCTAATCGTGCACGGATAGAACCTGGTTTCACTACTCTAGGTCAGGTTTTCTTGTACTTAATCCACCAGCTCATTTGTGACCAAAACAAAAAATTATGGTACTCCAGGTTGTTGAACTTGGCTCCAGTATTTGCATAGGTCTTCAAACTCAAAAAGTGCCCATTGCGGTTGTGAAAGTAGGTCAATGAAGGCCACCAGTGGTTTTCTTATTTATATGGATAAAAGCCATGTTTCAAACTTATATCTGACCCGGGGTTGCATCTAGTGAGCTATTTAAAAAAATTATATGTAGTAATAGTAATAACCTGAATGTGCATTTTCTTAGTTGCCATTTACTCTAAATCAGATGTCTATTTCTTTAGAAGAACCTGTTGCTATTGTATTATGAAGTTGCTTAGGAGATAGGGGATATGTCCTATGACTTGTTGCGCAAACAATGATTCTATAGATAGTGACTGATGCTAAAATTATTTCATTAGCTTTGATATTGTTTCTAGATGTTCTTCAAGTGTATTCTTTTCATATTGCTATACCAAGTTAGTCAAGATTGTAATTTAGTGGTCTTAAATAAATTTTACTGGCAAGTTTTGTGGGATTCCTAATATTGTATGACGTTTGATACAATTCACATTGAAATGGATGTTCCTTCTATCATAGCACTAACACCATTCCATCTTGCAATCAGTCTGGCAAAAACTTGAAGAAGAGAACTCTGATTTCTTCCGGGCTTACTACATACGGCTGAAGTTGAAAAAACAAATAAACTTGTTTAACTATTTATTGGAGCATCAGTATCATCTTATGAAGTACCCAGTGCCACAGCAGGTTCCATTTCCTCCAACACCGAACGGAATTCGTCCAATGCCTGGTAATGGCTAACTTTCTATTGCAATCTTCCAACTCAGAACAATTTCGGATATGCTTCTTCTTTTATATACTATAATTTTTTCTATCCAATTTCCAGGTTTCTTACCATGGAATAGTTTTCATTTTGCTTCTGCCATACCCTTTTTCTTTCCCCCATGTCTCGTTTATTATCAATTTCTTGATAACGTAGTAGAGCTGCGCTTCACTATATTAAGAAAAAGATTCTTGTATATTATTGTTTGGCAATAATTTCACAATTTTAATAGTTCTCAGCCCACACTTATTAATCATTATCTCTACTTTAGTATTAATCATTATCTCTAGCATCATATTTTGTACCCATATGGATAATGATTGATACTGAAGCTTAATGTCACAGCCAAGACAGTGCCTTCATTGACTATCTGATCTGGATGTCAGTTCTATCTATTTCTACAATTTTGAGTTCTGAGGCACTAGGCTGACTTGAACCGTCAATTCCAGTAGCATGCTCTTTCATCTTTCCTTCTTTCATGCAGTAACATACAACATTAGTGCCTTAGCTGTACGTTTCCACTTGGGACTTCAATCAGCTGTGTGTGTTAGGGTTCAAGTTCTGGAGGTAGCACCAGAAGATGGAAATCCCTGGGGTTACCACTCACCAGTAGCCATTATTGCAGTGACAGGATGCTTATGTGCCCTTCTTTTTTGTTGTTGTGTAATGCTTTCTAGTTATTACATGTTTACTTTCACAGTTAGTAGTTCTTGAATTTTTTAAGAAACATAAAAACAAAAGAAATATAACTGGATACATGCCGGAACTGTAAAGGTCCATGAAACCTTTAAAAGAAATAATGTTTTAAACACTGGTCAGCTGGTTCATTTATTTCTGCCAGATTGGGTGCTTAAGGCAGCATCACATATTGATGGATCTGGATCAAATTTATTTATGAAGCCATGTAAATCATTGCCTGGCAGCAACACAATGATGTCTAGGAATCAAGTGAGAGAAGTTAAATATTTATTCACAATTGCAAAGAGACATATAGTTAAAAGATTGCTATTCCTTTTTGTGGAGAGTTTTTCAGATTTAATCCATTTGTAAATGTTTTTGCTTCACTTTTAACAATACATAGAATATACCTATGATATATCTATATTTAAGTTGTGATTGTTGCTTAATTACAGTCTTGGCATATAAAATAGCACTTGCGCCAATCTGGTTATTTGTGTAATTGCCAAACTTTCTCTTCAGTTCACCTTTAGATCGTTCAAACTTCTATGATGTGTATATGTACCAAACCATTTCAATTTTCCTTTTTAATTGATAAATTTCATATGTTAAAACTGATCTTCATGCTTTGCTTTGTTTCTCTTAACTGCAAACATTTAAATATGCTTCTTTGGGAAAGTTTTGTCCTTCTTATTAAGTGATACATGCTATCAGTGCAGTTAACAATTTGCCAATGGGATACCCAGTTGTTCAACAACCTGGAATGGCTGCTCCAGGACAGCCTCATGTTAGTCCAATGGCTTGTGGCCCACCAAGCAATCATGTAGTTAACGGAATTCCTGCGCCAGGAGGTTATCATCCCATTTGCATGAATACAGGAAATGGGTAAACATCGACTGATCTCATTTCTTTTTCTTCATTTATCTGTATATTTTGATCATTAAAGAATATAATGATAAACTGGAAAGAAAAAAATAATTATCTTCTAAATAGTAATTCCTGTTCATTGTTGAGATGAACAAAGAATAAGGAAATTGGCTATTGCTGCAAACTCGGCCATTGTACTGCATCTCGGTCAGTGATATTATTGTCTAATCGCTAACTCATCAATCCCGGATTACATAAAGAATTAGATATGCTACAACAAATTTAAGTTAATGAAATAGTTCCTCCAATACACAAACAAATTTTTGTTATATCTGAGTGACAAACTGTCTGTACTTACGTAGAAGTATTATTTTTTGCCATTTTTTTCTTGTACTTTCAAGTTTTCCAATAAGCTAGTACCAGTTAAATTCATTTCCTCATCACTTTGTCGGTCACTTATGACTTGATGTTTTCTTTCTGTTGTTAAAGCATGATGGAGAATGAAGCACATGAAACTGCACATGCTGCAATGGCCGGCAGTGCTCTGTCATCTGAGATGGCTGTGAGTCCATCATCTGCGATGTCAAGCAATCATGTATCTTTCACACCATCGGAGATATCTGGGATGTGTGTCGATGAACCAGCAGCAAATGCCACCTTTGGACCTGATGTCGGAAATGGAGGGCATCTGCAAATGGGACATGACGGTGCTGATGGCTCTTCCTTGGGCCAGCAGATCTGGGATTTCAGTCTTTCTGATCTATCAGCAGATTTGACAAATTTGGGAGGTAGTCTGCTCTGTTTAGACATTGTATCGTGCTTAGTAGTTCCATCTATCAAAGTAATAGTGCTACGTTAGAAGCATTGATTTATTAGACTTTGTTGTCAATGCTCGACCTAGTAAAGTATGCTTTATTAAAGAGATGCAAATATATAAGCTTAGCTGATTTAATTATCCTTGAAACAATCTGCTCAGAAACAAAGCGCATAAGAGCATAAATAGTTTATGCTTTCCTTACGGAGGAAATAGAACAGATGGTTTTTACATTTCCATAATCGTGCTGCCCTCCTTGATCTGGTTCTCACTTTTCCTACTTTTATGTTGCTATTGACCTCCAGACCTGTCAGCTCTTGAGAACTACTCAGGCAACCCTTTCCTACCTTCAGACTCGGATCTGTTGCTTGACTCCCCAGACCATGATGACATTGGTAATTTTAGCCACATCTTCAATTGTTTCAATAATTATTTGAATTTTCAAATTTAATGTATTTTGATTTACTTCCAGTTGAGTATTTTGCCGATACCATCAATGGAGCTTCTCAATCAGACGAAGACAAGCCGTAGGCAAATGAACATAAAAGGATAGCCCAGGCCTAGCTGCTACCTCTCAGTTTTTGGAGAAGCTGCACCCTTGTACTAAGATCCAAGTATCCAACTATTTGTCCACTTTGCAAAAAGACTTGTCTATATGCCTTCAAATGTGTAAGCAGCAATATTAGTGCAGAATTTTGTAGCGAATAGTCTTTAATCCTTTCAATAAATAGTGGGTTAGATGACCCCTTAGTCGTAGTAAAAACTAATATCGCAAAAATGTCACCAGTTTAGTTATCTGAAATTGAACATTGTTTTTCCTGGACCTCCTGCAATTATGCATTGTTCTTCCGAATCCTCTGAATCTGTGGTCGTGACCTATTTCCTGTTGAAGCGTCATGTCTATACTAGACATACTTGACACACACCTTACATTTTTAACTTACGGTTGTTGGGTATCCGTGGTCGATGTTTTTTTTATGTTTAAACACTTTAACAATGTTAAATTATGTCGATGAAAACATAAGAAATCAATTAAGTATTCTGGGGTGGATGTTTTTTAACATAAGAAAACATGAAAATATACGGTGAGATTTTCATTATAAAAGAAAACCTTACGGATGGTTGAAATCTCCAAGTGAAGCATTAGGAGGTTTACTCTACATAGAGACGAATCATACGATGTCTTCTCTTTTATGGAACAAAAAGCAGTCTTCCTTATGTTCCCTTGACATAAACCAAAAGAGAAAAAGAAACCTACGATTGCGGCTTTAATCGCTCTTGGGATACGGAACCATGGGAACATGCGAGAATTATCAGTAGGGATCCGCAATTGGTACGGGCCTCTTTACGGCTGAGCGATCTGCATCTGCTTTCACTTTTGACCTGACCGGCGCCGGAAATGAAGCTCCCATATCCAAAAGTGACCGGTCGTGGTGATGGCAACGAGATGCCCGAAATAACGTCGCCCGTTTTGCTCCACTATCTGATTTGCCTTCTACTACTCCTTTATACAGTAGTATTATTCATTCAACATGATACTACAACCTTACTGAACGGAGGTGGAACAGGTGAACCTAATCACTTTGTTTGCACTTTCCTACCTTTGGGTTCTGTCAGTAGCTCGGCTTGTTGATTCTTGGTAGCCCCATCCCCATTGGCAATTGTGTGTCCAATGGTCACACTGGTCCCTATTGTTTTTTTTTTCATCAGTTCACTCACCTATGCACCTGCATTACTTCTGATGCTGCTAAATGTTAATTTGTCCTCTTCTTGAACTAAGAGCAACTTTTACAGCTCCCTAATAACCTCTCCAATACTCTCTCCAGGTCACTAAATCAAGTCGTTGGAGAATTTTTATCAAAGTATCCTAAATCAAGTCGCTGAAGAATTTTTATCAAAATATCCTAAATCAAGTCGCTGGAGTATTTTAACTGTTAATAAAACCTTCAACAATTAATATGTACTTAGTTTTGAGATAAAAAAAATACACCTAATACTTGTATGCCTCATGAATTGAACTCAAGCCTATTGGTTTGGACCCCCACACTTTAACCATTTGAGCTACTAGACATATTTGAATACAAAAGAAAAATGACTCTATTTATTACTACTTCATATGTGATATTGTGTGCAATACAACTTGATTTAGAAACTCACTTTAAATAGTTGGTTATTTTTACTCCCTCTAGGTTCAAAGTGAGTTGGAGGGAGTAAAAATAACCAAAAAATGGTATATATTAAAGGAGGTTCATTAGGAAACTGCAAAAGTCTAACAAAACCCATAAAAGCCTAATATAATGCCTATTCTGAACCTATTCCGAACTTGGATGTTTAAACAGAGACATAGTAACATGCCGTTCGGTCCGTGTTTCCGATCGGTTGAATCAAAAGCTAGAAGAACCGTAGTTTGCTTCAGTTCTTTTTCTCTCTGAGCGAGAGAATCGTTTGCTTTCTCGTTCTCTTTGTTACTTTTTGTTGTCTCTAATTATTTATGTTGTGTCGCAGCTCCAACCCAACGATTACGGTCTTCTTATCATGTCTTGTCAGACAACCGAACAAAAGTATGACGGCGGCAAAACATCCTGATACCCTTGTGATAAAACTCTGGAGTCCTGATGCGAAGGTTACACTTACAGCAGAGTCAGACAAACGCGTCATTCGTAAACTTCTGTAGCAGCAATTACATAGTACTACTACATCTTCACCTTGCAAAGTAGCTGCATCCCTCGGCCGCCCTATGTCGCACTAATATACCGCTACTAGTGATGGAAAAAGAAATGACGTTCGTTTTGCACAAGGTAATGGCCAAAAAAATAAATTAATGTTGTAAGTTTAAGCGATACTAATCCTTTCGATGTCATCAAAAAGTTCGTGTATCTCTTTTGAAACATTTTGGTTTTGGTTTTGCACAATTTTCAGTTCTAAGAACTGAACCAGAAAACACACATTCAGTACAACAACATTGCGAAAGATAGGGTTTGTGTGTGTGGCCGTTTATACTGAAGGTTCACATGACATGAGTTCCTTAATTAGCAATGTACAATCTGTTTTCAGATTGGGCATATACACGATTCCATGATCTTAATGAAAAAATTGCTCCTAATTAATGATTTCAGACAAGAAAAAGTTTCGAAGTTTTCTCTCCCTCCATGATCTTATGTCTGAAAGACTGAAACAATAAAAGGATGTACAGTAGCCGACCCCTACCGAGATTTAGGGCATGACTGAATCAAGTTCCGGAAGGGAAGGCAGACTAAGCCCAGTTCCCATTTCCACGGACCATAGCACTTACTGAACCAAGTACAGTAAGTAGAGCCCATCCATCCATCCATCTCTGCCGCACGAAGCGGGGAGTGCGCGCCAAAAATAAAGAAAAAAAAAGAAAAAAGATTTCGGAGGGAGCGCCGGGCGCCGCTAGTGCGCGCCACAAGAATCATGGATGGCACACAAGTCAAAAAAAGGCCAAAAACTAAACAGCTGCATGAAGCTGCGCGAAAAAGGGCAGAGCAGAGCAGGGCAGGAAGAAAACATGTACTAGAGCTCTGTCCCGTTTACTTACTACTAGGCCTCGCCGCCGCCTGACTGGGCTGCGGGCAGTGTAGTGTGTCGTCGAGCTGCTGCTGCCGTGCTGGGTTTCCGTGACCAAAATAGTAGTAGTAAAAGCTTTGTTTGGCGCCAAGCGTTCCGATGATAGTGTTCGTCCGTTTTTAGGTTTTCTTCCTCCATCTGCCAAAAAGTCTCCGAGCAGTAGCCGCCCGCGCAACGCAAGGAGGACGAGCAACACAACACCGCTCTCTCCCTTGTGTTCACACAAGCACCGCCCCGATGAGCTCAAAACTTGTGTTTGTTTTTAAGAAGCTTCATTGGATCATTTTATCTAGTAAAGACTTAGTACTAATATTTTCCAGGCATGAGTCGACTGTTGATTGAACGTTCCGTACCAATTGTCCATTCAACAGTTTTCCCACTATTCAAATGGGCAAACAATGCTGAATGTTTTTTAAAAAAATCCACAAATTTTGATCTAGCTTGTAGTACTAGTAACTGTACCTTTTGTTTGCATAAAATGCTCCCCAAAAGATGCTATTTGGGGAGCAAGCAGTGGTTGTGTTGTGTTGGTATGCTGCCTGGAATCATGCACTCTTGTAAACATTAAGGGTGGCAACACTGAAGAGTCTCATTAACCGTTCTAAGTAGCATAATGAAGTTTGATAGCTCTCTTTTGTATTTTCTTTCTTGAGCATGCAGGAGCCGGAAAACTACACATAAATATATGTGTCTGCATTGTAGGAAGAGCTCCATTGTTTAATCTGGAAAATGGCTATCATCAAATCAAGTCAGATCAGAGGAAATGAAAGGTATACTAGTACAACTCTAAAAAGGCTGTTTGAAGGCGTGTGACTATATTTTCTCCCTTTTCATGTTTTTTTTTTGTATATTGTTAGAATTAATGTCCTAAGATCCAGATTGAAGGCAGTCCGTGTTGAGTTCATTTTTCACTTTGTAAAAAATGAAACCCATTGTTGTGTTTACTGTTTTTCTCTTTTTTTTTCTAAGATTAGATTCTGTTCTCTTTTTTCACTCTGCTCTTTTACACTAGCATTGCTTGTTGTTCTAAATCCCTTGTCAGAGAAGAACACATGCAAAGTAAATAGGTGGCTCCTTTCCCTTTCGATTGAAACATATATTTAAAGATGTTGTTGTTATATTGAAACAAAAAACACAGAGGAATATGCATCACAAATTATCAGCCTCCTGTCAACCTCAGAGTTTAAACACTTTCATGAAACTATAATAAATAGGGCGCATTATTTGTCACCGGCTAGTTCACTTGGAATTTTATCTCCAAAGTAAAAACTAGTCCTTGTTCCAGAGATTTAGCATGCTATCAACAGTAGAGATCATCCAATTTCTGAATTCCTAATTCTTTTTTGGTCAATGCAAACAAATCAAAAAAGGACACGATTTATTTAATGATTGACTTAGGTACCATAATGAACCTTAATGTTCTCGTACCTGTCATGAACTACAAGGAGGGAGCATACAAGCAGGAGGCTTCTGTTTCACTACTTTGCTTCATTTCATATTTATTTTTCTTTGATCAAAGGCGGGAGAATCCCTAATCATTTTCAGTACTCCCAAAGAACCACAGGGATATGCAGGGTAATACTAATACTAGAACGAAAAGTAAAAAGAAGCTCCACATCATGAACATACAGTACAAGGAGTTCATTTTGCAAGGGCGGGTACCTGGTCACATGCTCCAAACTCCAAAGTCTGAAAGGGGGACTTGGGTAAACAAGTGGTCAAGCCAGCCTTTGAATCTCTGTCCCTGTTTGTCCCGCCTCTTCGCTCCAATATTTATTTAAGTAGCAGCACTCCCTCGAGCTCCCTCCAAGCTTTGTCCTGCTCACTACACACATCGCCAGTCACCAGTCACAAGACTGGTGCATGCCCATGGCGGCCATGAGTAATGTGGCTGCACTCCTTGGCCTGCTGGCGTTTGCATCGGTGGTGAGTATAATGGCTTCCGGTGCTGGTCGCCATGACTACGGCATAGCGCTGAAGAAGAGCATCCTCTACTTCGAGGCGCAGCGGTCCGGCGTGCTCCCGCCGAACCAGAGGGTGAAATGGAGAGAGAGCTCCGGGCTCTACGATGGGAAGGCCAATGGAGTACGTACTAGCGCAATGTGTCTTCCTAGTTCCTAGCATTCTCATCAAAACAATTAACATTGTGCAAAATGCGGCAAGTTTTGGTGTTAAATGGTGTGCAGTATGGCTGTGCTTATTAAAAAGACTGTTCTTTCTTATTCCGTCTCCGTCAGGTGGACCTCGTCGGCGGTTACTACGACGCGGGTGACAACGTGAAGTTCGGCCTTCCCATGGCGTTCACGGTGACGATGATGTCGTGGAGCATCCTGGAGTACGGGAAGCAGATGTCGGCTCTGGGCGAGCTGCAGAACGCCATGGACGCCGTGAAGTGGGGCACGGACTACTTCATCAAGGCGCACCCGGAGCCCGACGTGCTGTACGGCGAGGTGGGCGACGGTGACACGGACCACAGCTGCTGGCAGCGACCCGAGGACATGACCACCAGCCGCCGCGCGTTCCGCGTCGACCCGCAGAACCCCGGGTCCGACCTCGCCGGAGAGACCGCGGCGGCCATGGCCGCCGCGTCGCTCGTGTTCCGAAGCAAGTATCCGGGATACGCCAACCTGCTCCTCGTGCATTCGAAGCAGGTACGCAAAAGGCATTGGTCGCCATTGCCGTTATCTGCCATTATAGAGCTTATCCGCTTAATGTGTAGTGCAAAGTACGAGTTCTCAGATCCTCTGTTTCCTTTTGCCTCTCGCTCCCCCAGCTGTTCGCGTTTGCCGACAAGTACCGCGGGAAGTACGACGCCAGCATCACCGTCGCGCGGAACTACTATGGCTCCTTCAGTGGATACGGGGTAAGAAAAGAAGACGAAGACGTCACAGTCGCCTGAACTGATGAAGACGAAGTGTGTGTGAATCCAACAAATCGACGCTGATCCATGGCTGGTGTGGGTGCAGGACGAGCTTTTGTGGGCGGCGGCGTGGCTCTACGAGGCCACGGAGGACGGCTACTACCTGGACTATCTGACCCGCAACGCCGACGCGCTGGGCGGCACGGGCTGGTCCATCAACCAGTTCGGCTGGGACGTCAAGTACGCCGGCGTGCAGGTCCTGGCGGCCAAGGTACACGAAACGCCGGCACTTTGTTCTGCATTTTGTTTGTCGGGCCAAACAAACATACTAACTGACACTCTTTCTGAATCAGTTCCTTCTCCAAGGCCGTGCCGGGCAGCACGCGGCGACGCTGCAGCGGTACCGCCAGAACGCCGAGTTCTTCGTGTGCTCGTGCGTGGGAAAGGGGTACGCGAACGTGCCCCGGACGCCCGGCGGCATGATGTACCACCAGCGGTGGAACAACCTGCAGTTCGTCACCGCCGCGTCCTTCCTCCTCACGACCTACGCCGACTACTCTACGTCGCTCTCCGGCGGCACGGTGCGGTGCCCCGGCGGCGCGGCGCGGGCCTTCGACGTCCTCGCGTTCGTCCGGTCCCAGGTGGACTACATCCTCGGCTCCAACCCGCGCGCGACGAGCTACATGGTCGGGTACGGCAGTGGCAATGGCGGGAACTTCCCGCGGCAGGTGCACCACCGCGGCGCATCCATCGTGTCGGTCCGGAAAGACCCGTCCTTCGTGAGCTGCCAGGAAGGGTACGCCAGCTGGTACCACCGGCCGGCGGGGAACCCGAACGTGCTGGAGGGCGCCGTCGTCGGTGGGCCCGACGAGTACGATGACTTCGCCGACGAGCGCGATAACTACGAGCAGACGGAGGCCGCCACGTACAACTCCGCGCCGCTGCTCGGCGTGCTCGCGCGCCTCGCCGGCGCCTGCAGCAGAGGCATGGAGGAGTACCAGTCGGAGTCGCTTTCTTTGCAGAACCAGACATCGTCGGTGCCGCTTATCTCCTCTGCTCACCATCGTCACCGTCACGAGCACGCGGCGTGGTCGGTGTTCGAGATCGAGCAGAACGTGACCAAGACGTGGGCGAGGCGGAACGCCACGTACCACCGGTACTCGGTCACGGTAACCAACCGGTCCAGGAAGACGGTCCGGGAGCTCCACCTCGGCGTCACGGAGCTCCGCCACCGGCTCTGGGGCCTCGACAAGGCGCGGTACGGGTACGTGCCCCCGAAGTGGATGCCGGCGCTGCACGTCGGGAAGAGCCTCAGGTTCACCTACGTCCAACCGGCGCCGCAGGCCAACGTCTGGGTTACCGGGTACAAGCTCGTCTGAGGAGGTCTCGAATCGATTTGGGCTAGGATTCTTAGAGTTTAATTTGGTGTGTGTGTCAATTGCAATGCCATTTTGGAAAATGCAATGCGATGTGGGTGTGCGTGGGGGTGATGATGTGCAATAATGCCCATCCTCCTCTCTTGGGTATTCTTAGCTTTTTCCAGAAATCCTCAACCTGCAGTCCGATTGGTAATCGTAGGTTGCATTATTAGGGATCTGGAGGGATGGATATTGTTGTTTGTTCATCCTCTTGCCCTTCATCCAAGATGCAAATATTGTATCCGGTCTAAATTATCAAGATTTTTCTAAATAACTAGTACTCTCGTCCATGCTAACGTCACGGATTGGAAAAAAAATAATATTATAATTTAACACATATGATTTTTTTTAGTTATACGGATATAATATTCATACTAACGTCATAATGTGAAAAATAAACAATATGATAACTCAATATATAAAATTCTATATAAAAATAATAATAATTTTTAAGAGAATATAAGGGGTCTCTTTGCCATGTGGTTGGAGCTTGGACTATTCATACAGGGTGAGGTGATTTTCTCCTAGAGGAGCAAAGCGGCGAGCGCGATGTTGTTTCAAGTCATATAGCCGTGTGGAGGTAACGGATGAGCGTAGGCACCACCTGAGGATCGCGCGTCATCATCCGGATCTGCTCCTCCGCCTGCCGCCGCACGTCGTTATCTACGAGCAGAGGACGCGACGGACGACGGCAGCCTCGCATAGCGGGTGGCGGTGGACCGATGACGGGGCAGTGGCCTCACAACGGCAACGGCCGGAGGACAGGTCAGGCGGCGGCGACTTCGTGATCGCGGAGGGCGGGGCGGCGGCGTGCGGAGGACGCGGCGGTGAAGATTTCGTGGTTGCGGAGGACAGAGCGGCGGTGGGCGGAGGACGGGTGAATCATGAGTCGTGAAAGCAAATAACAGATCACATTAAATTGACGATTGACTCAATATTGTCGCACAAATACGTGGTGTAGAGGTTTGTAAAATTGTGTAATGGAAGATCCAGAAATTAGCGGCCATTAGATTTAAGTAAATGCAACTTTATTAATAGAGGAAACGTATGTGAGTCGTTGGATTTGAGTTAACGTAATATTATCATCGTAATTGTGGGGATATTATTAAGATGTTGGAGTTCTTTTTAAGGGGTGGATGAAAAACGACAGAGTTGATATATTATAGGAGTAGAGATTTATGTGAAAATCCTACATTCCAAAGGATAAGGGCATGTTTGTTATAGATTCTTTAGTAAACAACTTTTCTAAAAATAGCTCCTTCTTAAAAAATAACTACTCTAAAAAAATAGTCCTCCTAATACAAAGGTGAATGAAGAAGTCATAAAAAATTATATATTTTATGCTTTTAGCTTTTAGTACAAATTAGAAAAATGATTCTTTAAATGGGGATATAAAAGTGTTTTTTTAAATGTTTGATAAATTTTTCAAAGAAATTAAAATAGAAGCAGATTTAGAATTTATAACAAATACACCTTTAGTTCTAGTTTGATACCACCTCAAATATGGTTGTAATAGGGCCACTCAATAGTGCACTACAAAATTTCTCTCTCAGACACGTCTCAAATCTGATTTTTTTGTAAGTAGGACTTCCGGTCCCTATGGCAATAGGATGCACGTAATTAGTTAAAATCACAACATCTATTGGCTGGAGTCATAGACCCTAATCTCTTACACATATTGTAGCGATTGTTTGGATAAGAAATTAGAGATTTGTTCGTTCTCACAAAATTAAAATTTTGTATATCTATATGTCATATTTTTTAAAATAATCAATATAAACGTATAAAATGTATTTTTGAAAAATTAAAACTAAAATTATTTTTATTTTTTTTAGATGTTTAATTATGCTTATACTCGATCAGCAAAAGGTGAAAAGAAGAAATCAGCTAAGGAAAAAAAAAAGGGAAGACGAAAAAAAATTGCAAACGAAAGATGGTCTTCCACGTCGTGGTGATGGGCACCGACGCTTTCGAGAGTTGGGATCCCACCATTTCGCCTCGCGTCGCGTCCCTCCGGTCCATGGCGGCCGCCACCTCCGCCACAGGCGGCGAGATGAGGCTGCTAGACCTCTGCATCGACGCCGCGGCGCGCAGAGCCGCCACCGTGGAGGTCTGGCGCCGGCAGCGCCGCTCCTTGGAACGCCTCCCCGCGCAGCTAGCCGACGCGCTGCTGCAACGCCTCGCCGCGCGTCGCCTCCTCTTTCCTTCCCTCCTAGAGTAAGCCCTCACCTGTACCCGTCCATCACCTGGATCTGCGCTGTTTGTCAGGGGCATTTCTGTGCCTCATGTTGGCGCATGGGTAGGGAAATGATGAATCTTATTCCACGTTGCCGTATGCGGTATGCAGGGTATTCCAGCGCTCGGTGGAGGTTGTGGACCTCAGTGGCTTCATCGCCGTGGACGCCGAGTGGCTGGCCTACCTGGGGTCTTTCCGGTACATCAGGGTCCTCAAGCTCGCCGACTGCAAGAATGTCACCAATCCCGCCGTCTGGGCCCTCTCCGGTACTGCACTGAACTATTTTTTTTTTAGAGTATTTATTCTTTATTATGGTCATGTACATCGTCACTGGAACGAAATTTCTTTCTGATAGGCATGAACACGTTGAAAGAGTTGGATTTGTCAAGGTGCTCAAAGATCTCTGATGCTGGCATCAAACATGTAGTGACCATTGAAAGCTTGGAAAGGCTGCACTTATCAGAAACTGGCTTAACTGACAATGGAGTGATGGCAATTTCTTCACTGAAAAATCTAACTTTGTTAGATTTAGGTGGAATTCATTTGACAGATAAAGCTTTACGGTCTTTACAGGTACTTATTGTCCAGAGATTTTTGTTGCTACACCAGTACTGTCTTGTCATGGATTGTAAGCATTATGCTTGCTATATTTATCTCAGATGAAATTACATCTACTGACTAATCAATTAGATTGCATTACATGTGGCTTCTTTCGTCTGTTTGGGTATAGTATGACACTTATATTATGTACAATGAATTATGAGGAATCAAAACATTTGGTAGAGACAGAATTTGGAGTTGTGAACCAAAGTTGGCAGTTTGTTGTAACTTGGCATTGTCCTAAAGTTCCTAAAATAATTTCCTTATAGGGGAAGTATCAGGTGCACATGAAGTATTTTGCGCACCTGATGTTTCCCTTTCTTTGTGATATGGTAAGAGTTATTTTTTTTTTAGTAGAGAACCCTTAAAAACCTTTCATTGCCTATTAACTGTTCATTGCTTGCTGATTTCTTGTTATTAACGTGTACCAGAATACATTTTCATGTATCTATATTATTATTATTCTAGGTACTGACACGACTAGAACATCTTGATATTTGGGGCAGTGAAACAACAAACGAAGGAGCTTCTGTCATTAAGGCATTTACAAGATTGAGATTCTTGAATCTTTCGTGGACATATGTCACTCGCTTAGCTCTTCCTCTGACCATGCGGAATCTAAATATGAGCAACTGCACAATTCATTCTATCTGTGATGAGGATTCAATCCCTGTTCCTTTGGAAACCCTTATTGTCTCTGCAGCATCATTTGGCAATGTTGATGAAATATCGTCTAGCATCCAAGCAAGCTCAATCTTATACCTGGACTTGGGTGGTTGTGGTTTAAGCAACCTTGCTTTCATAGAAAATATGAAAAATTTGGAGCATCTGGATGTTAGCTCCAGCAGAATAACCGACGATGCAATTGAACATGTTGCAAGAATCGGGACAAACTTGAAATATTTGAGCCTTAAGGATACTGGAATAACTTCTCAGGCATTATGTGTGTTGGCAGGCACAGTTCCAAACCTCACTTCACTTTGTTTAGCTGAAACGAAGATTAATGATTCTGCACTACCATATATCAGCATGATGCCTTCGCTGAAAACACTGGATTTAAGAAGCACATGTGTTGAAGGTTGTCGTCTAGCTTATTAAACATTTCTTTATCTTGATTACACCACTTTTTTTGTCTCATGAAACTCGATTTTATCTTATGCAGGGTTTGCTCATACTGAAGTAACTGTGGAGAGAATATTGTCAATGTCTGTGTTTGAGAATCTCAGATACCTCGAGAGCCTGAATCTGGAGGGTACACCACTATCAGCTGAAGTCATACCTCCCTTGGCATCTATCCCAGTATTGCAGTTTTTGTACCTGAAAAGTGATTTCTTGTCTGATGCTGCCTTGCATGCCCTGTCCTCTGCCTCAAATTTGGTACATCTTGGGTTCTGTGGGAATATATTGTCCAGCTCTGGGCTTCTACAATTTGTCCCCCCTGCAAAACTATGCATGTTGGATTTAAGAGGCTGCTGGATCTTAACAAGAGAAGCTATTTCAGTATTCTGTAGGCGCCATCCTAGGATTGAATTGAAGCATGAACTCCTGCAGGAACTCAATGCAAATCATATTGGAACTCATCAACGTCACAAACCTAGAAAATCCCAACTGGTGAAAGCTAAAGATGCAAACAGTTTGGCTGGCTCAAGCAGGCTTCTTGATTTGAGCATTGTAGGTGAGAAACTGAGAATACTTAATTCCTTCAGTTTTTACAGAGTCAGAGATATAGACACAATTTGAGTCATCATTGTAAAAAAGCTTAACCAACCTAGGAGGAATTAGGTGGCGTTTAGTTAACAAATAAAGAAATTTTAGGTTCCCAAATTATTAGTTAACAAATACTCCCTCCATCCACAAATAAGTGTCGTTTAAGATTTTGAGTGATCATGTTTGACCACTCATCCTATTCAAATTATTTATGTAAATATTAAAAAGAATAAGTACATATTAAAGTATTTTTAATGATGAAACTAGTAATAACAAAATAAAAGTTATTTGTACAAAAAAATTTGAATAAGACGAACGGTCAATCGTGAGTCTCAAAAGTCAAAAACGACACGGAGGTAGTAATAGGTACCCAAATTCTTGAAGGGGGCTCAAACTTGAGTGATTATTAGATCATAGATCCACACCCTTAACCCACTGAACTTGGCTTAGTTTTTTGAGCCATTCAACAAATTTGACATCAACATTATCTCTCGGTTTGAACAGATGAAAGGATAAAATACACCGTGGAGGAATTGCTGGAGCTGCAACACCTCGTTGAATCAAATTTGGCAACAAATGCTGTGCGGCTTCCACCAGAACTGCAAAGGACCACTTGATATTGTTCTTCCTTAATTTTCTCATGCACTTGGGGCTTGTTTGCTCGGCATTCTAAAATTATTGCTTGAGCTAGGCAGCATTCTCAGATGCTTGATATTTCGAGGGCCTCGGCAGGCAGCTGAGCCAGGTCTCCAAGCCAACAGACCCTTGGTGCAAGTATGTTATCTGCCATAGTTTATTTTCTTTTTCCCTTTCGGGACGTGACAAATTTAGAAGGGATGTAAGTGAACTGAGAATTAGCTCAAAGTTTGTCGTCAGTGGTTATCTCAAATTGATCTAAGAGAGATGCTCTTTGATCGTGAGATATGCTGAAGACAGGTCGAATGGTCTTACAATGGTCATTTATATTAGGCTGCTACTCGTGTCCATGAATCCAAATGGCTTACGGTGAGCAGTTACACCGTACTTTCTGTAAGGGTGACAAATTTCAGTGGTGCACATCTCTCTGTGCGGTCGGTCACGGTGTCTTCTTCTTTCTTGAAAGATGTGCACTCACGGTGTTGCTTTTGTAATCATACAAAGTTCAATGAAAATAATTACCTCATCCAATCTACATTTTCTCCCCTTTGGCCTTCACAATATTGTAATTCGTTGCAAGATACACGGCCATGCCTCTAATTTTTTCTGGATGTTTCAGACTTTCAGCAACATAACATGTAAACTGCTAACATCAGGAGACAGAAGTTATAATCTACCAGAAGTTTTGTTTTATTTTATTTTTTATTTTTTATGACCAATCCACCAGAAGAAATGAGGTGACCAGAACGCTCTGAATATACCCGAACTTACTGTCTGGCTCCTAACGTTTTTGTCATGTTTGTACTAACTTGAAATCCGAAATTCACATGAAGCCATTATCGAGCCCGCAAAACTAACTAGCAGCCTTCAAGTAAGTAAGTTCCAATTTGTGATTCCAAATGAGTTATTTAAGGACGATGTGTACTGGTGGTCTGACAGGTAATGAGTCATGCAAATGTAAGAATTCTCCAACACTGGTACACTAACGAGCACAACATTTACTTTAACTCAGACTTTGTATAACCTACAATTTTACAACTCGGAACAACAAACACGAACGTCAGGTACTGTTACAAACATTTTGCCAAGCCAGACCTCAGTACTTCCTCCGGCAGCCACAGTTACCAGTACTCTCCACACGAACATTTTCCATCCTTCATCCTGTGGAACCTGTTGCTATCTCTCAATATTATCTCCCTTCCAGTGGCCTTAGTGACATACTTGAGTGCTGAATGACAATCAGCACACACGCGAAGGTTCTTAAATATCCTTATTGGCTTTGTAGCTGATGTACAGCTGATCAAACCGAAGGCGACGGCGATCTTCTCACTGTGCTGAAGCAGACATTGCTCCTTCAGCTCCTCTGGCATGTCATGCAGCACAATGCTTGTGTCTGGTTCATAACCGATCCCCTTGATTTCTTTGATCAAATTATCTAGCTTTAAATAGATCTCCTCTGCTTTTGGATGGCTGGTACCACCAGCTCGAAATGTATGCATGACATTCTCAACATGCATCCAGCTCAAGCCTGTTTCTTTACTCAAGTTTTTCTCCCTCATTAGGCTCCTTATCCTAGCAACTTGATCCCACAATCCAGCATCTGCATACAAGTTGGAGAGAAGGACATAGGGTGCTGGGTCTTGTGGTTCAAGATCTATGACATAGTTAGCAGCAATTTCACCAATATTCATATTGGCATGAATCTTACAGGCACCAAGAAGTGTCTTCCAAACCAAGGCATCTGCTTTACAAGGCATTTTGTAAATGAAATCCAGGGCTTCTTCAACAAGGCCTGAACGCCCAAGCAGATCAATAACGCAAGCATAATGTTCCATCCTTGGTATGAGCCCATGATCCTTCTGCATAAGCCTGAAGTGCTCCTTCCCTTCTTTAACTAGGCCAGCGTGACTACACGCAGATAAAACAGCAATGTATGTGACGTCATTTGGTTTCACTCCAGCTGAAATCATACCGTGAAACAATTCCAGAGCCTGCACTGCATAGCCATGCTTTGCTAAGCCACTAATCATTGAAGTCCATGAGATCACATTACGGTCATTCATTTCTTCAAAGGCGCAGGAGGCATCTTCTTGGTATCCACACCTGGAATACATAGAAACAAGAGAGTTGCCTATTCCCCTATCTGACCCAAATCCAGTCTTTAGTGAAGCAGCATGCAACTGCTGACCTCTGGTTAGCAACCCTACACTGGCAGCAGCACTGATCAGACTAGCAAATGTGAAACTGCTGATTCCTACATCCATTCTCTCAATATTATGATCTTGAGAACTGTTGTTCCTCTCATCTCCATCAAAATCAGAAATGTTGCTTTCATATAGCTGGTCGAATGCCCTTCTAGCCTCCTCCATGCAACCAGATTCAACGTACATGCTGACCAGAGCATTCCCAACAACAACATTTACAGGAGCTAGGCTGGATTTGATGCAATGGGCATGAATTTGTCTGCCTGACTCCTGATCGGAGAAGTTTGTACATGCCTTGAGCACGCTAGAGTATGTGAGATGGTTTGGTCTGATGCCTTCATTCAACATTTCGCAAAAGAGTGACATCACCTTGTTTTCCTGCACTCTACATTGCACATATCCTGATAAGAGTGCCGTCCATGACATCACGTTACGCTCTGGCATGCTATCAAAGACCTTCCTTGCATTGTTCATGGACTGCCCTATATGAGATTTTGCATACATGTCCACAAGTCCACAGCTCACGCAGCTGTCTGATACCAGACCAAGCCTAAGGGCAACAGAGTGCAATTGCTGCCCCACCCTTATTGATCCCAACTCTGTACAGGCCGACAATATGCTGCTCATGGTGTACTGATCAGGCAGAAAGCCATTTTCAAGCATGTAAACAAACAGTTCTACAGCATCATCTGCGTATCCGGCCTGTGTGTAGCGTGTAATAAGCAGTGTCCAGACGACCACCGTCCTCTCGACCAGCGCATCAAACACCCGGCGTGCTGCCATCAGATCCCCATTCTTCGCGAACATTTCAATCAGTGAGCAGCCTACTGACGCGTCAGTGCCCCAGAGACCCATCTTGAACACGAACCCGAGAACCGCACCAGCAGCCAGCTGAAAGAGCTCGCTCTTCAAGCAGGCCTGGGCCGCGGCGCACAGCGTGAACGCGTTCGGCCGGAACCCCGCCGCAAGAGTCTGGCCAAACAGGCGGAGCGCCTCGGATTCTGACCCGTTACGCGCAAGGCAGGACGCCATGGCTGTCCAGGAGACAAGGTCCCGCAGACCGGCGGGCATTCCGTCGAACACGCTGCGCGCGGCTGCCACGGCGCTGCACCTGGAGTAGAGCGTGAGGAGGGAGTTGGCTACGACGGCGTCGGCTTCGAGGAGCTCCCCCGTGCGGAGGAGGTGAGCGTGGAGAGCGTGACCGAGGCGGAGGTCGCGAGCGCGTGCGGCGGTGCCGAGGAGCGCCGCTGCTTCGAAGGGCTGGAGCGAGAGGTGCTCGTCGGCGGTTGCGGTGAGGGATTTTCGGTGGCGAGGGGTAGTGGTGGCAGGGCCGCGGGCGGGAGTCGGAGATGGAGGCGACGGTGGCAGATTGGGGGGACGAGGAGAGCGGATGGTGGCCATGGCGGCAAAGGAATTCAGAGGACTGTGACGTCGCTAGATAACCCACGCATTTCAGGGAAGGGCAGTTGGCCTCGCTGCAGGCGGGCCAGCCCTGCGCAAGGGCCACATGTCAGTCAGGTCCACCGACGGAAGTCATGTGATCCCGATGCCGCATTTCAGGGGTGACTCTGTTGATAATTTGTTTTAAGTGCTCCCTTCATTTTTTTTTTCATGTGTCAAATAGATAAAGAAGTACTTCAAAGAAAATTGTCATACCCGGTTTCATGAAAATAAACCGAGCTCAAGTGTGCCCAGAAATTTTATCACACGAGAGACAGAAATAAAGTAGTACAAAGTATTCCACGTCTTTATTACATAGTTCGAGTCAAAAGTATAAAAAAAAAATGCCTCACAAGGGCTAAATGCGACAGCGGACGGAGCTAGCGGACGAAGGCCCCACGACGCCACAGCAGTCGAACGGGGGAAGCGCCTGCCTAGGAAGAAGAGTCTCCACCGAAGAAGCCTGCCTCGGGTGCATCCTCTGAACAGCAAAAATTGTGTATGGCAAGGGTGAGTACAATTTATTTGCATAAATTGTACTCCGCAAGTGTAGGAAAATATGACATGAGTGGCTCAACAAAGAGGAAGGCTTACATAGGTTTAAGCAAGAAGCAACATATGTCTAATTCATATTTTAGCAACCTATTACTAGATGAATATATCCATGTGCACACCGATGTACATTAACAAGTTACCCACTTGTCAACCATGAGGCTACCCTGCCTCAAACCAAGTCACAGGCTACCCGCCTGCACCTTAGTGCTATATACCCATCGGTACTATCCCAGACCTGTGTACCCCACCAGATCCCAACCAAACCATGCTATCTATTATGGAAGTGTCCATGCCGCTCATGACCGTGAGCACGGCTATCTAGACAGTTTAAAACTCTGCAGAGGTGCACAACTGTACCCACAAGTCGGTGATTTCGTCACCCGTCAGTGACTATGTCTCCGTGTTACCCCATACTTCCTAAGGTGTGAAGCCAAGAGACCACCGCATGATCTTTCAAAAGTGATTCCTAGGCCCTGCAATCCCGCTAAGGTTTCGCTGGCGTGGAAACTTCCTGTTCCCACGGCAACCCCCTCTTGCGCCATGGGTAGTGTAGGTTACCCACCTACACATCCCCTAGGTCTGGACTACCTGTCCGTACCCTCCCCTTGATCGCAGTGGTACCAAGGAATCAACAAACTACTTAATCAAGTTTTCCATAATCAACTTGTGATTTGTGCTGTTATCATGGTTACGCATTCCATAAAACGATAAAAGTGATCCCGAACAGGAACCACCAGAATCCCCCACTGGATACTACACAAAACTCCTGTGTAAACCCACATCATCATCCATAACCACCTGTCGGGACCTCCTATGCCATGTTGCTAACGATTACCATCCCATGGTGATTCTTAGTTAAAGTTGAGCATTAATCAAAATTAACAATAAGATACATGGTTTAATCATCCCAAATTATAGCAACACTAAGCATGAACTACCCAAAAATAATTCCCAACCACAGGCGACAAGGTGAATCAGGAAGGACATGACAATAGGATTCATTTTAATTTGCATGCATTAAAATGACAGATAGAAGGAATTAGGCGCATTATGGTCAAGGACACTTGCCTGGCTCTCCTGTCTGGTAAAAGTACTGCGGTGAAAAAGGTGGCGGAGGGAAATATTGCTGCTGGTCAAACGGCGGCTGCAGGAAGTAGACCTGCGGAGGTGGTGGCTGCTGAATGTACTGCCCAAACTCCTGGTCTTGGAAATTCAGCTGGTCGGACTGTCCTTCTACCGCCGGAATAATACATCAAACAAGGCCACAGTCAATAATTAGGAAAAACAGTACATCAAACAGGTACAAAATAGTAAACAAACAATTCTAATAGATTCTACTCGAAATGGTGACAACGTGGCCGCGAGAACCGCTAAAAACGGAGCTAGGAATCAAAAGTTACGACCTTCTAAACCCACGGGGGTTAATTTGCCAAAAACAGAGCTACCAGGGACCTAATCGTAATTACAGAAAATTAAATCTAACCTTAGAAACAGTACTGACGGACTAATCTATAAATACTGCTAACTACAGGGGCCTAACTGTAAAATCTACACGGCTGGAATGATTTTCTGATTTTACTGAATTATTTCTATATTGTAAACTTCGTGAGCCGGGTCTACGGTACAGTAACGAGCACGGTCCACGGGTCAGTGGACGCGGCTCACGGCGCGGCGCGTGGGAATTGATTCTCTGCCGTTGGATCTGAATCCGACGGCGCGCGGCGGTCGAAGCGGCGCGGTCCTATTGCCAGGCGTCGGATCTAGATCTGACGGTGCGCGCGCGCGGCGACGGCGCGACAGCGGCGGGGCGGCGGCGAGCGGCGGCGCCATGGCCGGCGAGGGGACGGCGCGCATCGATCTACTGCTACGGTTCATGTTTCTCAACATAGGTTGCACTAAAAGCTAGAGCGGGGTACGGGGGTCCTCACCGAGGGCTTCTCGACGGCGATCGGCCGACGGAGGCCGCGGGCGACGGCGACGAGCGGTGGCGAGGGTTCGGCGACGGTTCGGGGACGATTCCGGGAGCAATTCGCGTCGGCCCGAAGTCCTACGGGGGCGGCGCAGCGGCGAGAAGACCGGCACGGGGTCGGTTGTCGCCGGCGATGACCGACGGCGGCGGTCGACGACGGCGCGGTTCGGTGGAGCTACGGTGGCGGCGCGCGGTCGATACGGTGTTCGCGGGGCGGCGTCGATGTGGGGAAAAAGGGAGAGGAAGGTGCGAGGATCCCGTTTAAAGGGTCGGGGGGGAAGGAGTTATTGGCTTGCCTAGAATGAACGGCGGCGACGGTTTCGGAAGCCGTTCGGTCCTAGGGGGGGAAGAGGAACAGTGGCGGGGGCGGCTGGCCTACGCGGCGCTGGGCTGAGGCGGGCGAGCGAGCACGCGGGGCTGAGCCGAGCGAGCGGCAGGCCGGCTGGGCTGGCTCGGCGTGACGCTGGGAAGCTGGGCTGGCCGGTCGGCTAGTTGGGCCGCTGGCTGGCTGGCTGACCCAGTAAAGGGAAAAAGGTTTCTTTCTTTTTATTTCCTAATAAACCTAGGTCATTTTTAGTTACACACTCAATTATCTAACAAGCAGCACTTAACAATTAAATAAAATCCCTAATGCAATATTCTACTCAGCATGAATGCACATACACCTTAATATTCTATAGCAAATTTAAATTATTTAGAAAATAATCTTTTGCAATTAAAAATAAAATGAGTCACACCGCTATGTCTAAACAAGATTTTATTAAACTTCTAAATCCTGGAATTAGGGTGTTACAAAAATTGAGATCAGAGTTTTGATCCCTCTTTACAAAATAAACAGTAAATCTAAGTATTGTCTAGGTAAACAATTATGGTACGATGAAGTCAATACATATATAACAAAAGATTTCTCATTAAAATATTAGGATTTTTATAGAAATTTTATAGAAATTAATTCAATTTTACAAACAAACATAGGATTAAAAAAATCTTGCAGTTCAAAGAAGGCCTAATTAAGAGTCCATGATCAACATTGTGACAACACCTAACATGTCCATGGAACTTCAATTGTGCCTAGATGAAATAGGCATTTCTACTTAGTTGTCTTTCTTTTTTTTTTAAATGTTTTTTTTAATGATCTGGAACATTGTCGGCATTTATATTACAAGGTGAAGATAGAGTTTTACATGCACGAGCAGTGCAAGCCAATGCGACGTGTTAGCCTTGGAGCATGGGCTTAATCCTCTCAAGTTCAATTCCTTTGAATCTATCTCTTTCATTGCAGCAGACCATTAAGTCATTAAGCAAGAATTGGACATCTTGTTTAGATAATTTTCATAGCCGTCCTCTACATATGCCCTCACTACCGATACTTATAACAATGCTAACCAATTAGACGATAAATCAAGAATATACAATATGCATATCTGTTAAATTGAACCATTTTTGAAGCACACTTGCAAGATCATGACCATATATAAACTCCTCAATTGAGAGCTCCACCCCTGTATTGCTTACTCTATCGTGTGTAAAGTTTCCTCGACAAATAGTTAAAACGTGATAATCGCATTCATCAATTTTTGCTGAATAAAATTTGTAATGAACAGTAAAAACTAATCGAACCGTTGATGATATATCATACAATATTATTTTATAAAAGCATATATAAATTTCGGAGAGGTAAGCTATTATATTATGCGTCTTCTTTTTTCTATCAGCTTAAACTTTTGGTAGAACTGGATAAGTGCATGAAACTCAATATATGCTTTTTATTTGTATATATAAATAGTTTAATGATAATCAACTTATCAAATATGTGGAGCTGCTATCAAAAACTCGATTAGACTCTACAATCAGCGGAGACTTTTCTGTTGTGGTGGCGTACTTGGTCACACTTGTTGCATGGTACAAAATGGGCATCTCTGCCTCACGGGACGACACGCGCGCGCACGTACTCTCTCTCTCTCTCTCTCTCTCTCTCTCTCTCTCTCTCTCCCCCCCCTCACAAATGGGCAACATGCTGCCAAGCTTGTTCCAAGCCAGGAACAACACTGTACACTGGTCTCGCTCCATGAAACTCGTCACAAGAATCCTCGGGCGCACCATGAAGAGGCCCTGCCGTGTGAGCATGGCCCAGACGATGGCAGCAGCTTCCCGGCCGGAGACATTAGCGGTTCACCATGCCACCTCGAGGACTAGAAGAGCTCAGAAGAATGGCGGTCATCGTCGGAGCCGACGAGTCGTCAGAGTCAAGGTCGTCCTGACGAGGGCGGAGGCGGCGCGGCTACTGTCCCTCACCGAGCACGGCGACAGGACGGCAGCGCAAATCGTCAGCGAGTTCAGGAGGATGCAGGTCGCTCATGCCAATAATGGTGCCCCTGCGGCGGCGAAGGCGTGGCGGCCGGTGCTCGAGAGCATCCCGGAGGAGTTGCCGTAGGTTCGTATACAGAACTTCTTCCAATCTTCCTTACATGGTGTTGATAAGGACACCTACTCTGTACAAAACTGTTCCTTCCTTTATCCAGGATTTTCTAAGTCTCAGTATGTCTCTTCAATTTGGATTGAGAGATGCATTAGCTAGGTAAGGTAACATAAGCTCTCTTCGAATGAATGAGAGGTACATCGAAGTCCCACATTGGCTTGTAATCAGGTGCTTAATGTGAATCCGTCCCTAGTGTGTTCTGCTTCAAATTCGCAAATGTTCATTTGTTTTTTGGCTACAATTTTTCTACGCAACAATTTGTCTATTTTTTACAAAAAAAATAGTTATCTTTTAAAATTAAGTACATGCACGCTTTGGCTTTTTTAGCGTCACTAACTCAGCCGGGTTGGTGTACGTCCATGATGTCACATATCACTATAATTGTAGCTAACACTGCATTTTTCTTTGTGTGAAATTGTAGTTTAAAGGAAGACAGATTTGTATGGACTTTTCCCTTTGCTAGGGAAATTCTAAGTGATCAGAGAGTAGTGACGTGGTATTAGTGGGGTAAGAGGAATCTCGTCTTGTCCTATAGCTTATAGTGCTGCAGATTAGTGGTAGTGGTGGTGGACAGGGGTCAACAAAAAGATAATATAGTACACTCGTTGCTCCCTCCATTTTTACAATTTATGGTTAGGAGGACAAAATTTTAATAGTTCAATTTGAATCAATCCATCTTCATATAACGACATCAATTAAGAATGGAGGTAGTAATGTTGTTTTTCGCAAACCATATGTTGCTCATTGATATTACAATGAACAATTGGTGGCAGGAAAGCCAAAATGATTTCCGTTTGATGAAAATAATATGGAGCGTCGAATTTTCAATCAGTTGAAATCAGGGGTCCTTTCAATCAATGCTCTAAGTCATTGGATCTGGATCTAAAAGAAAAAAAAACAATTTTTTCCTATAGTCAATACATTAACAGATTTTTTCCCTAACATGGTACGATACATGAACTAGTTTATGTCAAACTTTGTTAATAAAAACTGTATAAGAATACTTATCTCTTTAACTTTAAGAAACTAGAGTTTCAACTGAAAACTACCACTTGTATTCTTTAAATTATTATTGTTAGAATAAAAAAAGTTAGTTTACATTTCAAACAAACTTTTATTAGACCCTAACGACACTGATAAAAACCGAGGGGATTGGAGAGTAATCCACTGCACATTAGCAGCTTCACTCATGTCCTGTGGATAACCAATAGGATGGAAATACATTTCTAGTATTCTCCACTCAGGTCAAGACTTAACTATTTAATTATACATTCAGTTCAAAGACAGACCGGCGTCCATGGACGAGCAGCCACAGGAATACAATGCACTGCACGTCAACCTGGGTCATGTCAAAGGCGAAACAACAGTTTCGGCCTTAACATAGCATGAGCAGCCGGACGTTAACATGTCAGCATCGTGGGTAGTCCAGCCACTTGGTGGTGAAAACGAACTCCACACGATAATTAATCAATTAAATTTTCTAAACAGGAGACTGGATAGTGTGGAAGTAACAAGGCTATCAAAACGATTTTGTTGAGAGGTATTATAGCAGGAAAACTCAACAAAAGGCAGCTGTGCAAGAACAGAGACTGTATGATTCATATATAAAATATATTGAGTATGTACATCCTTTTCATTTCCTTCTTTTGCGAGCTGGTATTGATCGAATGGTGCAAACGTTCCATAGAGTAGCATAATTCAGTTTAGCTGGCAGATGCAGTTGCTATTGCGACCAAAACAGAGCAACATCTAGACATTCTGGAGTTTTTATGATTAAGTAGAGTGATAATATTTGATGAGCTCGCTTATTTGTTGTTCCAAAGTCCTAACAATAACTTCGCGGCAATACCTTCCCAATGCCATGTCAACTTAGGCATGCGCTTAGTACATGGAGGTGACCAAGAGCATACATATCCTTAGATTTTAAGTCAGCTTCATCGGTCCGATGACCTGGAGAGGAGATTTCGCTCAAATGATTGGATGTTAAGGGTGTGTTTGGTATAGATTCTTTAGCAAACAACTTAATCAAAAATAGCTCATTCTTAAAAAATAGCTCCTCCTAAAAAACAGCTTCTATTATAAAAATGTTTGGCAAAACAACTTCTCTTTTACCTCCTAATACAAAGTTGAATGGAGAAGTCATGAGAAGCTATATTTTTAATGCTTTTAACTTCTAGTACAAATTAGAGAAGTGATTTTTGAGTGGACGTGTAGAAGTGCTTCTTCTAAAAATGTTTGATAATTTTTAGAGAAGCTGAAGTAGAAACAGTTTTAGAATCTATAACAAACACACCCTAAGTTAGCTTCATCGGTCTGATGACCTAGAGAGGAGATTCTGCTCAAACAGCTGGAATTAGGAATGTTATGCAGGATCCTTGCCACACATTTTTACGTGTGGTGGCCAACTAAAAGAATTTTTCTTCCAATTATTTTTTAGTGAAAATTAATAAACAAATATTATCAAATGTCTTTTTGAGAAGTTCAGAAATATATATTTTTAATTTTTTGACATACATTTGAAAGATTTTTTATATGCATTATAATATCATATCTCTATATATTGCATTATGAAGAGCAAAATTTGCTTCAAATCAAAGAGTGAATACAACATTAGGCATAGGCATGTAAATATGTTATGGTGGGTCAAGCTGGAATGTAGGAGTATTTGTATGGATGAATTCCTACCCTGAGTCTAAGTAGTAGTTTTGGGTGTTTGATTGATGATTGGTATAGATGCTACTTTCCCCTACTAGTCATTGACTCATTGCCGCAACTAATTAATAAGACATGGTAAACCTTTTTTACCTTTTTAAACAATGCCATAAAGATAAAAATGACGTATACTTTCTTCATCATTTCTTATGTCTCAATTTGTTTTCAGGACGAAAGGTGTCTTGATTGCTGAGTAGCGGTGGTGACAACTAGCGTTAGTTGTGGACGAAGGTTGGAGCTAGTAACAATTAGAATGTTTTGCAGGGACGTCGTTTACCATAGATATGATTTGGTGGCACATACTATCAATTTTCAAAATACGGATAACCCATGTCAATATAAGTACGATTCCAAGAAAGAACAGTTAATAAACCTTAAGCCCATTAAAGACACAAGCGCAAGGACATTATAGTACTAGTAGTACTACATATACAAATTAAAAGACGGATCGCTAAACTAACCAAGCAAGTGCAAGGGCGACACAAACATTAGCCACCTGGCCGTGCATATGTCGGACATACGCAACCGATTACTGATAAACAGGGATTAGAACAGGACCTCACAGCCGAGACAACATAAACACGCTACCGGCTCCTCTACCACTTAAAAGTGGTTGTAATGACAGTCAATTTTGGTTTGTGGAAGCCTGCATGGTTGAGAGGATGCATATCAACTGAACAATGGGGCAGCTACAAATGTTGTTTCATGATACTATCTATGTGTTCTCTCATGGATTTGAGCTAACTTTGGATAAAATCTTATACAGTTTGGTTTGAAAGTTTCTGCATATGCATATATAAAGTTCACAAACTTGGCCTAGTTTTCCAAGCCTTTGGCATGGCTACCTACGCCGCTACGCCACACCACACTACTTAACAAATTAGATGACGTTGCTATCGCCCGGCGATCCAGTGGCATCTGTATCTAATCTAATCTATAATAAAGAAGCGTATATGTAATGATAATGAAATGAGGACAGCAACAATCCATCTAAGATGAGCGAGCACTCGTGTTAGTTGAAGCTTGTCCATCATCATCACTGCAATTGGAGCCTTGGAGGGAATTCACCCATCTTCTATTCTATTCTATCGCGTAGCAGATTCCATATCCTTGTTTGCCATCACAATTCACACCTGTGCTTTCTTCAGTTTACTCCCCTCCCCCTTCAGGCTTCAACCATAAAATAAAATAAAAACAAGAAAAAAAAAAAGAAAGGAAAGATCTGCTCGGAAACAGCAGCGTGTGCTTTACTTTACGTTTACCAGATCACCTGGCTTCTCCTTCACTCCCGTCCCGACGAGACTCGCGCTCGCGTCCAAGCTTCACACTCGCAGCTAGCAGCAGTGCCGAGGAAGTAAAGATGCGTGTAAATTTGTGAAGGAAGCAAGTGTAGCTGCAGCAGGGCAGGGCAGGGAAGGCAGGGTGCGACCGACCGTCGGAAGGTGGCTGCAATCGACCCGCCAACCGCCCCCCACGCCGCGCACGCAGGCAGCAGCCAGGCCTCTAAAAATTCCAAGGTACGCACGGCCGACCACGAGGTTGCCAGTGCCGGTCCCTTGCTCTCATCCCGTCTGGTGCCGGTCTGGATCCTCCACACGCCGCTGCTGCATCCCCTTGCCGCCGCCGCTGGCACTCGCTCGTCCGGTGGATGTTTGAGTGCAGATTCGTCCATCCGGACGCGGACTGGTTTGTCCTCTTTTCTTCTTCTTGCAAGGTACAAATGGGGGATCCTAGCTTGCTTTCTTTTCTTGAATGGGCAACGCATTTCCTTTGTTCGGGCTGAATAAAAGCTATCTTGTTCTTGTTCAGATCCGTATACTGTTTGTTCTCTGTTTCTCTTCAGTTCGTCATTGATTTGTGTGCTGCTTGCGATCCATGATCTGATGAGATTCTTCTTCTTGTTCGCCAGCTCTCAAGATCGATATAGTTGATGCGCTTGGACGTGTTTGCGTTTTCCGGCTGAAACCGCATCCGCGTCAAGTACGGCCGCTGGCAACACGGAATTAGGATGGGCTGCAGTTGTCGCCATTGCTGACCTGCTACGGTAAAGACTGGATTTTTCTCATCCCATACTGTAAGTGCTCTCGCCGACTGATATTCTTTCTTTTCTTCGCTGCATGAGGTTGAATAAAGAAACTTGAAACTCCCTGCTCACTAGCCTCTGTACAGCAGCTACAGCTGCTTATTGGGGTGTCATATGCAAGTTAGGAATCCATTCACTGCTACCGTGATAGCAAAGAGAATGTCTGCTAGTACAAATTTCCATCGTTTTTTTTTTTGTATTGTTACGTTTAGTATTCTATTTGATCTAATGAGAAAATTGACTGTGATAAACAGCTTTTAAGCTTCAACATATCACCCGATTCACTTGATATTGTCCAATTGCAATCGCATAAATTTTAAAATTTATTGGGGGTTCACCACAGAGGATAATTGGTTGCTCCTTTTTCTTCATTTTTCCTGTAAGGACGGTGGCTATTCTTCTTTGGTGACTAGGATGTAAATTCTCATGATTAATCTGTAGCTAAAGAAAGAATTGATCCAAAACACTAGGACCAGCTTTATCCTACAATATAGTAATGTTTGTGCAGAGTAGCTCTTTGCATTCATCATGACATGTCCTTATCCTCCTCATGCAGGTCTTGATGATCAGAAGATGTCAACAAACTCCAGTCTAACTGAATCTCTACATGAAAAAACCGTTGTCTTTGGTCTGAAACTATGGGTTGTGATTGGTATAGCTGTTGGAGCGTCTCTCTTGGGCATTCTTCTTGTACTTCTCATATGCGTTACCATCCAAAGTTGTATCAAGAAGTCACGTAGGACAGTCAAAGACCTTCCCATGACTCAAATACCTTCTGCGTGCAAAGATATCAAGGAAGTAAGGACGGTAGACCAATTTTCAGCCAATGATTTTATTGTACATGATGGGCTTCTACTCGCCATTCAGAATGAGCCTGAGCCCTTGGAGTCAGTAGATAGAGAAGCAATTGATTCATCTCAGGAGCACAAGTTAAGAAAAAGAGAAGAGAACAATCTTTCTGGCTCATTTCGCATTGCAGATGACTCTGATGCAATTCAAACTGTTACCATCAATGAACAGTCTTCAAAGCTTACTAGTATTGACACTGCACCATTGGCAGGCTTACCTGAGTTTTCTTATCTTGGTTGGGGCCATTGGTTCACTCTCAGAGATCTGGAGCTTGCTACCAACCGTTTTTCAAAGGACAGCGTAATTGGCGAGGGGGGATATGGTGTTGTGTATAGAGGCAGATTATCAAATGGCACCCCGGTTGCTGTCAAGAAAATCCTGAATAATCTGTGAGCCTTTTCTCTTAACAATTTTTAACTGATGTGGTGGCAGTGCAGTCCTTTGTTGTTTCCTCTCCCTTTCTTATATTATGACTGCTTGTCTTGTGCAGGGGGCAGGCTGAAAGAGAATTCAGAGTGGAAGTTGAGGCAATTGGCCATGTCCGACACAAGAATCTAGTCCGCCTTTTGGGTTACTGTGTAGAGGGTACTCAAAGGTAAGATATGAGGACGCTGTTTTTCATCTTCTCTAGAATACAGTGTTCTATGAATTGGTCATTTTAGCAATGAAAACTCTGGGAAGTTATGACATGAATTACTTGTGTATATGTAACCAGGATGCTTGTCTATGAGTATGTTAACAATGGGAATCTTGAAAGTTGGCTACATGGAGAATTGTCCCAGTATAGCTCTCTCACTTGGTTAGCTCGGATGAAAATTCTTTTGGGCACTGCAAAGGCGTGAGTAACTCCTTAACTCTGTGATGCTCTGATTTCCTTCTTTTGTTTGTACAAATGTCTTGATGCATATGATTTGTTTACTCAGTCTAAACAATTTGATGTCTAAGAGCTAACAAAATGACCTTCTGACTGATGTGCATCTTTTGATCTTGCAATTTACTGAGTAGACAAAAAGAGCTTGATGTTTGATAAGCTCTTGTAAGATGAAAGTTTGAAATGTTTTGAAGCAGCCTGCCCTTTATCACTATCTTATTATTCATATCACTATTGCATTAACTAGTATTAGTATGGTTCTCTTTTTTGCCACACCCAGTTCGTTATCACTGCTTGTAAGACACAATTTTGATAGACAATGCAAATCTGCAGTCTCGCTTACTTACATGAGGCTATTGAACCAAAAGTGGTGCACCGTGATATCAAGTCCAGTAATATCTTGATTGATGATGAGTTTAATGCCAAAATATCTGACTTTGGTTTGGCCAAGATGCTTGGTGCTGGTAAAAGTCATATTGCTACTCGAGTAATGGGTACCTTTGGGTAAGTTCATAGGACCACTGTTCCCATGTTCCACAATCATTTCTGGTATAAATTTGGATCAGTGCTAAGCATTGTATTCTATCAACAATTTTTTTATACCTTTACAGATATGTTGCACCTGAGTATGCTAACAGTGGACTTTTGAACGAAAAGAGTGATGTCTACAGCTTTGGAGTTGTCTTATTGGAAGCTATTACAGGTCGAGATCCAATTGATTATGAACGGCCTCCGAATGAGGTAATATTTGTTTCATATCCTATTTCAGTAATCTTCAGCATCTTAATTGCTTTGATTATATTCTTTGTATCTGTTGCATATACTAATAGAAAACAAATAAGATCTCTAAGCAAAAAACACTGTGCTATTTTTGGATATCTAATGTTTAAATATTTCTGGAGAAAATCTGATATAGTATATTCAACAGTCGAATCTAACAAAAATATAACAAATGAAATGGATAAGCTAAATGATCTCCTCCATGCAGAATAAATGTCGGGTACAAGTAGACAAGTGAGTTCTGAAAGTTTTGCCCATAGAAACATTTGGAGTTACTATCTTTCCATCCTTTTCTGCATTGCGGTATTGGTTGGTCAAGGAATTTTATTGAGCCAAATGTGAATGAATCAGCACCACTTAGCATACTTTTGACATGTATCTCTGATTAATGATTTCTAACAAAATTGTTCCTTCGGTAAACCTACTAGCTACTATGCTTTGAGTTTAGGGGCCAAGATGATGCAGTTGTTGACTTTTGCCTACCATGTGATACTTCAATGAAACCCGTCTGCTGGCAAACATACTTGATACACAATTCGCAACTACAATCTAAAAGTTAATTTTTAACAGCATAAGTACAATCTAAGTCACTTTTGAAAACACTGTAGAAGTTGAGATACCATTCTTAATTACAAAATACTGTATCATGAACTATGTTATCCTCCATTTTCTAACAAAACTGCTGCTCAATATAGGTAAACCTAGTCGATTGGCTTAAAATGATGGTTGCAAACCGACGCTCTGAAGAAGTGGTGGATCCAAACCTGGAGAGAAGACCTTCGACAAAGGAGCTCAAACGTGCCCTTTTGACAGCTCTGAGGTGTATCGATCTGAATGCTGAGAAGAGACCAAGAATGGACCAGGTCGTCCGGATGTTGGATTCTAACGAACCCATACCACCAGAGGTATCCTTTATCATATACTCATATAAAGTAGTTTACATACTTGACAGACATCCAATTAAAAGTTTGGAGTACATCTATCCTCTACTCACTTGTCATGTCATGCATAATTTAATGTTAGAATAAATCATTGCTTTAGAATGCTGATTTGATATAATGACCCTCTTTGATTGTTCCACACCTGTTCAGCTTTATTAACATATTGAACTTACGCATGAATTGTATACAAGAGTAACATGAGGCATCGGTTTTGTAGGAAAGGAGACACCGACAGAACCGGACCTCTGAAAATTCAGAAACCGATTGCTTAAAAAAGAATTCAGAAACAGAGCCATTAAGGGGCAAGAATAACAGTGGCAGGAGTGATGCCCCTGAGCATGAGGTGAGGCCACCTCGACCAAAGAGTCGAACATTTTCGTCCAAATAAGAGAAACAAGGAAAGAAAAAGCATACTAGGAAATAAGATAAAGATACCTAGAGTGCTAAGTGAGAGATTTCATTCAATACATAACCAATTGATTGATTTTTTGTATTCCTCGACTCATGTACAGTGGTGTGATAGTTGAATTAAGGGTGTATAGTCCTAGTTTATGAAAACTTCTTCCTTTAAAAAGAGAGGAAAAGAAAGGATACCTTGGGTGTGGTTGCAATGCAAGTAATACGAATTAAGAAGTCGATACGTGTGGAGATCAATGTAACCTTGGGTATTGTTTGTATCCTGACGTATGATTTACTCACATGAGTTTAAAGAAAAGAATGAAGAATTTGCTTCATTTTTGTGTGCTCTATCCATATGCTTCTTGGTTTATCTCTTGTATGGAAATCAAAGAAAATAGTGAATGGTTTGCTGCTTGGTTGTGGAAGCTGTACTAATTTCTGGAACTGTGGGGAGGTTCGTTGCACTTTGTACGAACCTTGTTACCCTGAATTTTGTTTCCGAGCAGGCAAAAAATAGTAGTCAGTAGTCGTGCATGGAGCTAGATGGATTGATGGCGATGTTCATGTGGGATGAAGCCCGATGGATTCCAAGAGTTAAAAGGCTTTGTATTGTTGGTACCACAAATGGATTTAACAAAGCATGTGCCTTCCAATTCCGAGTAGAAACTACACGAAACGAGCAGCAACCAAAGCAAAAGCACCTTGTATGTGATGCCAAAAACTAGGACTAAATATTTTTAAAAGAAAGAAGTTCAATTTACTATCCCTATGCTATTTGTTAGTCTACTTAATCCTCATGATTTGAAAAACCGAAGCAGATTACATCTTTGGCAGCCTCTCTAGCCCGATTTTGCTCATATTTTGCTCACATGAGCTAGTTTTTTTACCGGTTTAGGGTTACATGTCACTTCAATGTGAGACCTACTCCATGTAGCCTCCTCTCCTGTGTAATTGGGTCCATACCGGGAGCGGACAAAACATCTTCAGCTCCATTCTCACAATGCCAAGGCGAGGCACCGCCACTCTCGTGACAACCTGCGCTGTGATCTCCCCAAAAGTCCCGAGTGACTTTCATTGATCAAACTCTAGCCGACGGGCACCTCGAGTGAGAAAAAATAGGTGACCATTTATTTTACGAGAGGGTGCAATTTATATTCGGCCTCAACTTCCTTGTTACATGGTGACACGACATATTACAAAGGCAAGAGTAAAGAAAATCAGTCCTCATCGGTAAAGCTGGGTTAGAAAGTCTGCAAAAGGTGTAATCTGCTCTGGTTTTTCAAATCATGGGGTTAAGTAGGCCAGAAAATAGCATAGAAGGATAAGGAGGTGTTTGGCAGGGATTATGATACTGATTATGTAAATAAATTATAATCCATAAATTATTATAATTATTAAACACCTAAATTATATGATTTTAAAATTAGCTTACGAATGAGTATGACTATAATCAGTTATAAGTTTTAGGTGTTTGGACAGATAAAATTATTTTATAGACTATAATTCATTTACGTAATTAGTTTCATAATCCCTGCCAATTGTCAATAACTAAAATGAACTTTTTCCTTTCTAAAAAAAATACTAGGACTAAACATATTCTAAGCTGATCAATACACCTTCCTGAACTAATAAGCCTGCGCACGCCGTTTAGTCCGGCGCTCAGCGAGGGACCGCTGCACCCGCCGTTCCCCGCCCTGGCCGCCTTTCCCGCTGAATCCGCTGGGCCCGACAGGCCCGCCGTCGCCGCCCCGCCCTCCTTTGCCGCCTGGTTTGCCCAGGCGCCTTCGCCTCCGTCGCCTTCGCAGCCTCCAGCGCCTTCCTAGACACCGTCGCCGCCACGACTGCCTAGGCCTCCGGCACCCCCAAACCCACCGGTACCTCCGTCGCCTCCTTGGCAACCGTTGCCGCCACGGCCGCCTCAGCCTCCGGCGCCCCTAAAGCCGCCGGTGCCGATCGCATGATTATGGGCAATCGGAACGCCTCATTGCTCACATGGTTCCTTTTCGCCGCTGCTACTCCGCCATTGCCGGCCACCTTCTCTCTCGCCACGCGCCTTTTCCTTTTGGAGCCGTGACCGCTGCTCGTTAATTGATTGCCCAGGAAATCATGGTCACGGCCGGTGCTGAGATTTTGGTGATCATGACCGAACTTAAAAATTGAGGCTCTTGTATATAAATATTTTTTTATTTCTTATATATACACACATAAGTTTTTATGTGTAAGCAGTAGCATAGTAAACAAATATGAAACTAGCAAAATGCCCGTGCGTTGCTACGGGTTGTTTTTCGATATCTTTTATACTAAAAAACACTTATGTGAATTTTACTAATGATTTTCTCTACATTAATATCCATAATAAAATTACATGCTTTAATTTAACGTTGATCCAAATTAAACAACAAGACAATTTCTTTGTACGCAAAATCTACATCACCGTTTGATAGAAATAGAATTAATGCATAGTAGAACTTATGAGAATAAAATTAACAATTTAACTTTGTAGTTTGCTTTGATAGAATTTTTGGTTGGGAAAATATTTTATTCGTTAATTGTATAACTTTGAGGAGGAAAAAACTAAAAACGCTACTGTATGCCACATGGGCCTCTAAACCTAGCTGTATCATTACAATAGCACTACAACATGGGAACTCTCCAGTGACCGACGACTGTGAGTTCAAGTCTGATATTTCTCTCCGTCACGCTGCATCAAAACTATTCTATATTTTTTTTATCAGTCTTCACTCCTCAGATCGCCACGTCGAATCGAAGCTTTGTTCTTCTACTGATCTCTTCGTCTCACCCATAACCACACGTGCGTCTTGATGCTACCCCGCTGCTCCATCCCCAGTGGTCCTGCTCCGACCCGGTCGCATGCCTTCGCGTTTGGTGTCTGATATCTGGTGATTTTCTCTCTTCTTTTTGCAGGAAGCGATCTGGGATCACAGGAAGTAAAGATGGACTTGAGATGATTCTTTTTTCCATGCTATTTTTTTCTTCATGCTTTGTTCTTTTGAATTTGACATGGACTCAAATCAGTAAGGGGGGGCTTAGACTTCCTCAGGAACCACAATCTTGTGCTAGCGTTTTGCTTTGATCTTTCATGTTGTTTTTACCTTTCGTGTACATAGGAAACCCGACTAATTGCTTTGTCTTTCTTTTCGGTAGAAAGCCAAACTCCTGATTTGGACTCTGTTTTCCCACTTTTTTTCATGACAAATGGACTCTACTTCGTGGACGAGCGATTGTACTTTTGGATGGTGAGTACAAACAAGGACGACCACCAAAGAAGGGTGTAGGGGCGGGGCGGATGACTTTTAGGACGTTTAATAAGTAGTAGAGACAGTCGAGTGCCCGTGCCTTGCTACGGGTAACGAATAAAACCATAACTAATTATTTTATATATTAAAATAAACTTATGATTTAAGAATTTAACTAAGTTAACCATTAAATCTTTAGCTAGACGAGTTAGCAAGTCAAGCCTTGGTGATTTGAGATTTGGCACACTAAACTCCACTCATCAAGGTACGGGATATTTGTATTCTTATTTTTAGCGATTAGGGATATTTGTATTCTCCGATATATCTATTCTTTTTTAAACACAGATATATGGTACTATCTTAGAAATAATAAATACACCTATTCCTGTCGATGGTGTGGTGTCAGTGGCTTGTTGAGTTAAATATTAATACTTTGATGAAAATAAACAAATATATAAAACAAAATAAAGATTTAGTGCATCTGACCTAAATACCTTTCTTCCTATTTATCTTCGTTGAAGATTTGTATCAGCCAGGCCAGTCATGAACAGACAAATGCCCAAACCTCGTTGTGGCTCATTAAATAATAAGAATTTAATCCGTAGATTCGAAACTCAATGGATTCTAAAATTAGACGTGTACAGATGCGACTTTTCACTCGTATATACCATCCCCATCCGCACCCAACCCGTACAGCCATGGGTGCGAACGCTGGTTTTACTTCTCACCCATGGGCCCCGAAAGACAGAAAGGACTCGGTGATAAAATCCGCTGCCTTCCCCAGCCCAGCCCAACATCTTTTCTGTGTACTGTACGCTTGGATTTGGGAGATAGAAGACTACACAGACCAGCAGACGTGTCCTTATCCATTCGCCTTGCAGTCTTCGTCTTCCCCATCCCACACCGCGCGTCCACAAGCAGCCGCCATGGTCACGAGACACCCTCGCAAGTCGCCAAGAGCAGATTGAGAAGAATGCTACCATCAAGCTGATTAAGGAGTTAATCTGGTCGGAAGAGGTGCGAGGAGTAGGACTGCAGGAGTACGTGCTCGATTTGTTGGAGCATCAGAAGTGCAAGAGGCGACCTGCAGGAGAGCTTTCTTCCTTTCTTCTATTGGCTTGATTTCCTTTATTTCTTGACATGCAAGAGGAAGTGGCAAGCCGCACAAGTTGAATGGATCTGTTCAATTTTTTATTTGTCCCCGTGGAGCGTTGTTTGATTCGTTTGGTTGGTTGATTTTGTCCCCGGATTTAAACAGATGATTTCTTGCCTTCTTTAGATTTAGATCCCCCTTTGATTTTTTCCTACTCTTTCACTTTGCGTAATTCTAATTCATCCATGTTGCCTGCCCATCTCCACCACCACTCCCTCCTTCCCTAACATCTCCATCTTTGACTCTCGGCCCGCCCCGCTTCCACCAACGGTGGCCACCCTCCGCCGTGACCATGCCCAGGACTTGCAAGTCGAGGCTCGAGCCGTTGTTTGTGACGCGAATGCCACCGTTTGTGAGGCACGCCATGGCGGTGGAGCCGCTGGCGGCGGCTAGAGCTGCTGCACGCGTAGGAGGTCACGGACGCGGCTGCGACGCTCGAGGCGGGAGGCGGTTGTGGCCGTGACTCTGAGGTAGGCAGGCAGCGCAACGCAGTTTATCATGGACATCTGATGTTACGGCAAAGTCATATTCCGCGCGGTGGATGCACGGATGACCATTACAAAATTATATAGTAGTAAAGATTATATCCGTACGTCACTTTAAGTTTATTCCAACATATATCTTGTAAACTAAAATTTGGTTTATTTAACATAGGATTTGCAAAACCGGTTAATTTATACTTTAAGTTTGTTTCCACGTACTGCTCCTTCGATCTCAATTACCTGTTGTTTCAGACAACAAAAATAGCTAGCAATGAACTAAAAGGTCATGTCCTAACGGCAGGTATTAAAAAACGTGACAATTGACATGGATAATCCTCGGCTTCAGGCCAAAGCAAAGATACATGCTCACCCCTGCTCTGGCTATCCTCAGCCGTGTGTCCTTCGCTGCCGGGTCTGCAACCGCTCCCCCCGCCGCACTAATAACTCATGGGCATCGCGCAAATTCAATTTTTGTTTCGCTAGCATGATCTCTCGTTACACATATGACATTTTGGTAAGGAAACCACCAACGCCTATTCTGGTACTAGTACTGCTAATTATTCAGAGTTCAGACTAGGTGCGTAGGACTAAATCTGGTGTTAATTGGTGCGTCATATTGAGAATGGAGGGGTAGGAGTAGACACCATCCAACCAGCCTTTGACGATGAACTTGTATGCAGCCTCGGTTAAGTGGATGCCGTCCCAGTGCACGTACACAGACGGGTCGTCGCAAACAGTTGCTCCAGGCGAACCACAGGTTGCATCGGGGTTGTAGTTGTACTGACCGCCTCCGCCACAGCACGCTCGGAGGGGCTCGTCGGTGAACCCTGCAAAACCAAGGAGAAAACTTACATATTGCTAGAAGGTTTCTCTTTTTTTTTTGTTTTTGTTTTGTTTACGAAATTACGTGGACAATGAATTGCTGAACCATGATTCATGTCGAGATCTTGCAGATGGGAAAATGTCTGATCATGTTCAGTTGTCCATAACTGCAGGGCAATCTAAAAAAAGTTCTGGCACATTGTTTTCGCAGGTGCTGTTAATGTTGTCATGGATTGCTTTGGATACACAACTTGCAGAACTTGAGCTTACTGCCTACCGTGCTTTTTAAGATTCCAACTATTCTGAAGAAAAAGCAAACTACAGTAGTACTCTTGGAAGCACGAGCCACAGGTGATGCTGTATCTGTGTTATGCTGTCATGGACTGCTTGGGATGTCATCAAGATATGTTGACCTCGTGAGCCGATCACCAGCTAGCAGCATTGGCTCGCACGCACACACAAATGAAGTAGTATACTACTCGGGGAACAAACCGCTTTTACGAAGAAGTTATTACGGTCAGAAGTCATCACGTGCATCGCTGTGATTTTTCAACCATTATATCCTAGTATATGTCGATGCGATTTTTTACGGGATCTAATACGAAAATAACTTCATTCTCCGACGAGGGTGGTCGGCGAGACTCACCGTACTTGGTCGGTCGGCGGACGAGCTGCGCCACCGGCTTGTAGAAGTCAGCGTAGACGATCCTGATCGTGGCGGGGTACTTGGCGCGCAGGCGGCGAACGGCCTCCCGCAGCATCCAGTTGTGGTACTGCGCGAGCCCGTTGAGCCGCCGCAGGCACCCCGTCCGGGGGTCGTACTCGTACTCTTCATCCTCGTGGTCCGCCGCCGCGACGTGCTTGGTCAGTGCCATCGGCATGCACCCCGCCGGCGCCGTCCCCGACACCACCACGTACCGCGCTCCCTCCTCCACCAGCCGCTGCATAAAGAGATGAGACCGAATCGATGATCGCGCACACAACCACGGCACGAATCATACATAATTAGAGAAACACGCGATGCACATGCATAATAATCATGCTATGTGATGCATGGGCGATAATATAAACAACTTTGGGCAACTCGCAATAACGTGTCATCATCTTCTCGCGATCCGGGGAAGAAATGTATGTACCTCGACGCCTCTGCAGATGGCTTTCACGACCTCCGGGACGAACGCCTTGGCCTCCTGGACGCTCTTGCCGCCGGCGAGGATGTACCCGTAGTCGTTGCTGCCGAGCTCGCCGACCACGAACAGCGACCTCGCCAGCAGCCGTTCCCGGTCCCGGCACCCCTCCGCGAAGGTGGAGGGGTCGTTGTCGCAGCTCAACGAGCGCTTCATCAGCTTCCGGAACCACCCGATCTGCACGCGCAGGGAGCCCCGGAACGGCGGCACGCTGAACGCGTTGCGCCGCAGGAAGAACCCAGCGTCCAATGCTGTGCCGCCGACGATGGCGAAGTTGGCGCCGCCACGGCTCATCAGGTCCTCCTGCGGCTGCTGCTGCTTCGTCGTCGAAAGGTACGGCTGCAGCAGGGGAAGACCTACCGCCTCCGCTGCACGCGCAAACAATGCAACAACACAAAAAGTCAATACGAAATCAAAAACTTTTCCATTCCATTCAGCAATAAAGTGCGCAGAGAGCATTAACAATTTGATGATGTTCTGTCGTCATCACGAACGTACCGATGAAGTCGATCATGAGGCGGCCGTCGGAGGGCCGGCCAGTTGGGCGGCGGAAGAAGGTCTCGCCGTAGGGCGAGTGGTTGAACGGGATGGCGGGCAGGCCGGCGGACTGCAGGACGAAGTTGCCCGTGTCCGCGTAGGAGTTGCCGAAGCTGAAGATGGCGTCGAACCGTGGAAGGGCAGGATGGCTGCCAGCTGCAGCGCCATGTTGTAGAAGAAGAGATGATACGACGAGGAGCAGAGTGAAGCGCAGCTGCTGCTTCATGGCCGATCGAGTCACAGACTGACAGTGAGCGGTCAATGCATTTTGCTAGCGCCGCAGCGCGCGAGGGAACACTGCAGTCTGCAGAGACACCTGAACTGACCTGACCGGCTAGCCATGTAGTAAGTACCTCTGGAACCTGACTACAAAATTTATAGGAAAGGGCCAGCTTGTTAATAATAATATCACATAGATCTTTTAGGGAGCTTATCGTGCATGTTCAGTCGTCTGTGTTCCAAGGGTGGCTAAAGCATCTCATTTCCTGGCAAAAACGTAATCCACTGTGTCGAGGAAGGGAAGAAAGGCTCTGTCTGCTTTTGGTATTTATTTATCAAAGGTGATTTTAAAAAAGACAAAAATCTTTTTACAACACGTTCAGTATTTTCGAGAACAAAATGATGACATAGCAGATCTAAAATTTTTCGCATGGTACATATAAATTGTTGAACCAGTATGATTTAAAATGTTGATAGAAAAATAGATTCAAAAGGTATTCATATTGAATTTGAAAAAGAAAAATGTTAATTTGAGCCCTTGGCACAACGCTGCTAGATTCTCAACCAGCCCAGATCAAAAAATAGACTGGCCCAGTAACATAAGTTAGTCCAACCAAACCAAGTTATATTTTTTTTTTCCTCTGTTTGAATACTCCCTCCATTTTAAAATAGAGTTCGTAATTGAAATGTAACAGTTTAAAAAATGTAACTTTAATTATAATTTTTTACAAAAATATTTATTAAAAATAATACATATATACTTTTCTTTAAGTACTTTTTAAAATAAATCATTCATATAAGTTTTATATTTTCAAACTTAACAATTTAAATGTTATTCATGATTTATGTTTTTAATGAACTGACAGATAATGCTATATATAAAGTAAAAAAAAAAAGGAAGTGAGCATATACTCTCATCTGTGCCTGTTAATTTACTTCCAATCAGCAGTATACAACTAGAGTTGCCTCGCCTTCGCCTTGAGGACCACCGCCACCAGCGGAATGATGATGGTTTTACGTATGCGCGCAGCCGGTGCCGTGTCCGCACGCAGCAGAGCTTTGGCCCGATTCGAGACAGTCCCAGTCCCAGCAGCTAGCAGTAGCACCTGCCCGATTGATTGGCTGCACAGTAGTAGTGACGGGATGACTGCCACGCGCGCACCCCCCGAATCGCGAAACGGGCCGGGCAGGCAGGCAGGCAGGCAGGCAGAGGCAGGCGAGGCGGCCGCACGTCCAATCGCTCGCGCGCGCACATGAACCTCTTGTCCTGGTGCGGCGCCGCGCACATGCATGCGCACCGGCCGAGAGAGAGAGAGAGGGAGATCGCACCCGCCACTCACCGTTGAATGAGGAACAAGCTTTTGCCGTCGGATCGAATCGAAATCGACGGCCGGAGGAGCCCCGGTCGCCGGGCGGCGTAAATGGGTGGCACGTGGAGCGGTGTTGGAAGAATATGCCGCAATGCGCGATGTGACGGGAGACGCGCTCGTGTCTGGCTGCCGTTCCACCATTTTCTCCCTCTTTCTCTTCTCACTGTTCTATTACTGCTACTACTACGACGACGCTGACGATTCTGAAAGTCACATCACATGCAGTAGGTTGTTCTTGTTCGTTCCGTTTCGTCTATTATTCACACCGATTTCTGCAACTCGCGCGCGCGCGATTTTTGAACAAAAACGAAATAATCGATTTTTTTTTACTCCCTTTCCAGTACGGTAAGCCGGTAATATACATGAAAACGAATGGAACCAATCCTTCTTCCCCTTCCCGGTTGGTTGGTTAGCCTTTCCAACCCTCCATGGCTGGATGGCTGGCCACCACTCACCAGGAGGAGGGGCTAGTACGTGCTAGCTAGCTAGTATACCATGTCGTCTCGCAGGACGCTGGCGATGGGCGGGTGCGCGTAGGGCCCCTTGATCCACGAGTTGGCGATGAACCGGTACGGCGCCTCGGTGAGGTGGATGCCGTCCCAGCTGACGTGCGCGTCGGGGTCGTCGCAGGTGGTCGCCCCCGGCAGCCCGCAGGACGCGCTCATGTTGTAGTTGTAAGGCCCGCCGCCGCCGCAGCACGCGCGGAGGGCGCCGCGCTTGTAACCTGCACACACAGCAATCAGCATTCGTCTGAACCTTAATCTCAACTTATTGTTCGTGGAGGAACAATCAATCTGGGGGCTGGTGGTTATAATCGGAGGTCGTCGATTCGCACGATTATCAGTTACAGCTATGTACTAGTAATAAAAGGGTAAGCCATGTTTGTCTGGATCGTACCCAGCCAAGCTGGCCTGGCCTGGCCATGGGAATGGGAATGGAAGGAAGGAAAGGATCGAAGCTGCAGTGCCAGGAGGACAGGACAGAACACACCCGGCCGGGATGCGGCGTACGGAACAGCCTGTGCCTGGATGCGCTCTGCCGGTAGTGGTAGGTGAACTCACTCACACGCGCCACGACTGCGATTCCTGCTCTGTCATGGCCTACTACTGTAGGACTAAGAGCGCCACCAATGCCCATTGTCGCTCCAGGACCAGAGTAACTGTTGGGAGATCCTGGCAAGACCAACCCAAGAGAGAAACACACAGCGCACGGCTGCGGTCTAGTACTATTTTTTATAGTACTGAGCGACTGTGTACGTATGTTGCAGTGTCCCAAGTCCGGATCCTAGGACAGAAATCACGGGCGGGCCTGTTCGGTAGGTCTGGCGTTTGCTGGTCGACGGACGTGAAGGAAGAAGAGAACACCGGCCGGCTACGCAGCCAGAGGAGAGGCCTGTTCTACGTTACTACTAGGAGGAATAGTACTGTATGGTGTAACAGCAGTCAGCAGCGCAGATGGATCTAAGTAGTAGTACTAGCAGCGGGGAGGAACGAACACCTTGAACGGCATAGGCGGTACCGTGCTGCAGTCGGTCAGCCGCCCTGAGACTGCTCAGAAACTGACCTCCATAAAGGCAGCTGGTGCTCGTTTGCCAGTCAGTGCCCACACCCATGGATGGGGAAGAACAGAGCAGGAAAGAACACGCGCGGGCACATATTCCCTTACCATTTCAGTTTTTTCTTTTCTTCCTTTTCTTTTTTTCCTTGTTGATAATTAAATCAAACATTGAACTGAACCGAATGAAAGAGGGAGGGAGGGAAGAAAGGCTTATTACTGACCGTATAGGTGCGGCGTGCGCGCGAACTGGATGTAGGGCGTGTAGTAGTCGGCGTAGATGATGCGCGCCTCCGGCCTCCGCCTCTGCAGCTTATCGAGCGCGATGCGGAGCATGGCGTTGTGGTAGAGCGCGACGGCGTTGTACTTCTTGAGGCACCCCGTGCGCGGGTCGTACTCGGACCGGTCCTCGGACGGGTACATGGTGAGCGTGATGGGGATGCACCCGGCGGGGAGGTTCCCCGGCACGACGACGTGGCGCGCGCCTTCGTCGAGGAGCCGCTCGATGCCGGACACCATGGCGGCCACCACCGCAGGAACCAGCACCGACTTCACCTTGTCCAGCGACCAGTCCGCCTTCCACGCGAAGCTGTAGTCGTTGCCGCCGAACTCGCCGAACACGAACAGCGCCTTGCCGAACAGGTCGCGGCACTCTGCTTTTTTTTTTTTTTTCTCTCTCGTTAGTTTAGTAATAAGGTCACGGCCGGTGAAGATCGATCGATCTTCAATGAGGAAAGGAATGGACACGAGAGGGAAAAGACCGAGGACGACCTTGCGGCGTGGAGCAGATGGTGCTCTTGACCTCCTGGAACCACTCGAGCTGCACGCCCATGGACGTGTTGAAGGGCGGGATGCTCCACACGTTGTTGTCGCGGAAGTACTTGAGCTCGAGCGCAGTGGCGCCCATGACCGCGAAGTTGGCGCCCTGCGTGAAGTTGACGCCCTTGTTGGCCGAGGGCGGCAGCAGCGGCAGCCCGAACGCCTCGGCCAAAAAGTCCACAACCAGCCGCCCGTTGGAGCACCGCGCGTACGGCGGCGGGAACTTGGGCATGTTGGGCAGCTTCCCCGAGTTGATGATCACGAAGTTGCCCGTGTCCGAGAACGAGTCGCCGAAGCTGAAGATCGCGTTGTAGTACGGCGGCAGAGGCTCCGCCACGGCGAAGGAGGACGCTGCTGCCACCGCGAGAAGCAGCGGAAGCAAGAGCGGCAATCCCGAGAACCGCCACCCCGGCCGCCTCCGAGCCATGGATGACGGACTGAAAAAAATGTTGAGTGAAAGGGCCACGGAAAAGACGACTCGAGAAGAAGAAGAAGGTGGGAACCAAAACCAAGGGCGGCCAAAAGCGAAGCACCCCGCCCCCTGCTGGCTGCTTACTCGAGGTCGAGGGGGATTGTTTTATATAGTACTAGTACTAGTACTTACTACTAGCCGAGGCACATGGGTTAGATTAGGAAAAAGGTGGTGGTAATTATGACCAGCAGCAAGTTTCCATGGATGTTTACCGCTTTAATCTCTCTCTCTCTCTCTCTCTCTCTCTGTACGTGGGTGTGGATCACTACTACACTGGATGGACCCTTTACTTGTTTGTGGCTCTACCTACCTGCTGGCCTATCGTCTCTCTGAATGATGGTGGTGGAGATTATTGGAGAAGGATGATCGATTTTTTGTTTGCGTAGGTGACTTTGATGGCAAGGGAAGGAAGGAAGGGAAGGTGAGTGCTGGGCATGGCTCTCTACCTTGCTTGCTGGGTGGGTTGTTCTCTTTCTGTATGCGCGTCACCTCTCACCTGGGGACAGCTAAATGTGGTGGACTCTATTACAGTATTATTTTCGCCCGCAGCGCAGAGCAGCTAGCAGATAATTTGGGATGGATGGCTAGCCGTTGAAGCGACAGAGCGAGATAATGTAAATATATTTTGTCAGAACGGCGGCTGACAAAATCGTTAAGGAGAAAATACTTACAGTAGTAGTACTGGACCGGAACCGGTTGGAACTGGACATGCCGTAGACGTGTTAATTTGTCGGTCGTTGTTTTTTTTTTTTTTAAGAGTTCAATGTCGGTCGTTGTTTCAATTCGTGCTCTTTGTCGACGGAAACGAGTATGTTTTTGTTTTTCGTTTGCGAGATTGTAGCCGTGCTGAGTCGAGTCAAATGGAATTGCGAGGCATTTAGGAGTATCTACATATACTTATTAATCGTGCAGAAAGGAGAGGAGGGGCAGCACTAATAATGGCAAAACAAGATGAGAGAGAGAGAGGGTCATGTGCCCCCCGATATCCGATTTCGGTCGCCATCGCCGATGATTCCTCCGTTCACGGTGCGTATGGTCCAGCTCTAGCTGCGTCCAGCCAGCCGCAGCCGCCATGACAGCGAGTTCCCTCATTCGACCTGCCCTGCTTAGTTTCACCTTAGCTTTCATTTTATCCTACTGTAAATAGTAGTACTAGTAATTACTTACTGGCACATTGCTGTCACACCTCATTTTAAAAATAATAGATCCAGAACTATTCATACTTAGTGTGAGCCCCATCTCCTATTAATAATTTTTATGTTTTCGTCTTCGCTTTTCGTAGAATTGTTAATCTAATTATTATTATATTATAAATTTAGGTATTTTAGTTGGTCATGCTCCACGTAAATTTAAAAAGTGGAATTATTCTCATATCCTTAGTAATCACGCTGCACTAGTCGGTCTATGGAACGATTCTTTTAATTGAGCGGGATCTCATATTGATATTTTCCTAGAGCGCTACCGGTACCTGCTTCACTTAATCACTTCACCTACATAAGTATCACTAGTAAGTATATTTGAAGGGGAAAAGGGAAAAAAGGCCTACTTTTTGATCGGTCAGTACTCGGTAAGAAAATTGTGTGGGGCGTGCATGCGTGCGTGCTGGATACAGATTCGGGTCGTAAGAAACGGACGACAAGAAGAGACGGGAGGAGCGGCGCTGCCACGCAAAGGTCGATATTCCCTGGCTCGCTCGCTCGCTCGCTCGCTCACTCATTCACTGAAACCAACGGCTCGCTCGCCAACCGCAACTGAAATCGCTTCACTTCACTCCTCCTTCCGCGCTGGGGGAATGTGGGACGGACGATGCAGAGCAGAGGACCATACGATGATGGGCTACTCTCTCCTACTTGCATTGGTTATGTGCTGGTTGTTTCAGCTCATTGGTGGTGATTGGTGAGGATGAGGATCATGCGGCCGGTGGTGGCAGGAGAAAAAAAGAAAAAGGATAGAGAGGAGCATGTGAGAGACAGGTGAGTGGCTTCAGGTAACAACAACGGCTGTGTCGGGCCAGGGATCGCACCTCGTATACACTTGCAGAAATAAAAATAAATTGTTGGCTCTGTACCACTATTGCCGCCGGCTACGAGGGCCGCCCCCGCAGATCAACGGCTACAAGGGTTGGATGTTAAGAGTGTACTTTTATTGAGGATATTGAGAAGTACTAAAAATAAATGTTAATTGTAACAAAAATTTAAATAGGGAAACCGATAAATTTTCTTGCAGCTTAGAATGCGCTGCTGTGTCGGATGATATGAATTTGGATTTACTACTACCCTCGTCATCCAATCAATAGGAACAACTGTGTTGTGGTGGAATTCGCACCACCCCGCCACCCACCAAAAAAAGAAAAAAAAACTAGTTGACTGTGTTGGAAACCATAGATTAAACTTGTTCAGTTGCTCTGTCATCGTTAGCGATACTATCCTAGTGATCTGCAACCATTCTTTTGAGTTTTGACAACCACACCCCCCCCCCCCCCCCCAAAAAAAAAAGAAAAGAAAGAAAAAGAACCATCAGGGTTAAGGCAAATTGCGATTCCTCCACCGACACATTACCAGAGGCGCCTGTAATTAGTTTAGTAACCAATTCTTAATCCCCATGGACTTCTCTGGGAACGTAGTAGTACGACGAAACGGCTGGCTCCCATTTGATTTTTTGTTTTTTTCTGGAGCCCTCCGATCGAGTTCTTGGTTCCCGCGATCGAGCACCGCACCATCCATCCATTCATACTACGGCTCCGACTCCGATCGATCCCCCGCCTGATCGATCCACGCGAGAGCTGATTAGTTTATACCAGATAGAACCGCGCGGGTTGAGCTTAGATTACTAGATCTAGATTAATTAATGTGATTGCTCGGCGTCCGGGTGGCAGGAGAAACAGTTGTCTTTTTGTTTTGTTTTCACTGTGGGATCATTCTGAATCATCTTGTTTATAGTACTAGCCTGCTGCTAAAGTGTTGACCTGATGACATTAAAGACGCTACGTACCGGTAGGAAGGAGTAGGGAGTTTATCAACTTGTAGTATCAGATGCAGATCGGTCCAGCTTTCATACGATGCTACCATGTGTGTATAATGGTGGAAGAAACAGAAATGAAGCACTCGGACGGAACAACGTGCGCTCGGAAGCTGGATCTAGCCCGCCCTTTTCCCGCTGCCAGTTTGGTTGTAGCATATTTTTTTCCCCCCCTCATCTCTCCTGTTCATGCAAGGCGCGCCGAGGAGATAAACTGTTTGGCCTGTTGATTACTCCGATCCTATGCATGCATGGACAGTGTGAGAGGCACAGCGACGACGAACTTGGATACTACTAGTACTACTAGGTGCGACGCTGTTGTTGTTTCATTGTCCGCTGAATATTTGTGTCGGCTTTTTGTTGGTGCACCGGTGTTGAGACAGGTTCAGTTACTGGTGGTGGTTGTGGCTGCGGCCCCACACGCCCCGCGCGGCGCACGCCGGGATGGGCTGCTGCAGATTGCACTCGACCCGTTATGTGCGCGATTGTATCTAGTACGAAGTACTAGCTCTATAGTACTACTAGTAGCTGTTACCATCACAATGATGCAACACAGGGAACTCTCTTCAGTTAATTATTACGTGCAGGCTCGTGGATTCATTTAATTGGGATTAACGACGACACATCATCATCCTAATAAGTGCGTGTAAAGCTTCGCTGAGTGTGTAAAGGTTGTTCCTGATGATTCTACCTTTACGTGTTGTATTTACAAGTAGCAGTACTATGCTGCATCACCAAATCGGTCTATCAGTGCATGAATTAATGAAATAGCAGTTAACATAATCCGAAAGGTGATGATCGATGGCGGCGGCGGCAGCAGCAGCCAGCAGCCGGAGTGTAGCTCGCTAATATATGATAGGCCTCCCCCCGGTGCTGCGCTTGATCGTTGCTCTCTGTGAGTCTGTATGTCCTAGTTGAACTTGAAGGGGAAAAGAAAAGCGGCTTGATCGTCAAGTGGTGGTTCAGGGGGGAAAAGGCAGCGCAGCTACAAATACCGCGCGCGCGGGGGCTACACAGATCACTCAAATCCCCAGACCCCAGTGGCGGCCTCATTCATGTCCAGGACGCATGGCATTTTGGACGTGCGTTGGTTATGTGCTGGTTGTTTAAAGAAGATTCTTGTGATGAGTGAGTGAGTGCGTCAGGTTCGATCGGGCACCCAACACAACACAACAAAACACAACACAACACGACACGTCAATTATGGGATCCCGGCCCCTGCTACTACAGTCTAGAACAGCCAAAACGCATCGAGACCGAGAGGTTGGGTGCACCACACCACACCACACCACGCCTAGCTAGTCGTATCGTGCGGAGGAGCGGTCCCTCGCCTATACGGCCATACCTAGCGAGAGCGAGAGGAGTAGCGAGAGGCCCATCCCATCCCTATTCCCTTGCACGTACGCAATCGGAATCAAATCAACAAACCTTCGCTTCACCTTCACGCGTGCCTGCCCACGTTCTATACGTGCAGGGAGAGGGAACGGAGGCAGGTACAGGTACTGTAGTATAACCCAACAACAACAAAGGCAGATCAGAGAGGCGCTGGCTTTGTTTTGTTGTGCTACTAGCAAAACCCTGACGCATGTTTGCGGATGATCACAAAACAAGTTTGCTCGAGCCAGCCACCAGGCGAAAACAACTGATACTGCCGCTACTACGCAATACTACTACTCTACTAGTAGAAAAAGCTAGACTGCTGCGCGCCAACTTTTTCGAGGGCCGGGGCCGGGGAAAACAAACGATTGCAGTGGATGATGACGATGAACTTTTTGGTGGTGGCTAACTAACATGACATGACATGACATGATACGATACGATCAATCAAAGCGTCGCGGTCGGTAATAATGCGTAAAAAAATAGATTACGTAGAGTATTACTATAAGATACTACTACGTGTAGATCTCCTACAGTTATTGCATGTGCCTTAATAGTCACTGACATATAGGAGACTGTTAACACACATGCAGTAACTACAGCCAATTCTCTTCCGTGCTGTATGGCGTGGTGTAGGGTGTGGGGCAGGGCAGTGGCCAGTGGCTCTTGTTGTTGTTGTCGAGAAGAGCAGAGGAGGCCACCACGCAGAGCAGAGAAGAGCAGAGTAGACTAGTAGAGCAGCGTATAAACTGGCCAGTTTGTGGCGTTGCGCCGCGCGGACCTTTTTCTTGCGTGCATGGACACGCTTTATACGGCTGCCTGTGGTCTGGACACGTTCTGGACGCAAGAGTGAAACTGAGGGACCCACCCACTCGGACTGGTTTTGACAGGAGGGAAGGGGGGATTCTGGTGTCAGGTTCAGACATTCCATTCCGGTCCAACGCATCCGAACTGGAACCGGCCGAAATGCATTTATTGCCGCATTGGTAGAGCACGACGTTTCCTCTTTACTGGTGTGCGTGTAGGAGTACTTATCCCAAATGACTGTGTGTGTTTACACAGAGAAGTTATAAGAGCACCGTACCGGAGGAATGCGCAAGCCATCGCACTAGTACTGTACAACACTGTTTATGTGTGTGCATGTCCAACGAACCACGTACGCGCCGTCCAAGCTCAAACCAGCTAGCTAGCTTGTTGGCGTGGTGTGTGTGTACCTAGTTCGTCGCCGCGTGCAGCAGCAGCAGCAGCTGGCAATCAGAATCAAATCAAAACGAATAAATCATGGTCAGGGGGGGGGCCGGCAAGAAGTGGTTGCAGCAGGGCCATACATACGCGAAACAGCACGTAGTATACTACTACGACTAGTAAACGCCAGGCTAATACTGCACAGCTAGCTATTTTTTGCGAATCCTCGGCAGGCAGATAGTAATAGCAAAACACCCTGGTCTGCCCCCCCTCGTTGGGTCGAAGAATGCTGCTCCGCACGTCCAGATGCATGGCGACCGCGCTGGCCGGGCAGCAGTCAGCAGAACAGAGCCCAGCGGACACCTGACCCTGGGCCTCGTCTCACCGCGTCGAGGAGAGGACGACGTGCGGCGCATGCAGTGCGAGCGACAAAGAACGGCCCGGGTCGGTTCTCCTCGACAAAAAGAAAGAATAATAAAATATCAAATATTTTGTTAGAATTTAATTTATTATTAAAAGTTTTTAAATCTTAATTTTTAATTTTATATATTTAAACTAATTTTTTAAATAAAACGAGTGGTCAAAGTTTTTTTTTGATCGAAGTCAATGACGATGCACAGAAAAGACCGGAGGGAGTATATATTTTAGAAGAAATGTTAACTGTAATTTTTGTAGTTTGCGCTATCTATAATTATATATTAGATTTTCGAGATGACTCGAACGGTAAAAAAACTAGTGTTTCTAGTGATTGCATCCGATCAACAATGAAGTGGTGACAAATAATAGTGATTGCATCGATCAATTGTTGTTGTCAATTATTAGTTAATTATATTCTCACATCGACGATGTCTTCTAACTTACATGATTGTGCTTTTGTATCAGGATGTTTGGCACTCTCTCACACATTTGTTTCTCATTTCTCATTGAATTGATGTTTCAAGATTAAGATATTAGAAAATTGCCTATATATTATATATGCACTTTTAAAATATAGTTGGGGTGTTCGACAAAAGCTTGAAGTTGTGTTTTTTGTGTGCAATGAGTAATAAATGAGGAGCAAATTCCTATGAAATCATTAAAAGCTATATAATTTCTTATGAAACATAAAAAGTTACAATGTCACTTGTCAACTATTACTTTATATTTTTTTCTCCTATAAACCACTTCAAATATTAAATTGTTAGATAACTATTAAGTGCTGGTGATAAAGAGAAATTTATAGAGGCCTGTCGGCGTATTGGGAACGGGGTTCCCCAATCTCTCGTCTATGGGGCCAGAGACAGGGGCCCAAGAAAAGGGGCGTGGGCGTTGACCTGCACGCGGGGTGCTTGGACCACACACGTCCTTTCCCTGGAAAAGCCCGACGGCGGCCCAAGAAGCGGGCGGTCAAAGGATGGGCGCAGACCGGGAGGCCGAGACTTACCGGGGAAGGAACCCCGTAACGACCCCCCGGGATGCCTCGAAGGACGCAGTTAATGCGCTCTCCCCAATCTAGGGGACAAGACAAGACGGAAGGGCGCTCGAAGCAGGGGCGCCGGCAAGGGAGAGTAAATGTGCCGCCGGTCGGCACAGGCACCTCCGGCGACAACATCATGACTTTGGGCACGCGCACCACCCCGCTAAACGGTAAGGCGCCATGGGAGACCACGCCCGGCGGTAGGCACCGTCCGCTCGGGCAACAGAGGAAGAAGGGAAAGAAGAGGGACCCACTGTGATAAAGAGGAGGTAGATCTTTTTCCTCCTATAAAAGGGGATTCCTCCCCTTAACTTTGTAAGTAACAAAAAGAAGAACACCAACAAAACATTCTCGTAGGACGTAGGACTATTAACCCGTTGGATGGTTCGAACCTGGGTAAAATCTCCTTGTCTTCCTCACCTCCGGTGACACTTCGATTACGCTCCGCTCTCACACCGAATCTAGAAGGGCGGCCTTGCAGGCCCCCATCTGTAACGACAGTTGGCACGCCAGATAGGGGGCGGATTCGTTGATTTGGGTAAGTGCGGCACCAAGGAGATACATTTCGATTCGCCCAGTGACGACAAAGTCCTAGGCGAGCGACGCCTCACGCCACACCCCAGCTCTCTCCCGCGGAGGAGGCGGGGATCCAGTGGTGAACGAGGCACGCTAGAGCGACGCCTCCAGTGAGAGAAGGCCCCCGACACCAAGGCACCTGGACCAGGTGCTGGATGCTGCCGCCGAGCTACTGCATCACCCTCCATCGGAGGTAGTGTCAGGCACCACAGGAGAACCATGGCTCAAGGATATCTTGGAGCTGGTGGCATCGACTTGGAGGAACGTCCCCGAAAGACCCTCGCCGAGTCAATCGGGGAGTGGCGATTCGGCGTGCCGCGGGAGGGTCACGCGCTCCCAGACCTGGTCTGGGGGAAGAGGGCTTCCTTGCGGACGCGCTCCACAGCGACGTCGGACCGCACCTACTACCCCTCTCAAAGCGCCTCGTCGAGTTCCAGCTACGACCTGCACCACAAGCTGTCCAAGCGGTGCAAGGAGAACGAAGATGCTCGGGTCGGCATCGAGGGAATAGAATCCCAGTTATCACCATAAAATTTTAAACTGTTGCTAGGTTAAAACAATTTATATACTTTTTTGAAAAACGAATGCTAAAGTTTCTAGAGATAATATATCTGTCGAGGGTCAATACCAGAGGTAATAAACCTTAATGACCCATGGCCTTAACAACACGATTAAGGCAGTAACGATCTCCGCCTCGACCGACCCTCATGTCATGCGGACACCCGACCTGGTCCACAGGCAATCTCCGCCTGGCCCGACCCTGCTAGGGAGGGGTAGGAGGGGTTGGATCCTCCATAACACAGCCGGTGTGCTCGACCCTATCCGTGTCAGGGTCGGGAGACCGCCTCTCCACCTCGCCCGACCCCAGCACACCGAGAGTAGGCAGGGCGGTAGCGGTTGCGCAATAAATGCCTGCCGCTCCCACGCCCGCTGACAGAAGAAGGCATCGATTACTCGAGCAAGTGGGCAATAAATGCACATGACATGCACCGGCCGAAGGACAGCCACTGCTGCTAGAGCTCCCGTCAGAAGTCCACTTTTCCCACTTGGACGCGGCACTCTTGAATGACGGCACGGCAAGAAAGAGTACGGTGACGACGGCGCCACTCTACCGACCCCCGCCGAAAGCCGAACCTCCATACGGACGGGACCTCCATACCAAAAGGACGACGCCATGCCAATGACGACGTCCACAGTGACGAAGCCCAACTTGAGGCGTGCGGCCACGATCACCACTCCACCGTGACTCATTCCGCGCCTCGTCCCTTGGATATAAAAGGGGAAAGGCCGGGACGAGAGGGGGGATAGAGGAACCGATTGACGGATCGACCATCAAAAGAGAGATTGAAGGTAGATCAACAGACCACGAACACTTCTCCAGTCACATGCTTTCATCCAGAGACTTGGGAATCCAACTCTCTCTCGCCCGTTTGTAACCCCCTACTACAAACAAGTCGTGAGTAACACGAGCAGCTCAAAACTGGACGTAGGGCTTCGTTGCCCAAACCAGTATAATTCCTTGTGTCCTCTCGCGAACCATCCGAACCTCAAAACGCGCATCCCATGATAAATTACTAGTCGGCGGTAATGAACACCGACAATATTTATATGAAAGATTTAAATATCTTCTATTGTCTTTATATGTTGACATCGTCATGTATTGCTTCTTACTTTATTAGAGAACAATGAATTGCTCCTAACGAACTCATCATGTTTTAAAGATAATAAAACTAAAGATGCTCGGTTAATAAAACTTATAACATTCATACTAAAATCAATTGTTAAAAATATTTTAATTATGATTAGTAGAATAATTATAATATTTTATTTTATTTACCTACACATGAAACAAAATATTAAGTAGTAGAATAATATATATTTTGGAAGAAATGTTAATTGTAATTTTTATAGTTTGCGCTATCTATAATTATGTATTATATTTTCGACATGACTCGAATTGTAAAAAAGCTACTGTTGCTAGTGATTGCGTCCGATAAGCAACGAAGTGACGACTAATAATGGTTATTGCATCGATCAAATGTTGTTATCAATTATTAGTTAATTGTATCTACATCGACAATGTCTTCTAATTTACACGATTGTCCTTTTTATCAGAATATTGACACTCTCTTACACATTTGATTCTCATTTCTCATTGAATTGATATTTCAAGATTAAGATATTAGAAAATTCCTATGTATTATATATACACTTTTAAAATTGTAGTTGGGGTGTTCGACAAAAAATTTGAAATTGTGTTTTTTGTGTGTAATGAGTAATAAATGAGGAGTAAATTTCTTTGAAACTATTAAAAGCTATGCAATTTCTTATGAAACATAAAAAGTTACAATTTCACTTGTCAACCATTACTTTCTATTTTTATCTCTTATAAACCACTTCAAATATTAAATTGTTAGGTGACTATTAAGTGGTGGTTATAAAGAGAAATATGTTGAGGTCGTAATCTACAACTTTCGTGAAGTTATAGAGTTATAGTATTCATATTCTGGACAACTCTTTTTTTGGATAACAATTGAAGTCTAATTTAAACAACTAACTGGACTTAGAGCCCATCATGTGAATAAAGGCCACGAAAACAAAATGAGTAAATAATTATCTAAACCTTCATTGCATTGTCTAACATAAAACAATTGAAACATGAAGGACAATAATAATGAGTTGAAATAAGAATTATTTGCCATGTAGGTAATTCTTATTACGAGATATGCTTCCTCCTACTGTATCGATTCGTTCCTTATTTTTTTCGCTCTCTATTGAGAGCTTGGGTATAGGCAATGATTTGCATTGATGAACTCAACGAGTACAAATAGGGAGTCGCCGGGCATGGGCTACTGCGTCATACTGGCCCAAAGGCCCAAACTACATCATGGATTTGTACTAATACATATAAGTCCTAATGACATATAAATTTGAATTGATCAGTAAAGATTTAAATTTTTGAGTGATTTGTTGAATGTGCTCATTTGATGCATTTGGCAGCTTTTAACATAATAGCAATATCCAACTATTGAAGTTAGAAACACAAAAATTAAAGATTATTCCACTATCTTTTATTGAAAAGTGTTGTGCTGTTTAACGTGTTAGCAACAACCATCGGAGCCCACAATGAATAGAAAATAGTACATGATCAAACCTACGGGCCTAGTAATAAAGTAAGACATTTCTATTTTTCAACATCGGTACACAAGCCTAATGTATGAATCAGTTTAGCTATACAATCAGATCCCTTTCGGAAGTCCGGTGACTGAATCAATCAATGCTTGGCTTTCGTCAGTGATAATCCTAGGGCCAGCCCCAATCCTGCTGCAGATGAAGTAGCTAACGTCCCCTTTGAATTTTTGATCCGGTATCTTCATCTCAGGGGGCACTGGAAGAGCCTCAACGTCTTCTATGGAATGCAATCCAGCATCACTAAGAATTGATTTGTCGCCAACCAAATAGCTGCGAGATCATATCAATCAGATACATCCATATATAGCTCTTCAATACACTCAATCGTGAAGGGAAAAAAAAGTCAAATATACCTGCTCAAATCCTTATCTTGAGGAGGGAAATAGTACATGAGCTTCTTGAGGAGAAGAGTTGCAGTTTTACGATTTGGTGCAATCATGACAGCATTAGGCCCAGCATCGAAGGTGTAGGCAACCTGCCATTTGAAATGCTCAAGGGAATTAGAGTCCAAAATATCAAGTCTGTAGCGTCCACACTGATAAATAGTTATATACTTATGTACATATCAGACACACTGTAAGTCTAAATAGTACATGATATCATATAGGGGTACAATGAAAAAGAAAATTGCCAATGGGTTTAAGAACTCTATAGTTCCAACCCTTGTTAGATATCGCATCCAACAGAACTGTTTAAAACCAGTTGCTTGTAGATGTTACCAACTGCAGCTGTTCACATGTACTAATCTTCAAGAATACCATTAGAGAAAATAAATTGTTCAAAACCACAAGTAATTGAATGTTTTGCTCACTTCAAAAGTATCGGTATTCTGAACATTGCAATGGTCCACAAATTAGTTATTTCATCAAGTGATGCAAGTCAAAGATGTTATGGCCACTGCAGTAAAAATTGCTTGAAATTGATGCTTTTTGTAAAAGTGAAACCAAACTTATTCGCGGTTTTGTTCCACTTGGGCAATATTCACTAATCACTAGGGTGAGCAACACCGTAGAATTGATTACAACAAAAAGGAAAGCCAACTGATTCACAAAAAACAGCAAAAAATACCTGTGGGGTTCCCTCTGAGTGGTTCCACTTTTCCACAAGGCTTATTATCCTGCATTCCATTTAGACAGCAATTCATCAGTGCTGGATTTAATTAGTTACAGAATCTGAAACCAGTGCACTGCTAACAAGTACCTGTGTGATGTATCATTCATATAGAAGATGGGTGGGCTCGTGTCTAAACATACAGCATGAAACTGGTTGCTATCTGCACATGTTAACTTGGCAAAGGATGCAAAGTCGTGATTCTTGATGGCCTCTTCCATTTTCAAAACGCGACTTGGCACTACAGTCTGAAATATAAGAGCAAGAAAAAGAAGTTACAGGCAACACCATATATATATAGACTTTGAACGGAAAATCAATCACCTGGGCCCTGTATTGCAAGAGGGGACTTGTTTCAACACTATCCCGCATCCCACTGGTGCTACTTGTTTCCTTCTGCTTTGAACTAACCTAATTCCACAAATAAATGCATCAGTTATTTACGATACTTGATAGAGCACAATATAAGGGGAAAATACACGTATAAAATATGAAAAGGAATTACTATGCTATCCATGACTGCTATCATTGAAGCCACATGGCAATGAGCAACGCAGGGTAGGGTATCATGTGGAGCATAGATCACATACCACTGCAATTATAATTACAAGATCATTCCAATGCGCTTCATCAGCAAGCTGCACAGCCACGCTGTCACTTCCATCATCTTTCTGCAAGCATGTCAGGCCTCACCCAGTCATTATTAACTAATAAAAACATCCATTTAACCTATTTCTCTCTCATAACCATACGACCACTCACTTTACCCATACACCATTTCACAAATCCACCGTATATACTGCGGCATGCACTCCCAGATCCTTGCCTACATGAATTTTGTCCAAGGTACGTATGGATTACAAAATTAGTGTACCGCTTCACAAATAGAGTCTTGCACTATATTAAAACAATTGAACAAGTCAAAGCTCAAAACATCGAGCGCTAGATATTAGGTCAATATAAAGATCAGACCTGGCGATTGAAGAAAGTTGTCCATAATCTTCGTTCACATTCATCAGCTTTCCAAGGGTGAAAACTGCAGTAATTAAAATAATAAGTAATATGTCCTTGGGTATTGTTTATTAAGCAAGAACATGACAAAATGTTTGTTGCTTGTAAGCCATGCACCTCAGTCAGTTAGATAGCCAGTCTATTTTTATTTTATTTTTTTCAGTTCAGAATCTAGCTATGTGTTTTAGTTCTGTTTTCAGTAATAAAGTAGACACAACAAGTGCTGGTAGTGTGTATCGTGTCCAGGTTTGTAGGAAGCCACTATGGCGGTGTGTCCTAGAATCTTGGAGGCCACCATTGCCATGATCTGTTTCCCTTATAAATAAAGAGGAGAATAACAGTAAACGCTGCAGCTTCCCACCAGTCCAAAGACTTTGTTAATCTGTGAGTTGAGAGTTGAGTTTGCTTGCCTGTTTGCCAACAATGTTTTAAAACAACCATGGAATAGTAAACCATCATTCAATATTGTACAGTGTACTACTGGATACACGAAAAAAGCACGCTGGTAGTCTCTTCCAATCATGACATACGAAATTAGGAAATAGACATTAACACTACCAAAATAATTAGACAAGGCCACGGGAGTGTCTACCAGCATACCATCTGGCCCCACCATGATTAATTTGATTTTTTTTATCTTTAGTAGCCGCAAGAAGAAAAGCATATAGGACACCAAAATCAATGTAGAAAATGTAAGCTGAATCACAGGCAGTTCTCAAAGACAACAGTGTAACTAAAGTTCCACATGTGAAGTTATTTTTCAAAGTATCACAGATCTGCAGTTTCCACTAGCATAATGGTTCAATAAACAGGTGGTCATTGTACTATAGACACTCAGAGTAAATGCACATCCATACTGAGAATATAGGAGGATCAGGAGAATATCATCATGATAGCAGAAGGGAATTTACCAAGACAAGCAAATCCAGCAGCTGAAGAAGCCAAGCCAGCAGCAGTAGGAAAGTTGTTGTACGATGCAATGTGGACATGCAACTTCTCCCAGTCCTCTTTCTTGATCTTGATTCCCTTCGTCTCATCCTCGAAATCACAAGATCTCTTCCGAATCTCTCTCAGACAGCTTTGAAACCTTCCTCCTGATAGCGAGATCTCCTGCTCAATTAAAATTGAAAATATGCTAGTCACGTTTCACCTAAAATAAGAATTTCGGAGTACTAGGATTGTTTCAGAGTACTGCCATAGTTGTGCTTCTACTAGACAATTAAACGCAGTAGTACGGTTGGGCCCTTTTTTATATATGTATTGAACAAACGACAGATATAGCTCTGCCCAGTAGGAATTGTAAATGCAAGCAACTTTCAAATACAGTATACCCGATCTAGATCTAGGCACGAACTGGTAATGTCATCAGCACAAGCATCGGCATGAAAAAGACTACTCTGGCACACTTGAGGACCAATCCTTAAATTGATTCGATCTCGAGGCAGCAGCCAGGAGTGAATCATACGATCACAGAGGAGGAATATCGAAGAGAGGCGGTATCTGTCGAATCGTCAAACAACTGGATAGCCAGCGTGCCGGCGTGAGGCAGAAGAGGAGTGGAGGTGAGTGAAACGGCAATGAGGTTGAAGTCACCTTGCCGTTGAGCCACATGCGGTCGGAGGGGAAGGAGGGGCTGACTGCGACGGTGGTGGTGGCGGAGAGGTGGTCCGGGTCGAGGGTGACGCTGATGCTGTCGTTGACGGGGAGGATGAGCGCCTCGTCGCGCTTGCCCCAGTACTTGATCACGGCAATGTTGGTCGGCGACCGGCCCGTGGCCATGAGCACCCACTGCCCCTCCGGCGGCGCCATTAGATCCCACGCGGCGGTTGAAGGCGCGATCGGGATTCACTGAGCGGGCGGCCGGGCCGGCGGAGACGACGAGGTGGAGAAGCAGGGGAAGGATACGGGACAGGGGAGGGTAGGCCAGGGGTTAAGTAGGACACCCGAAAGAAACATAAACCCGACAATTCGGGACCCGATCGATATTCGGGTTTTAGACTCAGTACGGGTAAACCCGAATCACCCGAGATTTTGCTGCCCGCGGGGACGGTCGTCGGTCTCCTGCTTGGGTTGAAGAATTGGAGGCCTAGCCTGGACCCTGGAGGGTGCTAGCTGAGCAGCTGCTGGCTAAAAGCGAGGAAAAATTAGGGGCTGATTGGTTGCCTGCTTGCAGCCTGATCAGGCTCGCGGGATGCGACCTCCGCATGATTGGTTGATTGCACTAGCAGTTGAGTCGGGCTTCCACGGTTTTTACAAGATTCCCTTTTGAGCTTGGCTTCACGCATACGGAAAAATTTCTCGTATCCACCGGGCCTGGCTGCCTCGAGCTCACGAGCTGCATCAACTGAGAGAGCAGCAATGCAAAAAAACAGTGCAACCAATCAACCGCGGCGCTGGACCAAGCTACAAGCGTGCGGTCGTGCGGGCTTGGACTCACGAATCTGCCTCAGATGCCACGGTTACTAAATGTTTGAAATCTGTGGAACTTATTTTTCTCTCAAACCGCTAATTATATTTTAAATTATTTTTAAATATAGTCTTTCAACATTATCCAAACGTTTTATTCAACATTTTAGATAAACTGTTTCAAAACTTTTAGACAATGCCTGTTGAATTCGAAAATAACATGCATATCCTTTTTTAGAATAAACATTTAAAATAAACTATTTCAACATTTGTTAGAAACTGTTTCAACAATCATTTCAACACCTATAATAATCTATTTCAATAATCATTTAACATTTTTAGTAAATTGTTTCAACAATTCTAATAATCATTTCAACAATTCTAATGAATCATTTCAACATTTGTAATAATGAGCCTAGTAATAAAAAAAACTCATAGTTTATGGGTGAAGTGCCTCATAACATAGGAGGTCACATTGGGACTGAGAACCCAAATTCACGAACTAATTTCAGGTTTTCAAAGTTAGTACCTGAGGTGAAACACAATTTTCAGGTACCGGGTTCTTCAGGTTCTGATCTTGTGCCCAACATGAGTGTGGTTGGTTCGTTGTCAGGAGAGATGACCTAAAGGGGACGGCAATTGATGGTGTTTGGATGGGTCAAGAAAAGTTAGTGCTTAGCATTCATGTTAAATGGTCGAGTTGATGGGCAAGAAAGGTACTTATGTACACACGCTGACCATTACTACCTCTATTTTAAAAGTATGAGTAAAATCCATTCTTCTCGTAGCAACACACAGTGAGTTAGTGATCGAACGGCGCGTTCCTGAGTTGAGGTGGTTCAAAATTCTAGGAGGGCTTGTTCTCCCCTCCGCTGTACAAGTTCGATAGTGGAGGTAAGACCATGGTTGTTAGGTGTGGTAGTGCAGCAGTGATAGCGCCGTCGACCGTGGTGAGGTGGAGGGCAGTGGGCAGCCTAGGGCGGGGGAGCTTCACTAGGGTGGTTAGCAGTGGGGCAGGACAGCAGGGCTTGCATGGCGCCAGCGTTGGGTGCAGCAGCTGTAGGGGCAATGCTAATGGCCTCCCAGGGTGGCGGCTAACTTTGATCTGCGAGGAAGAAGGGAAGTGGTACCTACTTAGATGTGGGAGGTCCTTAAAATACCCAAAATGAGATGGAACCTTACCTTAACACAAGGTGGGATGCTCTCATTACGTTGTCAATCAAGAAGGAGAAGCTCCCGGACCCATTATTGTTGGTTTATGGATATCCTAATTGGTAGGACAAAAATTCTTATTCATTTTAAAACTAGATTTGTTTTCGTAACGAGTATAGTTTCAAAATGGAGGTAACAGAAAAGCCCACGATGGGCCATTGTCCGACTGTGCGATCATGTTTTGCCTGCGAAGTTTTTAAGTGATCATCCGTGCTTCTGACCACCATAAACACCTAACCTCTAGCGAGATAATGTAGTATATATACAAAATGCTTCACGAATTTGTGTGCATAACTTTCAAGTCAGTTTATTTCCAGTTTTTCACGCTTCCCAGATTATTCATGTCTACATACAGCCAGGCGGTGGACTGATCTATTAACCGAGCGATGGATAGATAGACAGACAGACACGGCAGGTCAACTGAAGTCTGAAGCTGTGTACCGTGTGCTGCCTCTACAGGCCGCAGTAAGCCATGAGTTTGTCTTCATGCCGAGCACCTTCTTCAGAAACACAGAAGCGGACGAAGTCACGGTTGTCGTGGGGCTTGAAACGGCGAGGATGCTCGTCGTCCACGAGTTCGTCCGGCGCCTCGACCATGAAACTTGGGATCGCGAACAGGATGGTGGAGTACCTTGTCACGTCCCCGCTCACGGTAATCCGGTGCAATGGCGCGTGCAGACGGTCGTTCGACCAAGCCTGATAGTAACAAAAGTGCACAGGAGTCAGAATAGATTGACGTTTGAGAGGACTAGGCTGAACTGATCACTCTGACTGAGTGACTGAGTTCTCATAATAATGTTTAACGAAATATGCACGCACTGCATGCTGAAGCTGAATTGCTGATAATGACAGAAACTAGAGTCTTCATTCAGAGTCAATTGGTCTCTGCTAGGAAAGCAGAGTTTCAGTGAAACTGCTTTTGACAAACGTATCCTGACGAATGGTCTCTTCTGCTAATGAAGTGAATGTTGTGGAATGAGAAAAAACAGAGTCGCTGTGTGTGACAGCGCGTCGTACGTACCCGCAGCGCGTTGCCGACGAGGACGACGAGCGACGTGGGCGACGGCCTGACGAGGACCCACTCGCCGTCTTTGGTGCGCACCTCGAGCCCTTCCACCTCGTGCTGGCACACGAAGCTGAGCAGGTTGGTGTCCTGGTGCGCCATGTACGTCACCGTCCTCTCGGCGGCGTGGGGCGCCTTGTACTCGGCCATCCGGAACAGGTGCGACGTGGACGCGCTCAGCGGCTCGTGGTACTGCGCCACGCCGAGCCCCTCCATCACCATACTCCTCACCGCCGCCTCGAGCTCCACGGCGCTCTTGGCCGCGCCATGGATGGCCTCACTGCACACCACGCGGGAGCAGCTCTTATACATAGTAGTACTAGTAGCAGTACATGAGGAAGAAAAGAAGAAACCGTCGTCCGGACGGAGGAAATTAAAAAAGGGAAACGGAACGATGGATGGACATGGACGTACCAGAAGCCGGCGGGGCAGCCGCCGTCGGGCCAGAGGAGGTCGGCGAAGGCGCGGACCTGCTCGGGCTTGTAGCCGTCCACGACGGCCAGGCTCTCGTATCTGTCGTACCCGGGGATGCCGCCGATGTAGCCGTCGAAGGGCCGGTCGGGCCCGTGGTAGTTGCGGCGCTTGGTCTCCACCGGCAGCTCGAACATCGGCCGCACGGCGCCGTCGAAGAGCGCCGAGCGGAGCTCCGGGGTCAGCGCCGGGTACCGCGCCTCGAAGCACCCGAACGTGGTCAGCGCATCCATCACCTTGTCCCGGACCTCCGGCCATGTCCCGGCGCCCGGCGCCGACGGGTCCACGCTGGAGAAGTCGATGCAGGGGAGCTGTGGTGGTGTCGCCATCGGCTGTCGGCTCGGCGCCCCACGTTCGCGCTCAATCAGCTGACCTCCGGTTCTTGTCTCGCTCGGGCTCGGGATTGGTATATTATAGAAAAGCGAAGTAGGATTGGAGTAGCAAGTCTACTTGCAGAGTTTGAACATGGAAGCCGTAACCAGCTGATTGATTTGCTATGACGTTTCACGATGAAACGTGGACACAAGGGTTGTGAAACCCTGAGTTACATGCACCCAGCAGTGGGTGTAGATTACAATGCTCCAAACTAGCAATTCTAGGACAAGCCCTTTCGGATGGGCTGACAATCGAAGTCTTGTCAGAGGGGCCTCGCTGCAGTAGCGTAGGTTGGAGGGGCATCCTGCTTTCGTCATGGATCATCATCGGTGAATGTTGATATGCATGTGTTTCACATGGACGCATAAGAAACGCGAAGGTAGCGCCGATGGATGGCTTGAGCTTCAATGTCAGACGTACTGGGGCAGAGTCGGAACGGACGGAGCACCCGTGGCGGTCGTAGGTCTTCATCGAGCACGGACTGACGCCGCTGACTCTGGTATCCCCGGTATCATCAATGGAGGCTTCACTTTTATTTTTCCCTGCCCTGTACCACACAAAGAAGCTCACGGAGCACTAAGATGAACGCATGTCATACCACACATGACATGAGGGATGGTCTGCATGATGGACACGTCGAGTATGCCTGGACATCAGCCGTGATGTCAGCAAAGATCTGGTCCGGGACGCTGAGGACGATGGCGATGTCACCGCCTTAGTGGATGAAAGCGGTGTCACCTGCACCGTGGACACCGAATCGGGGCCAGGAGGTCCCAGATCTGGCGGTCACGACGGCAGTGGACGAGGTAGATCGACGGAAACGACGAACGGTGGCACCAGCGTAGTGGACTCCAGATTGGGACCCGGAGGTCCCAGTTCTGGCGGCCACGACAGCAGTGGGCGAGGTGGATTCACAGGAACGACGGAGGCTGGTAGCGGGGCGACGAACTGACGAGGCTTCGCTAGATCCGGCACAGGAGGCCACTGAACTTGCACTTGAGGGCGCATATTCGATGGTGACCAGCCGAAGAACGGAGCCATGATCAGCAAAGGGTACGGCCAATGGACTGAAAATGGAAAATCTTTGCTTCGGTCGACGGCGAAGCAAACGAGAAGGAGGATGAAGAGACACGGCCGTCGGAGCTCCGGCGGCCGTCGCCCTTTGTCTTGCGCCATTACGGCAACAGTAGTCTACTTTATTTGCTGGAAGGGGAAACCTAAACTAATCTAAGCAGCTAAACTACAGGCGGGGTGGCTCCTCTCCGCTCGCCGGCCGCCGGCGAGGACGCCGGAGACAGGGAGGGAGGGGGCCGGCGGGATTTTGTGGAGGCGGCGCTAGGGTGGGTGTGCCCTTATTAGGAGGCGAGGAGCCCGGTGTCGCATTTTTTTTTCCCAAACATAAAACAATAAAAGTATATATTACCCATTTATAAACCACAAAAACCTGCACTATAATATTACTAGAATGTCATAAATTTGCACTATATGTATCTTAGCCCATGCATATGCACGGCTTTGACGGACTGGTTTGGTTGAGGATGATTATCAAAGTCCCTTCAAAATGTGCACGAAAAGGCTAATAAGTACTCACTTCGCTCTTTTTTATTTGTCGCTGTTGATTTTAACCAAAAAAATTTGACTGCTTATCTTATTCAAAAAATTAGTTTAATTTAAAAAATTAAAAAATTAAGATTTAAAAATCTTTAATAATAAATCAAATACTAAAAAATATTTAATATTTTTCATATTTTTTAATAAGATAAATGATCAAAGTTATTAGTTAAAGTTAATGGGAACATAAAAAAAAATAGAGAGTATTAGACACCAAATGGTAAAATCTCTGTGTGACAAAAGTATTGAAGAAACCAATGCTTTCATCAAGCAGATAAATGTTGAAATTTTAAAGGAACCACACTTGGAAATTCATAAGAATCATCTGTGAGAATTTACGAAAACATAAGGAATGGGAAAACTTCCTGCAATCGAGAGAAGGCCTATCCTAAGAAAGTTTATATTCGGCCCATTGCCATGAAAAGGACTTCTGAAAACTTATTGTTCTCCCCATGCTGCACATCCAAGCAACCTAACCCATCAAGAACAATAATCGACAACCAAAGAAAAAAAATCATACAGCTCGCTAGCACCTGCTGTATGCATCCACAGGTACAGGTATGAACGAATCTGCTAGGATGCCACCCACATGGCGATTAACCTTAGTAGTAGGTCCTTAACCAAACAACACACCTCCCAATAACTCGCGCATGAATGCTAGCTAGTAGTACTAGTATTAACTTGCACATGAAACTGATGAGAGGATCGTCAGTGCAGGATGGGAGGGTTGCAGTAGGGCCCCTTGAGCCACCCGTCGGCGATGGAGCGGTAAGCCGCCTCCGTGAGGTGGATGCCGTCCCAGATGAGGTAGTTGGCGGGGTCGGCGCAGGCGCTGGATCCGGCCATGCCGCACCGCGCCTTGTTGTTGTAGTTGTACTTGCCCTGGCCGCCGGCGCCGCAGCACACCTTCAGACCGTACTTGAGCCCTGAAGCAACATATTTATTTGAGCAACATCCAGGCCATTTCAATTCACTAATCTTAGTTACACTAATAATATGCTAGTGCAATTAATTAATTAATTAATTAATTAATTAATTAGTGTGCACTAACTAGGGTAGTTACAGATGAATCTGACTTAGTAATGCGAGCCAGCGTGCTCCTATCACGTGAACAGCTGATGAACAGTAGTAATAAACTCTGAGGAACATGATTGAGGTTGAGGAGACACCCCAGTGGTGCATGGAAAGAAGATCGTCGGCTTATTGTTAATCATCATCACTAGACTACCTTTTGGAGTATCTTTGTCAATTAATTACACCTCGCTGCTTATATATGCAAAAGAGATGCTACTACACACATGAGCTCTGTTGCTGCTAGTACTGGTATATGGTGCTATTTGTTAATTAATACTAATATGTCTCCACACTGATAGCTAGGCCAACTAGCTAGTACTACAATTCAATACACAATGTCTTTTGTTTTCTCATCACAACTTGGCTATACGATTAGATGCATCATACATGCATGCCAGCTGGGTTTAGGAGGAGGCATTGATTCCCAAATTATTTGGACAAAGGTCCTACATGGTCCCGATGGAGTCACTGGATTGGAGTCTTGTTGGAGGGTCGTCATGAGGAATCTACAGATCCATCAAAAGCATATTTTAAAATAATTTTGTGCAAGCTGACACTAAGCTTTCAAGCAGGTCCATCAACCATGCTTTTGGATATGTGTGTGTATATATATATATCCTTGATCTCAAACACACTGCCTAGTGGGCCCCTTAATTATATTCCCTACAGGGCAAAAAAGTAGTATAGTATGAAGATGCCGTGCTCTGTGAAGAAACTTCAACTCTCTGTGTCACGCCAACTTGATTCATCAGTAGAACGCAACAAAATTAACGGTCTCTGTCTGGCAGATATAGTAAAGGATATTTTGCTTGCTGCTCGGGACAGGGGATGTCAGGTAAAACTTTTGAACGTTATACTGCTTCCAACTAACTACTCCAACAAGATATTAGGACACTACTCTAGACAGTAGCATGTGTGAGAACATTACTCAAATAAACATATGAGCCATAATAAATGAACAATAAAACGACAAGATATTACAAAATGAACCATATTTGATAAATGAACAATATAATCTCACCGAATTTCTGCGGCTTCCTGATCATGTGGACGACCTGTGAGTAGAAGTCCGCGTACATGATCCTGGCGTGCGGGTACGTCCTCCTTAGGCCGGCCAGGCTCCGCTTGAGCAGCGCGTTGTGGTAGGCGGAGAGGCCGTTGTAGCTCTTGAGGCAGCCGTCGCGGTCGTAGTCGGCGGCGTTGGAGGTGCCGTACAGGGTGAGGTAGATCGGGAAGCACCCGATGGGGAGCACCCCGGGCACAACCACGTCCACGGCACCAGTCCGGATGATCGTCTGCATGCAATTCGGTCGACCGATCAGCATCATGTTTATTAATTACTATTGATCCATTATTAATTAATCATGTTTAATTATTCACTCCTCACTGATAAAACATAAACGCAATTACCACGTCGTACCTCTATGCCGCGCACGAGCTTGCTGACGACCCTGGGCGCGTATCCTCTGACCTCGGCCATGGTGCGGCCGGAGAAGAGCGCCGCGTTGTAGTCGTTGCCGCCGAACTCGCCCACCACGAACAGCGACTTGGACAGGTAGTTCTTGCAATCTACTTAATAATTATGCCAGAAATTATATATTATTCATTGCATTATATACTATTGGAGTGTTTATTGATTTGCTGGATTATTAATAAATTCCAGCGACTATTGGAGTGGAATTATTGAACGTGTAATAATAGTTACCCACGTACCCTTGCCGCATACGGATGGCAGGATCTGGCGGAACCACTGGATTTGCGTGTCGAGGGGTCCGTTGTTCCAAATCTTGTCGCTGAGGCCGATGGACTGGAAGAAGCCCGAGTCCATGGTGGTGGCGCCGATGATGGCCATGTTGGCGCCCTTCTTGAAGTCGCCGCCGGCCTTGGACGCCGGCGGAAGAGGCAGCCCAAAGTGCTCGGCTGCACATGTATCAATGAGGACGCGGTCGTTCATATTCATATATGCATTTTGATCATCAGCTGCTCTGCTCGACACGCAACGTACCGAGGAAGTCGATTACGACGCGGCCGTCTGAGCACCGCCCTGTGGGGCGGCGGAAGAAGGTCTCGCCGTAGGGCGACTGCCCCGTGGTGAGCCAGGACGGGCACCCACCGACGCAGAGGTTGCCGGTGTCGGAGATGGAGTCACCGAAGCTGTACAGCGCGTTGTACTTCTGCGCCGCCGCGTCCTGGCACTGGCAGAGTGCCGCGGCGCAGAGCAGAATGAACAGCGCCGCCGCCGCCTTGCCTGTCGCCATCGTCGTCACCAAACCCTGCTTAGCTTTAGCTAGCTCAGGAATATAGTGGCGCGTACTACGTGTCCCGAGAGCACGGCGCGCGGCGGCGACGTAAGATGCCTTGCCTTGTCTGCTTGCTAGATAGAAGCAGAACACTACTAGCTAGCTAGTGTTGGTGTGTAATGTGCGCGGCGGGAGCCGGGAGGAGTTAAAGCTGGCGTCGCGTCGCGTGTGCAACTCTGCAATGGTCGCGCGCGGCGGCGGGCGGAGGACCCGTGTCTGGACGGTGCGGCCATGTGGACGGCAAGGCAGGGGGGGATTTATAGATAGGCGCGGCGGCCAGCGGTTGGTGAGTCGCTGTCCCGCTGGAAGCCTACTGCTGCTGCTGCTGCCTTGGCGATCGACGACGTAGTACATGCGAGAGAGCTTCCATATTCTTCGGTTCAGTGACGCAGCCTTATTATCTTGTTCGTAGTACTTGCTCCTACTAGCTAGTAGGACGTATAGTACGCAGCAGCTTTGTTGTGTTCTATCATCGTGAATAAAAATTCGTCCCTGAAATTTTAATTCCGGTATCTCCTTTTTTGTTGATGGCTGAGGCAGCAACATGTGTGTTTTCCAGATATTTGAAAGGACGTTAGAACAAGGTTACTCAGCATCAGGAAGGATCTTCCACCTTTGACAAAAAGCTAATAATAATCAGTTTCTTAGCGAGAGAGAGATGCAGTTAAAAAGAAAAAGCAGAAGAGAGTTGTGCCCCTCATCCATCAATGAATCAAAAGGAGAAAAAAGATGCGCTACGTGCGACGAGCCGACGACACAGCTAGCTCCTCAACATGAACGGGAAAAAGGGGCAAAATATTCCTCAGCCTTTTGTGAAGAAAACCAGAAGGAACTGTGACAGCAACGGGAGAACTAGTACGCATTTTCCATGCTTTCGACCCCCAAGGCATCAACTGTTTCGCCTCAACCCAACCATGCATTATGCTTAGGATCGCCAAAAGGGGTGGATGGAGGCACTGAGGAGGATGGTTTTTGTAATGGCGCGCGGTCGAATCTTCATCAGGCTTCAGAGACGAGGATTGGTTTCTTGATTAATGATATGCACGTACATGAAGTAACTAACACACAGGCTGTCCGGCCTGTCTCACACTCTCTCACTCCATTAAAAAACACGTAGTAGGACCTCTAGCTAGCTAGTAAAAAAACACGTAGTAGGACCTCTAGCTAGCTAGTATGTGGTTGATGGGGAAGAAATAAAGGACAAAACACAAAAGCCCCGGACGATGATTATTACTAGGGACAGCTACGTGAAGATGCCGTGGGCGATCTCTTCACGTTTCCTCGATCAGCTTCTAGTACCCAAGCACGGGTCAAATTAAAAGATGAGTAGTTGGTCAGTCCGACCGACGTGGTGTGCTGCATGCTCGTGCATAGATCCTCCAGATTTGTGCTACAAATGATAGATGATACCAAAAAAAAAAGAAAAAAACTTAACCAAAACGAGGCTCACGTGGAACAAGTCCAATCTAATATGTTAGTTTAATAAAAATAGAAAAAAAAAATGTTGGAGATGCTCTACCTGTAGAGTACGTAGCAGTATCTGATTCGGCTATGTGCGTTTAAATTAGTCATGTCTCGCTGCTAGAATAATTAATTATATGAACAGTATAGCAGAAGTCCCTGATTGAACCATGGATGGGCCATTGCCATTATTCCTGTGTGCAAGTTGCAATACACACAGCACTGTTCATAGATATGATCCTCAAGACACACGGGGAATTAGTTGGATATTGGCGAATGTAAGATTCTGCCAACCTGTTTTTCAATTAGACCAAATTCATCTTTAAATGTCAAGAGAATTTCATCAGCAGGGATGGGAAAGGTGAAGCCACGGCGCGTGTGTGTGGGAAGGGGGACTAAACTATATATCTCTCCCGAGTTTTGTTCCGATGCTTGAAAGGTACCTCTTGATACCTTTTTTTTTTACTGTTAATATTAAAAAATTGATATCGGACACATTCGTTTTGAAACCAGTCCACCGTTTTAAGTAACTTTTAGTAGATATCTCCATATTTTTAACCGTTAGATCTGATGAAATGAACGATTGCTGTTAATTCCAAGCACCACTCTCTATATGGTTACCAAGGCATATCTTTATTATTGATATCCGGAGCTTTTGCTTTTGGCATTTCATATGTTTTTTTCCTAAAAAAATCAACATAATTATTTAGCTTATATCTACGAATGCCATGACAAATCCAGAAACTAATAATAAGCATATCTCTGTAATGTCTGTTCCGAAACAGTTATTAAATTAGTCTTCCATTACTTCTGGATATGGATCAGTACCACACCAAAGAACATGCTTTCGCTGTATTCAGAAACCTCAATCGATCATCCATGTCCCCACATTTTTTTTCCCCGCGAGGAGGAAGAACGTAACATGCGAAAGCAAACTTGATAAGGATAGAACCAATAAGTCCCCTTCACTTGGATCATACCGATCCAGACGTCGTTCATGCAACCAAATTAAGCTGAGAGGACCAATTATTTGATCGGAAATGAGGCGGAGCATATCCGTGCACATGTGGGCATGGAGCCATGCATATATGGAGGAGGAAACGAAAGGGACAAAACCGTAGCAGCTGGATAGGCGATCGGGTGACCTCAAAATAAAATTCGCCAGCCTACCGCTCGTGTCCGCCCACCACTGCTCTGGCTGCCTCCCCCGAGAATTTGAATTCATCGAAGAACTTGAAAACCACGAACCCTAAAAGCCGGAGCTGACCACGACTGACATGTTGCAAGATTTCAGTCACTTGAAAGAAAGGAAATCTGAATTAAATTTAGGAAGGAACATATAGCTGTACTACGTAGCAGTCGATCATTATCACCTTGAAGCATGCCAATCATGGCTGAAAGCATAATAATAGATTGGCTTAGATTTATAAGTCCTTTTTTTCCCCCTCGAGTCATCGGCAATTAAAACTGATTTTTCGTAATAATGTGAAGGTTGTGTATGTTATATAGAGGCCGGAGTTTTATCCATTTTTAAAAAACTAGCAGTCGATCAGTAGTTTAGAATTAATAGTCCCAAACTTTAGTCTTTATTCCCTTGACTAGGGAAAGAACCATATAAATCATGACCTGGTCAGATCAAATCAGTTCGACAAGAGAGAGAGAGAAAAAAAAAAGATGGTCGAATCTGAAACGGCATGATGCATGATAACTACATGCTAACTACCGTCCGGTCGTACTTTACAAGCTGGCTAGTTGATTGTGTTGAAGCAAGAAGGAGCTGCAGACCACGTACGAGTTTACACTGGGACATGTATATCATCTCTTGAGTAGGAGTATTAGTAATGAGTACTGAAGAGACGGAACATAGCTTGAGAAGTTACCTTTACTACTTTCGTAGCCTTGTGAGAGCACTTTGTGGTTTCATTTGTGCTTGAGGCCTTTTAATTTGGTCCCCTCATCAGGTAGCGTGGAAGGTGGACTAGCTAGAACACGCATGGGGCGAATATGTTCGTTTCTTTGGTCTCTCATCCATCTAGCGCTTTTTCTTTCACAACTGGGAGATTCTGATGGTTTCCATGACAACAGAGAAAGAACTTTCTGTGTCTCGCTGTTGAAGCATATTTTTGTAACCGGTGGTGTCCCTTAATTAAGGCTGAATGCACCACCGCATCAAAAGATAACCAAGGGCTTGTTTTTCAAAAAAAAATTGTTATGTAGTACTAATTAAGGCTTTCAAAGGAGAGGACTTAGCTTTTACAGTGCAGTACACTGGTAGTATATATAATATAGCACGGATAGATACTCTTCGAAGGATATAAATGTATGGTTAAAAAGTTTGTAAATAAAAGAACAAATAATGAGAACTGGTGTCAACAACGAGAAGTATGTATGTTATAGACACCATATATCCTTGAATGGCACACCATCAGCGGCATCACTTGATTGAAATCGCCCATGTCACAAGTAGTCCCGATCGAGACAACCAGCCGGAACTTGAAAACGGAACAGTGCGCGCCGTGAACATGCGTCCAGACGAAGGAAAAGCCTCGCACGTCCGTCCTAGCTCATCCATATCCAATACGATCGAGCAGTGCCACTATATATAATTTGGCTACTAGCTAGAGCAGCAGCCCCCACGCACGCACGCACGCACGCAAGGTCAGCAATCAAACACACGAATGAAGCTTCCCCGACTGGTTCCAGGTTCATGCACGTACGTACGGGTCGCTTGGTCGAGCTGGCAAATTAGAAGAGAGAGCCAGCCGACAACAGAGTCCGTACGAGCAGAACAAGATGAGCGGCTCGATCTGGCTCTGCGTAACAGCAGCAGTAGGGTCCCAGCTTAGCTAGCCGGTCGAAGGAACGAACGATTCTTGCAGGAGAGGCGAACGAACGAGGCCGAACGAGCGAGGTAGAGTAGACACCGATCTCCGCCAGAGTGCCAGACCGACGGCCGGCGTCAACAACGGTCAAATATAGTATTAGTACGTCCTAGTAGTAACCTTTTATAATCCGGCAAGCATCCAAGCAGCGCGGCGGCGGCGCCGGCGACGGCGTTCGTGCGAGGGCGGCTAGCTAGCTGCGTAGAAAGATTAGCAGCAGCTGCATGCTGCGGTCCCGACCACGAAGCAGGCGGGGGGCATCTCCGATCGAGATCCCTGCATCTGCATGCACATGGAGCAGCAATGTGTCGGCGGCGTTTAGTATTGGCGAGATAGCCGCCGGCGGCGGCCGGATAAGAAAAGTGCATGCAGCATACTCGCGGTGACTCGGTGCTGATCTCTACAACCCCCTTTGAGTTTTGAGTTTGGGATAAACCTCTAAATGATACCGTGATTTTACATAAACCACTATTTAACGCTGCAAATACAAAACACCCCTATATAACATTGAGTTGTAATTTTAATCTCTTCTATGACATGGAACTTTAGTTCCAACAATAAAAATTTTGAAATAATATTTCTCGAATCTAAAAAAATCCCAAACGTTTTTTTGATGATAAGAGAAATAATTTTCTACAACTTTAATTTTAGATCCGAGTTCAAATTCAAAAAAATATTTTTATGTAAAAATAGGATACTTAAATCTTCCATAAAAACTTTAGAATTATTTTAAATACTTTCGTTTTGAAATAAATCATATAACTTGGTCCAACTATTTGATTTATAATCTGAACACTCTAAAATTACATACACTATTTTTTTGCGGACAAATATGTCAACATAATTTAACAATTTGAATTCAAGTCAAACTTTTACCCTTCACAAATTTTATAGCAAAACAAAGTAACCATAATTTTAAAGTGACTATCTACCTTACAAGCAGATGTGAATAATGTTTTAAAATTTATTTCAAAGTATAACTATTTTAAATATTTCAACAATATGGTTATAGTAGATTTCAGTGTTAAATTCTATATCAAAAATTAGGTTCGAATTTGAACTCGGACCAAAAATAAAGTTGTAGAAAATGATTTTACATACCACCAAAAAATGTTTGAGATTTTTTTAGATTTCAGAAGTATTATTTTTTTTAGTTTTTATTATTAAAACTATAGCGTCAATGTCATAGAAGGGATTAAAACTGCAACGCAGTATCATATAAGGAGTTTTTGTGTTTGCAATGTGAAATAAGAATTTGTGTAAAATTGTAATGTTATAGAAGGGTTTATCCCTTTGATTTTTGACACTACACTGCACAGCACACTAGCACAGGGCTGGCTAAAGTGTACTAGCAGTACATGCAGCTCAAGAAGACATGACATTTCTATACAATGTCTACTTGCGCCCTCGTCATAATACTCCTTCTATTTTTTTTTATCGTCATTGACTTTAACTCATAAGTTTGATCATTTATCTTATTTAAAAAAATATAAAAAATAAACATTTTATTAGAATTTGATTCATTACTAATAATTTTTAATCTAATTTTTAATTTTTATATTTAGACTAATTTTTTAAATAATATAAATAGTTAATAAGAAATAACGGACGGAGTATAAGGTGGTGGTGGCGGCTAAGTCCCTCCTCTCCTACAGCCACAGGCCAGAGCGCTCATGTGCTTCGGCGCATGGGCACAGGGTCCCCCGTATCGACAGACTGGGTTCGGACCCGCCGTGCACCACTGGAAATAAGTAATCAACGCAACTGGACAGCAGCGAACAAACGCGTGTACGGCTCGCTTGCATTGGGATTCAAAATTTATAAAAATCGTTTCACGTTATCATGGAAATTCAAAATCCTAGAAATGACATCATTGACCCAGGTGGACCCATACACTAACATTTTACAGGCCGATGGCATATATTCGACGATTTTGAAAGTCTTTTAACTAACGTAACAACAACAATATATGCTGGGCTGGGCTTTTCACATACACAGTATCGAGCAAGCCCAGCCCATTCAGAAAAATACGGCCCAAAACAAACGAGTGAACAAGTGCTGCGAGCCGCGTAAGTTTAGTTCCGCATCATATGAATTCTAACACCAAGTTTAGAAAAAAATCAGTATGAAATGATACAGTAATAATAAGGTTAACTCCTTTAGGTGAAGCAAAAACAAATCTTTGAGTGAATGATATGACTACGACGCGATTTCTGCTTGGAACAAAAGGACGATTGCTACTCCAGAATTCCACTCAAATTTTTCCCGGTTGCACACACCTATCAAGAGGCAGGGTGGAAGGACAAGTACGGGAGCGTAAGACATCTCCTACCTAGCGTTGTTATTAGAATTAGTGAGTTTAGTACAGTGATCTCCAAAGTTCATCAGTTCAAACAATTATGGTTACCCAAAAAGTAGACTCATTTTACAAGTTAATTATACTGTTACGTTTTTTTGAACAAAATAGGGTTGGAGTGTAACTTAATTTATAACCCCAATTTACATAATATACACTACAAACTTTAGAAGGCATGTTTTCATGTGTGCCATACTGCCATTTAATTAAAAAGAAGGCTTCGTCATAACTAGTAATCTGGTAAAATAGCGCTCTGCATCCTGTGGCGTTGCCGGCTGCCGCAAAAGGATAAGAAGGTAATAGATGTTTGGTGGTCTTTGTTTCCGAGCAGTTTGTAAAATCCTTCTCCCCTTTTTTCTTTTTAAGACTAGTCTCTTTGACTTAGAATATAATTTTTTATTATTTTTTAAATTCATTTTTAAGACTATTTTAAATTCATAGGATAGTAGATGAGAAATAGATTCTATATATCACTATACTATCTTTGTACTCTCTAATTTCATTATATTTCGTTCTAAATATATAGTTAGTTCAAATATGTATCTAAACTACAATGAATTCAAATCCAACATCCAAACAAGCCCTTCGTGTAATGTACATACTTATTACAAGCCGTTGACCCGTAAAAAAATAGCGCTCTGCTTGTGGACAATATACAGAGAACAGGAGAAGCCCTTCAAGAAAAACAGGGAACTGGCGAACAAGCAAAGAAAAGATATGCAATCTATGGAACTATCGGACTAGATTAGTATTCTTTTTCGACCTTGTGGTGTAATCCATATATAGTGATTTTCCATCCACTTGAGAATCAAAGCCAAGTTACAATAGGAATATTTATTTATAGACACTTTTCTTTTTTGAAATGAATATAGTACAGACGCACACTCACATACTCGCACGAGTATTCAACCCTATGAACACACGCACGTACATCCTACTTCTATGAGCGCCAACGAAAGACTGAGCCGACTGTTTTTGTTATTCCACGAAGTCACCGCAGACATCTCACTGTCGATGGAAACATTGCCTGTCACTGAACGAATAATTAGTCATGAATACAACACATGTCAAATCTTAGATTTGAATCCGAATGGACTGGTTCCACCGCAAGAAGCCTAACCATCTGATCTAAACTCAATTTGCTATAGACACTTATTTGCTCAACCAAACTAATCATTTCAGAACTCGAAAGACAGGCATCACAAGAACCACCCTCATCTGCCACCCTATTACTAGTACATCGATGAACGAAGCACAGTCAGGACCCCAGGAACCGATCGCCGTCGTCTGTGCTAGCAGGGAATCTGGGAAGTGAACCAGGTCATGACATGAAGCGGCGCCTTGATGAGCTCCACCGCCGCCTCCAGCACCAGCGTCACACACAGGCAGCAGGGGCAGATGCACGAGATCGGCAGCCTGCACAGGTTTAATTTGGGGGGGAGGAGCTTCATCAGGAGCTAACATGAAAGCACGCAAGAGAAGAAAAGAAAACAAAGATCACTTCTTGGTAGGTGTACCCGATGATCCAGATGATGGCGCCGACGATGGAGACGAGGACGGCGAGCAGCGCGAACGGCAGGCCGAGCAGCCATCCCAGCGGCCGGCACTCTCCTTCGCCGCCGCAGCACATGTCCGCGCGCAGGTCTCTCCTTTCCTTTCCTCCTTTTCTTGCTTGTTTGATTAGTTAGGTGCGGCGTGCAGTTGCTTTCTTGCCAATCCTTAATGCGATCGTCTCAAACCTTAATTTTATTTTAGTATTTATCATCTAATCGCTTTAGTTTATATGGAAAGGGTGATGAAACGTGCCATGGCTGTATTGTCCGATTTGATAATTGAGCACATTTTGAGTGGAGCTGTTTCTAGGTCGCTTTCAGTTCCGGGGATAACCGCGTTTCTATCGCCCATTCCCATTGGCTGATTGAATAATGTAATGTTCAGCAGACTGAACAGATTCGGCGGCTTAAATATAGACACCCGGCTGTCAAAGGTGTAGAATAACTTTTGAACTCATAAAAGAAATTTGTAATGTGAACTGCTCAATATTCTCTTGTAATGCACAAGCTTCAGGTTCGATGGTGGAACAAAACAGACATCCTATTGTGGAGTTTATATACGGTACAATGTACAATCCTTTCTTTCATTTACAAAAAAATGTGCTACAACCCTCCTATGCCAAGTGGACATTGCCCAAAATGAGATGATGGGCCAATGTACCATCACTATTGGTGCACTATGCATACAAATACAATTTACATGCCTATAGAGAATGTTGTACAAGTAAACTTCAATACCTGCCCTTGCAAAAAAAAAAAAAAAAAACCCAGGCCTTCATACAGCAGCATATTCTCTGAACCGAACAGGTCCTTGAAACCATATTATGATTTGTCTGGCTCGGGATTGCTAGTGCCATCATGTGAGCTTACGTATCTGGGTCTGGGAAATTCTTCAAATGATGGTTGCCTCTGAAAAATGATTGCTGCGGCTCGGGTCAAAATGTGTGCAGTTAAGCCCCAGATCACAAAAGTTTTGCCGTTAGCCTCATAATCGAAAAACTGGACAGGAATATCCAAGCCCATCCAATTCATTTGCTTTATTCTTCGGTTGTCATCCTACAGATGTGATAGGACGTTGTCAATAATACCGTAAGGATGAAGAGAGTGACATTTACGTCTTAGTTGAAGAATAACTGGCAAAGAAAGTATAACCTTCAGAAACATCTCTAGAGGTGCATCAAAGATGTCTTCCACTTCAGCTATATTTAATACAGGCTTGAACAAAGCTTTATCTGAAATCATGCCGATTACAGGAACAACAATGAGACCATTCTGCAAAACAAACTCTACAGTATAAGCATTGGATAGCTTGCAGTCCCATTGAATGAGTAAATAAACATGTGCTGCACAAATCAAGGAAACACGAGAACAAAGTGACAATCTCAGTGATTGACCTATGCAGATTTTGATTTAAAATCCCTCTTCCAAGGATTCCAAGAGGCAATCCACAGCATTAGTAGCAGCAATAGGTTATTTGAATTTTGAAGGTACCACAAGAAGCCTGAAGTGCAAGGGCATGGATCAAAAAGCTGAAAACTTAACCAACTGACATAGGTAACAGGTCAACCTTCTCAGCTTGATTAGATTGGAGAAGAATTCAATATGGATGGACTTTGGTTGATTAAGGCATTCGAATTAGTAATATCAGCAACTCTTCTGACAAATAAGTAATGAAGACACATAAACACCAAATTATCTGGGACGTCAAGATACAATTAGCAGCTGCAACCAGCCACACCACTGCTAAGTAAGTTTTACTAGCATAGGCCAATGACTATTTTATTCCGTACCAAGTTCTACATGGTAAGTTGATACTGAGATAACAGTAACCAAAACACCCTATACCAACCAGCAAGGGTTGGTTAATAACTAGTTTCTGAATCCATCGAAAGTATAAATATCAGAACTTTTCAATAAAACAAATGAATGCTGAATAAGGAAGGGTGAGGGGTAACCAACATGGCAACATATCTAGTCATAATTCATAAGTACATCACTACAAAAGACAGTTGTTTTGCAAAATCACTAACTAGGTTTTAATAGAATTTCGGACGTGAAGTCCCCATTGGCATGAGTCTGGGTACCATGGAACATATTCATATTTGCTAGAAAAAATAGGAAATGACTAAATTGATAGAAAGAAAAAGTAAGAAGTTGACGTGCAGAAGTTTGATGAGCCAAACATTGCTCAAATATGCATTTTAGAATGTAATAATTTACATTTGCATGTTCCTCTGTTTAGAATGTAATAACTTACACTTTTTCCTTTATTTTTGAACCCCTAACTTTTTCTAGATCATAGAGTTGCACCAGTTTGACCTAAGTTGATATTTGACAGACAGGTGTGTTATTCTGGTTCAGAAATATGGTCACAGAAGATTTGCAGTGCATACACTAGAAGACAATGTATCAAAGTAGCTAACAGCAATCATTGTTTCTTATATTTTGTGAAGGAATACTTGTCGCACTATAGTTATCATCTATAAAGGCATCACAGAAGAGCATTTTATAATGAAAAAACGAATTAGCTACTGCAGTACTAATATACTGAAATCTTTTCCACAACAGAGCCGCGCTCTGAAATTTCATTACTAATAAATCTAACAGGCTTTTCTTAGGTTTCAGTATTTATAGTCTTACTCCTGCCTACCTTGGACAAGAAGGGCTCAAGAACTGCCACGACAGACACGAGAGCCGGATCAAGACCAATCTCCTCCTTCGCCTCCCGCAGAGCCGTCGCCTTCGCGTCCGCGTCACCTTCATCCGCTTTCCCACCGGGCAATGCTACCTCCCCTGATAATTTCACCAAGAAATTAAGCATATCCGGTGCCTAAATCAACCAACAAGGACAACCAAATACGCGTTCTTGGGGAAGCAAGATATAATTTCACAAAAGAAATTATTTAAATAAGAATCGTTGTGTCCTACCGGAGTGGGAGGAGAGGGACGAAGCGCGCTTGGTGAGGAGCACACGGGGGCCGCCGTTTGGGTCCTCGAAGAGGCAGATCAGCACGGCGGCGCGGGACTTGGAGGCGTCCGGGTGGGGGCGTGCCGGAACGGCGTCGGCGGCGGCGGCAGGGGCACCAACCGAGGTGAGCTCGCCTGAAGAGGAGGAAGAGTAGGAGGAGGAGGTGAGGTGGCAGGTTAGGCGGGCCAGCCGTCGAGACGGAGAAGACGAGGAAGATGAAGGAAAGGAGGAAGCCATGGCAATGTGTGTCGAGGTGAAAATGCGAGCGAGAAAAGGTCTCATGGCCGCGGCGGCCATATCGTCGCGAGTACAGGGAGAACTAATGGGTCGCCGTCGTCCCCAAAGATATGACTTGCAACTGCCAACGCCTTGGTGCGAAGGGGGCAAAATTTGTTTTTTCTTTTTGTTTTGAAAGGGGGCAAAGTGGGACAATGCACAAACTGTTTGGGACAGCATTTTTCTATACGCTTTCATTAGAAGTTAACTTCTTATCATAGTAGCTACGGCGAAAATCACGCTGAGGAGAAACTTGTTGTTTGGTAGTCCCTCTTTTATCTTCAACTCTCTCATCTCAACTTCGGTCCACAAATATCCATGGGCAAACTCACCTTCGAAGCAGCCAAGGCGGAGAGAGCCAAGTCGGAAAAAATCGAGTGAGGCTAGCTACGACGCGCGAACTCGTCGGGGAAGCAGCAATTCGGCGAGCCAAGTGAGGCAATGGCGGCAGCCGTCCGATCCTGAGCATAGACAGCGCGTGGCAGCAACCTGCACGGAGGTCGGGGCCTATGGTGTCCTCAATCAAACTTGCTGCCGGTGGCTGCGACCGTCCGACGTGAAGAGCTTGCACAACACAACGACGACTTGAAAGGCCGTTGGGACCCGCGGCGTCTATAATTGGACTTGCCTGTGCGGGCGAGGTACGAGAGAATTGTCTAGAAACACCTCTGAGGCCGATTCCACGTTCTTGGGGGCTATTGGAAGGAATCGGTGAAGAAGCAGTGTGGGAATCGGTCCGTTTGGGCACTACGTCGCTTAAATTGGATAAAAGCCATAAGAATCGGTTGGTTTTAAATAGGACCGTAAAAATATGTCTATAGCAGTTCTTTCACTTCACAGTAATAGTCATTTTTGTAGGGTATATAGATCTAGATAAGAAAAATATCTAGATAGGAAAAATATACGGGTCTACTTACTGCTATAATGCTTCCTTTTTATTTACTTTGATAGATTCGATAGATAGAGTAATACACACTACATATATAGGCCATCTTCCAAACCCCCACAAACGAAGCTCCTCCGAAGTCATTGGTTACAATGTCCACGATTGAAGGCTCATATTTACCTACTAAAATGTTTATTTTCTGTGTATTTTTAATGAGACAACAACATTTAATCTCACTATATTATAAGATACTAATATGTCAACTCTAAGCATAGACGAATGCTTACCTCTAAGGTGTTTGGGTTTTGCTAAACTTCATATACATATAGAAGAGAATAGATCAAGAGGAGTATGATGTGCTCAAGAATCCATACATGAAAGTAAGTCCGCCTCCAACAAAAGAAATTGTATTATCACCAACTCTCTTCGAAGGCCTTGTCCATACAATAAAACATGATTCATTAGCAACTATGTAGCATTGAAATTTGATGAACTCGAAGAATGAAACTTAAATTGAAGTTAGATCTAGTATGGAACTAAAAACTAAAATTAGATGCAATTTAAAATTATTATCTTTTCTACTAGAGGGTCTTTAATTAGTTTCAATATTGTTTTCTATTTAGATCGATTAAATTGAGTTTAAAAAAGTCAAGAACCAAAATATTAAATCTAGTGAGTTAGTTAATTGACGAATAAATATAATATCAAAGTCATCTTTCTTAGTAGCATTATAGAAAAGTATGTCCGTACAAATAGTATTTTCCAACATTAATATATATATAAGTTGATCCACATTTTCACATAACCAGATAACACAAAAGTAGTTAGAATCTTTTGTATCATAGACTCAAAAATTTTCTCTTTCTTACTTTTATTTAATGTTACCAACAACTTGATTTCTATGCAGCTTAAAATGTTACAAATAGAAAATAACCATTTTATTTCTCAAATGTGCAATTATCTTGAGAGTCGAATCTCAATTTAGGAATAGTTATTAACATCATGAGCCTTGGAATATGATTTCACTCTATTAGGTGTGTGTCTTGTTGGTTTCGACTAAAATAATATAATCTCATTGTTTAGTGATATCCAATCATTTTCGTCGATATATCAAACATGACTTTAAACAAAGGAACAACAAATATATAGTTTTTGAATCAAGTATAGAAAAAAGTTCAGATCGCTGCTCTTGTTTGTTTTACTTTCTTAAGTATTACTATAAGATATTGGAGACATGTTTAACTATATAATCCTTTCATTGAATGTAATTTATTTATTTTTACATCAAAGTTGATTGACAATTCTTTAAGAGTTGTATGATTTGAAATGGATATATCTTGAAGTGCTAAAACATCAACATGCATCTTTTTGACTACCGTTTATGGATTTTTGACTCGAGACATCGATGAGTATTACTTGATCTAAACATTTATTTGCACTATCCCATACCTTTGCATTCTCCTGAGATGCATCGTCATGATGCTTCAAGTAATAAGTTTTGTTGGCTCTTACAAGCGAAGCTTCTGACATTGCTTTCTGTATAGTATCGAGCACTTCATTAATTTCGACAAATACTTTGAGCGCAGTATTGTTATCATCACTTTAAGGAGCAGCATTCTCATCATCTCATTGAGCAGCATTGTTATCGTTACTTCAAATAACAGTATTGTCATCCTTAGTTAGAATCAATATTGTCATTAGTACTTTGCAACAGCATTATCCTCAGCAATTTGAGCATGATTAATACTTAATTCTAGATTTTCTCTGAATCTGTATTCAAATCTCTGCCAACACTTGTTGACCTTTAGTGATTCTAGTTGATGAATCTGATGTCAAAGTGACTTGAAAAAGGAGATCTCATGCGTAGTTGCAATTTGGGTGAAAGTCTTATTATGCTAAAGGATATTAAAACATATGCCCGCGTTCAAATAATGTGATTTTCTTTGTCTAAACCTTTTGCCTTTCTTGTATAATTCTACAATAGTATGACATTATCAATAACCAGGAGTTTTAGTGTATAATTCAGCATAAGTAATCAGAAGACATATAGTTTTACTCAATGCATGAGTGATCGATAAAACTACTCCTGGCATGAGTAAAAGAGCAAAATCAGAGGAAGCCATATTAGTGTTTAATATTCAGACATCTAAGAAAACCTACATGAACCTAAGCGCAGGTTATAGCTGCCCATAAAAATGGAATTGATGAAAAAACCTAAATTGTTTCACTAGTAGTGGAAGCTACCACAAATCAGAATGACATTAGCATCACCTATTTTCAAAATGGGAGTCACTCAATCTAGTCACATAGACCAAGGTGCTTTATTACAAGGTACCACAAGGATCTGCATATTGGACTCATTAATTCTAGACCGAATAACTCATGATCTTGAAACTCATTCATCCTAGCCCAATTGGAGGAGTTAATAATCTACATAATCACTAATCCTAATCCATTTGCCAACTCACACCTACATCAGATAGGATATATTACTCCATATTCCGATGATTCATTACAAGATATCACAAGAACATGCATAATATGGAACTGCATTTAGTTGACTTACTAATCCTAGTATCATAACATCTTGTCAATTATCTAAAGCCAAATATTATAGTGGAGAATACATATTACAAGGAGTGGAGTGGACATTGGAAGGACGGAAGAAAGGAAGCATATAAGAAGGGAAAATTGTTGACGCTGGAGTACGGCTTGGGGTGACTTGGTGCTAGAGCTCGAGCCAAAGCATGCCATGAAGTTGTTCTCTCTACTCGTCACCATGCAGGAGCTGGAGCCATAACAGAACGTCATAGTTGTAGCCTTCATCACGTAGGAGCATCCAACCGTGAGGTTGATACTGCTCCTCCAGCTCCACCTATATACTGACACCTCTTCTGTTGTGCCATTATTTTGGGTGAAAGATTTGGAAGGCGAGGTGGATGAGGAGGGAAGCCGCACGGCAAGTTGAGGTGCCATAGGGAGGGGCCACATGACATGACAAGGCGTGGCCACGCAGGGAGGCTTGGCGGCATGCCCATGCGGTGCAACCGCGTCGAGAGGACTAGTTGCGTGCCCCCATGGTGTGAGCGGATTATGCTGAGACCTACGGGTAAAAAGATCACTTTACTGCTTCCTTACTTTTTTTTCAAATGTATCTGAAACGTCTTTGGTATATTATAAACAAAGGGAGCTGCTACCCTAAGAAGAAATCCGTTACCGAGCCCTTACGAAACGATTACTCATGCATTATGTAGATCCATCAAAGGGGCCACCAATGCATACCAGACTTTGTTGCTTCGACACTTAACAACTTATTGTAATCTTTCTGAGACTTAATAAAATCCACCTTTCCCTAGAAAAAAAAGGGCACTCTATTTTCATGCTGAGCTCCTCTTCCTCCTCGGTCATGCATCATCTGCAAGAAGTCCATAATATCGTGCTACACGCTTCCTCTTCATCATCGGAAGGACTATCACTAATTCTATCTGCATCGAGGATACAAAGGATGAAATTAATGAATTAGATCTGCCGTGTCGCTGGGCTCCATTCGTGTTTTGTCTTGATTATTGGAGTTGGAGGTCGTCAAACGCTTGGTGATAGGAAAATCTGTATCAGATTCTTTTGGATAGAGGGAAAGCCAACAGAATTACACAATAATAATTAAAGTTTATTAAACACTAACTCTTAAGTGTAGACTTTTCCTAAGCAAAATACATTACCTTTCCTGTATTATAATCCCAAAAAAATACGAAAGAGGAAGAAAAAGTGAGGCTGCCTGTTTTCTATACACTGAAGAAGACACGAAGCCACCACCAACCTATTCTTGTCAATTGGTTTCTTCACTGTGGCGGTTGCCAACGTTTCTCCACTCCCCACCCCAAGAGCCCTGCTCTCTCCCCGCACTTCCCTCGCTCACGCTACACTCCCGAGCAATGGCATGCAGCCGAACCTTCAAATGCTCCGCCTGTACATGCACTGCCTCCTTATTGACCCCTCCCTCCTAACGTGCCGGCCCGGAAATGCCATCGCGACCACCGTCCACATCGTCGCTGCCGTCTTCTCCGCCTCCGTCTCCGCCGGGTGCCGCCTCCGGCGGCGCCATGCCTTCCGCTGGCGCCGGCAATAACTCCACGGCAGCTGGCTGCCTCCCCGCGGACCAGTCCTGCTTCGCGCTCTCGGCTGGCGCGCCTTACTCCTCCCGCCGCGACGCCGCGGCGCGCGCGTGCTGCACCGCCACCTCGTACCTCGTCGTGCTCGGCATCAGCTTCGGCTCCCTCCTCACCATCCTGCTCGTCCTCTGCGCCATCCGGTGGTACCTGGTGCGCCGCTCCGCGAGCCTCCAGGCCACCGCTGAGGCCGTCGCCACAGCAGACGGGGCGGGCGGGACGACGGACAAGAAACGGTCCGCGGGGCTGGACGCGGACGCGATTGCCGCGCTCCCAGAGTTCGTGTACGATAGCGCCGGGGCGGGCGGCGGGGACGAGGAGGAGTGGGAGTGCGCCGTGTGCCTGGGCGCCATGGCGGACGGCGAGGCGGCCCGGCGGCTGCCCCGGTGCATGCACGTCTTCCACCGCAGCTGCGTCGACGTGTGGCTCAGGGAGCATTCGACGTGTCCCGTCTGCCGCGCTGAGGTGGTCGTCAGGCCCGCCGGCGAGGACTGCGCCGGCAAGGAGCAGCAGCAGGACGGCGGCGGCGGCGCGTCGTCGCGGGCGTCGACCTCGACGGCGGCGGTGCGGCCGCCGCCGCGTGAGAGTTCGGCGGACGACGACGGGGAACGGGATCTTGAGGCGCAGCTGTAGCGTGTAACGAAGTTGCACTGTAGGAATTACTAGCAAATTAGCATCATGTTGTGTTGTTTCTTTTGGTTAGGGAGTTACGGTTAAATTTGGACGATGATTTGTCTGAAATTAGAGGATACATGCATATATATGTGTAAGTTTGTAAGCAATAATGAGCACTGTAACTGAGAATAAATAATGAAGCAGACATAAATAGAGGATATACAGATTGGTTCATCTGGTTTTCATTATTTTTCTTAAGGCACGAAAATAGATCATACTAAGCTAGAGATTAACTTATTATTGTAGACGATGAAGTATTCAATTATATGGAAATCGTACTTGTGCTTGTCCGTTATATAGATCCTAAGATTTCTTCTTGTACTGTGATGAGGATATTGATGGTAATGTGTTTTCTTCAATCTTAATGATCGTTTAATAAGGAGGTGCCTATAGATTACTTATCTAATCTTTTTTGGGATTCAGTCCATTCTATGAGAGGGCATGCCAAACATATTTTGGTTGTTTTCATTAAGATTTTCAGTCAGTTTTATTAAACAAAAGCATCCTAAAAAAATATGACTGAAGTTATTGTACTAACACTAACTATCTTGGAATTTTACTCTACTTTCTTGAAATTTTAAAAAGTAAAATATATCAATGCATAAATAAAAACTGAACTATGAATTCAGTGTACTAACACTAAAAATAAATTTTAACTAAAGAAACAAACTGAAATGATTGAAAATGAAAAACCACCAAACTCTCTGAATTATTCCTCTGATCACTGAATTGTAGTGAACTGAATGGATACTAAATTATTTTTTAAAAAAATGTGTCAACGACAATTGTTGCATCACATATTATTGTGGCCATAACGATAAATAATATATCTTTATCACAAACATAAAGTAATATTAGAACACAACACACATCTGAATTTATTATTTACTACATGTAATATTGTTGATAAAAGCTAAATAAATCTCCCAAGTATCCTTAACAGGAATCAGTTGACTAGAAAATGAACATAATGGTGACAACTGTAATGAATGGGTTATGAAATTCACATGGTCGTAAGGAGCAAAAAGGTGGCAAGTACACTTAAAAGCCAAAAATTAAAAACCAAACATGTCATGATAACTATTATGTTTCTTTACCTTTAAGAGAAATAATGCACTTACATTGCATAAATAGATTTAAAAAATAAAAAGAATTCAAAGTGGCCCGTAAACTTGTCTTGAAGATGGTGAAATACTGTGCGTCAAGCAGACAGGGCGCATGTCACCTGTTTCCACCTAGTGTGATTGAGGAAACATGAAAAGGCTTCCCTAAGAAAAGAAAGGACAGCCCACTAAGATAACAGGCACATGGGAATGGAAGAAGAAAAAATTGACTGAAAGAGATTCAATTTTTAGCTAAGCAATGTTTATCAGTTCCGTTAAATAATGTTGATTCGAAAATTTTGGATGGTTGTAACTGTTTAGAGTGGATGATGGAAACAGCATAATATTTCAAATGGGCCCAACTGAACAATGGGACGGAATACCCTGTGGCTTCTATGCGCCAGATTGCTAGGAGGACAAAGTATGGGCCCGACTACAAATGGGCTGAATGTGAAATACGGTTCGATTTGTTTCCACGCTGGCTGTGTCGTGTCACTCGTGGCGACACGAACAACATCGTCCATGCTATGGCCCAGCCTGGGCTTCTGTGTTCTCTGTACTAATGGACTACTAGTAGAACGTAACAGAATTTTCACACTATCCGTGACAATAACATCAAAGAAAGTTTTCGTGGTAGATACTGTATCATTTTTGTGAGCCTTTTTTTTTTTGTGCACAACGATTTGGTCCGTAATGTATAGCGTATCATCAGATCTGATCTCTCTGCAGTGCCAATTATTAAAAAGTGCATTTCATAGTTGGAACAATTTTCTTGTGTGGCCCATCAAATCACCCTCATTGATATAGGATCAAATTCAAAAGAAATATAATTAAGATATCGTGGGACTTTATACACGGCTACATCCTCGTCATTTTTAAAATACTCTCTTTGTCCTTTTTTATTTATCGTTATTTATTTTGATCAATAATTTTGACCGCCTATCTTATTTAAAAAATTAATATAAATATGTAAAATTAAAAATTAATATTAAAATTTTTAAATAATAAATTAATATCTAATAAAAGATTTAATATTTATTATATTTTTAAAATAATATGAATAATCAAAATTATTGGTTAAAATAAACGGTGACATAAAAATGTTAACAGCGACATAAAAAGATGGATAGAATATATATAGTGTTAATAAGTTTGAACCCATCTCATCTCAATGTAGCAGTACTTAGGGGCTGTTTGGATCCAGGGGTAAAATTTTAATTCGTGTCACATCAGATATTTAGATATTAATTAAAAAGATTAAGTATTAATTATTTATAAAATTAATTACGTAGAAGTATGGTAATCAACTAGACAAATTTTTTAAATATAATTAATTTATAATTAACACATAGTTACTGTAGCAGAACAGTCTCAAATCATAGATTACCTAGGCTTAAAAGATTTGTCTCGTTCGTTAGCCTCGATCTATTAAATTATTTTTATAAATAGTTAATATTTAATATTTTAAATTAATTTTTAAATATTTAATGTGACAGGGGCAAAAAAAAAAAATTTTGTCTGGATCAAACACCCCTTCAATTTCCAGCAAACCGCCTCATTCGTTCGGTGCATGCAATAGACTGATGATAGTTTGGAGTTTTTTCCTTTTAGTGTTTGAAGTTTGGGTCAGGCTTTGCGCGCATGGCAGATTTCGGGAGCCGTCGCCCGTCGGTCGATCTGCGCTGCGGCCCCCCGGCAGCGACGTCTTGGCCGGTGGCGGGCCCGTCGCGCCCCCGCTCCCGGGCCACCGAAGCCACCCGGGGTAGGCGGCAGGTCGCTGCCGGGCGGCACTGGCCCCGACCGACGTGTACGGTCTGTGCCAGGCCAGAGCAGCCCAACTGCCAGCACCATGCCGGCGCCGCGTGGCCAACAAACGACGTGCATGCAGAGAGAAATGTGGACCACGGCCCTGCCGACCTGACCGGCCACGCCAGCGGAATGAATCGGAATCCTCTTATTTTCTCTCTCCCTTTCCTGGTGTGGGGGAAAAGAGAGGAGGAGCAGACACGCGGCGGGGCGCCTCGAGGCCAGCCCACCACCACCACGTCCGTGGGTTTCGTATGGGCCAGAGCCGGCAGTGGGAAGGCACGTCCATTCCATTGCGGCGCCGCGCTTTTTCCGCCGGCCAGAGCCAGCTGGGGTGCTCTTCTGCTCTGATTCGTTTCGGCTGGGGTTCGAGCTAGTACTAGCAAATACTCCTCTTTTTTTTTTATATCATCATTAACTTTAATTAACATTTTTGATTATTTATTTTATTAAAAAATTAAAAATTAAAAATTTTGTTAGAATTTAATTCATTACTAAATGTTTTTTAATCTTAATTTTTTATTTATATATTTAAATTATTTTTAATATAAAATAAATGATCAAAGACAACGATAATAAATAAAAAAGAATAGAAAGAGTGCTGCTCAGTAGCTGCTTCTTGCTTGCCGCCCTCTGGTTTTTTACCTGCAGCGTCGTTTGCGTAGAGAACGAATTCTTTCAGTCTGTCAGAGAGCCTGAAAAAATGCTCTCGTTCAAAGGTGAAACACTTTATTTCGATGGGATGGAAGTGGGGTTTCCGCCCTCGTTCAAAAGGAAAAACAACCACAACAATATCTCTACAGTATAAAAAGTCCCGCACCCCTGTTTTGTCCAAACTAATGGTCATCCCACCGCCCCGTTTCTTGGAGAACCTTCGAATTGATTATGTGATTGAAATGTATTAAAGAATTCACACTAGCTCTGATTATGACTGAAAAAAAAAACAGCTCACAGTGAAAACCGAAACAATGAAAAGATAGAGCACCGGGAATCTAATAACGACTGAACTTGGCCACTTCACATATGCGTCAATCATGAATTAGGTATAGTGAAACCTCTGTACTACCTATTTTTGATAATTTCCGTCTTAAACTAAAATTATTGTCATAACAACTACTATTATTTTATGAATGGAGAGAAAGTAGATAATAATCATACACAAATATAGAAGTATCATAAACCTATGAGGCTCTAACTTTCCTTGCCACTAATGCCTATGTAAACGGCCACTCCCTTATTCATGAGCGCATTTTTTTTTAAATTTATATAGTTTTAACCAGGAAAATATCTTACAATTGTTTGCCTATCACTTTTCATCTAGACCGAACTATTGATTGAAGCTTCGCACGGAAGTAAAGGAATGATCAATCGCACGGCTTTTCCATCATCTAATAACTAGTGGATCTATCACTCTCTGATTTAGTATCTTCAAAACAGAGAAAAAGAATCCACGTATTAGTATGTGTTCTTATTTTTGTTTGCATTTTTCACTTTGGCGTAGCTCTAAAAATACCTCATCTTCAATTTTATCAGTGACCTTTCACTTTCTGAGTTTGAGGTTCTTGAGTTTTGTATATAGTGGTAAAGGAATAAGCGCCTCATTCTCCTACCATATTCTTTTTAATAAAAAAACAATGCTAAAATTTAACAATTTCAATAATTAAAAAACAGAGATAACACGTACTATAGAATTTCATCAGGCAATTGACATGAGCTAGTGTTAAGAACCATTCACTTTCACTGACTAGGATTGGTCTTCACAGTGAAAAGGCACACCCAGAATCTAGCCACTTGACTTTTTGCCACTTCAGAACGCAACAATCATGAAATTACGTATGCAAAAGGAAACTGCAAAACAGTGCATTGTATCCTTACACGCACACGCACCTGACAGGCACACATCATCAAGCGCCATAAACCTCTTGGCCAATGCCTATATAAACGGAGGCTACTCCCGTCGTCCTCCTCGTGTCAAGCCTTCTCTCCAGCTCAGCTCTTCCACCAAAGCATTGCTCTGACTCTGTCCTCTGCTTTCCTTCGCTGCAGCAGAACACACACATTCTGATTGATAACCTGATACTCAAACACACACTGCTCTGCTCTCCAGAAGGCTGCTGCTGCTGCTGCTGCGGCTGCCATGGTGGTTCTTTCCAAGCGCGAGCTGGAGCAGATCGCGCTGCCGGCGGTGCAGCGCCCGGCGCCGCCGCTGGCCGCCGTGCCGGAGGTCGACCTGGCCAATAATGGCCGCGCGGCCGCAGTTCGCGCCGTCGTGGCGGCGTGCGAGGAGCACGGGTTCTTCAAGGTGACGGGGCACGGCGTGCCGGCGGCGCTCCTGGCGCGCGTGGAGGCCGCGGCCGCCGCGTTCTTCGCGCTCCCGCAGCAGGAGAAGGAGGCGGCCAGGGCGACGCCACCAGGTGGTGGCGGGAGCCCGTTCGGGTACGCCAGCAAGCGGATTGGCTGCAACGGCGACCTCGGGTGGGTCGAGTACCTCCTCCTCGGCGTCACCGCGGCCGGCGCGGCCATGCCGGGCGAGCTGCCTAGCGCGCCATTGTCTGTGTCCTCCGACTCCGACGCGTCGTCGCCCTGTTCTTTCCGGTTAGTTCTATTCTCCCTTTTTTTCTCTCTCTCGGTCTCGGTGAGTTTTCGCTCTCTCTGCTTTTTTTTATTCCATTACTCGTCACTGCAACAACTGTCAGATTAATTTGCGCATCATCACAGTCACTGCACGCAGGGCCAATACCAGTGCCTGCTTATTAGCTTAGACTATGCTGTTTTTCTTTCAGTGCATCCCAAGAATATATAATTCGTGTCAGTCGCAAAAGGAAAAAAATGAATATAGCTGGTGCATGTTCTCTATCGGTGGTCTTTCCAACTGATGATCGTTGAGTTGATTTCAACTTGCACCGTGTAGAAATAAAGGATTGTCTATTTTTCAATGGACTGATCGACATACACAACTGAATGCAACGCATAAAAGCTAAACTATCTATAGCCCAAATCCAAGGACAGGAAGCAGTCGACTGAAACAAGTCTTTGTTTCAGCCCCCTGAACAAAAGCATTTCTGTAGAAATAATATCACCCAAAAAAGCTGTTCACAAAGTTAGCAGATAAGCTCACTTACATATGCAAGTAGTACTGAATAATTGTCAGGAAGAAGTACAAGTAATTTTGATTCCTGCTACCAAAACTTAATACTACTCCATTCACAAATTCTTGTTGTTTAAGACAAGACATTTAAACTAAAAATAAATTAAGGGGCACTGTCCTACGACAGCAATATAGAAACCGAGGGAGTATTTCTCAAGTTTCAAAATTAAGAGGTGTGGTGCACTAGATGATGATAAAGCGTTAAATAAATAAGGCGCATTATATCCGTTGTTATGGAACTGTTTCTTTGACGATGCCTAAATTCCGGCAATACGTAACGTGCTGACCTTCTTATATTACGCACGAAAGAAACATGCAACACGTACGTGCTGACCAAGTGTCGTTCATTGCACCTCAAATTATTACACAAATCAGACCACATTTAATTTCCAGTCACACACAACTACACAGCAGTACTACAGTAGTAGTATACTAGTACTATTCAGGAGTTGAAGCACAAATAACACGTGTTGATTGCTCCAAAAGATTTATGGAATCTGAAGCTGTCTCCCACTACTGTGCTGGTCGTTTGCCCCGCAGCCCCGCCGCCCCCACCAAAATAAAAAGCCTTTCCATGATTTTGCAATTGCTTTGTTTTCTCTCATGCACGGAGAGACAAATACTGTACCTATTCCATCCGTTTCTAAAATATAATTGGTAGATAGTTTTATAAAAAAAATGAATTATTTTACTAGCAACACTAAAAAAACATATTCATTTCGTCATACTGAGAAAAATATATCTTTTGAGCTCATCTAGTCATCAGTGTAAATTAAACTGTGAGGAGCAAGCAACTTCAGATACGACACACCTCCGATTTTGAATCTTGACGCCTGGACAGAGCTGAGTTGATAAGTTTAAATAAGTCGTTAATAATGCCGAACCAAGTCTGCATAAAATTATCTACCAACACAGCGGCCGCATGTCGGCCGGCCGGCCGGCTAGCTATCTCGTGCATGAACATGAAGCTGACCGCACCACATGGTCGTCCTCCTCCTCCGGCGGGGCGCAGACCTAACGTGTCATCTTGCCGGCTGCCTGTCGCAGATCATCTCTCTCGTGCGTAGTCACTGTTCCTATCTGTTGTGTCTCTCATCTTAATTAGTAGTAGTACTAATAATCATCAAAAAGCTTTTTATAAAGTTAAGGAACAAAAATAAATAATATAAAACACTTCTGATGAGCCGGCCACACTGGCCACCATACCCGTGTGCACTGAACCTGGAGTACACTAGATAGCCATGAAACTCACCACAGATGATGAATCCTCCTTCTTCCATGCATGTTGCCGTTGTAGCACACCTGGACACGCAGCGCGGCACGTGTGATCTCCCTGGGAGCACGTGTGTGCGCATTCCCCTCGCCTCTTGCGTGGCATGCGCAAGTCGAGCTGGTCGTCAATAATGCGCGTGAAGCGTGATGCGGCACCTTTCTGCCCACTTTATCTATCCACCACCGTTTGAGCTACTAGTACTAGCTAGTTCAGGAGTTTCTTTTTTTGTGATTGTTTGTTATAATATAATTAAGCAAAATATTTTTTTTTGTTATTTCACTTAAGATAAGGGTCAGTAAGGAGCTGTATTAGTAGAGCTTCCGCTTAAAAAAAACGCTTAATTCAATACATAATGTTTCTCTTTGTACACGTACGTACGTACGCAGAGATGTTCTGAACGAGTACATCGCAGCCGTGAGAAGGATGACGTGCACGGTGCTGGAGCTGATGGCGGAAGGGCTCGGCCTCGACGAGAAGGACGTGTTCGCAAGGCTGGTGCTGGACAGGGAGAGCGACTCGATGCTGAGGGTGAACCACTACCCTCCGCGTCCCGATGATGAGCCGCCGACGAGCCACCACGACGGCAGCAGCAGGCCCGCCGTCATCACCGGCTTCGGCGAGCACACCGACCCGCAGCTCATCTCCGTGCTGCGGTCCAACGACACGTCCGGGCTGGAGGTCCGCACGCTGCGGGACGGCAGCTGGGTCTCCGTCCCCGCCGACGGGGCCTCCTTCTTCGTCAACGTCGGCGACGCGCTGCAGGTCCTGACCAACGGCCGGTTCCGGAGCGTGCGGCACCGGGTGGTGGTCAGCAGCGCGCGCCCGCGAGTCTCCGTCGTCTTCTTCGGGGGCCCGCCGCCGCGGGAGAGGCTGGCGCCGTTGCCGGAGCTCGTCGGCGAGGATGGACGACGCTGGTACAGGGAGTTCACGTGGCGGGAGTACAAGACCTCGGCGTACCGGACCAGGCTCTCCGATAACCGGCTCTGTTACTTCGAGACCGCCGCGGCGATGAGCTGATGATGTGAGCTCACGGCGAGATTAGATTACATTAACTAAAGTAGTGGGCTCCATCGATGTCTTCGTTTTTCTTTTTTTCCTTTCCAGTTCGTGTGTACAGTTTCGCCTTTACACTTTAGTTTTGTGGTTGGTTCGTGGCTGGTAACCAGAGCGCGCGAGTATTATGACGAAGCATAGCACTACAACGTAACGTCGGAACAACTATGTGATATTTTTCTTATAGAAACAACACCATGTGATCGTCTATGCATGGATTTTCCTTTTTATGCTTAATTAAGAGAGCGATAATTTTAAATCTTCTAAAAAGACGATATGTTTTTTTTTATAAGAAATTGGCCAAGGTGAAATGTTTAGTTGATGCATTAACCGCTCTCTAGACATTACTCTGGTCAAACAGGCATTGAGCTCACATCTCATCCGTCATCCGTCCGTGTGTGCAGGGAAATTGGTCTGGCTATGATGATATCACCGCCGTCTGGCGTCCTCAGCTCACACCGAGAGCTGTTGGAAAACTTCGGATAACAGAGAGAAATAGTAATTGTTTGCACCCAAAAAAGTGAATAATCTTTCCGTTATCGTCACAATGGATAATTAATTAAACTTTTTATGGGCAATTGTAAAACTGGACTTCCTTTGGATCTTAATTCTAGTTGAATGGACCTGTTTTTCTTATTCAGACTTTACAGGATTGGACAAAAATATTTTGTGGTGTGTCTCCATCCAACACACCATTAATTCAGATTTATTTTATCAAGTATTTGTTGGCCATATCATATCATGGAAAATATATGTGTTTGTGGCTTTGTGCATTCGACCAATTTACTGCAAGGCGACAACGCTCAGCCTCCACCCAGGAGGTGGATGGGTGGATCTAAAGGCCCAAGAGCCACCTAACGCCGTCCAACGTAGTTGCTAGAGCAATCTAATCTCCGGGAGGAACAAAAGGGATGGTGGATGATGGGGGCGAAGACAAAACAACAACTACCTTATTGAGAGCACTGACCTTTCAATCTTTGATATTATGGAGTTCATCATTGAAGGCGAGCTTGACGATGGCCGTCGCAAGGAGCGCTCTGAGAAGAAGAAAAAACAAGTAGGACATAGCCCTAGCCTATAAACAACTCGAAGGAAGAACTTTACAGCTGAAGGGGCTGACTTCTCTCATCTCGGCGGCCACTACCAAGGTGATCGGAGATACGAGAGGGAGGGGGCCGGGCGAGATCCGCTTTTGGTTACTGTCGGGAGGAGCGGCGCGTTTCTGGTCACTCAGATATCTTTGTTGCACCCAAAAACCTAGACTAATAGTACTCTCTTGACAGCAAAATGAATAATCTTGATTTTTGGTATTATTACAATGGGTAGTTAAACATTATAGACGCAACTGTAAAACCGGACCTCAGTTGTATCCTAATTCTGATCGAGTGGGTCTGTTTTTTTTTTTTTGGACTTGGCAAGATAGGACCAACTTATTTCGGTACATCATAGTTTTGAACTAGTTTGTTTATGGCTGTATTACAGAAGAAAAACGCGTGGTTTGTAGCATTTGAGTAATTTACTCTCCAATTTATTTATAATAGAAAACTATGTAGTTCAATACATTGGTTTTGTGGCAGTGTGCATTTGACAAATTTACTTTTTACTAACTCCCTCTAATTTATTTTATTTTTTAATCAATATTGTAATTAATGTAAATTTCCCCATGATAGCCAGGACACCAACAATTAAGGGGCTGTTTGTTTCAGCTCTGGAGCAGCTCCTAAGTCTCCGAAGCTGAATTTGAAACAAACACTCTCTTTGAGAAGTGATTGGTGATAGGAGTTGGTCGGAGCGGGAGTCAAAAATGAACTACGGTCGGGGAGCTGTAAAACGTAGCTTCCACAGCTCCCGACCCCGATCCCGCGCCAACCTTTTGAAATCACCCCCGCTCATTTGCCATCGGATCATCAGCCACACACACCTCACCCGTAGCTCTCTCTCTCATTTCTCCCTTCTCCCGTATCTCTCTCTCCCAACTCTCCTCCGCACCACCGGTGGCTAAGGTTCCATGAATCCATTGCGCCGGTCCTCCACCAAGGCAAAAGGCAAGCAACGGTATGGAGGGCCCTCCCGATCCCGGATACGTCGACGGCCATGGCTCTTTCGTGGCGGCGGCAGGCGCGTGGCCATGGCCATGGGCGGGCGGCAGAGGTCCTGGACAAGTTGACTTCACTCCTCCTCCTCCCCCTCGTCTCTCTCACTCTCCTCACAATCGGGACGAGCTAACTCCATCATCATGACCAACGGCGATGGCCTCACAGCACACCAATCCTCTTCTCTCTCTATCTGCATCAAGTTGTTCGAGCAAATGCATCACCAGTGACAATTAGCAAGCGTCCTAAAAAAATGCTAAGTTTATATCGAGATGTTAGCTCTAATTATCGTATGTCTAGATGATATTGAATTTAAATCACAATTTTTATGTAAAACTCATGTAAATATTGCATAATTTTGCTATTTGGCTTTGATGTTGCTGGTATAAAAGTAGGGGCATTAAGAACATCTCCAATAGAGAGCCTAAAACATTTCCTACATCAAATTATGAGGGTTTGAGTAAAAAATTATCTTCAATGGATTTCTCAAAACTGCTCGTATTTTTTGGTTCTCCGTAAATTCTTCCTATTTTTATCTAAAAATAAGAAAAAAATAGGTAATGCCAATTCCATCGTCCGCAGGCCGGACTCTTTTTTAAATCACCAGCTAGGACTAGAATCGGAAAGAGAATGTCGGACACTGGACTTTAGATTAAGAAAATGCTGACATGGGATAATTTAAAATTTAAGGGTTTATTTTTATGCACTCTGTTGAAGAAGAGGATAAAATTTAAGTATAAAATTTTTTTAGTGCTCCTAAACTAATGTTTTTGGCACTCATATTTAAGTGGATTCACCTCTTCTCTTCGATCCTAGTCCTAGTTGGTGGTTTAAAAAAAGAGTCCGGCCTCCTCTCTTCGATTCTAGTCCTAATCGGTGATTTAAAAAGGGAGCGACTACCTATTACTTAGATAATTTTCGTTTTAGGTTCAGTCGAATTTTAAACCCAATTAGAAGGTGACACATCATCATGGCTATAACAAAAAAGGTGGTTGTTTTCGGTTTCAATTTCAGTCGGGTGTCAGCAAAAAGAATATTCCAAAAACTTGACTGCAATTTACACTAAAAACAGTCAATATCCTCCACCTCCCCCGTTAACTACATACCCGTTAAACTTCAGTTAGCCTCAACAAAATAGCAGCGTGGTACTTAATTATCGAGTCCTGTGGCTGAACACATAATGAAAAATAGATCATTCGGCCATTATTGATGGATTTAGTTCCTCTTTCCGGAGCCTTTTTTTTCTAAAAAAAAAAAATCTTAGATCATCTTCATATCTCTGCAAACATATCTCCAGACACACCTGTACTTCCACTATACACATAGCTAGTCACCTCCTACAAGGGCAAAAAATGCCATTATAACCCACTTTTCTCTCTTTATGACACATAAAAAAAAGGGATAGATGACCATGTGTAGCGTCAACAATAAAAATGAAAACGTAAACGGAAAATCACAGCTTTTTTTTTAAGTCAAACTGAAAAATAAACCTTCGGTCAGCGAAGAAAACACAACACAAACTGAAAACTAACCCATGGAGTAATTCACGACCTTGTTCAATTCACAACCTTTTTCAACTCAAACTGAAAACTAACCCTTCAATTTGCAGGGAAAAAAAAACACAACACAAACTGAAAACTAATCCGTGTAGTAAAACCAAATACCTCAGACATTTGATCTATATAATGCTTTTCTTCCTAGACCTTCCTAGACAAGCGTCTCTGAAAATGAATTGTAAACAACATCAGTTGATATAAAAGGTCAAATATAGATTGGAAAAAATACATGTCAACAAAAAACATACTTTGGTCTTGTAGAAATCAGAAAAACTCTCAATCATCATAATCTGAGATGTAGTAAGAATAGCCTTTAAAAAATAAATAACCAACTAAACTAACAAATTACAGATAACCCAATGTTGATTTTGTTCACTTTCAATAAGATAAATTTACCTTTGAACTATCAGGCTCCGATCACTATCACTTTCTTCGGAAGAAACATAATTCAATGAAAAAATAGGTCCCTTTGATGCCATCTGAAACCACAAACACACAAAGAAATACTCCCTCCAGGTTTGAAAAAAAAACTTGTTTACGACAATGACACAGTCTTCAAAATGTAACTTTGACTCTAATTTTCTATAAAAATATTAATTAAAAATGAATATAAATATTTTATGAAATTATTCTTAAAGGCAAATCTATTCATAGGATTTTTATCTTTTCAAACCTAATATTTCAAAAGTTATTTATGATTTATATTCTCAATGTTTGATCAAAACCTTGTCCTAAACGAGTTCATTTACCAACCTGGAGGGAGTACCAATGTTCATGGTTGAAATGAGCATTGTTTGCCAACAAACAAAATGTCTCTGAAAACTTAAGAACCCATCCTGGTACAAAACACAAATCCGTACTCCCACTACTGAATATTAAGCTATGTGAAAACTAAAAAGAATAGACCAATAAACATTGATATGACAAGGGTTTCATTTTGACAAAAAAAATTAAATTACATTGGGACACCCTTTTAAATGATATGACCAGTGCAAATAATTATGACCAATTACATTCTGAAAACGTTGTCTAAATATCCTGTTATGACCAGTACAAATGAAAATCTATAAAAGCAAAAAGTCGGAAAGCGATTTGAAATACTCATAGCACCGTAAACTACATTGTTCTACTAGAATGACTGGTTCATAATCGAGAAAGCACCCTACAAAAAATAAATCTATGCTACTTCATGTAAATCAATGAATCCCCCACAGACCTTATGTGCATAAACATCACAACAAATGAGGAGGATTGCACTGACTCTAATCGAAGTAGTTGGGGTCGAGGCAAATGCACTAGCTACAGACTACTCCCACCGAATGTTTTGTTTTGAATTCTCTTTTGAAAACGTAAATGGGAAAAGTTGATTTGCCAAAGCAACATTAAAAAATCTCCCTTTCGAATACCCAGTCCCCCCTGCCTCCCCTGAGGCAGAAAAATGATTACAGAAACAACAACAAATTAGAAAATTAACCACGGTGGAACATGCGTAAAAGCACAAACATGGATGGGGGATCGAGCACCTCAAGTGATTCGGCAACCGTCACTGCCTAAATGCACAACGCTCTGCCAATGAAACAACAACAAGTTAGGCAATAAGAACAATGTGAATAATGCATAATGTTGTAGGATAAACGACCGAACGGTAAGTGAGCATCTAGAATGATTCCGCTGCTGCCCGCCGCCCCTCCGACTGCCGCAAGCAAAGCAGAAAGTCTCTGCCGCTCCCCCACCGCGAAAAAGAGAGGGGGAAGAAGGTGAAAATAGTTTCAAAAATGATGGGAGAAAACTTCAACTCATTAGCCCCACTATCCCCAACCTTATCCCACCCTGCACGCCCCTTACCGGGTCTAGATCAAGACCCAATATCACCCCACGCTATGTCTGACGTCCGAAGCCGTTTTTGCCCCAAATTGAAACAGACAAGACGGCCTAATGCGGGACTGAGAACAGATGCTACGGGTCGAACTACATTTGTTGAAAAAAATCACTAAAAACGAATCATTTTTTAGCTGAGTAATGTTTAGCAATTCTATTTAAAAAAAGAGTCCGATCAGCAGACGATGGAATTGACATTGCCTATTTTTCTTCTATTTCTATGTAAAAATAGGAAGAATTTACGTGAAGCCAAAAAATAGGAGCAGTTTTAAGATATCCATTGGAGATGATTTTTTACTCAAATCCCTTATGATTTAATTTAAAAAGTGTTTTAGACTCTCTATCGGAGATGCTCTAAAGTTATTTCTCTTCTTTCAAAGAACATTGAGAGTATTTTACCAAACGTTTTTAAAACTGATTCTGCTCCATTTAAAGAGTTTTTTTGTTTGAAGAGCCAAAGCTGAATCAGTTTTTTGAAGAATTGGAGCTGAATCAAACAGACCTTAACACTACCGAGAGCAGTCCGATCTGATCCATCCGCATCTCTCCGTAGTGGAAGTGGAAATGGCCTTCTCCGACGCGGATCCCGATCGGATCAGCGGTCTCCACGACGACTTGGTCCTGAAAATCCTCGGCGGCCTGCCGTCCGCCGCCGACGCGGTGCGTACCGGCGCGCTGTCACAGCGATGGCGCGACCTCTGGACCCGAGCTCCGAGCCTCCACTTCTCCCATGCGGTTCCGGGCGGCTACCGCTTCCTCGACGAGACCTCGCGCGCGATCTCCACCGTCGACTCCATCCTCACACGCCACGCCGCCGCCAAAGACGATATCGACGACCTCGAGATCTCCTTCACCTACCAGGATCCCCACGGCGACGAGATGTACGAGGAGTTAGTCCAGATCTTCAGAGACACCGACCGCGACGACGGTCTGGCCTCGCACGTCAGCGCGTGGCTCCGGCACGGCGTGCGGCGCGCCGTGCGGTCCCTGGTGCTCAGGGCATCCGCGCCGTCGCTGTCCGGGCACCGGCTGGAACTGCCCGCGTCCGCCAGGGCGGAGGTCATGAACCTGAGCCTGGACGGCGCTTGACTCTCGCTCCCCATCGTCGACGGGGCATTCTCCTTCCACGCCCTAACGGACCTCTCGCTCGACCGTGCCGTTCTCCGAGAAGAAGATGAGGAGATCCGCCTCTCCCACCTGCTGTCCTCGCTGTGCTGCCCGCGGCTGCGACGCCTGTGGCTCGCCCGGTTACCCGGGCGCAGGCTGTCCGTGCACTCGGACACGCTGGAGAACCTCATGATTGATTCGTTCGACGGCCTCCGGAACCTGGAGGTGGACGCGCCCAGCCTCCGAGTCATGCGCGTCGAGGGTTGCGATGACCTGAACCATGAAGACGCGGCCATGGCAGTCGCCGCACCAAAGCTGCAAGAATTCGCGTGCTGCCAGTGGTTGTGTCGCCCGGAGCGGCTCAGGCTCGGCGACATGTCGTCCGTGCGGAGGCTTGAGAAGATTCAGCTGACCACCCATGTGCTGCTGGATTGGCTGCCCACTGGAACGCGGGCTGCATATGGCTTCTGCGGCAATGCACCGGTGTGGACCACGTCGGTCTCACTCTTGAATGGCCATACGTATGACCCTCCCACACCCCAATTCTCTACTATAATTTCCCTAATTTGTTCTAGACTCAGCTGCTGTCTCTCTATTTTAAGTGCTTATTGGCAATTGGCATTGTTATATAGCTTATTCTGGGAGACCATACTATTATGAACGAAGATGGCCTATTAAGCATGGCTGTACTATACTTCCTCGAGGATGCACTGGGAGAAGTGCCCACACTTTCCAACATTACGAGTCCTGAGATTGATGTTCACACACTAGGGCATTCATATGAGGCCAGCCTAAGAAACCTTCGCACGGCCAGTGCCACAGCCTGGAGTTTTGAAGGACCGAGCAAGGCGACCAGAGGGGGGTGAATCAAAATTCTCGACGAGAACTTGGCCTATATCCCGATTACAACCCAATGCACCTCTAGAACCAATTACCAAGATTAAACGCACCAACTCATGATGTGCTAACCTTAGAAATGATTCGGAAAGGTTTCACGTAAAGTGGAAGAAAACTAGAACGAAACAGGACAACCGGGACCAAAAACAGGAAGCGTTCTGGTTAGAAATGTCCGGGAGGTCCGGTACTTCGCCAGAGGTCCGACCCGAAGTTTCCGGACAAACCCGGACAGCTTTCCCGCAGATCCGGTACTATGCCGGAGTTCTGGGGGGGTCGGAGTTCTGGCAGACTGTCGGAGGATCCGGCACTGCTCATGAAAATCGACGAAAGCCCAGTTAAACGAACTCGGAATTGGATGAAATTTGGATAATGGGAACGTTGCGGATCTTCTCCAACAAGAATCACTTGAAAAGCTTGAGAATTGAGGAAGATATGAACTTTTTAGTGAAACCCTAGCAAAAGGTGGCAGCTTGGACGAAATTCACGATTTCACGATGCTCGTGAGGAGATTTGCAACGAGACCACTCAAGAAAGTTTCCTCATCGTCATAGCTTCGAATCCATCCAAAAAATCCACCCAAAAAATCAAGCATGAAGAAAATCACGAATTTTGCAAAGAGGACATAGAGGGAGGGGGATGGGGAAAACTGATGTGCACGAAAAAGATTCAACTCCAAATCATTCCATTGATCAGAACAAAAGAGTTACACCTAAATCTTGGCTAGGAAACCATCCTTATCGTCCTACTCTTTGGAAGAACAAAGACTGACTCTCACTCTATCTTTCCTCTTCTCTCTTGCTTGCATCACACCTAGCCTAAGACAAACGAAGCAAATAAAACTTAGGGGTGGGGAGAGACCCCTTCTCCACCAGCCCACACCCTCCTTATATAGCCTAGGTTCTCCGATCGAAAGACTACTATGCTCTTAGTTACATACTACACTCCCACCTACCACAGGGGCAAAAATGTCTAAATTTTTCTTCGTCGCCCGAACACCATCGAGCCCTTCACGACTTCGCTTTGCCTCGAAGCAAGCTACGTGATGATGCCACGTGCACCACCATCCACCGCCGCCGGTTTTGAGGCCAAACCGGGAAACCGCCTTGCACGCTTCTCAAAGCGCGTCTTTCGATGTTGACTCGTGTCACTTTATCTTGCGATCCTGACCGCCGACAAGTATCTCCCGGTCCCAGTCCATCGGGCCCCCTTGTCACTTGCGACCGGCATCCCTTTCGCCTTGACTTGGTCAACACGCCGTCTTCATCACTCCCACAGTTTTGAGGCTCAATTGTGAAACCGTCCGTGCTTCTTGCCTTGTCCATGTGTACGGTATGGATCACCCTTGACCTCGCACGACCTCCCGACCATCCGGCACCAAGTCCCCAACTTGTGCCCGATCCTCTCGCCGTTGACCGCCAAATTGACTCCATTTACCTACACATCATAAGACAAGCAAACACATTTCCTTCTCCTCCATTTTCTCCAACTCCATCTCCAACTGCGGTTAGTGAAAAACATAATCATGCATATGCTCCATGCAACCCTCGAAATCCCGCATTTCACTCAAACTCCAAATCACCAATGTCAATTACTCATCACAATATAAATTGAACCATGGTACATCTCAACATGGTTCTCAAGTTCCTTCGAATCAAAGTGGTAGCCGTATCACCGGTAATCTCATTTAATTTCCACACTACATTTTTGTTGACTATATATACAGTATTTAGTTCCGCAACTGAACAGGTGATGAGATGATGCTTCTGTATACTGCATCAGCATCATAGATGAATATGATCGTTGTTTTCTTCAAATCATCTTCTATTCTAATATTCAATTTAAAGGCACCCCATTTCGTTAATAACTAAAGTTTCTTTTTCTACCAACTGTGTCCCACCAGTACCAGCAAGGCTGTCGCTATTCTTCAAACTGCGCGTGTTCCGGTGCGATGAACTGGGAAAACATTGATTTCCCGCTTCCACGCCTGAGGGAAGTGAAGATCACCGGGATATCAGGAACTACAGAGGAGGACAGCAGGCTTGTGAAGATGTTCTTTGAAAATGCCACGAACCTTTAGAAGATGAGCGTCGAGTTATGATCTTGAGATGGACGAGAGAGAAGCCATGGACTGATGTCGGGCAGCTTTTGCTTAGTGCTTTTTGTGCGAGGTGGCAATATTTGCAGTTGGATCCGTTCTGACAATTGTGCTTTTAGTCATAGGTGAGACAGATTTGCTTGGGCTTTAAAGTTTGTGAAAAAATTTTAATGAATGAATGATCCTTTCATCATCACCACAGTGGATAAACTTTATAGGTGCAATTGTAAAACCGATCCACATTTGGATCCTAATTCTGATCAAATTAACAGACCTGCTTTCGGACTTTACTAATGGACCAACAAATTTCGCAGTGTGTTTCCATCCAAAACACCATTAACTCAGAATTTTTGTTTAGTTTTTCTTCTTTTGCAGATGTTGCTTAGTTTTTTTTATCCGTATTATATCATGGAAAATATGTAGTTTGTGGTTTTGTGCATTTGATCAGTTTTGGTTTACTCTCTCCAATTTTTATCATGCATCGCTAGTGATTGTAGCACAGAGCTGGTTGTATCAATTTTCATGATAGATTGAATAGCCAAGTCGTGAGGAAGGCTTTTTATTTTGCTGATTTAAAAGAATGTTGATAATGTATCAACAAGGTTTTTTTTTTCTGGAAGGAAACAAGGATTAATCTGACTCGATACCTAGATTGAAAGATAGAGGGTTGTATTTTGAAAGGATATGGAGGAGAAATAGAATCTCAAGAAAATCTCTTCTATGCCATTGGTTCAACTGCTTATCCTTTTTATGTCATTATTAAATCAGACGTATCCGCTATATGCGGTCCCATCGTTTCTAAAATTTTATCCCTTCGATGCCTGTTATCCTTATATTTTCACTTCACTCTATGTTTTAAACTTTCAAAAAGAAGTTCTAATTAAGACTAAAAATCATGCTGATGTTTCTAGTGGTCGACCAAGCTTAGGGACATGTTTTTAGACTTTGCAAGATTTATTGGACCAACATATTTTGTAGTCTGTTTCTTCAGAATTTTTTTTTGTCAAGTTTTTTGTGGCCATATCGTATCATGGAAACTACGGGTTTGTGACTTTGTGCATCTGACCGATTTACTACTTCTATATCTAATTTGCTTTAGAGTGAATTACCTTTTTGGCCTTTAAAATATTTCCTTCTTCCTTCCTTAGCCTCTTTTCAAAGAAACTTCTTTCCTTGGCCTGAAAAAAATTGAAGATCCCTCCTATGGTCTTCCGTTAGAATCGAGCTACACCGTTAGCATGAGGCCAAGAAGGAACTTTAAAAATTTCAAGTCATTCTTTAAGTATGTTTGTAATTCATTAAAAATTATCATTTGTTGCACAAATTTCATAACAAAATATATTTGTAAATAAAATGTACTATATCAAAAAAAAAGTTTTCTTAATACAAAATAGTAGATGTTGACATTATTTTAGCACAATAAAATGAGAAAAATGAATAAGTGTCATTTAACTAAAAAAATGCCCAAAGTACCAAATTAGGATATACTTGCATATTTTTGGAACGTTGAACCTAAATGGCATGGTTTAGCAAATACTAGGGCCTGAATAAGCATTTAGAGAGTTCAGGGGCTTAGATGAGACCCCTACACAGTTTTTTGCTGCCCGTCGTCGACGCGGTTTCATAATATATCAGTCAAAATGTATCACTGAAATCACATCTCATTGCTATTTAAAAAACCCAACACAAACATATGTCTAAAGATATTAGTGGCCGACGCGATGCCGAGGACAGGCATGTGATCCAGGACAGGCCTGTGACGCGGCGCGCCAGCGGCCACGAACGCGCGGTCGTAGAGCTGACGAGCAGGCCACAGTGGCGAAGATGGACATGGTCGCCGACGTGATCGCAAAGCGGCCACCCGCGACGTGACGGTCCATGTTGCGCGCCTGCGTGATGGTGAAGGAACTTTCTTTGAGAAGAGGTCAAGGAAGGAAATAGGAAATTTTTGAAGGTCAAAGAAGTAATTCACTCTTTTTTTTTTTCTTTGAGGACTTGTGGAAATTTAAAACTTCTTTGCATTATTTATTGTAAATTCAAATTAATTATGTTTTGATATGACAACCTGCACTCTCTCTAGGACTTTTCCCATCTCATAACCTGAGGAAGATGCAAAACAAAAGTAAACTAAATAGTATTTCTCTTTGGGGTATTTAAATTAGGCAAAATTGACCCGAGGAAACCATAAAATGGTGTATTCAGTTGTAGCACGTTGTAAAAGTAGAAATTATCTCGAGCACACAATCAAGTATCAAAATCTAAAATTATGGTACATCCTTATCAATTATTTTATCTCCTTGCTCACTATTTTTTACAATGTAAGTCTTTGCTCAAAGATATTTTCTAGGACGCAACTAACAAGCTACCATTCAAAAAAAATTTAGAGAAGGTAATACAGTACTTCTATATGTTTTGTAGTGCTAGTGCATATATGGAGGACACTAATGGACGACACAAAAGGCACACAGTAATAAATAAAGTTACTTTTTGCCTTTTTAAAAATTAAGTTTATTTTAGAAGGTAACACAAGGATTTTCCAGAGAATATGCAGGTTACAGCTTTGTCTCATCTAATGGCGATGCATTCAGATGTGATTTTAAAAAATTAGACATGCGGGGGTATGACGGTCTCCGGGCATTTTAATAAAGAAGAAGACTTCTCTCGTAAGTCTAAAAAATCCACCGAACTCCTACTCCATCCTTACATAGCGGCATCAGATTGTGAGAGTCGGACCAGCCTCAGACCTGTGCTTTGAACGGGGTAGACAAGGAGATTTTTTTACCCAGCCCACAAATGCATTCCCAGATTTTTTTTAATTATTTTTTTTTTCCCCCACCATGGCCTGCCCGAATCTGGGTTGCCTGGGTGCCGCTGGGAATGCTTAGCCATTACGCTAGCACCCCCGTTGGCCAGATATGATTTTACACTACAAGAAGTATAACGGCGTTGTTAGAGGAAGCAACAAGACAAAGAAAACATTTCAATGAGAGACTATTCAACTATTCAATTTGCAAACTCACAATCAAAAAATAATGGACGACGCAAAAGGCACACAGTAATAAATAAAGTTAGTTTTTAACCTTTTTAAAAATGAAACTTACTTTAGAAGGTAACACAAGGAATTCCGAGCTGTCAATAACGTAGGATACAGTTTTGTCTTATCTAATGGCGATGCATTCAGATGTGATCTTACAGAAGTATAACGGCGTTGCTAGAGGAAGGCAACTGGACACCAAGCAAAACATTTTGAACGAGACTATTCAATTATTCAATTTGCAAACTCACAATCAAATACTTTATTTATTAGAAATAAAATCGTAAAAACTAAAAGAACGGAGGTAGTACTACACAATCAGCAGGTGACGCGTGGAAGAACACTACAAGATATACACTCTAAATATAGTCATGCCAGCCCTAATCTCACGGACCTAATAAACATCGGTTGCACGTGTTTGCAACGTTCACATTTAGTAAACCGTATTTCGACCAACAAATAACTGAGAGGAGCAAGAGAGAAGCAATGAACCAAACGGAGAATAATGTGACAAGGGAGGAAAGCGTGGTGAAAAGCACGAGCCAGTCGTTCGTTCTGTTTTCCCTCCTCCTCCACCTCAATCCGCCATGAAACACACCACATGCTCCCTCCATTCATTCTTCTACATCAACCACGAACGCATTCGCCTCCTCCTTCTCCCACCTCCGCCACTATTCGCTCAGCCGCGTTCATCCCAGCCTGCTGAGAGCGCTTCCTTCCCCCCTAGCTATGACAGGAACAATGGTGCATTGCTACTTCACGCAGGAGCTCGAAGAAGTCGCCAACCGGCTCCTGCCGCCCGACATTGTCGAGGAGATCGGCGGCACCACCACGACAACCGCCTCTGCCGCAGGCGGTACCTGCTGCAGCAGCCACTCTATCATCGAGGGACTCGCCATGCACCTCATCAGCATCCTCGGCCTCCCTGACATGAGAGCTGCTGAACAACAACACCAACCTCCTCAAGCAAACACGCCGATCGGTCGACCAAACAACGGTGGTGAAAAAGATGGAATAGGATGCGGCGTTCTCAGGAGCAATAATAATGGCGCCAGCAGAATGCCAGACATAGTATTACGTTCTGCAGAGGTGACGGCGTTTGCATACCAACAACCGCTGCCAGTGAGGCAGTACAATGACGAAGCAGTTGGCGCCGCCGCCGGCGAGTTCAGGCCAATGAGGCGTCAGAATGGAAGTGGCACCGGCGTTTTCTTTCCGCGCGCCGGGGTGTGGCATACACGGACGTCCAAATCTTCCGCCGACAATAATTATTGTAAGTGCATGCGGCTAGTCTTTTTTAACATTTTATTAGCTCCGCTTTTTTGTATTTGTTAATACTTGCTAGTTTAAATTTCAACAAACCAAACATCAATAACTAAAAAAACAGAGGAATAAGTAATAAAGTGTGGCTATGATTAGGTCCTAATTGCCTGTCCATTTTGATTGTTGCGCATGCAGGTGCCAAACAACAACCAAGGATGGTGTGGAAGGAAGCGCCTATGACAATGAAGCAGCAGGGTCGAAATTAAATGATGTACTCAGAACCAAGATTAACCCAAGAAAATAAACATGCAAATGTACACTAGTAATAATTTGCAACGCAGCCGTGGCGAAAATTGATAATCTGGGCCTCTCGAGCATCTTCCATAGAACTAAGGCAGAGAGATATTTGACATATTTGTTGATTAGTTGCCATAATAAGGAACGAAAATGGCACGTGTGCATATGTAAAGTTTTTTTAGTGGTTATATACCTAACATCTTTTTATTGTAATTTGGTTTCAGTGTTTGTAATGAGTCTTTATTCTAATAAGTAAAGATGAAGAAAGATGCGATGTGAATAATGTAACAACTTCAAAGTATCATATAAGTTCCTAGTGCATCACGTTTCAGGTATACGTTCAAGGAGATGTGGTGTACTGCAGTCTATTGTTCTAATTTCAACACAGAAAGGTCATTATGATAGCAGCAACATTTCCTTAACCCTTCATTGAATTATTTCTGAAAACTTATGAATCACTAAATCATGAGAAATAAGTCACACCATGTCCTCATCTCAACCCCATCCCTAAGCTCATCATGAACAGAGCTTAATATCCTAAGCATTAGCTGATCATGAACACAGAACGTGTCAAATATTTGACTGACCTTCCTTTCTTTCTTGTTGACACTTTTTAATATAAATTTAATAGCGCATCAAAATTGTTGCTACGTCCGCTTTCTTTTTTCTACGCGTCATTAGCTCAAGATGAAGACTGTGTGCGTGACGGGCTAAACAGCGTCTATTGCAAAAGTTCAATTTTTCTCCCCCATTTACGAAACCATGCAGGACAGACTCCCTCATCTTTAAAAATTGTTTGTTTTTTCCTCCCTCGTCAGTTTTAAACGGTGGTTTGCAGACGTGGTTGTCCATGTTGGCACGCGTGGCTTCAAAAATCGGTTGAGGCATTTATATTCCTCTAAAAATCACTAATCATTTTGTGATGTCTAAAAATGTAATATAGAGAAACCTTGTTTATTGGATTAGTTTTTTTTCATCTCTCAAAAACTATAAAAAAAAATCTATGGACAAAGCCGTTTTGTGGAAAAAACAGTATATTTCACAACTTTCGAGATACATAAAAATTTCAAAAAAAAAATGAGAAAAATTATGTTTCAAGATTATGTTGACAACCATGAAGTCCATTACATGCTCTTGTGTTGAAATTTTTTCTAAATTTTTTAGAGCTGAACTAAATTGTAGTTCAATAACGAAAGCTTCTCTACATTTCCTGTTTAGACTTCACAAAAAGATTATTGATTTTTAGAGGTAAACAGGTAGATTATAAGATGTTTGCTCACAAGATAGTAAACCACACAAACCTGAAGGATCCAAGACGAGCAACTGTATAGGTCACTTGCCTAAGCATACCAGCTGTAAAACCCTCCCAGGACAAACATACCGAAAATTAAACCTAGGCAATTGGAAATGACTTGAGGAACACAAGTCCAAAGTAGTATTCTGTGCAAGACAGAATGCTATTGCAGAGTTGTAGCATCGCCCGTATCTTTGACGTATTAGAGCCCTTGTTAAGATTATAGCCCCGTTTAGTATTGATTCTCTATAAAACAGCCTCTCTACAAAAGTTCTTTTTTTTTAAAAAAAAGAAATGGCTTCTCCTAAAAAAACAAAATCTACTTTTAACTTTTCTTATGGCTCATAATATAGGAATGACTGGAGATGCTACGAAAAGAAAAGCTACATTTTTAATAATTTTGGCTCTTAGTATAAATTGAAGAAGTGCTTCTTTATGTGGAGGTGTAGAAGTGTATTTTTGAAAATGAAAACCCAAGTTTTTAGAGAAGCAAAAGCGCAAACAGTTTAAAAGCTATACGGGGACTCTGAAAAGAACATTAATCTCGTATAGCATATACACTTGCATCGGTAGTCTGTTTCTTTCTAAAACAAATCATTGGGTCTGTCACAACTTCTAGGACTTTTTAAGACTGATGAATGTTCACAAAATAAAACCTTGTAAAAGGAACGGAAGCCGTCATTAGCAAACAAGTTCTTTGTGATCTGCCCTGCGGTGCCCTCACGTAACTGCCTCTTCACATGAAAGTGAAACAACAACAATTATATTCTAGGTTTGGATACCAAGCGCAATTACACCCCAAGAATGCAAACCATCAAAAGGCAGCCCATCAATAGTAAAATCTACAAAGTCCAATTTTCCAATTTTCCAAGCTGGAATATAGGTCGATCGAACAAAGGGGTTGCTTTTTATCATAATAATCCTAATTTAATCAAAGACCGGGTCTCTTCAAGACCCAATTGCTTTATTTATGATCCTGTTATCTGGATTACTTAAACACAGCCGAGCTCAATGATAGAATAAATCTGCAAACGTGGGCAATCTTGCGAAAGAAAATACAGGACACGTCTCCCGTCGCGTGTACTAGCAACCAAAATCCATACAAGTTCTGGTTAAAGGATCTCCATAAATACGCAAACGCGCCGACCTTGCACTTCAGCCTCATACATGGAAGCCAGCCGCCAAGCACGAGGCGCAGTACCTTGACCATGTCGACCGGCTGCAACGGCGCAGGTGGCGAGAACCCCAGCGGCGGCGCGACCGACAAATGGCCAGGCCGTCGTCCTCCACAACCTGGAGGCCGGCTGGAATTGGAGCAGAGCTTCGAGCCGAGCGGCCTCCGCCTCTATAGCTTTCTGCCGCTATCCTTCAGCGAGGCGCCGGCATAGCCTATGGCGCAGCCGGCCTCGGCCACCTGCGGCCCCACCGCCTTCTCCACGAGCTCGTCGCGCTCCTTCATGAGAGCGCCGTGCTCCCGCAGCTCGGCAGCTCCCGGGCGTGCTCCTTGATCAGCGCGGCATGCTCCTTCGACATTGCTCCCTGGCCGTCACAAAAACCCTCGCCAGCCGAGGCCAAGGCGTCCGCCGGGGGGCATAGTGTTACTACTCTAACCCGTCCGACACAGCCTCGCGCAACTGAAGGAGCGGAGGGGGGAACGATGCCAGCCCAACGCACGCGTTAGTCAGTGGGCCGGAATGGGCCGTGTAAGCGTGGCGTCGGGTTGCGTGGAGTGCATGGTAGCGCAGCTCATAAGGGGGCGCGCGTGTAGGGAGAAGAGACCAGAAGAAAGTGGAAATCGAATTACGAACAGAGTCATCACCTGTTCGTTCCCAACCTACCTCTTCCTTCCCGCTCTTCCCCTCAATCGCTTCTACCTCTGTTAACATATAGTTTGTGCGCAGCGCAGCACAAGGACAGTAGAAAGTGAAAAGCATGCCCTTGCACAGTAGCGGAGCCAGGATTTGGACATAGGGGGGGCCGACTCATCGTCGCGTCGCCGCACTATCAACCCTCATGAAAAATAACGCTATATATATGTATATATATAATTTTTGTAACTCAAATATGTATATATTAGTTTAAACAATATAATATACCAAAGTCAATACAAATGTTACATCTCGATTAATTTAAATTTAGCTTTACGAGGGCCCGCTAAATCATAAGAGTCAGATGATTTCATCCGAAGTAATCTTTGCTGCCAATTCCTTTTTAATATAAACCACCATACAAGTTCGCAAAAAATCATCTCCAATTTTATTCCGAAGACGTGTCTTCACTAGTTTCATAGCTGAAAATGCTCTCTCCGTTGTTGCAGTTGACACCGGAAGAGTGATGACCAATCTTAACAACCTGTCGACCATTGGATAAGTAGTATTTTTTCCCACTTTAACTAGTCCATTAGTAAGATCAGCAAGAGATGGCAATACGTTCAGCTCTGGATGATTGCAGACATCAAGTTGAAAATGTGGTAGCTGACATTCCAATTGAGCTCTTTCTTGACTAGAAAAATCTGCAGGATAATATTTTTCTACTAGAGTGCATATCTTTGATCTGTCAAAGGTGCTACGTCTTGGATCTAATGAGGCACAAAGTGATAAAAGTTCTGTAGCAGTGGAACTGAATTGATCCTCTAATTCAGTCAATTGTTGATCTATTGCAACATTAAACACATCTATTTTGTAGTGGTGAAGAGTTGTGGTATTATCATGCTTGTTCCGAGACTTTGTCACATCGACATACCTATGTATTTTAAATATGCAGATAAATAAGATTCATATAATAAACTAGAATGCAGATAAATATTTAGAAGAAGGAACATACTTGCGATTCAGATCTGGTATCTCAATCTCATGCTTCTCACAAAAGGATATGACCTCCTCAAGAAGAGGCTCCCAACCATCATCTCTCAATTCACCGAGTAATAACTTTGTGTTTGAAACAGAATCAATTGCATTCATAATGTCTATCGATTTCTTCTGGAGTATTTGGCATAAAACATCAGTGATCTTCATTATCCTTTCCATCAAGAGCAGAATAAATACAAAATCAAAAGTGACAATTTTCTTGAGAGCGCCTGCAGCATCACCCCGAGAATATTTTGTGGCTTGTCGGTCATTTGCAACACTCTGCAGTACTGAAATTGTAGCAGCAAACATCTTTTTCAAAACTCAAAATTGATTTGTAGTGTGAACTCCATCTAGTGTCACCTGGCCTTTGTAGACTACCAATCTGATTAGCCCCTCTTCCTGTATCAAGCTCACCCAATTCGATTTCACGAGTAATTTCCTCTGCTTGATTTGCTAGTAACTGATCATTGCGCTTAGGAGAAGAACTAACAACATTTATGATGAAATTTGCATCTTGGAAAAAATTATGCACCTCATGTACCTCCCTGGATGCTGCAACTAGAGCCAACTGGGACTGATGAGCCATACAATGAATATAATATGCATAAGGGCATTCATTAAGGATTAGAGCCTTCAATCCATTCCACTCTCCTCTCATGTTACTTGCCCCATCATAGCCTTGTCCTCTAATATCTTGCACACTCAAATTATTGTCTGCTAGGACAGAACAAATTGCAATCTTAAGAGTCAATGCAGAAGTGTCATTAACATGAATGATGTCGATAAAACGCTCCTTTATAAGTCCTTCCTTGTTGACGAACCTCAGAACAATCGCCATTTGTTCTTTCTTAGATTCATCTCGAGCCTCATCAACCATTATGCAGAACTTGCTATTGCCAATTTCTTCTCTAATCGAATGCTGCACTTTTCGAGCGTAGATGCTAAGAATTTCAGTCTGAACTTCATGTGACGTATACTTTGCATTTTTTGGAGCATTATCCAGAACAACTTCTTTGACCTCATTGTTATAAGACGCTAGAATTTTGATCATTTCAAGAAAATTGCCTTGATTCATGGAATTTGCAGATTCATCGTGGCCTCTGAACGGACATGCTTGAAATGTTAACCACCTAAATAATGATAAACAAATGAGCATAATTGTTAGTTTTCAGATAACAAATCATATATATGATTGTTACTGCAATGACAAAAATAAAAAGAAATAATTATTACCTAATGCAATCAATTCTAGTTGCAAGCCTACGCCTTGCATCCATGACCATCTTCTCTTTTGTTTTAACAATGACATTGTCAATATGAGTCACTCTGTTCTTCAGATTATTGTAACATTGCACTGAGTAATTATGAGCCGAGCTAGGATCCTGACCCATATGAGTTAAAAAAGCACACTTTTCTTTGTCATTCACCTTCTTCCAGCTATTAAATCCCTTGACAGTGAAAGTATCTGAGCCACATCTTCCTGTTGGTTTTCTAAAAAAAAGAAAACAGGGCAGACAATATGCACGATCAGTGTGAGGTTAATACTCTAGCCACCAGAATTGTTTAAACCAGGTGCTACAAAATCGACGCCTATGCTTTGTCGCGTTGTTAAATGGGTACTCGGTCAAGATTGGTTGATACGGGCCCTCAGATATATAAAATCGTAGAGCTTCATCTTGTTGCACAGGTGACAGTTCTAAAATTGGAATGCGTTTACCAGGGTCCCTCTCAAATGGTAGAGTTGTTTCATGCGGTTCGTGTTGTGATGGTGCAGAAACATTTGGATTTGGATCATCTGAGGTTTGCACATCAACTCGATCTAAACTAGGATTTCCTTCTTGAGAGGCAGCATTGCTCGAACCAGCAACTGGTTTGAAAAAGACATCGATCTTCGTTGTCCTAATCCTCTTCATCCTAGATTACAACTGGATCAAAGTTAATAATTTCCTCATCTAAAAATAATTTCCTCGTCAGCAGGCTAGTCGTACCTTTCGATCGGATGCAGAAATTCAAGGTGAGGAACCAGGACTCACGACGTCAATACCTCCGGGCCGTCCGGCGCCGGCGTGATCGCGCGGAACATCGGAAATCCGGAATCAAGATCGAGTTTGCGAACTGAAAAGTCACGAGCAGTTCTGTCTCACGCGATCAGCAGCGCCGTGCGTATAAGAGTCCTGAAGGCTGCCGTATACCTGTATACGTATCTGTTTCGGCCGCCGATGGGCTTATTCACTAATGGGCTATGTTTAAGAGCTAATTACAGAAGCTGGGCCAGAAATTAGAGAGAGAGTCTTCTGAAGAAACATAGGTGTTGGGGGGGGCCAGGCCCCTGTTCGCCCCCCCCCACTGCCCTTGCACAAACGTCTTTTTTTCCCCCTTTTTTCTGGAGCCCCCTTGGACAAAGGGGGACTCAAGTTGGTGGTGCACCTCGTTGGGCCATAGGAAAGGATTTGGGCTCTGCGGAGTGTCGGGGTAGATGGAAATTAAGTGGGTCGTGAGCTCGGCTTAACATTTTAGTTGGGTGTCTTAAAGAGCTTACGTCGCTAAAGATGCCAACTCGGTATTTCAACGGCAGACTTAGCCTCTGAGCCGTTCCAAATTCACAGATGTTGCCAAACAGAGATTCAGATAAATTATCGAGAAGCGGGAGACGAAAAACGAGCAAAAGGTCACAGTGCAGAATAAGCAAACCACAATCCCACTATATTTGGATTACTAAGACACTGTACGCTCCCACAACACGAGGACGTCATTATGCTCGCTATCACAAACAAGCAAATTCTCAAGCTGGATCAACAATTAAATATAACATTTCACATCGTTCTCTAGAAAAAATGAAGTCACATGAACAGAAGATTAATACGAGAACTTTGTTGAAAAAATCTGTATAAGACCACATCCTGTCCCATTCAATGGCACTAGGTAGTATCCCCTCTTCTCATGGCTGCAGCGTCCACAGCCAACAAGTGTCCACCCAAAAAGAATTGCCCCAATACAAGAAATCATCCGATTATTGTAAACGCAAGCGACATGTAAGCTGGGGTAAGAAGTTGTTCAAGACTTTGTCTACCAAAACCAACTACCAGAGTGTCAAAGCAGCTGGAATATTATTAAACGACTCAGCAATGAGAGCATCCTGCTCTGACCATTTTGGCCATCTTATATGCCAATCTTCTTCTCAAACTTCTGGATCTGATTCAAGAATATCCAGGTCATCTGCATTCAAATTAGCACTTTAATAAGTATGCTGCAGTGATAGCAGATTTGTAAAGGTGGTAAAAATGGAATGCCAACAGATCATATCCAAGTATTCTGGCTTTACCATGACATGAGGGGCAATCCTGACACAGTAGACCGGGAAGCCAGTGTAGAACTTGAATGGGCCACCACTCTTGAATGTCTTCAGCGCACAGTCCAAAGAGCCAGTGTACGGGTACTTGCCACTGGCATCAGGTTGCATCTTCTGAATCTGTGTCTTTACGTAGTCAAAGGGCAAACTGCATGCAGAAGCAAAGAATCCAGAAACAGCACTGGCTCCTGAAATCAGAGTAGAGTCAACATCAGGGTTTCAGAACGACTGCCACTAATATAAAGAAGCAGCTGAAAAATGAATTGAGTTTAGCTCAATTGGTTAAGGGTGTGGATGTACACCCTGACCACCCATGTTCAAGTCTTCTTCAACGCAAATTTAGGTACCTTTGCTTCTTAATACAATGCTGCCACCTAGCTCCTCCTAGGTTGGTTGAGTTCTATTTTTATTTTTAAAAAGATTCTGCCTATGTTGCCTTCTTAATACAAGGGTGTATGTGGAACCACTAGGGATAATAGATATCAGCTGAAATTATCTCTAGTAGTTCCAAACGCTCCAGCTATATCTGAGCTAATTGTTAGCAAACTATCTAGATAACAATTGTCCCATTAGCTAATCCAGCTAAAAGCAGCAAATAGATGGTTATATTCCTTTTTGCCCTCAACCATCAACCTTCTTTCTACCAAACTTGACACCGTTCAAAACTAGCAGATTAACTACCTATTCGCTAGTGGTTCAAAACTGCATTAGCTAATAATTAGCCATTAGCTAATTATCCAGTGTTCCAAGCAAGTACGAAATCAAATGAACATGCACAAATTCTACAATATAGCACGATAAATTGTAAGGACTAGATTAGAGTCTTACCAACGACAGTAGCAACTTCTCCAGCACCAAACTTATCTCTGAATAGCTCAACACTCTGGTCGTAGGAAGCAAGCATACCCATATTCAGAGCCATAGCTCTCACCACAGTTGGGCCAGCACCCTTCCAAAGTGCAAGAATTCCCTCATCTGCAGTAATACGGTAGAGCGCATGGAAAGCATTCTTGTAGTTACGCCTTTGTGCAACAGGCAAGGTTGAATCGGCTTGCATTCTAATGAGTGCCAAATCGGCAGGGCTCCCAACACAGGCACCAATTGCTCCAGCAGTGAGACCAATGAAAGCTTTCTGGACTAGTGGCAATGGCTTTCCTTCGTTCTTTTCAATTGCTTTGTTTGTTAGAACCCTGAAAATTATATACCAAACATATAGTATGAAGTTATATTCACATTGTTAAAAAGTAAAAGTTTACTCCCTCCATTCACAAATACTTGACACCGTTGACTTTTTGCACTGTCTTTGGCCATTCGTCTTATTCAAAAAGTATTATTTCGTTATGATTTGTTTACAACAACAACCATCGCCTTTTAGTCCCAAAAGGCTAATCCCAACCAAGCCGTTATGATTTGTTTAATTAGTATAAATATTTATAAGATGATTTATAATTTTACACGTTTGAATTATTTTTCTGGATAAGCCAGATGGTCAAAGAGGACACTAAATTCAATGAAATAAATTATTTGTGAATGGAGAGAGTACTTCCCAAATAGTGATAAGATAATTCTCAACTTATATCTTTACCCAAACTACAACTTAGTAAAAATAAATCGGACAATGCTTATAATCCAATAATGGTAAGATGGTAACAATTACAAGATCAATAACCAATGGTCATTTTTAAAAAGATTAATACATAAAATTGTTTTTTTTTAAGAATCGCATGGCAATCCTAGAGTGATATAAGTCAACGGAAGTGTGCTGTGCACCTACAAGTGTTTTTTCTCATGTTATGCAGAGGTAACAATTACACAGCAATGCTAGTTGCAGCCCTTTTACGTATAAATTAAAATTATAGAATACAGGTAGAACAAGCCTGCACAGCACATCATAAATTGCACCAATAAGTTTTATTACCAATAGACCCTGATGACAAGCATCATTGTCTAACCATCAAGATACCAAACATAAAAGCCAACAGAAACTGCAGCCCTTTTTCTACATATATAGATGGAAATATAGACTGCAACTAACAGATCCGAACTGAGGCTTTTTCATGCAAACAGATCAAGCTGGCATGTCTAAACTAGTCCAGAGAGAGCACAATATACAAACCTGAAGGATCCAAGACGAGCGGTCGTGTAAGTCGCCTGCCTAAGCAAACCAGCTGAAAGACCCTGTCAAGAAAAATGGATAGGATATTGAAGCAACATAACAGTCGAAGAAAGTCATCCGGACAAGCAATGTGGAACAGGCCTGACATACTGTATAGTGCAAAACAGGTATATAACTATCATTTATACACTGTACCTCTATGAAACAATGGTTCTCATTGGATGTAAAAGCAAAACTCGCAACCATCTAATTTATGGATACAAAATGTGTATCACGGACCCTACATGAATATTCAATTGCATAAAACAATAGCACTGATTAAAAAGAGCCCTGTCTACTACATACTGCACATGTGTAGTGGCGTGTCCATGCAAGTGCTGCATCCTTGTAATTGCAAAAGCGCGTATATTGTTTGACTTCTCTATAAAGAAAATTTGGCAATTATACTGGACACAGGGTCAACACAGCAGCAAAAGTATTACAACTTTGTAAATAATGTTATAAGCATGCCAGACGGACAGACCTTGTAGAAGGAACGGAGCCCCTCGTTGGCAAGCATGTTCTTTGTGACCTGCCCTGCAGAGCCCTCACCCAACTGGATCCTCACCTGAGAAAGAAACAAGAACAGTTTTATAGAGTCTGGATACAAACCCCAAGTGTTATAAAGAGAATCCATTCTAAAATACAAGTCATCAACACCATGACAGTGACGTCTACTAAGCCAGGTTCCAAGCTGGACACCCTCCTTCCTTTTTCTTATACTACTTCTTATACGGCTCATTTTAGGGATGAGCTTTGGATGTGCCATCATAAACCATGGCATGTTATTCTTCTTATTATTGGAAGAATTCCATAAGAGTGGATCTTAACCCACTGGTTACCAATTGCCTTTGAAGCTTGTTCACTCGACCCCTCAACTCAAATACGGAGCTAACCACTGATTAATAAACTTCCAAAAAAGCAACAAATAACCAGGAGATCTCAGGTCAACTAATTACTTGAAAAAAGAAAGTCCACTCAGACTCAGAGTCTAGTTAAGATCGTCACAGATATTGATCGCAAATAAAGAAAAAGATCGTCATAGATACGCAGATCTAACCGAAGACATGGCCAATCTCACACCACATGAACACACTGCAGGTAACTGATCTCCATTGATCCATTCTGAGCACCATAGCTACCGAATAGCACCATCAGAAACCGGCAGATTGCGCCGGCGACAAAAGATAGAGCTCCAATTCCCACCAACCATCGCATCCAAGACCCATACTGCGATTTCCACGGATCTACGGCTAGCTACACCCGGACGGACATCCAGCTCGGTTCCACTGGGCTCCAACCTACAGAAGCGCAAATTCCAAAGCCACGTATCCCACCCATCTGTTGAGGCACCAGGCATCCACCATTGGTGCAGATCTACGACAGCCGGCCACCGCCGGAACCGATCCCGCCACCATATGTGACTCACATGCAAGGAGTGCGAAGCAAAAGCGGGGGCGATTGGTGCTGGTACCTTGACCATGTCGATGGGCTGGATGACGCAGGTGGCGAGCATCCCGGAGGCCCCGCCGTTGACGAAGGGCTTGACAGTGTTCCAGACGCCGGCCGTGGCCGCCGCCGCCGCCGCCTGCTGCTGCTGCGGCTTCGCGTCCGCCATCGCCTAGTCCTCCTACCTTCCGGATCCGAGAAGGAACGCGCTCTGCTGCTGAGCTCGGGAGCGCGAGCGGCGAAGCGAACGAGGCGATGAAGAAGACGGCGCGGCCTAGATCGCGGAGCAGAGGGGCGCCGTTGCGCTTTTTAACACCGCGGAAAAAAATACTAGTTTCCCACCTGCGCCCGCCACGGCCTCGTGGACGCCGTTGCGTGCGGGCCCCAAGAGTCTGGCACATGCACGCGGTCCACAGACTGTGCGAAGCCGACTTTGGAGGATCAGATGGAGGGAGAGCCTGGGTGGTCAGTGCGTGTATGGACCGCGTCTTTGGAGGAAGTGCGACGACGGGACCGGACTGGAGTGGGCCCGATGGCAGATCCAACTTGTGGTTGGCTGTAGTACTGCGCGCCGTGGTGGTGACGGAGAGGGACGGCGTAGCGCGCGTGGTCTCTCTGTGCCCCCGTTACGTAAAAGGGAAAACGGCTTTTGTGTTATCCTGTTGAGACCGTGAAAGGTAAGTTGTGCCACCGTGGAACGTAAGTTAGTGCTTTCTTTTTTTTTTCTTTTCTTTTTTTGAAGCTACTAGTAGTGCTTTCTGCTTTTGTGTTCGGTTCAGTAAAATGAAATTTGTTTGGGGGTCGGTTGTCAAAGTAGTGTCTGTAGAATCGTGATAAGGGCCGGCTTTTCGTCTCTCAAAACTTCTAATTAAATTAAATGATCAAATAGATCTATGAGATTTACTAGTACTCTACTACTATCCGAAGTTGTTAGGACCTATTAAATGATCAAAGTATTACGAAACTATCATTTCAGAAGACAACATCAAACATATTATGTTAAGAAAAAAAGTAATGAATGGAGTTTTTAATAAAACTAAAAAAAAAGTGTGTCTCCTTCTTTATCTTAGTCATATTTTCGAAATAATCATTGTAACGAGTGGAATATTATGTTTACGAAGCTGGAGCAATCAGTAACTGAAGTCGGAGTATTTAGTTCTTTATCTATAACAATAAAACTATTTTAATCAAAGAAATCTAAAAATTATTCTACCTAAAGAACTAAATATTTTAACTTTAATTACATATTATTTCAGCAGTACAAACAAAATGTTTTATAAGTTGGTATTGATTGTTCCACCTAAAGCAGTAAATGTTCTAGCTTTAGTTACATATTGTTTCAATAGTACAAATAAAATGTTCACACATTGATATTAATTGTAAGTTCATGGAGGGCTGGCGCGCGTCGCGTACGGACAGGCCATGGGTGAGTCCCTAAGATCTAGCAATGGAGGGGATCCCGCAATAGAGAGGAGGGAGCTGCACGTAGGTACACATAAATAATGGCGGCGGGAGGAAGGAGGCTGTGTGTTTTTTTTTATCGGGAAGGAGATCGTGTTGGAGAAGAAAAATCTATGGGTGGAGAAAAGAAAAAGGAAAGTTGTGGATAGGAAAAGGTGAAGGTACATGTGTCTTTTTTACAGGGAGGAATAGTTAGCCGTAATTAATAGGTTGGAAGGGACTAGTGCTTTTTCATTAGCCACATAGATGGCTAATTATTAGCTCTTAAATTAGCCAGCCCATTTAGAGATTAAAAGACTATTTTTTTAGCTGGTTAACAATTAGCCGGGTGGATCCAAACAGGACCTGAGAGATATGCAAAATATCAATCATTACACAAAAAGGAACAAATCTCAAAAAAGTGGCTACATAATTAATAATAATTAGATTTTAAAACTTTAATAATTATTGTACATCTACAAGTTTGCTAAAACTTATTTTTAAAATGTTAACCATGATATTAGAGTCATAATTCAAGTTAACGTTGACTTTAAGAGAAAAGAGAAGATATTAATTTTAAAACTGGTCATAATTTATTTCTTTGATATTCAAAACTATAGACAAAATCAGAAGATCAGCTGTAGACACTATTTTGAGGTGGTAAGTGCTATAAACTGACAAATTATTATGAGTTTATGTATCATTCGCCACTTTTTAATTATTTGGCGGAGAATAAAAATAGGTTTGTTATATATATATATCACCTGGTTTGACATCAGTATCACCTGACTGGTTTTGATTGATTGTTATTTTAACAGTTATGTTGCTGAAATCATAAAGTCATAATATTGTAGCACGGAGAGACAAACAACCACAATTATAGTAAGAAATTGGGCAGAAGATCACAACATTGATCTCAAATCTAGTGTTCAGTTTTTGGTTTGACTATCACTGTGCAGATACAAGAGCGAGCATGTTTGGTTGCTATTTTGAGGTGACTAGATCCATTGCAAATGTTGATTGGTTATTAGGTTGCACACGTCTAATTCTCTGGACGCATGCATATCTATAGCAACCCATATTTTTTATATGTCGTGGCCTGCCGTATCACCTCTTAGAGCAACTTTAAGGACTTATTAAATTAAGTTTTTAAGCTAAAATTTAGAAAGTAATTGAAAAAATAGCTCTCCAACCTTTCTCTATGCTAGGTTCTTAAACTTAGCACGTTCCTAAATAATTCCTTTCACTTTCTACATTAGAGTATCTCCAATCAATTTTTAAAATTTTACTTCCAAAAAACTGCTTTACTAAGTTTGTAAATAAGTATTGTGAGTAAAAAAAACTCATGTACTCCAACAACTCCTAATATAAGTAGTTAAATTTATTTAAAATATTTGTCACATATGTAATTTTCTTCGACCCAGCCCATATATAAAGTTGTTTTTATCTTTCGAGAGCTCCAATTTGATCTCTAAATATAAGAAATAAGAGGATTTATTTGGTAACTTGCTAAGTTTAGTAACTTAGTATAAAGATCGGTTGGAGAGCTATTTTTTAATTACTTCTTAATTTTAATTTAGTGACTTAATTTAAAGAGTGGTTGGAGTTGTTCGACATCAAATTGAAGCTTCTAAAAGATCAAAACAACTACATATATGGGCTGGGCCAATAAATATTTTAAATAGATTTAAGGCACAACCATATATGAAGTTGTTTTGATTTTTTGGGAGCTCTAATTTGAGGACCAGTTCATATATGAAATTGTTTTGATTTTTTAGGAGCTCCAATTTGATCTTTAAATATAGGAAGTGAGAGGATTTGTTAGTAACTTACTAAGTTTAAGAGTCTAGGATAGAGAATGATTTAAGAGTTATTTTTTAATTACCTCCTACAATTTAGTTAAGGACTTAATTTAAGAAGTGCTTGGTGTATTCGGCTAGCCAACGAACACATTTTTATGACTATTTATTGTCAAAGTGTGTCATGAATATGATACATTATTCAGTCAATGTGAGTATCACATAATAAATCATTTAGCTTTACAACTAACCAGATAAGTTGGATTCCATTCAATTTTAAATTATTATAGTTAGGATGATAGGAATTATATTTTAAAAATTTAACTTTTTTTCTTCTAACTACGAGTCTTTCGAGAGCGAGGAAAGTATTTGTTCTTGACTTAAAACAGAGACAAGGAGCTACCGAATGCAGTTAATCACAATAAACTCAAGTATGACGTGCTCAACATCCGAAGCATTTTTCCAAAGTATGCCTCTTTTTATTTCAGCTTTAAATTTCATAAATTGGATTGTGAATTATATATCATAGAATCTGATATTGTAAAATTTGAAAGATAAAATTGAAGAAGATATTTATTTGGCCAGATTTTACGTTCTAACTATTGTCATGTTAAATGGATTTTAGTAGTAAAAATATAAATATTTATATTATAAAAACTGTCTCATTCTTGCTCGTGATATTATAGAATCTGAGATATGAAATCTGAGGTTTTATTTCACAATCCAGACTCAAGACTGAAACAAAGGGCCTAAAGCCTTCGTAGTGTTTCCATCGACAGCTTGTTTACGTTTCTGACGCGTGGGACCACACTCCGCACCTTTTAATCGGTTTCTTCGCATAATAAAATGAGCTAGAGAAGTCTCCTCTGCTCTACCGCAGTGAGTCCACTCCCAAACCCCAAAACCCTCGTCGTCTTCCTCAGATCACTCGATCTCTCCCTCTTCCGCACCCACCCATTCAACCCTAGGGTTCAGGGGACCCCCCGGCACCCAATGTCGGACGGCGGCAGTGGCGGCAGTGGCGGCAGTGAAGAGTACAGGCATGAGGAGTCGGTGGTCCTGCTGGTCATCGTCTCCCTCGCCGCGCTCTCCCTTCTCTCCCTCGTCGCCGCATTCGCCTACTACTGCTACATCACCCGCAAGGTCTCACGCCGCCTGCACTCGCTCAACCTCCCCAAGAGCGCCTCTTCCCCTCCGCCTCCCTTTCCCCCCCCGCCGCCGCCGCAGCAGCAGGGGAAGGAGAGCCCGTCCAGCAACTCCGCCAGCGGCGGCGGCGCGGCTGCCACGGCGGTCGTCGTCGGCGGGGAGAGGGGCGTGCAGGTGTTCAGCTACCGGCAGCTCCACGCGGCCACGGGCGGGTTCGGGCGGACCCACATGGTCGGGCAGGGGAGCTTCGGGGCCGTGTACCGCGGGGTGCTCGCCGACGGGCGGAAGGTCGCGGTCAAGCTCATGGACCGGCCCGGGAAGCAGGGCGAGCAGGAGTTCGAGATGGAGGTAAAACCTTCCTGCATTTCTATCAGGTCCTTTTTCCATTTGTGGCAAATGCGGGTATTTCCATTTGCCGGAAAATGCGGACGGCGACATGATTTACGGCGTCTTGTAGCATGTTTCGGTCGCTAAATGCTAGATCTTGGAGTATTGCAGCTCGGTAAAGTTTCTGGGTCCAATTTGGAGATATTGCGGGCGCTTATTGAGTGGATATGGGGTCACTGTGCGTTGGGAGTTTTACAGGAGTAGTGTCTTGTTTGGTGGGATAGTGCTAGTTAACTGTTCTCGGGATAGTCTTCCGTGGAAGGCTGCTATTTTGAGATCAGTTGGAACTAGAGGATTCATGGTTTTCAGTTCTTTGCCTTAATTATTTAGGTTCTGAACGACAAACCATTTACATAAAGCGCTTATTACTCAAGCCTAAATCTCTGTTGTCATCTTACTGGAAGTGGGTAATTTAGTGTTTTTAACTTGAACTGGAGGCTGGTTAAAAATTGGGACAAAGTAGGTGTCTCAGTGTAGAAAACGGAAAATTCTGAGGCCTGGACTCCTGGTTTTGTTGCTGCAGTGTTTCTTGATCTTAAGTTGTTTAGTATAACGCCTAATAACTGTACAATCACTTGAAGCTTCTCATATGTATTCGCTGGTTAGTCAGTTAACTGAAAAGTGGGATCAGACTGGTTCTGCTGCTGCTTCCCATGTCTTCAATTTTGCCTTGAGGATAGGAAATAAACAAATTACTAAAAAAACAACCTTCCTATAGGGATACAGCACATTCAAAACTAATAAAAAAAACAAAGATTCGACTACACATAGTAAATTAAACCTTGCACTGGCATGCCGTACTTGCTAAGCTGTGAGATAAAACACATCTCTTTTATTTATTATCAGCTACTGCTGGCAGTAGAAAGAATTGTATAAATGGCGTATGGGAAAAGAAGAGAGTACAGATACAACCCATTTTTTTTCATGAATACGCAGAAGAGCTGTGTGTCTTTGTAGTAAGATACAACCCATTTTTTTATCCAGCCACACTAACTTGGAGAGGATCTTGTGGGTATTACTGAAATATAATCCATTCATTCTACTGTTTTTGTTCCCTCGGGGTTTCGAGATAATTAAATCTTGCCCCAAAACTTTTATGTCAAGCTTTATAAAGATTTGATATTTTTTGCAGGTGGAGTTGCTGACTAGACTCCGATCACCTTATTTGTTGAGTCTAATTGGTCATTGTTCAGAAGGTGGACATAGGCTACTGGTGTACGAGTTCATGGCCAATGGGGGTCTCCAGGAACACCTGTATCCAAACAGAGGTATGCCCATTTTGTATCATCCAGTTATGTGTCTTTTTTTTTTTTTTTTTTTTTTTTTTTTTTTTTTTTTTTGAGGAATACTTCTCATTCATTAGACCTGTGTACAGTCAAATTGTAAAGGCCTAAACAAGAAGCTAGGTGGGTTATCTATCCAGTTATGTGTTGTTGAGTGTTTGATGTTGCACACAGGCCGTTTAGACGTGAGCAAAAGAGCACTTAAAGCTCTTTCAATTCATTGAAACCCTGAATTTATCCTGGCTGTTGATGCGCATCATCAATGCATGCTTCAGCAGAGGGATTGAAGGCTACGTGCAACAGTGTCACGAACTTTGACTGAATTCATATGCTGCATGTGGCTTAAAGTGATAATCCTTTTGTAATTAGTTTTGCACTTTAGCTATTCCTTTTGTAACAGCGAAGCCATCATTTCATATGTAAATAAATGTATGCCTTGCTGAGAAGTTAAAACCTTTTTAGATATTATAACTTAGAGAACTGGGAAACGAAAAATTCTGTACTAGTTTTTCACATTAAGCTTACAGACAGTAGGCATGTGATTATCACGATGCTGCACACTGCCACGTTCAATTTTAGTCATTTCTAGTTTGATATGGAAATTCTGATGTTGTCTAAAATGTTTAATTGCTGCCTAAGCCAGCAGATAACTTCTGGTTTGACACAACAATGTTTTGTTATAGGTTCTTGTGGTGGGATTTCAAAATTAGACTGGGACACAAGAATGAGAATAGCACTTGAAGCAGCAAAAGGTCTGGAATATCTTCATGAGCGTGTTAATCCACCTGTTATACACAGGGACTTCAAGAGCAGCAATATTCTCTTGGACAAGGAATTTCATGCAAGGGTTTCAGACTTTGGTCTTGCCAAGCTTGGATCTGATAGAGCTGGTGGTCATGTCTCAACTCGAGTTTTAGGAACGCAAGGATATGTTGCACCGGAGTATGACCCAGGCTATGTTCTTTTATTTTAGGCCGGGGGTTACCTTAGAGCATATGTTAAAGTGTATCATGGAAAATCATAATTTGGATAGTGGTTATAGAATGTCTAATCTGAAATTCTACAAATCTATGCAGATATGCATTGACTGGGCATTTGACTACCAAATCAGATGTGTACAGCTATGGTGTTGTGCTTTTAGAGTTGCTTACCGGGAGGCTACCTGTTGATATGAAGAGGCCTCCTGGCGAGGGTGTTCTAGTCAACTGGGTAAGTACAATATTCGGTGGCCAACATAGTTACTTGCTATACTTGAGTTATTTTGTTCTGCCATCTTGGAGCATACCTATAATATACTACCACCGTTTTTTTATCGTTGACGCTTTCTAGTACAAATTTGTACTAAAAAGTGTCAACAATAAAAAAACGGAGGTAGTAGTACAGTAACGACTCATTACAGAATACCATACCTTTCAATGGGAAAACATTTGATGTTGTTTCCATGAGTGAATATGAATAGAATATTTACATGTATTTAAGTTACTTGAGGGTTCAATTCCTCGAGTTCTTGTACTTCAATGGGGAATACTGTCATTTTTTGTCTTAATTAGGTTCAACCTACTTCTGGTCCTTGTACTTTACTAAGTAGGAACTAGGAACAGGTCACCTTTTTGGTTTACTTTCGAGAACTAAGAGTGATTCCTGAACATTACATATATCTGAACTGTCATATGTTGAATTAATTCAGGCATTACCTATGCTCACTGATCGGGAGAAAGTTGTGCGGATCCTGGATCCAGGATTGGAAGGACAGTATTCGTTGAAAGATGCTGTTCAAGTGGCTGCTATTGCTGCCATGTGTGTTCAGCCAGAGGCAGACTATAGGCCACTAATGGCTGATGTAGTTCAGTCGTTGGTTCCTCTTGTTAAGAGCCGTTCTACTCAGAAGACATGCAACCCCAATGTTCAGGCATCCAAGCCACTTGATTAGCAAAGCAAGTGGTTAAAATGCAGTTTTCTATCTTCTTTCTGGAACTTCTCGTCTATAACTAACTACTGCTGTTCAGACGGAGATCAGTACTGTACAATTTCTTAAAGTAATCTTCTGCTGCTGGTGATCTTCTGATTTTAAAAGGTGCATTGTGAGCAGGTAGCCTTGGAATTTAAGAGGCTTGGTCCTGAGATTATTTGAGTTTGAAGGAAGCTTTAATCGTATGCAGTTAGTAGTCGTGCTAGTTGTTGTTGCAGTACTCGTGGTTCATCATTAGGTGGCAGGGTTTGGTTTGAGCTGGCAGAATTGCCTTGTGGAGTACTACTGCTAAATTTTCTTTTGGCTTGTCATTTGTATTAGGTAATCATGTTATTTGTATCCATGTGCAGTTCGTATGGATCTTGACCCTTATGGTCTGTAGTTTAGAAGTATGTTCCTTGTGTTTTATACATATGTAATATATCTTATTAGGTTCATGTAACTCATTGTAGAATCATTTGCTATTTTAGCAGTTGCATGGTTTTACCTTTTGTAAGTTTTGGTCAAACTTTGAAGTCCATCTTACCAGGATCCAGGGTTCAGCTGTGTTGCAACAGCAAACAATTGTTTTCCCTGCTGGTTCATTACTTCAAAGCATCAGTTTTATGATTAAAAGGAATTTTTGCTGGTTGCACATGATTAATGTGGACATGTGGTTGACGCTTTCAACAGAAATGGTTCGGTTGGTCCGTTCTAACAACTGAATCCTGAAGCGAATTCAAGAGAAGTGGTTGGTTTGGTCCGTTTAGCTTCACCTCCAAGCATGGGAGAAGAAAATAAAGTAAGAGACAGAGCAAATGGCTAAGAGTCCCCTACCCTCACCCGTTGAGCTATATTTATAGAGATTCGTGTGTTTGAAATTAACAGCAACCGTTTATTTGATCAAATCTAACGGTTAAAAATATGGAGGTACCTATTAAAAGTTATTTAAAGTGTTGAACCGTGCCAAAATGGAGAGCCCGGTATCAATTTATTAATATTAACGGTTAGGATTAATTTAACAGGAGAGGTACCTTTTAAGTAACATAACAAAACTCATATTTACAAGAGAGGTGGAAATGACGGTTTATATTTATTTTATTGGTGGGGGTTAAATATTACAAATATATTCTTAAATTTACCACAAGGCTCTTGATATCGCAACTAAGTCTTTAAAACTCTACTAGTATTATGCCCGTGCATTGCTACGGGGTCTGAAAATTTATATAATATGTAAAAAATATCATTAAAATTGTATAAGAATTCATGTACAAAGAAAAAATATAAAAATTATATGATAGTTGGCTTTAGTTTTTGAACTATTTATGTATATGTGAGAAAAAAAAAGGGAAAACAAGTATATGTAGGGATGTAAGTGGGTACTCGTTGAGTAGTAGTATGTGTTACCCATTCTAGTTCATTTCAATGATCAGTATGTAAAAGGAAGGTAAATTTTAGTTCATTTTTAAAATTTTTTTGTTGATCCATTGACCCAAAAAATGAAAATCTACATCCCTAAATATTTGAGAGGATAAATGGTTCTATTTGGATACGTTTGCGTTAAGTTATTCATTAATATGACAGCAAATGAGCATAGTCACTAAGGCAATCTTTCTCTTCTATGGTTTGACAAACATAATCATCTTAATAAGTATATTTATTATATTTTATTATGTGTCTATCTATTTTTCAAGAATTTTTTTTCAACCGTTAAATCACATATCTACGTGCGAACGGCATACCGTCCACCGACAAACCACTCAGCACTATCCGGCGCTGGTTAGCTCTGCCTCTGCGTCATGTGGTGCTCCACGCCTGCATTGTCTTGTCCCTCTCAGGTGTCCTCCAAGGATTTTTTTTTTAATTCCCCACCCCAACCTTATCTCTTCAGCAGGGCACCACGTGAGGCTGACTCCCAGACTCACCATGTGATCGCTTTTTATTCGCCTTCTTCCCAACTTAGCTGTCCCTTGCTCCATATCCGTGTTCAAGTACCATGGCTGGCTGGTGAGGACGCGCAAAGGCGTTGTCAGTGCTACGGGAGGAGCGGGGCAATGTCTTGCCGCCGTCTGCGTTAGTGTTGTGGCCTATGCTTGCTGCCTCCTCTGGATGCCTCTTCAATTCATGCCCGACGCTCATATGCCGGAGCCAATGCCCATCCCATTATGCCTCAACAACCAACGGTCGCTCCCACAAAATGACTATCAATAACAGAACCAAGGTGGAGGTGGCGGCGACGGCGGCGGTGACAAGGCAGACCACGGATGGGCCGGGGCCTAATGGTGAGGAACTGAGCCGACGCCGTCGATCCAATGGTGCCTTGTGAGTCGAGATTTCCAATCGGCTACCGATCTTTTCTTTTTTTTTGAGGGTTTTTTTTCTAATATAATTTGTACAGATTAGTAGTGATTTTATATGGGCTCTTAACGTTTGTATTTATGGATGAAGTACAAAAATTGTTTGCTTTATTTGTTTTGAGCTTCACGTGGACTATGTGGACTCTATATGAAGTATCAGTTTGAATCTGGCCATTCTGTTTTGCGTGCACTCTACGTGACGTGCGCGATAGGGGTGAGCCGAAAGGATGGGCGGATGACTATAAGGCCTTTAATAAGTAGTAGAGATAATAGAAACTCTTTTACACAACAAAAGGAGGCCTTAGAGCATCTCCAACGGTTCACTTAAATATGAGTCTTAAAAATATTAATTTAGGAGTAATAAAAAAAATTAGACTTAAATTTTATCCCCTCCTCCAACAGAGTACGTAAAAATAGTGTCTTAAATTTTAAAATCATGCCATGTCTCGACATCCTCTCTTTGATTCTAGTCCTAGTCGTGGTTTAAAAAAAGACTCCGACCGCTTCTCTTCGCTCCTAGTCCTAGTCAATGATTTAAAAGAAGACTCCGGCCAACGGACGCTGGAATTGACATTGCCTGTTTTTTTTTTCCCTATTTTTAGGTAGAAATGGGAAGAATTTGCTAAAGCCAAAAAATAGGAACAGTTTTGTGATATTTATTAGAGATGATTTTTTACTCAAATTTCTCATAATCTGATTTAGGAAGTGTTTTAAGCTCTCCATTAGAGTAGTAACCAATGGAATATATGGCGTTCCCTTAACAATATTGTGACACCCCAGGTGTCACCAGGGCAAAAAGTCGTCAACAGTAAACCCTAATCCATAATTTCACTCACTTTAGAGTAAATTCAATCATGGAAATAAAAAGAAATATTATTTAAAATGCTTTAAAGAGACACTATGAAAAGTTTGACAAACAACAGAGCATTTAACAAAGTCCGGAGGAATCGCAACTAAAAGTGTCGAAATCTCGTAACAGAAAGAAATCCAAACCCTAACTTTTGATCATCAAAATTTCCACAGAACCCTGCCATATTTTTACATAACAATTAAGTACACTTCAAAATAGGATTTTGAGAAATTATTCAAGATTTTTGGAAAATCTTTAGACCTCTTAAAAATTCACAGAAGCTATAATCAACCTAGAAATTCAAGAATTTTTAGAGGCCAAATCATGACTTGAACCTTAAATGAAAAGTGTTCCAAATAAACTCCTGAGCTTGTATAAAAATTTTCAAAATTTTTCGAGCTCGGAAAGAGTGCCCATTCATTGAATTACTTCCGGCCTTAATGAAATGAAAAAAAAATCAAACTGTTGCCGGGCGGGCTACAGTGACCGCCCGCCCGACAACAGAGCACAGCCGCCCGGCCGCTGCTCCGCCCGACACGGCTGCGTGCCGCCCCCACGTCGCATTCAACCTCGGTGCCCCTACATCCTCACACCCCCCCTCGCTCTCTCCCTCTCGCTCTGGCTCTCTTCCTCTCTCTCTCTCTCTCTTTTTCTCTGCCGTCGCCCGAGCCGCCCGACGCCTGCGCCGCCCGAGCCGCCATTGCCGCCCCTACTGCCCCCTGCTCTCCCCTACCCCCCCGGCCCCCTATAAATGGCGCGAGCTCCACCCCAATTCTCCCCCTCCTCCACTTTTCTTCCTCCCACGCGCGAAGCACCTTCTTCTCTGCCCCGGCCGCCGCCCACCGACTCCATTGCCGCCGCTTCAAGGTGAAACCCTACCTCCGATCAATTTCAATCAAATTCACTCACCAAATCAGCTCCTCTCCACCTCGTGAAGCTCACAGCACCTTCCAATCCTCCGACGGCGAGCCATCTCGCCGGAATTTCATCGATCGCCGCCGCCCCGAGGCACCCCCACGGTGAGACCCCCTATCCCGGCCAAAACCTTGATGAATATCATGTTGCCGAGCTTCGTCTTGTCATGAGGATCATGAAAGCCAAGGTTCGACGGCCGGCGACCACCCCATCGTCGGGAATTGGCCGCCGGAGCTCGTCGGACACTGTGCCCTGTTTTTCCTTTTTCCTATTTATTTTCCAGATTATTGCTCTGTCTTCTAAAAACCCTAGAAAATCACAGGAAGATCCAAAAATTCCAAACCAAAATCTGTTAGAACCCTCGTGAAAACTACTAATTTTCTGTTAAAAACACTTTTTAACAATCACCAAAAATTTGTAGAATTAATTAGAAACACTCCTTTCTGTTTATGAATTTTAAATTGCATTATAGAGCAATTCTGGGGCTAACCTTGGATCTACAAGTATACCATGGTACTACACACCCTCTGGAAATTTATAAAGATTTTAGGAATACGAAATGGCATCTAACCCTATTAAATAACCTCAATCTGCCTAGTCTAAATGCCATTTTCTAAAGTGCAATGTAAAAGTCATTTACAAGGTTAGAACCAAAAGAAAAAGTGTAGATCTGGTGCTCAGAAATGCTCACAAAAAGTTTTATAATTTTATTCTAATGTTTACTAGTACTTTCTGATTTTACAAGAGTTAAAAACAGGAACTTTGATGAATTTTTATAAAATATAGAAAATTCATCTAGGCCCCACCCAAAGCCCAAAATGCTTATTTCAGGGAGTAATACCAACTAAAAATAATCTTGAGGAAGAATTAAAATCTTCAGTTTTACCCTAGTTTAATAGCCCAAGTAATTAAATAATATTAACCGATGAAAAATGTCGCATTAACTTAACTAAAGATTGAAGTTGATGAACATGCCAACAAAAAGTCACCTCATGGGAGTTTAATAGATTTCTTTAAACACCATTCACAGATTAAGGATTGAATTTAATCGACGGCGTCGAGTAATTAGGGTTAACCCTAATTCTGGGCGTCACCAATCTAAACCCTAGGTTGTTATTGATAATAATAATAAGTTCCATTTTCATTAAACTTATCATAATTCTACTGCATCATGTAGATTCTAACGCTCACGAAGTAGCTGCGGATCCAAGTTCCTCGACCCCCGCCGAAGAAGCCGACATCAACTCAGAGGAACCAGGCAAGCCCCGGTGCACAACCGAATTTTAAAGTTTTACTTTTATAACTGAGTGTGTCTTGTTTGTGCATTAGGTGCTAGGAGTTGATTGAAACCATAGTTGCATCTGTTTCCCATAGGAAACCCTGACGGTAGCTTGTATAGATACCCCTTAGTATGCTATGCTTAGCAGATAGTTGTCGGTAGAAGTCGAGCAGAGTGGACGCTGCTCGCGAGGAGTAGGATATTGAATGAAACTATTTCATGGGATGTGCCACACGATTATCAATGAGTAAGAAAGATAAAAGATTGAGGGTCAGACTGGGTACAAGTAGGTCGGCGACTGGTCCGGGACCAGGGTGACCGTAGTCTGGTCTGATCCGTGTGGCACAGCTGGGCAAGTATTGAATGTACTAATCGTATGCTGGGTGTTATGGGCCCCGGTAAACCTACGTAGCCTAGTGATTGCAACGTCGAACCTGCCCTACGGTGTCTGACTAGGAGGAGATCTGGGGTGGGCAGCGTGGGAACTCCACAGAAACCGTCTGGGACGTGTTGTCTGGTGGGACGCGGCGCTGCTAAGGCAGGCGTAGGAGGGAATTGACGTTGCAGGAGCTGGTGTGAACGGTTGCCACGTGCGAGTCTGGGACACGCACGTGTCGTACGATTAGGTTAACCCTGCAGTGGTATAAAAATCGGTTCGAATCGCTATCGCTCTCAGCTATGAGCTTACTTGAACTCTCTGTCAGATTTTAGTAAATAGGTTGAGACACCATGAGAATGATTTATGAATAATAATACTGCTATTGATGATTCTGTTATGTTTGTTTAGTTCAGTGCTAACTAAATTTACTTTCTAATCACTTAATCTGGTGCTAAAACTTGACAAGAGTAGTATAGGCTTGCGAGTCCTTTTGCAAGTAAACCCTCCCGAGTCAGCCTTCATGTCTAGGAGTTGGTTGTAGCCAGCCATTTGTCGGGTAAGTCTTGCTGAGCTTCTTAGAAGCTCACGCGTTAGCGTTTTGTGGTTTTCAGGCGCCGTCATGCAGGAACCAGCGGGTAGCTTCCATTGGGAGGAGCCTCCCCTCGAGTTTGGGAACCTCCAGTGGGAGTTGTGCGAGTCGCCGCACTGAATGTTGAAGTGGCTAGTAGCATGACGCCCGTGGGCACGGCGCGTGCTTTTGCTTAAGTCCGAGTGTCGGAGTTGTAATAGTTCTAGTCTTCCGCTGTTTATCGTTTTCAAAAACTGTTGCGTACTCTGAAACAATGTAATATTCAACATCTAAGTTATGAACCAATGATGTATTAAGTGCTCTCTTCTTGTAAATTATTGCTGTTTATTCCTGCCTGTGTTGTATCGTGTGAACGCTCGCTTCGCCGAGCGTTGCCCAACAAGATCTTGGCTTAACGACTGACCGGATCTGTCCCGAAACGAGGTTTTCTGGACGGGGTCGTGTCAGCTTTGGTATCAGAGCCGTGTTGGGAAAACGATACAACGTTTAAGGCATATTTTCGAAAATTTACGTGCGAGTGAGGTACACGCCCAATTAGTTAATAGGTTATCAGGTGGCAAGCTAACCTAGTGTAGGAGCTAACAAAACCCAGTTTAGATTTACTTTTCTGTAACGACGCACCTACGCTCAGGTAAGCAAGGTAAGGTACGCCGCTCGATTGCGGTGAAAGGTCGGGAGATCCCTGTTGCGTCAGCAGCAGTAGCGTTCTATACCATGATGGTTTGGAAGGAGGTATTATGTTCGCTGTAACATAGTACGCCCCCTTGCCGTTTAGGGAGAGAAACGGCCCTCTACCGTACGAGGTGTGGGTTACGGACCTGTTGTGAATGCAGACCTTCGCAACAGTGGAGTCTTGTGTCTTTGGCACACAAGAGATGAGTTTGTTCCTCACGACTTCGGTTTTGCGGAACACTCTCATACCTCCGCTGCCTGAGGTAAAGTGCAGTCTGTCGCCGCGCAGGGAAGGTCGGACACGTGATCCCCGTACGTGACCTACTCGGGGCGACCCATATGGCCATGATATGGGTTGTTGTTTTTACTTTTGATATATATTTGTATTGCACTGCCTGTGATGCCATTTTCTGCAGGTACGCTAACCACGATATCGTAAGAAAACGTGTAGTAACGGCTAACTTGAGTGTGATTCTGTCACCGCCTATGCGTATTCTTTTTACTTTGTGAGGACGTGTAGGCCGATGTAGGATTGCATTGCATGAAGAAATGTTAAAAATCCTTCAAACTTATACTAAAACCATCTAGGAGCAAAAAAAAAAATTCATCAATAATGGCTGTAGCACCAATAAAAATTTAAGAAGTCAACCTGGATATCTTCCTCCCTTAGGGATTGCGTGGAACCAACCGAGTTGGAGCAAAACCCTTGTATATCATTGAGCCTTCCCAGAACCTTCCTCGATGAGAAGATTGTCTCCTTGACAGGTCAACTTAGATGGTAAAGCACCTTGGACTACCGGCTGTCGCTAGCTCGCATCCTTAGTGACCGACTTGGATCACCTTTTTACGTAGGGATGAAAAATATTTTACGTATCGGAAGATTTAACATGCTTTGAACTATGTGTCAACATGTGGCTTCTGATTGATAAAATATTATTCATCTCTGTGTTGCAGATGGACGCCAACACAATCGAGCATGGGATCGCAGAGATAGGCATTGAGGACTCCACCCCTACCTACGTCACCAAGAAGTCCGGACGTAGAGGATTCGTGGAGACACTCGAGCAGACCCTACAGTCATTGGGATATACAGAGACTCCTTGGTTTCAGTTCCGGGAGTACCGGCAGTATGACTTAACGCGCTGCTCGGCCACCGTGACATTACCCACGCACCCTCAGCATGCCAACGGAGAGATTTATACCACCACCACATTCGGTTCAGATAAGACGGAGGCCATCGAGTCAGCCGCTTATCAGGCTTTATTGCGGATTTGTGAGCGACACCTCGAGGACCTGGCAGACAAACCAGCAGCGATGTTTCCGATACGGGACCTGGTTGACCGTACCTGGCACCGCAATGTCAAGAATGCGCAGAAGAGGACTTTCAGGGGAGAGATGGACCATGTCACTCCCTTGTTCACGTGGAGCCTAGCGCTACTCAACTTGCATGAAGATATTGTCCTCGCAGCTCAGATGGATCGCCAGGCCTTGCGACAAGCTCATGTAGAGGTAGCTCAACTCAAGAAGAAGGTCCAGGACTTGGAGAGCAGAAACAATGCACTGCGTGCTCGCTGCGACGCGCGGGCTACACGTATCTCTGAGTTGGAGGCGGTCTCCGAGATTAAGACTGCCCAGATCCATGCTAGAGAGAATGATTGCAACATCATGTTGCAACACATTCACCAGCTGGAGATACTCAGGGATAACACGGTTCAGATGGCGGAGAACCTCGCCCATGAGAACCACCATTTGCAGCATCAGTTAGCGGGACTTTTGGAGGCACAACAACCGCCTCCCGCTAACGATGATGCTCCTGAGTCAGAAGTATCGGATCCTGAAGCTTCAGACCCAGAGCCAGATGAGGAGTAGATTGGAGGTGGTTCCGAAGTGATAGTTAGTTAGATGCTTCGCTTAAGGAGTGCGTTGCCCTTGTCTTGGTGTTAGTGTGTGTTCTTAGGAGTTTATCTTAGTGACGTTGTAATCTTATGGATGTAAGAGTGGTGGTTGACAGTCTAAGGAATGGGACGATGGATGTACTGTCATCTTTTGGGGAATGAAGGAAGTTTGTTTTTATGGAGATATCCGTGCCGTGCATATTGATGTACATTTACTTGTGTTGAGAAGTGGACATGGGTTGAATGGCTCTAATAAGGATCGTTTTACTTTTTCAGCATGGTGAACACCAGAGCAGGACGTCAGGGGCGGAAAGCTCCAACCCGCCGCCCCCGCCAGCTGAGCCAACCTTCGCCACAGCTATGGCAGCCCTGATTCTGAGCAGCCAGCAAACGCAAGAGATGCTGCGAGCTATCCTAGAGAGTAGCGGCACGAATCGAGGCGCTCGGAACCGCGATCAGGACAGCACATATGCTGAATTCCTGGCCACTCATCCCCCGGAGTTCAGAGATGCTCGGGAACCCATGGAGGCAGACCATTGGCTTCGTACAATCGAGGCCAAATTTGGGCTACTCTATTGTTCGGAGACTCAAAAGACGCTCTTCGCGGCCCAGATGCTCCACAGACACGCGGGAGCCTGGTGGGCCAACTATTTGGCCACTCTCCCGGCCAACACCCAGGTGCCATGGGCACAATTCCGGGAGGCGTTCCGCGCTCATCACATCCCCGCGGGACTCATGCAAAGGAAGGCCAAGGAGTTCATGGCCTTGACGCAAGGAAGTCGCTCGGTGCACGAGTATTCCCGTGTCTTCAACCAACTTGCTTTATATGCTCCGGAGCAGGTTGACACGGATGCTAAGCGGAAGCACCGCTTCATGGAAGGGCTGAACATCACACTCCAGGGTCGCTTGGCCCTGAACCAAGGCGGCTCATTCAATGAGCTCGTCAGCAACGCCCTCATCGCCGAGGAGTACCTCGAGAAAGAGCAGCGGGAAAAGAGGCGAGCCAGCGGTGGGCCATCAAATGCCCCGCCATCCAAGTACCGTCTGGTGTACACTGCACCCGACGGTAGGAAGTACAAGGCAATCCCGCCGCAGGCGCCGTCGTTCCGTCCACCGCAGCAGCCATACCGGCCCCCACAGAATCAGCAACAAGCCGGCTACCGCGCACCTCCTCCGCCGCAGAGGAACCAAGGTGTCCGTCCACCTCAACAGGGCGCCCGCCCTGGACCAGGCACGCCTTGCTTCAACTGTGGGCAGCTCGGACACTTCGCCCGCGAGTGCCCCTCCAACCAGCAGTCCGGAGGCAACCGACAGTCAAACCAAGGACAGGGCCAGCAAAAGGGCCAGAAGAACACTAGGACCGGTCGGGTAAACTACACCACGACCGAGGAAATTGCTGAGGGCGAACAAGTACTGGCGGGTACGTTTTCGCTCTCTACCCACTCAGCTTTTGTTCTTTTCGATTCCGGTGCAAGCCACAGCTTTATCAGTAAGAATTTTGTCAAAGGCAAAAACCTAGCCACAGTTCTCCTAGAACCACCTTTCGTAATAAAATCGCCTGGGGGCAACATATTATCAAATCATGGCTTAAGTGAAGCTCCCCTCAATTTGGGAGGTCACATCTATCCTATTTCCTTCATCATCTTAGATGGGCAGGGTATCGATATTATCATCGGCATGAAATGGATGAAACACCATAATGCCATCCTTGATATTGCTAACCGTGTAGTCCACTTAACCTCCCCACTTCACGGCTCCATGTCCATAAACCTAGATCACCCTAAAGCCACCCTCAATCAAGTTTGCCATGTTGTCGGGAAAAGTCTGGACGAGATACCAGTGGTCAAGGAGTTTCCGGACGTATTCCTAGAGGACTTACCTGCATTACCACCGGACAGAGATGTGGAATTTCAGATTGAACTGTTACCAGACACAGCCCCGATCTCCCGCAGACCGTACAAGATGGCACCCCAGGAGCTAGCAGAGTTGAAGAAATAGTTGCAGGAGTTGTTGGACAAGGGCTTCATACGGCCCAGTACCTCGCCTTGGGGTTGTCCTGCATTGTTCGTAAAGAAGAAGGACCAATCCTTGAGACTATGCGTGGATTACCGTCCCTTGAATGCGGTAACTATCAAGAACAAGTATCCCTTGCCACGCATAGACACTCTGTTTGATCAGTTGGCTGGAGCAAAGGTCTTCTCGAAAGTTGATCTTCGGTCTGGATATCATCAGATCAAGATCCGTCCTAGTGACGTCCCAAAGACGGCTTTCTCCACCAGATACGGATTGTATGAGTATTTGGTGATGTCATTTGGACTCACAAACGCACCAGCTTACTTCATGTACCTCATGAACTCAGTCTTCATGCCAGAGCTAGATAAGTTTGTAGTGGTGTTCATTGACGACTTCCTAATATACTCCAAGTCAGCCGATGAGCATGCAGAGCACCTTCGGACAGTTCTCCAAAGACTCAGAGATCATAAGCTCTATGCCAAGTTCAGCAAGCGCGAGTTTTGGATTGAGCGTGTTCAGTTTTTGGGTCATGTTGTGTCCGCGGAAGGTATTTCTGTTGATCCAGGGAAGGTGCAAGATGTTGTTAATTGGAAAGCACCCACAACAGTCCACAAGGTGCGGAGTTTCTTGGGATTAGCGGGATACTACCGTCGCTTCATTCCCAACTTCTCCAAGATTGCCAGGCCTATTACAGACCTACTCAAGAAGGATCAGAAGTTCAAGTGGACAGAAAAGTGCGAAGAAGCCTTTCAGACTTTGAAGAAGCACTTGACCATAGCACCAGTACTAGCCCAACCGGATTTGAGCAAGCCCTTCGACGTGTATTGTGATGCGTCGGGCACTGGACTTGGTTGTGTGTTGATGCAAGAAGGACGGGTAATTGCTTATGCTTCCAGACAACTCCGCAAGCATGAGGTGAATTACCCCACACACGACTTGGAATTAGCCGCCGTGGTATTGGCTTTGAAGGTGTGGAGGCATTACTTGTTGGGAAACCTGGTACACCTCTACACTGACCACAAGAGTCTCAAGTACATCTTCACCCAGAACGAGTTGAACATGAGGCAACGAAGATGGCTAGAATTAATCAAGGACTACGAGATAGAGATCCACTATCATCCGGGCAAGGCTAACGTGGTTGCAGACGCGTTGAGCAGAAACGCCCATTGCCACTACTTGGATCAAGGAGTTGCAACTAAAGGATTAGAGCCAGCCGTAAGGATTCTACCCCACGGAGCACTCTACAACCTCGCCTTAGTGCCAACACTTAGAGATGAGGTAGCCAAGGCCCAGAAACTTGATAAGGGCATGGAGAAGATCAGATTGGGACTACAAGAAAAGAAGATGCAGTGCTTCCGTGAAGATGAAGAAGGAGTTTTGTGGTTCAAGAACAGACTGGTAGTGCCGAAGGATCACGAGCTCCGAAGGAAGATCATGGATGAAGCTCATCTATCCAAGTACTCAATTCACCCTGGCAGTAACAAGATGTATCAGGATCTGCGAAAGAAGTTTTGGTGGACAAGGATGAAGAGAGAAATCGCTCGGTATGTAGCGGAGTGTGACACCTGCCGCAGAATAAAGGCCGACCATCTGAAAGGCGCAGGATTGTCGCAACCGTTAAGCGTTCCGTCATGGAAGTGGGAAGACATAAGTATGGACTTCATTGTTGGACTGCCCATAACAGCTCAAAAGTTGGATTCAATTTGGATTATAGTAGATCGCTTGACAAAGTCCGCTCATTTCATACCTGTCAGTACCAACTACAGAATGAAGAAGTATGCAGAATTATACATTGACTGGATAGTCTGTTTACATGGAGTACCCAAGACAATCATCTCCGACCGGGGTACCCAGTTCACCGGTCGATTTTGGAAACAACTCGACGAGTCGCTAGGAACCAGGCTCATCCACAGCTCAGCCTACCACCCTCAGACTAATGGTCAGACGGAAAGAGTGAACCAAATACTTGAAGACATGCTCCGAGCTTGTGTTTTGGAGTACGGAAAAGGATGGGACACCTATCTATCACTGGCAGAGTTCTCGTACAACAACAGTTACCAAGCCAGCATCCAAATGTCCCCCTTCGAAGCACTATACGGCTGTAGTTGCAGGACCCCACTCAACTGGTCAGAGGCAGGCGAAAGAATCATATTGGGTCCAGACCTAGTGCAGCAGGCTGAAGAGAAAGTACAGGTTATACAAGCCAATTTGAAGGCCGCCAAGTCAAGACAAAAGAGCTATGCAGATAAAAGGCGTAGACCATTGGCCTTTGAGGTAGGCGACTACGTCTACCTACGAGTCTCGCCAATGAAGGGAGTTCAACGGTTCGGGACCAAAGGCAAGTTAGCACCCCGATACATAGGTCCATACCCTATCACAGCCAAGTGCGGACCAGTGGCGTATCAAGTGGAACTGCCAGAAAGATTATCAGGAATGCATAACGTATTCCATGTCTCCCAATTGAAGAAATGTCTGAAGACACCAGTAGACCAAGTGGTTCAAGAAGCAGAAGAGTTGCAACCAGACCTAACCTACCCAGAGCGTCCAATCCGGATACTGGATGAGAAAGAACGAGTTACAAGAAGACGGACACTCAAGTTTTACAAGGTTCTGTGGAGCAACCACACGGAAGACGAAGCCACGTGGGAGTCTGCAGAATTTCTTCAGTCAAACTACCCTGAGCTATTCCCAAAACCCTAGGTACCTATACCTATCCTAACCCTCTCCTTAAATCTCGGGACGCGATTTCTTTTAGGGGGGAGGGCTGTGACACCCCAGGTGTCACCAGGGCAAAAAGTCGTCAACAGTAAACCCTAATCCATAATTTCACTCACTTTAGAGCAAATTCAATCATGGAAATAAAAAGAAATATTATTTAAAATGCTTTAAAGAGACACTATGAAAAGTTTGACAAACAACAGAGCATTTAACAAAGTCCGGAGGAATCGCAACTAAAAGTGTCGAAATCTCGTAACAGAAAGAAATTCAAACCCTAACTTTTGATCATCAAAATTTCCACAGAACCCTAGCCATATTTTTACATAACAATTAAGTACACTTCAAAATAGGATTTTGGGAAATTATTCAAGATTTTTGGAAAAGCTTTAGACCTCTTAAAAATTCACAGAAGCTATAATCAACCTAGAAATTCAAGAATTTTTAGAGGCCAAATCATGACTTGAACCTTAAACGAAAAGTGTTCCAAATAAACTCCTGAGCTTGTACAAAAATTTTCAAAATTTTTCGAGCTTGGAAAGAGTGCCTATTCATTGAATTACTTCCGGCCTTAATGAAATGAAAAAAAAAATCAAACTGTTGCCGGGCGGGCTACAGTGACCGCCCGCCCGACAACAGAGCACAGCCGCCCGGCCGCTGCTCCGCCCGACACGGCTGCGTGCCGCCCCCACGTCGCATTCAACCTCGGCGCCCCTACCTCCTCACACCCCCCCTCGCTCTCTCCCTCTCGCTCTGGCTCTCTTCCTCTCTCTCTCTCTCTTTTTCTCTGCCGTCGCCCGAGCCGCCCGACGCCTGCGCCGCCCGAGCCGCCATTGCCGCCCCTACTGCCCCCTGCTCTCCCCTACCCCCCCGGCCCCCTATAAATGGCGCGAGCTCCACCCCAATTCTCCCCCTCCTCCACTTTTCTTCCTCCCACGCGCGAAGCACCTTCTTCTCTGCCCCGGCCGCCGCCCACCGACTCCATTGCCGCCGCTTCAAGGTGAAACCCTACCTCCGATCAATTTCAATCAAATTCACTCACCAAATCAGCTCCTCTCCACCTCGTGAAGCTCACAGCACCTTCCAATCCTCCGACGGCGAGCCATCTCGCCGGAATTTCATCGATCGCCGCCGCCCCGAGGCACCCCCACGGTGAGACCCCCTATCCCGGCCAAAACCTTGATGAATATAATGTTGCTGAGCTTCGTCTTGTCATGAGGATCATGAAAAGCCAAGGTTCAACGGCCGGCGACCACCCCATCGTCGGGAATTGGCCGCCGGAGCTCGTCGGAGACTGTGCCTTGTTTTTCCTTTTTCCTATTTATTTTCCAGATTATTGCTCTGTCTTCTAAAAACCCTAGAAAATCACAAGAAGATCCAAAAATTCCAAACCAAAATTTGTTAGAACCCTCGTGAAAACTACACACCCTCTGAAAATTTATGAAGATTTTAGGAATACGAAATGGCATCTAACCCTATTAAATAACCTCAATCTGCCTAGTCTAAATGCCATTTTCTAAAGTGCATTGTAAAAGTCATTTACAAGGTTAGACCCAAAAGAAAAAGTGTAGATATGGTGCTCAGAAATGCTCAAAAAAAGTTTCATAATTTTATTCTAATGTTTACTAGTACTTTCTGATTTTACAAGAGTTAAAAACAGGAACTTTGATGAATTTTTATAAAATATAGAAAATTCATCTAGGCCCCACCCAAAGCCCAAAATGCTTATTCCAGGGAGTACTACCAACTAAAAATAATCTTGAGGAAGAATTAAAATCTTCAGTTTTACCCTAGTTTAATAGCCGAAGTAATTAAATAATATTAACCGATGAAAAATGTCGCATTAACTTAACTAAAGATTGAAGTTGATGAACATGCCAACTAAAAGTCACCTCATGGGAGTTTAATAGATTTCTTTAAACACCATTCACAGATTAAGGATTGAATTTAATCGACGGCGTCGAGTAATTAGGGTTAACCCTAATTCTGGGCGTCGCCAATCTAAACCCTAGGTTGTTATTGATAATAATAATAAGTTCCATTTTCATTAAACTTATCATAATTCTACTGCATCATGTAGATTCTAACGCTCACAAAGTAGCTGCGGATCCAAGTTCCTCGACCCCCGCCGAAGAAGCCGACATCAACTCAGAGGAACCAGGCAAGCCCCGGTGCACAACCGAATTTTAAAGTTTTACTTTTATAACTGAGTGTGTCTTGTTTGTGCATTAGGTGCTAGGAGTTGATTGAAACCATAGTTGCATCTGTTTCCCATAGGAAACCCTGACGGTAGCTTGTATAGATACCCCTTAGTATGCTATGCTTAGCAGATAGTTGTCGGTAGAAGTCGAGCAGAGTGGACGCTGCTCGCGAGGAGTAGGATATTGAATGAAACTATTTCATGAGATGTGCCACACGATTATCAATGAGTAAGAAAGATAAAAGATTGAGGGTCAGACTGGGTACAAGTAGGTCGGCGACTGGTCCGGGACCAGGGTGACCATAGTCTGGTCTGATCCGTGTGGCACAGCTGGGCAAGTATTGAATGTACTAATCGTATGCTGGGTGTTATGGGCCCCGGTAAACCTACGTAGCCTAGTGATTGCAACGTCAAACCTGCCCTACCGTGTCTGACTAGGAGGAGATCTGGGGTGGGCAGCGTGGAACTCCACAGAAACCGTCTGGGACGTGTTGCCTGGTGGGACGCGGCGCTGCTAAGGCAGGCGTAGGAGGGAATTGACGTTGCAGGAGCTGGTGTGAACGGTTGCCACGTGCGAGTCTGGGACACGCACGTGTCGTACGATTAGGTTAACCCTGCAGTGGTATAAAAATCGGTTCGAATCGCTGTCGCTCTCAGCTATGAGCTTACTTGAACTCTCTGTCAGATTTTAGTAAATAGGTTGAGACACCATGAGAATGATTTATGAATAATAATACTGCTATTGATGATTCTGTTATGTTTGTTTAGTTCAGTGCTAACTAAATTTACTTTCTAATCACTTAATCTGGTGCTAAAACTTGACAAGAGTAGTATAGGCTTGCGAGTCCTTTTGCAAGTAAACCCTCCCGAGTCAGCCTTCATGTCTAGGAGTCGGCTGTAGCCAGCCATTTGTCGGGTAAGTCTTGCTGAGCTTCGTAGAAGCTCACGCATTAGCGTTTTGTGGTTTTCAGGCGCCGTCATGCAGGAACCAGCGGGTAGCTTCCATTGGGAGGAGCCTCCCCTCGAGTTTGGGAACCTCTAGTGGGAGTTGTGCGAGTCGCCGCACTGAATGTTGAAGTGGCTAGTAGCATGACGCCCGTGGGCACGGCGCGTGCTTTTGCTTAAGTCCGAGTGTCGGAGTTGTAATAGTTCTAGTCTTCCGCTCTTTATCGTTTTCAAAAACTGTTGCGTACTCTGAAACAATGTAATATTCAACATCTAAGTTATGAACCAATGATGTATTAAGTGCTCTCTTCTTGTAAATTATTGCTGTTTATTCCTGCCTGTGTTGTATCGTGTGAACGCTCGCTTCGCCGAGCGTTGCCCAACAAGATCTTGGCTTAACGACTGACCCGATCTGTCCCGAAACGAGGTTTTCTGGGCGGGGTCGTGTCAAATATCCTTTGGGTTAAAGATATGTTTAGTGAAACAATAACAACTAAGATTCTTAATTGTTGACTTTCCTTAAAAAAAAGGTTCTTAATTGTTGATATGGCCTATGCGGATAGTTGGCATGGCCCAACCGAATGTCAAATTAAAGGGCTTTTCTATTGGACAGACCAAAGGCAAGCACGAATAACAACAATAGGGATAGGAGAAGTGTATATGTCCCGCCTAGGCGTTTGTAGATATAGATCCTAAGAGCATCTTTAATGAAAAGCCTAAAACACTTCTTAAATTAAAAGAGGCAGCTAATGCACGGCCGTGCGTGCTACCATCAATTTGCGCGCACAGTCCTAACACAGCAAGTCCGAAATCTAACACGCCAGAAACGGAAGGGAGCCCGATCGGCGCAGGCGCGCGGTGCATTAAAAGAGCCCGGTCGGCGCGTGGTGCATCAAAAGGGAAGAAAAATATCGCACCGCGCAAAATAGGCGTACCCATGCTGGACTCACGACAACTAGTAACAGAAGCAAAATGCTGTCATGCATCTCAGGATTCAGATCCCCGTTGCATGAAGCAAAAAATACCCTTGTCTTCGAGGAGTATTCTCCCTATTGTTTTCATTAAATATGTCAGATTACGAGCCAAATTTGTCAGGAGGCTATGTACTAGAACAAGAAAATTGCTTCATCATATGTGATAATTCAAAAATCTTAAAAAAACACACCCTTGGATTATGCATGAAGCAGAAAAACAATGATAAGAAAAGTGCAGGTAATCTTGAAATTCAACCATAATAGTGTTTCATCCAAAAAAAATGCTTCTTCACAAATATATAGACGCATACATGTAGTTCCTTTATCTAGGATTAGTAAGTTAATGTCAAAGATAGGTACATTGAACATGTGTTTTGCTTCATCACACAATTACTACTATGTTTTAATAGAGTAAGAAAGAAAAATGAAGCTATGTAGAATGGTCATAATTCTAGTACGCATATATGTTATGCAATAAAAAATAATAATAATGAGCTGATGTTCTTCCAATTTGTTGAGTTTCTTCATCCCTCATTTCCCTTTATCCTCTTGAAGATTTAACACACATACAAAAATGAAAAAAAATTGTTAACATAAATCAGTGATAAAAAATCTGTAGACGGCATCACATAATGCATAGCTCTTGCTAGTATACTTTAGCGACATACTAAATATGCTTTTACAAAACACTAAATATGGTTTTCAGAGATAACAATAATGCATTCCTATATTCCATGAAGAATTCAAAATGAAGCAAAGAAAAAAGGGAAATATGTTAAAATGAACTGGACATAAAGATGAAACCAAATCAAACTCAGCTCTGTATGCTAAAATTCTTTCTAAATCCCAATTCAACTGCTACAACACAAATAATCAAATTAGACTGAATCCATGAGGATCAAGATCAATTGTGATGGAACATAGATGAACACACCTTTGTTTGAGCCCATCAGAATCTAGATTTTTCATACCATCACTAGATCAAACTGAATCGAACAAAAGATACGAACCCTAATTTAAAACCTAGTATAAGAAATTTGATACAACTCTAATGGAAAATACTCTTTACAACTGACTTTTGCATAGACTTGATATGCTTTTTAGGTATGCCATATATTTTACCTATAACATATTTACTTTTAAAACATGTCAAAACTATATTAAATTTCGATGAACACTAGGACCTGATTAATCTTGCTTTCTGTAAGCTCCATATATGCTTTTCGAGTATACTAACTATGCTTTTTGCACCTAGCATATTCGCATATATACCACATATGTGCTTTTAACAGTTAATATATACTTTTTTAGAAATGCCTTTTAGACACACTGAATTTACTTATAATACATAATAGGTGTGCTTTTCCCTAGAAGGCATTGCATGAGTTCGAGATGACAGTTACTTTGCTTGATGCTTCATTTGCAAATAATACGCATTACACTAAGATGCTGAAGTTTAGCACAAAGCATCCTTGATTGAGACAGTAGAAAAAAAATGATGCATTATCCCAAAAGCACTCAAAGCATAATCGTGTTTTTATGCATTCACAAACTGCAGAGACCATGATATCTATCTTGAAAATCATAAGAAATGACAATACACTAAATATAACTATTGACATTGTACCACAGATACCTTTCTGGAACTCCTTTTCACAAAATGACTTTTGCATATACTTGGAATGCTTTTCATGTATACTATACATATGTTTTTCCTATAAATTATTTTTCTTTGAGGACTAAGCCACTAAAACTGATTAATCTTAATTCAGATGAGCATTAATTAAAATGCCTACGAATGTTCAGTTGCTTAAGTTGTAGTAGTAAAACTGGTTATGGTCTGCAAAATTTAAATTGAAATGTCATTTATTGAAGATTGACTCATGCTCAACTAAACAATCAACCAGTAGGAATGAGTAACATACCAGAATGGGATGCATCAATAAACGAACAAAAACACAATGCCCCAAGACACTTGTGATTTCTCAATACTACATCCATGTAACTTTGCACAAAAATAAGGAGAAATGGAAAATGCAAATTGATGAACTCAACTTCTCGTGTACTCCTTGCTTCTGGGAAGGGAAATTGAGCAGAAATGCATATGAACACACCACACTTGCTGATTTTATCCCAAGACTGTATCAGATATAAAATTACAATCAATTCAACTTGAATTTGGTTGTGGTCCACCCAATCGGAGACCCTAGTTTCAATTGCACGAATAGCAGGATGTCAGATTGCAACAAATAAGCATCGAAATTCAATTCTTCAACAAAGTAGCAATCACACAAGATGGGATTGGGAGTGGAGAGGAAAATGTTTGTAATTGGAACTGACCTCACTTCTATAGAGATGAGCTATATGGAAGGCGCCGATGGTGGTTATAGAGGCCAGTGCTGTCATCCTCATATGCAACTGCAAGAAACCATATGTCTTCATGCCGCTGTAGCTAACACACCTAGACAGATTAAAAAGTGTTAGCTAATAATATGTTTTAGTTTTAGCTTTGCTTTACGAAGATGCTATATTTATAGTAAATCTTTATGAGCACTGAAATCTTATGTATAGTAAATTTTCATGAGCACTTAGACCTGATTAAGCTTGTTTTCGGTGAGCATAAAATTTATGCTTTATGAAGCGGATGTGGCATGTAGTCAAAAGCATTGCAATACACTAAGGTGGTTGTTGCAGACCATCGTTTGCTTTTGTATACATACTAAAATGGTTACCATCTGCTGGTTTAAACTAGGATGTCATTTCTATACTATACTTAAATTCTGAGTTGGTGATGGTGATGGTACGTCCAATCTCTCTACTCTTAGACTTTACAAGCAATTAATTTTTTGATTGTCTAATAAATGAATATAATGTTATATTCAATTTAATAGAAATTTAAAAATTACCGTAGCAACGCACGGGTGTTAGACTAGTATCAAATCGAATATTGACTAGTGATCAACTAAACTATTAAACCATGGGGCACGGTAGAAATAAGTACCACAATGGGATGCATCCACAAACAAACAAAAACATGATGCATCACGGCAAGTAAAAAAATTTCCATGAGGGGATTGGGGAAGAGACATACTACATGTGTGCATAGATACGAAAATGTCTGATGCTGCTCGTCCTCTACCCGTCAACAGGTCCTCTTGTTCGTTTCGTGCATCTGAGAGAGTGAAAATCCAAGCCAAAATGAGACCCAGAAAACGCAGTGCTAGTCGAGGATCCCCATCACCTGAGGCTGTCGTCTATTTCGGGAAGAGAGCAGCGAAATCGAGGTAGGGTGTCACCATGGTTCTAGGGTTTAGGCTGGGGCTCCACATGCCGCAGGAGGAGGCAGGCTCGCTGCTCGTGCCGCTGGCCCTGCGTGCTGCTGGAGGAAGCGCGCTTGCCCCTCACGCTGCCGGGCCGCACACTGCTGGAGGAGGTGTGCTCGCCGCTCGCACTCCCAAGCCGCTCGCTGCAGCAGGAGGTGCTCGCGCCCCCTCACGCCGCTAGGCCGTGCGCCGCAGGGCGCTACGCTTGCTCCTCACGCCGCCGGCCGTACGTCGCTGCGCTGGAGGAGGTGCGCTCGCCGCTCACGCCGCCGGGCCGCGCGTCGGTGGCAGAGGCGAGCTCGCACCGCCCCATTCCAGACTCTTTTTTGTCAAATATTATTAATTTAATTATTAATTTCAAAAATAGGAACGATTTAGATAAATTGCAAAAATAGAATCCAGTCGGTCATCGGAAGACCCATAAGAGGCCTATCGGTACTCTGAAAACTGATATGGCCTATCGGTTTTTCAACGTCCGACTATCTATCACGTCCGCTGCCACATGGGCTATCGGACGACGAAAGGCCTGTCGGTAACTGGATTACCGACAGGCTGCCGCAGGCCTGACCCAATCGGGCCCCGGAGGACCCGATTTGTGTTGGTAGTCGGTAATCGGGAGACCGACTAGGTAAGCTAATCAGTTTTCGGGTAACTGATAGGTCCCCCTATTTGGCCCCGCGCTGCATTTGCGTCGCGCGTTACACGAGAGAGAGAGAGCGCGGCGGCGGCAAGGCGAGGCAGGGGAAAAGGCGACGCGCAGGGAGAGCGGGGAGAGCCGGGAGAGAGGCGCGCGCGGGCAGAGGAGGAGGCGCCGCGCGGGGAGAGCCGGGCGGCCTGCGCTCGCGGGAGAAGAAGAAGAAGAAGAAGAAGGAGAAGGAGGAAGAACCAGAAGAAGAAGAAGAAGAAGAAGGAGGAGGAGGAGGAGGAGGAGAAGAAGTAAGAAGAGGAACGTACACTTAAGATTAGAAGTATATAATTTTTTTAGATTAAGTAGAATATTAGTTGATGTAGAATATAAATTTAGTTTTGTAATGATTATTTAGATAGTGATTTTGTTTATATTATTATCTTGTAGGTTCATAAAATCTATATTATATACGTATAATATATATAGAGCATACAGAAAAAAATTTCGATGTTGCTATAATTATTATGACATTAGATAGTAAATAAAGGGTAGCTAAAAATATTTTTATTGTCAGAATGTCCAGTGTCGTCAGATTCAGAGTATTTTATGGGGAAGGAGAAATTAGACATTGTGAATATGGTATAGATTTGAATGAATTTTCATATGTGGACGGTTGGTTTAATGGACCATGTGAGGTGCCTAGAGTGAAAGTATGGAAATAGTTGCAAGAATTGTTGAATATCCTATTATATGATTGGTTAGTGGTGAAAGTTATAATTCCTAAGATATACGAAGGAGTATACAAATGGGAGTTTTTTGAGATTAAAAACACAACAAGTTGGTAGAAGTTCGTATATATGGGTATCTAGAAAAAGTTTGATCACGTGCTGCTTGTTCAACATGAATCAAGGAGCACATCGAAAGGGCATGAGGAAGTAGGTGAAAGTAACGTGCATGTTTCAAATAATTTAGCAATCAGTGAGACCACGGAGCAAAATATTGAAGTTGAGAATAATAGTACCAGAGAACAGATTAATCAGACGCACAATGAGGTGGGAGGAGGCCGGATGGAAATGATGGTTGTAGTTTGTAGAGAAGAGAATGAGGTTATTGTAGATGAGATGCAGAGGGATGATGATGAGTATGAAACTTTTGTGGAGATACGGGCCGGGTGGAAGGATGGTGATGAAGAGCCAGAGGACTGAATTGATATGGATAATATGACATGTGATGATGGTCACAAGTCAGCTTGGGAATACGATGCTGTAGAAGTGAGGGAGGGCCAGATGTTTCATGATAAGAGGGACTTGCAAATGGCGGTGAAGCGGTGCGCGTATTCTGAGAAGAAGCAGTTCAGGATGATAATTTCAAACACAACAACATATGATGTAAAGTGCATTGCTCCAGACTGCACGTGGCGTGTTCATGGATACCTACCAAAGAATGAGACATCATTTGTTGTCTCTATTGTGGTACCTCACTCGTGTATGTTGCGAAATACTCTTCTGAAACATAGGAATATGACAGCAAAATTTGTTGCTGATGCACTGTATTCAGAGATAGTAAAAAAGACTGCAATGTCTCCCTTTGCTATCATGCATAGTATACAGAACAGATATGGGTATGACATATCGTATGATATGGCATGGAGGGCGAAACAGAAAGCATTGAAAAGAAGGTTTGGCACTTACGAGGATTCATATCATAATCTTCCTGCATTACTTGAAGTTATTCAATCTCGAAACACGGAGACTGTAATTGCATGGCACGACTTTGTCAATGCAGATGGTAACAAGGTACTTCAACGTGCTTTCTGGTCATTTGGATGCATGATTGCAGCGTTTAGACACTGCCGACCCGTGCTATGTGTGGATGGTACATTCTTAACCGGCAAGTATAAAGGGCAAATCCTTACTGCTATTGGGGTTGATGGAGAGAACCAGATTGTGCCAATTACATTTGCATTTGTGGAGCACGAGACAACTGAAACTTGGTTGTGGTTCTTTCGGTGGTTTAAGAGAGCTGTTGTTAAAAATAGGCCAGATGTTTGCATCATACATGATCGAAATGGTGGTCTATTATCAGCAATTGATATGTTGTAAATGAATAGTACGGACGAAGCATTTTGGTCAGATTTACATAGTCGTTGGTGCATGAGACATTTGGCTGCAAACTTTCACCGATAATTTAAGAGCCAACGTCTGATGAATATGTTCAAGCAGCTATGCAAGCAGAACCAACTTTCAAAATTTGATATACTGTTAGTGGAGCTTGATAGATTAACTAGCAATCAAATGAAGGAATTAAGAGATATGGCTCTGCCAGGTTATGATGCAGAGGCACTTCCTTTGGATCCTCTTCCTAATGAAGCACACAACGTGACACGAAGGCGGAAGGGGGGAAGAAGAGTGAGGTGTTTCTCGGACTGGATTAAGGAGGAGTCCATGGAGAAATGGTCATTGATAGAAAATAGAGATGGATCCCGTTATAGTATAATGACAACTAATCTCGCAGAGGTTTATAATTGGGTTATAAAAGGTACACGAAGCCTTCCACTTGTAGCTATCGTTGAGGGTATCACACGTGGTACATAAATATACCTGCAAGAGCGGTATGCTCAAGCAATGTTGAACATGTGCAACCATCAAGTACTATACTCCTCTAAAATCACAAAGTATATGAAATAAAAAAGTAAGAAAGGCGAAAGACATTTGGTTCGGAGGACAGGTAACAGAGAACTAGTTTTGAGGTGCTGTTGCACGGGAAGAGCGGGCTTGGCATTGCTCGTGCTGAAGTAACAATAGAATGCATATTGTGGCCTCATTTGAACAAATGTGAGTGCACATGTAACAAGCCAAAGTTGCTGCATTTACCCTGCTCTCATGTCTTCACCGCTTGTGCTCAGAGAAACATTAATACCCATAATTTTGTGTCATCATACTACTTCAAAGAAGCAATGGAGGCTACATGACGTGGTGAGTTACTTGGTTGGAGAGTTGTCTCTGACTTCACACGGCCACCACAGGGAGAACCAGCTTGGATCCCAGATCCAAGCAAACGAGTTATAATGAAGGGTCGTCGCAAAATACGCTGAATCAGAAATGACATGGATGCCAGTCAGGCACGTGGGGGTCGCAAAGAATGCATAATTTGTGGAGGTAACCACCTACGAAAGGATTGCAACTTGTAGGTAGTGGAAAGGAGACCTAACGACGCGGATGTGCGACGTGTTCCAATGCGGAGGGGTGACCGCATGGAAAGAGGAGGACCATCTACTTAATTCTGTCCTGGGTACTATGTATTATTTCGTATTGTAAGATGTACTAATTTTATTTGTAACATGTGTACTAAGTGTTATGTCATATTATAAAATGTACTATTTTATCATATTGTAAGATGTCACATTTTATGTTGTAATTAAATGTTGTCAATTTGTGTTAAAGGCATGGAGTTGATCGATTTGGTAATTGATTCGAAGCATCGCTCTAACTCCGAGACCGGTGATCTTTACGATCCCCTTCGACTATGGAGCTTCGACAACTTTTGGATAGTGGGCGACCGATGGGTTCCGAGGTAACCTATTAATTTAGAAAATATTATTTGTTACACATTACACTTCATTTTGAAACAAGTTTGTATTGTTTGTAGGTTGCAGGCATGTGGATTACTACCACTCACGCGGATGTTGGACCCCCGGGGTAGGAGGTCTCCTCGGTTTCCCGCTGACCGTGCACTACTCACTGCTTTGGTGGACCGTTGGCGACCAGAGACCCACACGTTTCACCTACCGGTGGGTGAGATGGCTTCGACTCTACAAGATGTGTCGATGCTATTAGGTCTCCCTCTGACAGGGGATGTGGTTTTCCCTCCTCGGTGCAAGCAACATGGAAGCATGATATCTTGCACCGATTTCACGACGTACTTCCTGAACAAGATCAACTCCAGTTCAACGATAACCATGGACCTACTAAGGTATGGCTGCAGCAGTTTCGAGCAGAGGCGTTGAGTGCAGATGCAGCGGATTGGAGAGTGCAGCGACATCTAGAGGCCTACCTTCTATGGTTGTTTGGTTGGGTCCTGTTCACGAGCACGCACCAGGACACTGTTGACAAGCGTTTGATTGGCATCGCCCAGATCATCGCTGACATAGACGTGGCACAATGCCCCATTTTAGTTGGGGCTCTGCCGTGTTGACTACGACCTACAGAGCGTTGTGTGAGGGTTGTAGACGCAGGAGTAGTGCCGGATCACTTACTGGATGCCCTTTGTTACTGATGTTGTGGTGTTACGAGCGTTTCGACATCGGATGACCTACTCTTTCCGCGTACGATCCATACGACGACGACCTGTACACGGATGAGGACGATGAGATGGACAGGCCTACAACGGGATCCTTATGGTGTACGTCAAAGGTAACAAAATTATATTTCAATTATAGTTAATTTGTCGTATATTAGAGTTTGTAACTAATATATTTATCATAATGCAGATGACTTGGGCGACAGGCACCGTCCGCAGGGGGTATCCAAACTATGTCCTTGCATTTGATCAGCTTAGAGCTGATCGTGTCTGATGGATGCCATTCAGTCCACTAGAGGTCTAGAGGCGTGCGCCTCGCGGGTTGTCGTCCCTATGCACTCGTGATCAGCACATATGGTTGACGAGGCGACACCTTGTGTACGACATCGTTGTCGAGCCATACGCCGTTAACCGAGTGATGCGTCAGTTTGGACTACTGCAGACGTTCCCCATTCCCCGAGCACCCGTCCTTCGTGGCCATATGTAAGTATGATTTACTTTGCAAACCGTATCATTATCGACAAGGAGTTTCTTTTTCAACCTATAGGGAGTACACAGTAAAACATTATAAACATCATTGCAGGATGACTAGGAAAGGCCAGGGCCTCGCTTATGAAGATTCATGGGCCGCGAAGATGTTGCCTTGGATTCAGCAGTGGGCTGGTGCTGCTGAGGACGTTTGGGTCCCCTCTGGCCCTTTAATGGAGGAAGCGTATGTTCCGTACTTACAGTGGTACACGTCCAGAACACACATTCGTTGTCACCCGGTGCCCACGGAGATTGTGGACCATGATGCTGACATCACAGACACGTTCGCTCCGTAGCCGGGTTCGACGTACCACATGCTGGTACGTACTTTTCATTGAGCTATATTTTCTGTGTTTCATGTGTCATACTCATATTCGTATGTAACATGCACATAGTCCGAAACATGTGCGGAGGTCGCAGCAGAACTTGAGGGGTATGCACGGCGGCGCGAAGCGAACCCTCCTAGGTTCAATACGCGGGAGATGGCAGCAGCACTAGCTCGCCATGCATGGCGCTGCAGGGACGCCCTTCTATGCTCATCATGTTCTCAGTCGTACAACGTGCGTCCGTGCTCCCAGCCAGGTTGGATCCAACCTCGCACTCGCCTATATTTCTGTAATTTGTTACAAGTGCAACATAGTTTTCAAATTATAAATTGAAATTATATTATCTTATAAAAAATTACAGGTTCCGTCGAACCTGGCCCTGCAGCACCGTCATTCCGTTCTCAGGAACCCTCTTCTTGTCGGCATAACTTCGACGCCGGCCTGTCTCATTTTCAGGAGGGCGGTCCATCTCATTTTCAGGAGCCCGGCCCATCTCATTTTCAGGAGCCCGGCCCATCTCATTTTCAGGAGCCCCGCCCATCTCATTTTCAGGAGCCCGGCCCATCTCATTTTCACGAGCCCGACCCGTCCCATTTCCACGCCGGTGCATCAGCCATCCCTTTTGGGTCCGGTTTTATTCCAACACCAGGTTACCAGGCACCAGCAGGTTCATCTTTTCTTTCCCGCATTCGATTCATATTATATTTTGAAATACCCATTCATTAATTGAAACTAATAATACTCTTATTGTAGGTGCCTACACGAGGAATGTCATGCCCTCCATTTCCGACGAGCTGACGTCGTGGACCAGCGTGGAAGTGCAGGGTTATTTACAGATGCCCGGAGCTCCTGTACCAAGTCAGCCCATGCAGCAGGAGGAGTCGACCCCTTTCGAGGGTCCTAGGACTCGCCACACACCAGAGCACCTCACTTACTCGACACATCAGATTAGGCACCAGAAGACGCGGCATCGTGATGGTTGAATGTTCAGATATCTGTTGTACTATGTTTATGTGTCACTATAATTATGTTCTACTATGCTTATGTTGCATTATGATTATGTGATATCTGTTACGTATTTTAGTCCTTCCATCTCCGCCATGTGCTGTCATATAACGTCAAGGAATCCAATAAAGTCCGTCTGTCAATCATTACTTTGTCGCATATCAATATGTCAGCCTTCAACACTGCGATACCCTATTCGGTACTCCGATCTCCGACATGCGGTCGCACATAGCGTCATGGAATCCAATAAAGTCTTTCTCCGAAATACTATTTAATGCCACTGAAACGTGTCGGCCATGAACACTCCGATACCCTATTCGGTCCTCTGATCTCCGACATGTGCTCCCACATAGCGCTAGGAAATCCAATAAAGTCTGTCTCTGAAACACTATTTAATGACACTGAAACATGTCGGCCATGACCACTCCGATACCCTATTCGGTCCTCCGATATCCAACATGTGCTCCCACATAGCGCTAGGGAATCCAAAGTGTTGCGCCCCGCCTCTGTATATCATGCCGTCCCTCTTCTTCATGCATATACAAAGTTGAAACTACCCAACTTCATCAATGGCTAGTAGAGGTCGTGGTCGTGGAGGTCGGGGGACCGTCCCAACCCCTCCTCCGATCGGCGGACCAACATGGTTTAGTGAACCAAAACTAGAGTTCCCTCTAGAATTCAAGTCTGAATTTAGTCCAGGCAGTCCTCTGTGGCCATATGATGCTACGAAGGAGAAATGGCTCAAGTGTAAACATGGTGCTGATGCTGTCGTGCAAACCATGGACTACGGCGAGGATAGTGGTCGTCGTTTTTTTTGCTGTCCTTACGTAGCGGTAACTATGAATTTCTATTTTCCTTTCACATCTAACTCTCTTTATTATGCAATAACACTCCTTTTCATGAACATATTACTTTTTCCACAGTCGTATGATGATGACGACAATTGCGGATAGACTGCATGGGTTGATCCAGAGGCAATCTATCTGTATCGGCACTTCATCACCTACCTGGAAGACAAAATCTTCGACCTCACCCAGCTGCTAAATGCTCCGACTCCTGAACCATCGAATGAAGATCTTGTCATTTCCATCGCTGACGATGATGACATGATATGGTGCGAGGTCCCGTATTGTAAATGTCCACATCACAAGCCTGGACCTACTAAACCTCCACCGCAACAACGCCCTTCCTCGTCTTCTCATTTCCACTAGCTCTAAGTCTGTTACTAATAATCGACAATACCCTGCACTTACCGTAGTCTACAAGGGAATGTATTGTACTTATATCTCACTCTTTATCAAACAAGTAATGTATGTTTGCAATTTTAATAATCCGCATGTATACTTTCTTTATTTAATAATATTTTTATTCTCACTACAATGTGCAATAAAATAATCATATTACCCAATACATATACACAACGTACACATAAAATGTATAAACGAAAATATTTCTTTCAATGAGCATTGCATGATTATTTTTCTCGATGAACATTGCATAATTTGACATGTGATAACTGGAATAGGAGCCTATCGGTTTTCCAAGAGCCGATAGGCCTATCGGTTTTTCGGTTACAAGATAGGCCTATCGGTGATCGGACGACTGATATGCCCCTTTCGGTCTTAAACATCCCCGACAGGCCACAACAGGCCACAAACCCTAGGAGGCGGGGACCTGTCGGTCTTCAGTATACCGATAGGTCCTGTCGGTCATCTCTCCCCCCCGATTTCTCAGCTCCTACGCGCCACGTCGACCCCTCGTCATCACCACATAGGTTATCGATTTTTCGGGAACCGATAGGTTCCTTATCGGTCCCCCGATAACCGACTGGCTTTTATTTCTGCAATATTTCAAAATCGACCCCCATTTTTAAAATTAATAATTAAATTAATATTATTTGACAAAAAAAACCCATTCCGGAGGCGAGAATGATTTTTTCTTTTTCTTTTTGATCGGGAAGGCGAGACTGGCTGGTAGAGAGAGGCAGGAAATGAATTTGTGTGTGGGGTCCACCATGATGTGAGGTATTTCTAATGCGTGGCGACGGATGGGAGTCGGGCGGCTGTGGTGGCGTGCGTGCACAGACACAATCACACGGACACTCGTAAATAAGCCTCTATCCCAAAACTGTTTTTTTCTCCCGTAAATTCTTTCATTTTTATCTGGAAATAAGAGGAAAATAGGCAACGCTAAATTCCATCGTCCGCTGATCGGACTCTTTTTTTAAACCACTGATTAGGACTAGAATCGGAGAGAGGAGGTCAGACTCTTTTTTTAAACCATCAACTAGGACTAGGATCGGAGAGAAGATGTCAGACACTGTACTTTAGATAAATTAAAATTAAAAACTGCTGATATGGTACAATATTAAAAGTTAAGGACATATTTTTACGCACTCTGTTAGAGGAAGGAAAGTCTAAAATTTTTAGTTGCTCCTAAATTGATGTTTTTGGGACTAATATTTAAATGGACCATTGAAGACGCTCTAATAGTATGGTGTGTGGTATACTGGAAACGGCGATACAGGGCAACAAGTCCACAATTGCTAGATTCTATGAGGGAAAAGCTGTAGGGGTCCTCACGGTTTATCAAGAATTGGAAGAGTGAGATGACCATGGGCGATGGTTTGTAACCATCATGAGTTGCTGAGGAGGAAACGAATGAGAGATAGCAATTGACATGGCGGTGGTGGAGCCTCATGTGAGGTGAGGTGTCAAAGAAGAAGAATCCGTAGGCTTTGTTTGGCTGCGAGCATTTTGCACCCACGGGAACCCTCACCCACATAGGGGTCCGATTGCTGCACTAGTTACCCCATCCTTCTTGGCACACAACCACATCATTAGCTGCATTTGGCTGCATGTGGAGCAGTAGTTCCAAGGGCAGCACGTGGAGCAATGGCTCCAAGCGGTGCTGTCCCAACGGTAATACAACTAGTAGTTGGCTATTAGAACTAGCAACACTTTTCTAATAAACTGAGCTAAAATATATCTAGTAAATTAAATTCTCAAGACAATTGAATATACAAAAATAGACACAAATATTTAAGAGTATAAGTTGATAGTTTAAACAGTCTACAAATAGATTTATACGAATAGTGAAGAGTACAAGCTGAATAATAGTGGTATAGTTCCAACATCACAGTGGTATAGCAAGGAATACAGATTCTAAATAACAATGGTATAGTCCCAAAATCATATTATTTGCAAATAGATCTACAGCCACAAAATTATATGGGTCATAGCAAATGATTTGTAGCTACTCAGCTAGTGCCTCTTTTCATCCTCTTCTTTTATCTTGGTGAAGCAAAATCAAGGTACTTTCACATATTCTACTTGCAAGACCTCAAATATGAGACAGGGAACTTTCACAGGAATCTGTAAAAGAAATATGAAATGAAAACTGAAACTAAAAAGCAACTAAAAGCAAGTCTGAAATTAACATGACAAATTGTGTACCTCTGATTGTTTTCCTCAACCATTTGAGACGAGTAGTCTCATTTGCAGCCATGAATATAGCTCTATTCTTATCATCTTTAAACAGATCATACGCCTCAATCTTCTCATCGTCGGTCAACTCAACCATCTTGTCCACGACACCGGTGCAAGTTTGGATAGAAAACTCACCATCTACCATTTTTGTCCTTTCCTTTTGGGCTACCTCTGCTTGAGCTTGTTTTTCTTTTAGTTCTATGAATCTTCCCATCATCTCAACTACCTTCCCATCTTGCCTACGCCTTTGACCTGCCTTTTCAGATTTATCACTTGCAACTCTTTTTGCTAGTCTACTTGCTGCGGTAGGCCTTGAAGCTTGTTGTTCAATTACCACAACTTCCTCATCATCTTCCTCAGCGTAGTGTATATCTTGGAAAGGTTGTGTGACAAAAGCTTGAGAAGGCTGAATGGTAGGAGCTTGAGATGGATGTGTGCTAGGAATTTGAGATGCTTGCGTGGTAGGAGCTTGCACGGTAAGAGCTTGCATGGTAGGAGCTTGAGATACTTGCATGGTAAAAGCTTCAGAAGGCTGTGTGGTAGGAGCTTCAAAAGGCTGTGTGGTACGGGATTGAGAAGGATGTGTTTTAGGAACAGCAGAGGTAAAGTTGAATGTCCCCTCAGCAATTTGTCCTACACCATAAAGATAAAGGATGAATGTTGTTACAATACTCTAATTCATGCAGTTTTTAAGAGTTCAAATCATTTTCAGACATCATAAAGAATGATGAAAACATTTAGCATCGATGACATACCATCATGTAGCTCTCCAAGGGCGTCAAATAATGGGAAACATTTGTTCTGAAATTTCTTGGCCCTGCATCAGACTATTGAATATACAAGAACGAAATGTAATTAACAAATGAGGTTAATCTGACATTTCACTTCAAAATCAGTAAGAACTAATCTGCAATAGATAAGAAATATTACAATAATAATATTGTTCCATATTGCTTCATCAGCCACAATCCTGCAAAACTTTTCATCCCAATGCACGCCGCTTTGCTTTCTTGCTTCTTTGAGAATTTTATAATCCCTTTTCAGCTCTTTTCTTTGGTCTGAATCTGATCCCTTGTCAACTTGACATTCGGAAATTTCTGATAGAACTGTTGGACAAATCTATTCCATGCTTCTGTTGTCCATCCATTTTGACCTCTTTAGCAATCATTGTTGTGGTCAAGAAGTATGTGAATCAGACCCTTTTCAAGGCCTGCATCCAGTTTGCTCTGCTAGCATTAGCTGTAATATGTAGCAATTAGCATACAAGAGCAACTATAGCATGGAAGAAAACAACTGTAAAACTGAAAATGACAACACTAAGATTTGGTGATGAGGATAGGTAGTACACACCTTTTGGTGATTACTTTTTCTTATGCGTGGCTGAAAACCTTGGAGATCCATTTCGAATAGCTTAAGCATGCATCAAATTGATCCGTGGAGACCCACTTCCAAACATTGTTGCTGCACATAAGAATGAGATATCAAATTTAAATATAAAATAAATATTCAGAACAAAATAATTCAAAATTAGTTAAGACTCACATTTATTAGGACAAGTCATGACTATAGTCATTCCACATATTCAGTGCTATCATATCTCGAACCATGTTTTCATCTTCTATTTGAGTGCTAAGGGACGCTACATCATTATTGTAGTGGCTGTCCCCTTCAGGGAGATCAACAAAATCACTTTCAGATATGTTGCTTATTTGTCTATCTAACCAATTCTCATCCCCATGATGCATCCGTATAAGATTGTGTAACATTACCGCTGCAACTGGTATCTGCACTTGGTTTTTGATTGGGTGATGTGTCCCAACCTTTAAGATAGGGAATCATTTCTTTAGAACACCGATACCTCTCTCAATGTGATTCCGCAATGTGGCGTGACGATGATTGAACAACTCCTTATAATTCCTTGACCTTTGGTGACTGTGCCCAAATTCTTTCAGATGATATCGAACACCACGGTATGGCGCTGTGAAGGACGGTGTGTTAGCATATCCACCATCAACAAGATAAAACTTGCCCTCTTGTACATGCAATCCCCCTTCAAGCAAGGCTGACCTAAGAACTCTAGCATCGGTCGCAGATCCCTCCCAGCCAGATGATATAAATACAAAATTCAGATCAAAATGACAAGCCAACCTAAGATTTTGGTTTAATGTGCCCTTTCTATTCTGATATGGGCCTGCTTATCTGGGGTCATGGTGATAGGAACATGTGTTCCATCAATAGCGCCGAAACAATTTTGAAAATATGGAAAGAATTTTTGATCTGTGCTAATCTTCCAATGAGGGTCAGTTCCAGGACTAGGCTTCACAAAACTATATGCTAGAGAAGGGATGACCTTGAAAACTGCTGCAATATGCCGGTGAATTGTTTCTCCACTATGCTTGAACTCATGTTGTAGGTCCTCATATTTAGCATTATGGGACAACATGAAAAGGAAAAATGCAAGTTTCTCCTCCACCTTAACACCCTTGGAATCACGCAGAAGATGATTTGTGCGGAGGTATGTCGCTATTGCTGTAAATACAGTAGGCTCCATACGAAACACAACAAGAGAGTTCTTCTCATGTCCTCCTAAAATCTCTCTCAGTTTTTCCTCACCGGACTGTGCGGGGGTATGCCTAGCTCTTTTCTCCCTCCCTCCTTTACTAGTTATAAGATATAGTGCTGGTAACAAGAACATCATAATGTCCTCATCATCCTCTTCATTCCTTTTTCTAGTTACCAGATCCATTAATTATCTTCTAGTTGAGAAAAGAACCTCAGTCAACAGTAATAAAAAGCAAGATGGAATATAAAACAGAATGTATCAAATAATATTTAATGGGGAAGGGGATGCACATAATTACTAGTATACATATTACCGAATAGTTCCAAAAGAACAATCTTCATTTCTAAGAAAAGTGCCCAAAACGACTTTAACTCCTAATGCAGGGTCTGTTATGTTTCATCAAACTTTCACAAACAAATTGCAATCATGATACATGTTGGACTACTTTATAGCAGCAGCCACGTGCCTATACCACTAAAATGACACAACAGACATATAGACAGGTCACACCAAATTGTGCCAAGATAGACAGCAAGAACTACCACTGGATCTCATTTCATAAGCTTATAGCAGGACACATGATGAACTACATGATTTTTTTTTGAGCTATTACTACATGATTAGTTAAGAATAAGCTTGATATATGCAAGCACTGCTACCTTCCAAAATGCATCTACGTGAATCAAAGTGAAACAGAATGAATCTTTGTGTTTTTTCATCTAATATACTTCAATCAAAATGCATCTTTTAGACTGAATAGCAAGATTATCATCAGGAGAGGAGGGGGAGATGTAAGAGCAAGAAGAGAGGAGGGGAAGGAAGGGAGAGAGGAGGGGAAGAGCAACTATGAGCCGCTGTCGTTGGGTCAGTCTTAGGAGGAGGAGGAGGAGGAGGAGGAGGAGGAGGCGGGGGCAAGTGCACGCCGCCGGCCGGGGTCGTCCATAGCCGGCCGTCCGCCCGCTGCCGGCTAGGGTTCATTGGGTCAGTACGAGGAGGAGGAGGAGGAGGAGGAGGAGGAGGTGGGGGGAAGTGCACGCTACCGGCCGGGGCTCGTCCGTAGCCAGCAGTTCGCCCGCCGTCGGCTAGGGCTCCTTGGGTCAGTCCGACTTGGAGGAGAGGAGGAGGAGGAGAAGAAGGAGGAGGAGGGGAAGGGGAAGACCTGCCGCCGGCCGAGGATCGTCCGCCCGCGAGGGAGCCGCCGCCGTCGCCTTGGCCTCGCGTTCGAGCCGCCGCCGTCGCCTCAGCGTTGCTAGGGTTGGAGGCTTGGAGCGGGCGTCGTTCGAGCGAGAGAGTTCTCCGCGTCAATAGGAGGAGCTCGTGTCCGCCGTGGGTGGGAGTGGATCTGGTGGAGGTCGGCCCATATACCCGCGCAGCCAAATGCCCTTTTAGACCGACGGAACAGTTCGCCCCGGTGTGGGCCGCATTCCACACGACGCGTGGTTAGCGGGCCAAAACAACTCAACCTCTGCGCGGCCCATGCGCAGCCAAACGAGCCCGTAGAGAGTGGAGAAGTCAAAGCCCCCATACAATGGGGATAATGGGGGTGGGAGAGGGATCCTGGTTGCATAATGATGCGGTGCCAGGCTTTGCATGTGGCTACACAATGGATGATGGAAATGGTGTTATCAATGTAGGATAAAATCTCTACCTAGATGTTTGCTACTAGGGGCAACAACAAAAGTGGCACATTTGAAGGCAAAAGCGATCACATACATCTGGTGGGGGACATGAGATGAATGGGGCATGTGACTGTCAAATTGAGTGAAGTTATTAATGGTAATAGGGACAGGAATCGTTAATGCTAGCCTAGATCATCAGTGAACTAATGATTTGTGGATGTTTAATTCTTACTTGGACTTGCAAATTGCTTGTTTAAAATATATGACACGCATTTTGGAAGCCTCTCGTGTCCTAATAAAGATAGTATGTCTATTGCATATTCAAGATAGATTTTAGCAATCAAATATGTCAATTATCCAAAAGGTAATATGTCAATGCCACACGCATGCATGTTTAGAATCTTGCATAGCTCAATAAGGCGTGACAACAAAACCTGCATGGCGTTCAGCATACCCATTGTATGGTGACATGATGAATAATCATGGCACATGAGTGGATTTCCACCACCATGTTGTTAATTAGGAAACTCCAAGTCACTAGCATGCCCCACTCTTCATCTCCACACTAGTAGGAAAAAACCCGCAAGATAAGTGTTCCTTGTTAATCACCCATGAAGATAAGTAGACAAAACGAGGTACTATCAGCCTCGAGGAAGTCATAAGGGCAACAAGTCCACAATTGGTGGATGGCACGAGGGAAAGCCGTCAGGGTTGAAGCATTTAGACCCCCTTGGTTGGTGTTTTGGTAATTAATGACGATCCAAATTTATGGACTAATGCGCTCTTTGAGTCTATGATAGTAAAGATTCACATGTGACAAGATAGCATGATTGATGATAAAATGACATGATACAAAGCTCACATATTGGGTAATAAATGGTTCAAGGCAAAGGTAAAAAATTATAGGATTTTCTTTTACCACTCACAAGACCAGATTATAGAGTAGTGACGTAGTATTAAGAGAGGGTCAGTTGGCACTTTCTTGGAGCATATATAGTTGTCACTTTGCTCAATATCTTGCCAACCAAACACAAAAATTCCTTGAAATATTTCTTGTGAAAGAATGGAAAAAGTGCTAAAAATATTGCCCACGACATACCATCATGGTCTGACCACGCGAATCTTCGTCTAACCCCAGGGGTCTGACCGTCAGAGGCTCGCAGTCTGACCGTCATGGTAGCGGTCTGACCGCCAAGTACACAGAAACTTTTTGCTCTCTGGACTCCGTGACGGTCTGACTGCTAGAGCCGCGGTCTGACCGCAAGAGCCATTGTTTGACGCCTTCCTTTGTGCAGTTAAATCAAATATAACCGTTGTCATCTACCTCGATCTGACCGTCAGTGTCATAAAAAGCCTGTAACAGCTAGTTTTCATAATGAGTGGCTACAAATACCCCCTCATCTCGTGCAAGAAAGCTCTCTTGGACATTCTCATTGCATACCTTACACATTTGAGCCGTCCTCTCTCACACTTGAGCTCTTATTGATCCATTGTGAATGTGAGAACATCTAGTGCTTGATTTGCATCGATTTGAGCTTAGTTGCGATAGTGATTCTCCAATCAAGCGTCATCCACTTGTTACTCTTGGAGGTTGCCGCCTCCTAGACGTCTTGGTGGTGTGAAACTGTGAGCCCTTCAAGAAGATTGTGAAGGAGGCTCGATTGTTCTTGTGGGAGGTTTTAACTCTAGTGGAATCGAGGTTTGGAGAGGCTCAAGAGATTGATTTGGCTTAAGGTCAATTGCTCTTTGTGAGAAGTGCATACTTGATAGAGAAGCAGATCAAAGGCTTCAGTCCATCTCAGCATAGATTAGGGGTGACCGGCAAGTCATCGAGTCCACGAAAAAATTGTGTATCTCTGTTGTCTCTTTACCTTTGTGCTTTACTTTTCTAGCATTTGATTCATTGCTTATCACCCTAGAATAATAAACCTCTATCTAGAATCAACCTAGTCTAGTCTTATTACTTGTGCTTGATTTATGTTGTTTTATTCCTGTGTTTACTTTACTAATGATTGAATTGTTGCATGTCACTTTAGGATTGCAAACCTTTACTCTAGTGTCAACATAGGATTAGCTTCCTTTTATTACTCTTGATTCGTTGTTTTAATTTCTACATTAATATTTCATCAAGTTGTAATTAAATTTAAAAACCGCCTACTCAAGCCCCTTTAGTCGGTATCCTAGATTCGATAGGGGTCCTCACGATTATCGAGAATTTGAAGAGTGAGAGGACTGAGGTCCACCGACGAAGGTTTGTAATCATCAGTTGCAGAGGAGAATGAAGCACAATGACGGTCGTGGCGCCTCATGTGAGGTGATCGAGTGTCAAAAATGAAAAATCCGAGGAGGGTGAAGTATCGAAGAGAGAGAGAGAATCCATCGCACTTATAGGATTTGAGTTTGTTCTTTTGAACCCATCCTCCATACTCCATTTTAAGTTATACATATGTGTAGATAACACTTTTGAGCTGTGTTACCACCTTGAGTTAACTACAAAACCACTTGTACTCCCTCCGATTTTTTAACTTGTCGTTTTCTAATTATTGACTTTGACCAAAATTTTGACCGCTCGTCTTATTCAAAAAATTAGTTCAAATATGTAAAATTAAAAATTAAGATTCAAAAATCTTTAAGTAAGAAATCAAATCCTAACAAAAAATTTGATTTTCTCATACTTTTTTGAATAAAGCAAATGGTCAAAGTTATTGGTCAAAGTCAACGGCGGCACACAAAAAGAACAGAGCGAGTATAATTCACTATTTTTCATAATGATTGTGAAAATAAATGAAAAGGGTAGTTTAAACCAAAATCTTCATTATGAAAATATACTAGCTTCTGCATCTGGTCGTGATTTAACAATCGGAGACTATAGAGGCAATAGCAATATTGCTGATCCTAGCATATGAAAAAATTTATATGTTGATGAATCTAATGAAAAGAAAGGGTTCTTTTCAAATGGCGCTCATTAATTTGGAAAAGCACAAAGACAAGGAAATTTAATCGATACACTTCCAATTCATGTATACCACTTTGGCTTGATGACGAAATGGCTGGTATAATTCATGGTTATCTTTTCTGATTGGAGAAATAAATTAAAAACCTAGGGAAGGTAAAACCAAAATCTTCATCAGGAAAAATGTACTGGCTTTGCATCCATTCATGCCTGGTATAATTTATTTTTACACTTAAGTTATTCATGTGTCGATGTGTGTATACCACTTTGAAATTTAATAATACATATTTCAGTAATCACTAAAACTAATGTTTTGTTATTTCTGCAATCATATACAACTATCACCTTGGTTTATCTTCCTATCATTCACGCCCCTGTACAATTATACTATAGGTTGTCTTTGAACCCAATATAGTAAAGAGTCGATGCATGAACGAAATCTGCTCATCGTTGTGTGCGGAGACGTCGATGCCAGCCGACGTGGCCACCTTTGTGTTTGGAGACATCACGGCCTGAAGTTGGTTGATGTCGTGGGCCCTTGCCTTGGTCTCCTTTTCATCTCGCCTCTTTCAACGACGGCTGCCGAGGACACTAGTGACGACAATGGGTGGATCTCTGTCCTATGGGCCGCTCGTGATCGCTAGTGTCCATGGGCAGATCGTTATCGCTAGTGCCCATCGACGGATCTGGCCAAGGGGCACAGCGTTGGATCCGCTAGAAGGGCGCAACAGCGGATCCATCCATGGGACGTGCTGACGAATGGAGGGTGGAGGGGTTGCACTGAAGCAAAGGCGGTAGTGTTAGGGAATGCGGCGAGGTGAGAGTGTGGTGAGGTGGCGTGAGACTTGGCGCGACAGAGAGGTGGGGGACATCGGCGACCTAGGCATGGGTGCGCAGCTGTTGGGGTGGGAGACACGACAAGAGTTTAGCCCCCGCCCACCCCCTACATCGGTCAAATTAGTTTTGGACTTGGCCCAGCTCACCCTCACACGGGCAAAAACGTTTTTTGCAAAAAAAATCCTCTTATGCATATAAACCTTTGTGTTTGTTTCTATTTAGGCTACATTATTTTGGCTTAGGTTTCCAGCCGTTATGTTTTTGTTATTTTACCCCTAAACACTTAGAAAATTGTCCACTGACCCAATATTCTGTGTAAAAGACTGGGCAAATACTGGACAAATAACTTTAGGTAAAAGACCCCTTTTATTCACTGGTTTGTGCTGCAGCCGATGCTAGTACGGCCTTTGCATCTCATTCTCTCTTCTAGCAATTCAACGAACAACTCATGGGCGACTTTGATCAATTTGCAGTAGGGAGCCTGAGCATTCGGCCTACACAGGAATATTTTTTTCAGGATCTTTGATTTTACAGCACCACATCTAGGGATGCTCCAACAATTGATATTTGCAGGAATCAGAGAAAAAAAAATTCGTGAAAGAATGTGGACTAGTAACATCTCATCTCATTATCTCAAATCGACATGTAAAGCTACTCAAATGAGGCAGCACAGTTGCGTAGCTAAACAATACTAGAAGTATATATTCTCATCAATGATCCATGGTCCCGTGTCGAGTCAACGTCAAATAGCATTATCTTGTCCTGCAGACATCGCCATGGCGAGCGCGCGCCGCCATCATCTCGGCGCTTCCACTTGCACAACTCCTACATAATACTCCTAGCTGATAGCGACCTGCCCAGCAGCTAGCGGGTGCCGGCCGCCTCCAACAACGCGGCGCTCTCGCCTTCTCAGGTCAACACGATCCCCCCTTCTTTGTGGACTACCAAGAAGCCAAGAAATTCCTGAGCATAGACGCGGGCCACGGGCAGCAGAGCTGGAGGGGCCGGCATGACATGGTGATCGCCGCCGGCGAGGGCGGAGGGGAAGGGCCAGCCGAGGATGGTGCGGCGCGCGTGGTGATCAGCATTGACGACGACCACGACGGGGCGGCGGCGGCGGCTAAGCAGAAGCAGCAATACCACCACGGCGTGTGCAGGATCTGCCAGCTCGGGGAAGCTGACGGTGACGGCGCGCTGCCGGAGCGCGTGAGCGGGAGGCTGGTTAAGCTCGGTTGCAGCTGCCGCGGCGAGCTGGCGGTGGCGCACCGGCGCTGCGCGGAGGCGTGGTTCTCCATCCGCGGCGACAGGTGCGTGGCGCTCCACGTTTTTTGGCTCCACTATCAGCAGTTTTATTTAGCCCTCTTACTGCAATTTCAATTTCGTTATCGGGCCAGTTTATTCAAATTTCACATGAGCATCGTCGTAATTTCAGCTCTGCTTAATTAAGAGAGCGCACATAGAAGAAAGAGCGTATAACCACGAAATAGGGGGTGAAACTAATGTACTTTTTTTGGTATAAATCTCTTGGCGTGTCTTCGACTAATTCTTAGAAAAAGTAGCCATTATCATGGAAGAAACTGATATAAGCTAAGGTAAGGTTGGCGGACGCACATGATCAAGATGTGTGCTCATTTGGAATGTGCAAATTTGAGGAACCCTTCCTGCAGTTTATTTTTGTGAACCTTCGTACAATCATTTTCTCTGTCCCAGATAAGGTTTGTTTTGGACAATATAGTACCTAAAATACAACTGTAGTAGATATTCTAGTTTTTGGCAATCATGGAGGAGCTGGATTCATTCCTTCTGTGCTGATGGAATGGAATCTTTCTGTTGAGAAAGAAAAAAGAAAAGGGCATATCGCAATCGCAGGGTTCAATAAATTTATTGCATGACCTAGTTGGAACCTCAGTAAGTTGGTACTATAGTTTGGGCTGCAATCAGGCAGGTGCTTTTCATCTGAATTTAAGTGCCTATCTGAACTGCGTACTGTTGATGTTGATGGCATGCATTGCTTAATTCAACAATTATTACTGTAGATGTTGCGAGATATGTGGGGAGAACGCAGAGAACATCCATGGCGGCGCTGGCGTCCACAAATTCATGCGGCAATGGCACGATGACACCGCTGGTGGTGGCACGGACGATGCCGGGGGCTCATCGTCGGTGTGCGGCTTCTCCAAGGCGCACTCTTGCTGCAATCTGCTGATTGGGTGTCTCATGATCATGCTCATCTTGCCATGGCTACGGCACGACCACATTCTTTGACAATCCTTCCTTCTTTGAATCAGCACAAAGTTCCGTAACAAAAAATTCTTAAATTAAGAGGTGCGATGTGCCTCTATGCACACCATTCGTGTAACAGTCTGGAGAAAAAGGTTATTGGTAGTTCTGTGATTTTTTTGTTAGATAAACACTGTCATACAAATATAAGGAGTAGAGTCGAATACAAGTACTATTTGTTGCACCCATAAAAAGTGCCATGAACGACCCGAGCAAACGCTCACAATCCTTTCACTTCCAGATATTGCCTGATCCTGCTTCGCAAGTGCCAAATTTAATCTTCATTTGTTAAAATTATGGGAATGAGTTGAAGTACAAGTGAATTATCCCCTATCAGCTTACTCCCTCTTATTTTTGCATATCGCTGTTGACTTCGACTAAATAATTTAACCATTCGTCTTATTAAAAAAATATAAAAAATATTATATATTTTATTATAATTTAATTAGTACTAAAGGTTTTAAAAATCAACAAATAATCAGAATTGATGGTCAAAATGAACAACGGTAGAAAAAAGGGTGTGTCTCCTTCTCAGACGACAGAGATTTTATATATCTCTCAGTCACATTTTTGGAACAATCATTATCAACATATAAAACATTATATTTATGAAGCTGGAATAATTTATAACTAAAGCAGGAACATTTAGTTCTTTAATGAGAACAATAGAACTTTTAAATAAAAAAAATCTGAAGATTGTTCCATCTGAAGCACTAAATATTCTACCTTCAATTACACACTGTTCCAGCAGTATAAACAAAATGTTCTACATGTTAATATTGATTGTTTCGAAAATATGACTGAAAGATATATATAGAATCTCAGTGAATTGATAAGGAGCAAATCTAAAAAGAAAAGAGAGGGAGTAGTCTTTTGGCTAAACTGGTCGTACATGAAACTCGAACAGAAAAGAATTTCCAACTTGCCAGCTTGCAGAAAACTGACAAAACAAAAGTTGTTTCTCATTTGCAGTGATGAACATGCAAAACTAAGCTAGCCAAACAAGTGTATAAATTCGATAACGTGAAACTAGTACTTAGCCGAATACCATATGCCACCCTTTTGATTTTCCAAATCATATGCCACCCAACCGTTAACCATATCCATTTGGTAATGGGAAAAGGAAACACTAGCTGCCTGATACATTCCTGTCTTAGATTACTATGGAATTACAGAGGTCCTAGTCAACTCCAGAAGCCGCAAAACTGATCGCATCTGGTATCCAACAAATATACAATTCAATGGAGTGGATTAGTGTTGTTTGGACCTTGTTGATGACGATACCCTCATAATTGACCTGGAAGACTGGACCACTTATTGCCATCTTCCTTGGTAACCTTGTGCTGGATGCCCACATCAGACTTGCACCTGCGCCGGCGCGCAACGCGTTATCCAGCACACTCAAGTGAAGAAGGGATGAACAAGAGAGCGAGAGTTCAAGGACTCAGGGCCACAGGGCCGTCCACCTCCTCCATCATGAAGTCATCAAACTCTACGCACAATGCATCAAAGCACCTGATTTTAGTCAAAGCATAACCTGGGTGCAAAGCAATGGCATTTCTCATAACAGATTCTGCAGCTCTTTTATTGGATTCCTTAGCACCTCTAACCCCAATATCTCCTCAGGCTTGACAGATGCTCGATGCCGGTGGATGCAACGCCATGCTTGTCCCATTCTGATGCATTGAAACGTATCTCCAAGAATTGCAGCCTGGGCATTGCCCCTGCCTCAAAGATCAAGTATGACATCCTACTGCATCCAATCTCAAGATGTTTCAAAGTAGAGAAACCCGTGGTCCTGATGACCATGTTCTCTTTAGGCATTGCTTGAATGATCATTTCGAGGCTAGTAAGGGAGGGTAATTGTGCAAGGATTCTAATGTCATCTCCGTGCAGTTCCTTAACAAAAAGTTGCAGGTGGTAGAGACTATGGAGTTTCTCAATCCACTTGGGAATCCTCGAATGCCAACCCCAATATGTTACAAATTTCCGAAGGAGGAAGGGAGTAGTAGACAATGCTCAGTTCATCCAAGCAACCATCATGTTCGATATGTAGATATCTGAGAGTGCAAGTTTTTCAAGGGAAGAGCACAAAACATTTATGGCCTGTCTTGCTACCTCATCACCCAACTGCCCTTTTTTATGATTGAACCGTAATTGAAGATCCCTCAAATTGGTAACATCCCCAATTTCTACTATAGTTTCTGTTGAGCTCATACACAATTGAGAAAATCGCAGAGTTCGCAGTGATTTCATGTTGCCAATGCCTTTGGGTAAACCTATCCCACCATCAATGATCAGGTGCAGCAACCGATGCAAATGACCAACATCCAATGGAATTTCAACCTTGTATGCATCTATTTCCATTGTCTCCAACTGTAGCACTCCCGAAATTCTGCTTGGTAGCTCTATTTTATCATAAGTCTTTATTATTAGATACCTTAGTTGAAACAAATAACATATTCCAGTGAGGTCAATGGCATTCGACCACGGATTCCACCTGAAAGCTCCAGATTCAAAACCCACAAATGCTTGAACTCGACTAAAGGAGGTATATAGGATGATGTACCAAATCTGCTTAATGATCTTACATGCGAGAGTTGAACGGTTCCACGTGATTTGCTATCCGTTACACCATTCAAATAAAAGGGATAGGTAACGAACTTTTTTAAGCATTCCAGTCAGGTCTTGTATGTCATCTGTTGCAGTGATGAAATTTTCTTCTCTACACTTGTTTATAATGAGATCAAGCATCATATCATGCACCCTACACGACAGTGCATCGTCATTGCTATCTGTATATGCTGGTTGAACAATGCTCCTATTCACAATCTCATTGAAGTAACATAGTGCAACATCCTCCGGGTCCTGCCCAGTTGCTTTACTTATAAAGCCTTGGGCTACCTATTGTCTGCCAAATCATTCTTTCTAATTATGTGATCCTCCGGGTACATGCCCAAAAATAGCACACATGTCTTCAAACAATGAGGAAGATTTGTGTAGCTCAAACTTAGAATCTGTCTCATTCCTTCCAAGGTGGGATTCAGTTCAAGGTTAGAGCCCAAAGATTTCAGTGTGCTCTCCCATTGCTCCTTGTTTAGGTTATTCTGTTGAGTAGCCAAATGGCTAGATACAGTGATAATTGCGAGGGGCAGGCCACCACAGTTCTTCAAAATAACAGTTGACACTTCTTCCAAATGTGGAGGGCAAGTATCATCTGAACCCCATATCCTTTTGAAAAATAACTTTCTCGAGTCTTCAGTGGAAAGTGGCTTCATCTTATAGACATATTCATACTGATTGGAGGAGCAAGTTCTAGCGACAGTCCCAATTCTTGTAGTCGTTATTACTCTGCTACCATTTCTGTTATCTGGAAGGGCACATCTAATAATAGTCCATGCTGTTGTATCCCATATATCATCAACTAAAATAAGTACCTGCCCAGCAATTTCGTAAACAACATAACAATCAGGCTAACATATAAAAGCATCTCATTTTCGGACAGTGAATTTTCAAATACGGATTAATAAAAAGGATAATCAATCAAACTCTACAATTGTACCCCCAAGTCTTCTATTTATGACTGAAGCTGTCATGCAAAGACGGGTTCCTAAACTAAATCTTAGTACCTAAGTAAGATGCATCAATTAACACTTAATCAGCAAAGACTGAGTACCACATGAATTACAATATGGAAAGTGGGAGAGAAGCTTCAGCATCAACATGTTATAACCCTGGCAATATAATATTGATATTCTAACCAAAGAGGAGCTCTGATGCAAAAACAAAAAAAAATCATTAAAACATTAGCATACCTTTTTCCTGTAAGAAATGTGTGAAGTGCTCCGATGAGGTCATCCACATCCCATATTTCCATGTTGGTGTTCTCGGGGCAGCATAGCCAACTTGAGTGAGAACTTTTCTCAAAAGCTTCCACATGTTTGGCTTCTGAGACACAGCAACAAAGCTTCTGCACTGGTATTCCCCCTCTAACTTGCAATAAATCTCATTTGCAAGAGTAGTCTTACCAAGACCTCCAAATCCGACAATAGTGATAACCTTAAGTTGCTGCACAGACACATCACCTTCGCCCATCATCAATTGAATGAGCTCATCCCTCGGGCCATCGATGCCTACAAGGCGTGCTGTCTCTGTAGAGAGCGAGCACACGAGGATCTATAACTACATCATGTTCCTCGGAGATGGCATCATCTACCTTATACCTCTTGCGACGCTCACTAACCTCCTCAGCAAGTCTCTTAAGGCCTCGAAACTCCTTTGTTATCTGATGGCGAGCTTCGGTTATTGTCAACAAACTTAGGCACCTTTCGATGAATCCCCTAAATCCTTTTGGCCTGCTGGACTGCTGCTCCACACGAAGCATGAACTCATCAACACTGTCTTCAATGTCATAGGACAGCTCACGCACCTCATTCACCCAGCACTTTGTTTGTTCAGTGGGATCCTTCGTGCCTGACAAATCCTTAAGGAACGCTCGCATGTTTTCGAGCTCAGATTGAAGAGATCTAATCTCCCTCTTGGCTTCTTTGAGTAGTTTGTATTTGTCACTGAGCAAATCGCCCAACTTTCCAAGGAGAGATCCCATAGCGCCATGGGATACGCTTACCATCGCTTCCTCCATCACCAAACTTTCAACTGTGGTTGCTCTCAATCGAGTAAACTATGCTCAGTAGAGGAAGGGATCAAGGAAATACCTCAATTTCTTACCATGTATCTGCCTGGACGAGATAAGGTTTGGAGTAGATTGGCTGCATAGCCTGCAGTTTTATGTGGAGTGGATTTGAGGTCAAGCTCTCAGCCAAGATTTACAAATTGCGTGCCCTGTTTTCCTTCTTTGGGGTTGGTGAGATGTTCCACTCGTGATGCATTAAATATGCAAGCAAACGAAACTTGATACATCACATGAGATTAACATATCAGTATCCAAATAAATGTTTAAGTTAACTGTAGGGCAGACTGTAATATACAATGGTCAACCATACTGTTTCATCTAATCAAGCAATTCTTAATGAATCCAGTTGTTTCTTTATGCTCATGTCCGCAAGATCATTTAGCACACAAACCACAGCTCTCTCCCATCCACATGACTCCAAAGCATTCACCTTCGCCAGCCGATTCAACACTGACTCAAGCGATGCTGAATCTCCTTTCCTCTCAATCCCCTGAACCAATTTCCAAGCACCGTCCTTGCTTGGTGCAAACCCCTTGAAAACCATCTCATGCAAAACCTGGTCTGCCTCCTGAAACTCGCCAGCAGCACACATTCCATCAAAGACGATTCTGTGCGTGACCACGTCTGGAAGGCACCCCCGCCTTGGCATGTCCTCAAGCAATTCACTTGCATCCTGCCATCGCCCCAACTTGCACAATCCCATGAGCAATGTATTATAACTCACCACATCCACCTTGCACCCACTCTTCCTCATGTCCTCAAGCACTGCAAATGCTGCACTTGGATCCCTCTCATCCTCGCAAAAACCAGCTATCATTGCATTGTACACCACCGTATCAGCCACAATACCCTTCCCTTTCATTTCTTCCAACAAGCCGACGATCTCACCTTTCCGTTGTACCCGGAACAATGCTCGCACGAGTGTTGCATAAACCGCAGAGTCCAGCAAAATATCTGCATTCCCTGCTATTTCCTCCTTGATCCTGACAGCCGCATCCACATCCCCTTTCTCACATAGCCCCTTCATCAGACTCGTGTACACAACAGCATTGGGCACAACGTCGAACTGCCTGACTATGGCCTCCTTCACCTCGAAAGCCTCTTCCATCTGGCCGGCTTCGCACAGCGCGGCAACAATCGTGCCCAACGTGACGACAGTCGGGGTGATACTGCGACGCAGCATTTCGTCGAACAGATGGCGGGCGTGCTCCAGTGAGCCGGACGCAGCCGCAGCACGGATGAGGATGTTGTACGTGCACGCGTCGGGAGCAATCCCAGTGTCGCGGCAGACGGAGAGGAGCTCCACGAGGGGCGTGCGGCAGGCATGGAGCGCGTGGAGGAGGACGTTGAGGGCGCGGACAGTGCGGGGCGATGGGAAGGCTGGGTGCGCAAAGGCGCGGCGTGCGGCAGCCGGGAGGCGCGCGCGACCGTAAGCGGAGATTACGCAGCAGAGGAGCTGCTCGCGCGGGCGCAGGTGGAGTGCGTCCTTGAGGAGGCGGGAGAGGATGGATTCCATGGCCGGAAAGAGGCGCGCGGCGGCGAGCTTGGAGATGATGATGTCGTAGCAGCGGAGGGAGTACCGGAACGGGGCGGACCGCGCGGCGTCCGTCGGCGGGCTCAGAAAGAGGTGGAGCGCGGCAGCCGGGTCCGGCTCGCGGCGGATGGCGGCGGCGAGGTGGTACGACGAGAACTTCGGCAATGCTGCTTTCTGCATTTGGCCGCACGACTCCACTCAGCGAGGTCCGGGGCGACGAACTGGTTGCTGGACGGTGAAGACAGGTTTTGATCCGGCCGAGGAATTGGGTAGATTCATCGCCGCCGCGTCGGAGACCAGCGGCCCAGGAGTGCGGCCCACCTAGAAATTCCGCGAGAGGGCAGCCCACGAACTGCCATCTAGGCACGACAGTAGTCTGTTGTTGGACCAATGCGTGGTCCTGCCCCTTGCCTCCTTTCTTTTTTCCTTTTTTATTTTGCCTAAGGGAAAAGGTGCGACTATTTTTCAATCAACCGAAAAACTAAGCACCCTTCAGTCAACGCGCGAGGACCAGTTAATTGAAATCCGACAGCCCATGACGTTTCTTCCACCTCCAGCCCTGCACGAACGTGCGCCCGTGCCGTGACCATCTTTCTCGCGTCGCCACCTCTAGCACCCCCCCTGACCCCGCCCGCCAGCCTCCCACAGTTCCGGTGGCGTGTACACCATCTCGCCACACCACTGTCCACCGCTGGACCAGCCGCCTCCTCAGGATCTTCCTCTATCGCCGACGGTGATGGAGGAGCTGCCCGTCACCGCGTCGACAACCCCATCTCACCCTAACCATCGGCGATAACCACCGGCTCGTGTCGCGGTGGCGGGGCCGTCGCTATGACTCACCGCCTGCACACGCCTGCGCTCCGTCACCGCCACAGCGCGCAGCCGCCGCCACCACCGGCGATAACTGCTAGCCCATGTCATGGCGGCGCCCCACCGTCGCGATGCACCGCCTGCCCATGCCTACGCTCCGCCAACGTCGCAGCGCACACCGCCGTTCGTCGCCGCGTGCTGCCGCAATGTCCATCACACACTCCTATATAGAGCCATCGTCGCCTAAAATCCGACGCGATCTCAGTGGATTGGAAAAAAAGACTACCGATGAAAAATCTGAGCTATTTTCGCTAAAAAAAGGTCAATCGTTAACCATCTATATATACAAGTAAATTTTGACTTTTATTGTTTGCAATGCCAGTTGATATACTTTTCGCTTGTGCGAGAACTTGATATAAAAAATGGCAGGTAACCAAACATGATTTTCATATATGCTTTGCAAACAACCTTGAGGGACCAAGGTTCACAATCACCTTAATAAAAACAAAACAGTGATCATTTAGAGCCCTAATGATTTTCCTCTAGCTTCGCCGCTGGGTAGTCACAGGAAACTGGAGATGTCGAGCTGTGGATGAGCAGGTGATGAATTGTATGAGTATTTATTACCATGAACGCATTCGCTGCATTTGGTTCGTGCGCAGAACCGTCCGAGCTCCATCCCCTCCTTTTACTACTCCTTTAGTATTTCTTTACGATTCTCACGCACGCACGAGCTCATGTTATTATCTGAGTGAGCCCACATTTTAGGAACGAGCAAATGAACGACGTGGTAAATCATCGAAAAAAACGACGTGGTAAGTTAAAAAGAAGAAAAAAAAACGGAAGACAGAAAATAAAAAATACTGTACTGGCTACATGGAGTACTCTTGCTGCAACTGCACGTGATCTCTGAATCATCCTGCGCAGCAGCAGTTTTCGCTCTCAGCAGTGTTGAATAGAGGCGCCACGAAAGGAAGAGAAAGAGATGCGTCAAAGGTGCGGGTCCCGCTCTGGGAATAAACACAGTCAGTCATGCGAGTCCAAGGCATCTTTCTCTCGTGGGTACGGGCTCTACCGATTTTCTATGCGCGTGCTCATGCACAGTACCAGTATCTTTGCAGTCCAAAGAAAGATCTGAGAACCTCAGATCGACATCGATCGCAACAAACCAAGGAGCACTTGGGACGCCTGGTTTTTACAACTCCATTTTTTCCAGTAAAATCCATACTATGAATTTAGGTAGTTCTTACTACTAGTATAACTTTAGAAAACTTTTTAGCTGCCTTTCCACTTGCTGCCTCTATGCTGAGTGTACCACTAAAATAAACGGTGGCATGACTTAGCCATTATAACTTATTTTTCAGAGGTCGACATATAGAGAAAATTGAAAATATAAAAATAATTATATTAAAAAGAATCGAATTTAAAACAATGACATTGAAGAAACTAGGAAATTCTTAGTGAGTGTTCTTCACGTAATACTACCGTTTTTCACTCTAGACTGTTGTCCTCGGCAGCGTCGCGGTGGTGGCAACTAGTGATAAGATCGACATTAGGTACAGACGGTGATGATAGACAAGGACAGCGCGGATGTAGAGAAAGCTTCACCTTAGTAGCTCGAGTGATGACACGGAGCAAGCTTTACCAGATCTATCAAGAAGTGGCTCCTCGAGATTTTAAGGTCAGCGATATGGACGGCACACATGGACCGGGACACATGAATAGAGGTTGGCTAGGCAACGTGCTTGGAGAAGAGAACCATGAGTAGGTACAATGTCGGCTGTAGAATACTCCTACAAACGACGATAGTTGAAGCAGCTCCAAGGAGGAGGCTACCACAACAACTCCAAACAAGAGGCGATTCCAAGCTAGGTCATGTTTGTGTTAGATTCTACCGCTTCGCTCCAGCCTTATGCAGAGTGTCAGATGCACATCATGAGCCAGAGTGGCAGAGCTACGAGAACCCGTTCGGGTGCTCCTCGTTCAATTGGGTAAGAGAGAGAAAAAATGCTCCTCGCTACAGTGCTTTCTGTCAGAAACGCAAGACGAGAGCGGAGCGGGTGAGACCCCTGCCAAACATGGCCTTAGTAGGATATGACGATGCATGCTTGGGACGATAATGCCCTTGATTGGTGTCGACCTAGCTTTGGGCAGGAGAGAGGCATCATTGCTTGGAGCTGGAGCATGCAAGCGGTTCATGGACCTTAAGGGTCATTGATGGGTTCTTACCCCCGTCGAACTCTTGTCGAAAGAAGGAACAAAAAAAAAAAAAAACCCTCGTTGGACTCGAACCACTTTTGTTTGGGGTCGCACGTATCAATACGCGTTACGAAATATTAGGATCAGTAGAAAAGCAAAATGTGTCGATCTGAGCCATTCTCAGTTTTACCTTAAAGTAATTCTTGTGTTGGACTTGTCGGCCTGCTTTACAGGGTTTAGAAGTAGGAACATCGGGGGAATTAAACTAATAAGCCAGACACTCCTCCGGGAATGGGGTGAACATCAACCTTTCTGTACTTCATTTCTTAAGAGTGGTGTGGTGAAGTAGAACTAATCAACGTTCAACAAAGCTCCAAAGCCAATCAACAATATTCTCTTTGTTAGGTCCTAGTAATTTTGAATAAGGGTTTTAATTTATTAGGTTCCGGTCATGTACAAAAGCCATGGTGTGCCCTGCCTTGCTCATCATACTAAGTTGTTAGTATTATCTTGTTCTAGGTTCTGGAATTGGTGGGGATGAAAAGGAGAGTAGTGTATAACTTTACTATTGGAACCCTTTTTTTTTTTCATGATTCGACTATACTTTTTTTGTTGCAAAAGATTTGACTATACTAGTAGAATCTCATTTGGACAAGAAAAATAGTGCGATAATATTTAAACTGACCACAATGAAATATGTTCGACGGTTGGAAATCGATACTCTATGTCATCAAATAATAATTAAGAAATACAAGTATAAAATTTTCAATCAAATAATCCCTTGGTTCACTTTACTAAAAGGAAAAATCCCTCAACCACAATAGTTGTCGTTTTGCCTTCTAGTATGAAAATTAAACAAGGTGCTAAAGATGTGCTATTTAGAGCATGCACTAAGATAGAAATAGCGACATACAGTATTGCTAATTAAAGAAGCTGATGACAAGTTATGTGAAACAAAATTTTAATTCTAGAAATGGCAAGTAAATGAAGAATGAGAGAATTCCTCATCTACTCCTAACTGATCCAAAGCTCTAGGAAGCAGGAACAACTGACCAACTAGATCAAGCAACGCTATTTCCCATGATCCCTTGATTTCTAAGCATGATGGACGTGTTGCTGAGAGAATAATGACCCGGCGAGGAAGACACGACCCCTGTTTGCTTGCTTTTTGCACGCAAGCATAGCCTGACGGGTATGCCCTCCTCACCATTCATTTGAAATCATTCCGAATGAATGTGTTTGTCCAATTTGCTAGTAGTACTAAGTACCTAGCTTGATTATGATTCAGCCGTTTAACTGTTGGGTGTTGCCGGGTAGTACTGTCTGTACTGCGTACTGGTCCCTTGACTTTTTGTTGGATCAAAGGTTTTCTTTTCTTTTCTTCTTTGCTCTATATTGGGATTTTCTGTTGTCCAGTACACGAGCACTCCCCCTTCGTTCGCATTTACATGACGTTAGAATAAGACATGTAATTTAAGTATAACTAAGCATAAGCATCGATCCTGTCCTAACCTGATGCTATAACATCACAACAGAGTACATACTGTATGAGATTAATTCCCTGAAACATTTGCATTGGATTCCACTATACAAAACAACTTTAAAAGTGTCAAATGCAGCAGCAGTAGTAACATGGAATGGAACTCCCACTCTCAACGAATACTTTGAAACCTTAACAAATTCTGAGATTTTTGTTGTTGTTGTTGTTGTTACGAATCCCTGAAATCAGGAATCCGAATCCAATGTCCTGTCAAAGCGAAAAATGCACAGGAGGGGAATAATCATGGCGGTGCGCCTCCTCCCTAAGCAAACCCCGCGCCTCTGTTCTGTACTACCTCAGGCCACTTGATTAATCACGACACGGTACGCGCTGCATCCTTAATTATTCTGCGTAATTAATCTACTAGTATTATATGGCAGTACCCCCATACCGTCATCTTCATACCACCCCCTCTAATTATTCTAGTACTCCTACTAATTAATCTACTCCCGTTCCATTCCCTCCTCTTCTCTGTTCTCTCTCCCGTCTTCTCGCCCAGAGAACAACGCCGGCAGCTGACTGCTGGTGTGCAGTGTGTAGTGAGGAGTAAGAGAGCTCGTGGCTCTTGTGAGAGAGTGAGAGCAATGGAGACGATGATGCCGGCCGTGCCGCCGCAGCCGAAGACCGGGGGACTGGGACGGAGGCTGGCCAGACTGCTCCGCCGCAAGCGCACCCCGTCGGGGGCCGAGATGGCGTACTCCGTCGCCGGAGACGAGTTCGAGCAGTCGCTGGACAGCTCCATCAACTCGCTGAGCAAGCTGAAGCTGTCGGGCAACATGGCCGCCGCGTACTCCATCGACGCGTCGTTCTTCAAGAATGCGGCGGCGGCGGAGAAGAATGGCGCGGCGGAGAAGAAGAAGGTGCCGGAGGCCGCGAAGCACGCGTTCGTGGCGAGCCTGTTCGCGGGCGCGTCGGCGGTGAAGGCGGCGTACGCGCAACTGCAGCTGGCGCAGCGCCCGTACGACGCGGAGGCGATCCAGGCGGCGGACGCCGGGCTGGTGGCGGAGCTGACGAGGCTGTCGGACCTGAAGCGGCGGTACGCGAGGGATCCGGCCGCGGCGGCGGCGGCCGCGAGCGCGAGCGCGAGCGCGCTGGCGGCGCAGGCGGACGAGCAGCGGCACCTCGTCCGGACGTACGAGATCACGGCGCGGAAGCTGGAGGCCGAGCTCCGCACGCGGGACGCGGAGGCGGCCGCGCTCGCGGACGAGGTCCGCGCCCTGGAGGCGGAGGAGGAGCGCGCGCGCGGCCGCCACGGCCGCACGCGCACCCTCGCGGCGCTCGACCGGCTCCACCTGTCGGGCCTGAACGCCACGCACTTCCTCACCGCGCTGCGGCACACCGTCAAGTCCGTGCGGACATTCACCAGGGCAATGCTGGACGCGATGCGGCGCGCCGGATGGGACCCCGCGGCGGCGGCGGCCGCCGTACACCCGGGCGTCCGGCTGCGCCGCGGCCACCGCGACCGCCCGGACGACGACGCCAGGCACGCGCTCGAGTCCTACGTCGCGCTGAAACTGTTCGCCGGGTTCCACCGGAAAGACCTCGGCCTGAGCTCCCTCCGCGGCCGGGGGGCGTCCGCGTCCCACGACCGGCGCCGCAGCTTCTTCTTCGACGAGTTCGCGGAGCTCAACAGGTCTGCGCCGGCGGCGTCGTTCCTCGACACGCGCGACAAGCGGTGGGCCGCGTTCCATGCGTTCCTAAGGGACAGGTACCTGTCCGTGGTGCACGAGCGGATGGAGTCGGCCTTCTTCGGCCGCGCCGAGCAGCGCGCCGCCGTGGCGGAGACCGCCTCCTCCCCCGGCGGCGTCGCTGCGTTCCCGCGCACCGCGTGGTTCAACGGGTTCGCCGAGGCCGCGCGGTGCGTGTGGATGCTGCACTGCCTCTTCTTCGCGTTCGACGGCGCGTCCGTGTTCCAGGCGCGCGCCGGGTCGAGGTTCTCGGAGGTGTACATGGAGAGCGTCACCAACGGCGACGACGACGACGACGAATCGTACGACGAAGGCGGTGCGGCCGTCGGGTTCACCGTCGTGCCGGGGTTCAAAGTCGGGCAGACGGTCATACAGTGTCGGGTGTACCTGTCGCCCCCGCACCGCCAACGTTCGTGATGACGGGAGCTCGCCGACGGCCGTAAAGCGGCCGTGAGTTTAAAGGGTGACAGGCAGAGGCAGCTGGGCCGGCGGCGACCTCCGTCCGCTTTTCGTATGTATGTATCGGTGTACTAGTATCTATCAACACCATCTATCTATATGTATCTACCATTCTACGTACCAAGAAATGTATGTACTTCTATCCTACGAATGTAGTAGCAGAAACAAGAGAGCGTTCCGATTCCGACACGAATCGCATTTGCAAAAATTTGGCCACGACGAGGCACATGTTTCTTTCTTCTTCACCAGATTGGCTGCTTGGATTGGATCACGACACGGCGGCGATCCAGATCTGGAATGCGCACGCACAATGCAAGCGGCAACATTCCCTCGAAAGCAAAAAGGCCGAAAAGGGACGAATGCGCATTGGCGGAGGAATGGAAACTGGAAAGGGTGCGGTGCACATGAGCTCCATTTGGGCAGGCAGAATGGCGGAGGAGGGATCTCAAGCAAAGCAGGGACCTAGGCCCTCGGACGCCCGGACCTGTGTTCCGTCCATGTAATTAAAACCACATAGTGCCTGGTGCTGTTTTTTACTGTTACTACCCCGGTTAGGTTGGTCGTTGTCTACCTCACTAGTACCTGTAGTGGTCGTTGTCTCCGGGCGGCGTCCCTGCCGTTCTTGTGTGGGTGTGGCCCGGCCGGCGGCCCGGCGCACACATGCCGACGACATGCGGGATGGCCCCAGCAAAAAACGCTGCAGCACAGTGACAGTAACGCGGCGCGTGCGGCTCAAAAGGTCTGGCAAGAGCAAGCTAGTATTTGCCAGCTATGCCTTCTCGGTTCGGCTGCAGCTACACACGTACTACAGGATCCACATGTCAGCGACTCATCGTAATCCCCCCGCGGCCCTGCATTACTGTAGACTGTAGAGCGTCCCAGTCATACTGATAGATCCACCAACCAATCTGGCCTTTTGGCTCTGGAATCGATTCAAAGAGCATCAAAATGGTTGTGTGATCGATCATACTATACCAGGAAAAAAAAAAAGCCCAAACCCCACATCTAACACTGATAAGGATCTACCGTGATTTCGAGTGACTGAAATTCGACCTCCCTCTCAGTCGACAATCTCAGCCATTGAATAAGCATTATATAAACAAAGCTTCATATTCAACGTGTCGTCATTCGCTCCCCTGCCTCTAGTCCTCCTCCCTCCGTCTTAGACTGCGCCATCGTCGAGTTTGCATCCGCTGTCGCCCCACTAACTCGTCGGCGTAGCGCTCCCTCGCATTGGCCTGGCTTAACCGTTGTCTTCCACCGCTCGCGAGGCGGTGCCCTTGCCGTCTCCGTCGTCACCGTCGTCTGCCCAACCATCTCTGTCGACCACCTCTGTCGGATTGACTTGCCACCGTCGAAAACCTCTAAGGTCGGAGACCACACTCCGACGAGTCCCGACAACCCTCAATCTCTAACGTATCCGATGATGACCGAAAAATTTATGGGATCTCAATCATTATGGAGCAAATCACTATTAATAACGCTAGAAGTAGAGAGTATATTTTAAAGGAAACCAATAAACAATTTAGGCATGGTGTAACTCTTTTAAAATGCTCCTAATGCAAACAGATGTGTATTATTAAGATTAAGGTATTATATGTGTGCAGTTGTAACTATTTACCCCGCTTGTTACATCCATTGACGACGATATTTGGCCAGTGCTACGGTCGTGTGTGTGTGTATATATCATCAATTGGTGCCATGTAGCTTATCTTCGCCGGTTGCAATTTAGCTCTCAGGAAACGTGGATTAGCACAATACAAGTACGAGTACGACGTCATCTACCTAGCTGGACAGAAGCGCGCGTGATAATCCATTTTCGCCATCAGTGGATATCGCCAACGTGAACAGGTGAAGCTGATCTGCCCGGCCGGACAACAATACATTCTTCGAGCGTGATCGTCACGCTGCCACATTTTTTTTTTGTTTTGGAAATAAATCTCGTCGGGATTCCACAACTTTATATTTCTTTTACGAAAACTAGACATGAATTCCTCAACTTTACAATTGGACATCGAGTGAGAATTGATTGTCTATTGGTTTATCCTCTATACCTGAAAAAGAGCAGTTTTTTCTTTTATATATATAAGAGACCTCAGCAAAAGGACACAAGATATTTGAAAACAGGGAGTTCCATATGATTCCAGGTCCAAGCTGGCTCCTTATTCTCATCTTTTCTTATCTCTCTTTTCAGTTTAATTCCTTTGGTTTTTCTTGGGGCCACCGACACCCCAGCTGTTCATGTAGAGTAATACTACCGCTTCGGAATTCCTACCTACGGAACCGCTTTTGGTCGCCGCTGGGTGGAGGCCCATTCCCGAACGACTAAAATTTTCTGCTAGATGAGGCCCATAGATATGATGATGATGATGCGGCGGGCCTGAAAACGGTCGAACCACTCGAAACTGCTCAATTTCGTTTTACTACCTCCGTTTATTAATTATTAATATTTAATAATATAAATTTATATTAAAAATGATCAATAATTAAAAAATGAAGATAATAAGATAATAGGCCACTATTTAATACGTACAGAAGTATTCTGTGTGGCCACTATTATAAAAACATTGGCTCTGCTTCACCTCGAACATAGCGCAAAACACGACTTTAGCGGACACGTTGCATTTTTTGTTTTTTTAGCTCTCATGTAGAAGATCATGATGAATAACGCAGAGTTCAAACGGTCAGGACTCAGGATCAGGCCGCATTGTGTACCAGTCGCCCTTTCGCCTTTTTAGCTGTGAATCCGAAATCCGCACTCGCAAGAACGCGCATTGCTTGACTTGAGTCGATATATGGGAGGGCATCTCGGCCCCGCATGCCGTCCGGGTCCGTGCGTGCAGTCCATAGATGGTGCTTCATTTCCAACCGCGCGTGTCTCAGCACCGGTCGGCAAGCAAGCCTGCGCCCCCGGCTGGCCTGGACCCATGGCAAGGCAAGCCCTCGCGCCATCTGCAGGGGGTCCCGGCGGTTGGGATGGATGTCGGCGTACGGAAAGTTAGCTAATTACTACCTCTATTTTTAATTATTATTTTTTAAATATACATTAAAAAAATAAAGGCAGTAGAAGCAGAGGTTGAACGCCGTACATGCCTCCCCGGGCGGAGCCGGTCATGCCGGAGCGCGTGTGCGTGCTTGGCCGTGGCCCATGGCCAACATGTGCTTCTGACACGCGCGGTTTTTCATTCGGGAAACGAACCCCCGAGCTACTAATGTAGTACTACTACTTATGCAGTACCGTCAGAATTGGGCTAGTAGTAGTAGTAGTAGGATGATCTTCTCTCTGACCGTCACCGTCGGAGGAATCCAAAGGCCGAATAACTCGAAAGCACGACCCTGAATCGAATCGATGTCGAGTCCAAGCGCGCTCAGCTCAGCATGTGTCGGTGGAAAGACGAGCCACCCTCTGCTTAGCCACAGCCAGCAGTGCACGGGTCTGAGGGAGATAAAGTAAACTTCAACAATAGTTAAAGGAGGTCGAATTTTTTCCTTAACATAATATGAGCTGATCCTGTGAGTGCTGTAAACGGCGAAGGCCTAAATGCTCGAGGTAGGTTGGCTCCAGGAACGGCCCAACGTCTCCCAAAGCTGATCCATCTGATGGGCAAAACGTTGTACGCACACAGCCCGGGCCTTCCCTTTTCCAGAGCACACTGGAATGTAGGTCATAGTTGGTCCTAAAGTTTTCATAAGAACGTCTGGCAAACCCCAATAGAATAAGAAACCAATACCATTAACCATGTTTGTGATGAAATAAATACTACTACCTCTTTTTTTTTTATTGTCGACACTTCTAGTACAACTTTGTACTAAAAAAGTTTCAACAAAATAAAAACAAAAGTAGTACTTATTAGTAGAGAAGGTGCGGCATGTGTGAGGCAGCAGAAACATATGCTAGAGGATATATACTAATGGAGAACAGTATACTTATTAGGACTTGTTTGATAGGGATTATTATAACAGATTATATAACTATTTATGGCTGACTATTTAAGATTATATACACATAATATATTATGTGTATAATCTGTTTTCTTATGTGTATAACTGTTTGATAAAATATATTATGCTAGTAAAAGCAGGAGACAAAAGCCACTTTTTTTCAGCTTATGAATTATTATAGATTATGCAATTAGAAATGAAAAAAGTGATTACCCTATTTTTGAGGCATATCACTTATGTGATTTGGGTGATTGACAGTCATAATCACTTATAGAGCATAATCAATTTTGATAATCTGTTGCATAATCCCTACCAAATAAGGCTTTCAATGTGTAGCCAAGCAGCAGCCGACAAGAAGGAAACATATGTTGTACCTATTTGGAGTGGTCCCAATCAGTTGACAAGAAGGAAGTATAAAAAACCTTTGACGATTGAGGTTGCTTATTTGGATCGTTAATGTTCCTCCTGACCGAATTTTCGATGGGACACCGTAGCATGCGCTACATCAGCAATCACCATCAAGATGAGCACTGCCTGATGAGGACAGTCCACAAATGGAAGCCCTTAGCTTAATAGCTTTGTGCGAAAGACTCGACTGTTCCCCTTCGCTTAAGTGCTTAGCGGGTGCCACCGCGAGGGTTTAGACCATTAACATCACAAATTTTGCTTTTGTCATTTTTTTAGTTCTCAGCAATATCTTTCTATTATCATATAACCGAGTTAATTCACTAGTTTTGTTTCAATTTTGATCCAATTCTAAACTAACCAACGTCAATTAAAACCAAGTGGAAGAGCAACTTCTAAAGGAACAACAGACTGAGCAGGTCCACTATGACGGACTTCTGATTAGCTAGTTTTCTTTATGAGTACAGCAGAGGCTATAATCTGTCCTACCCTATAGCAGGACAGATCCCAACTATAAAACGTTCTCATGACCTAATGCCATTCCTTTTTTTCCTTTATTGCAATGATAATGATGATGGCCTAGGGTAAGGTTCGATCCTCTCAAGTCAGCAGCCATTTTCTTTTATGGTGCAATGTCGGTTATGTAAGACAGACAAAATTCAACGCACATACTAGTAGGCACCAACACCAACGTGATTATCACATTTTCGCGATTACTAGGAGAGATAGTGAAACTTTATCGGAATGATCGTAGTCCGCGTAAGGCCATGTGCTGTCTAACTCTTCAAAAATTAATTTTTAATTGTACCTATATATGACAGGACAGGGTGTTCAAAGTAAATTTGCATGATTATAAATTTTAAAAGAATAAATATTGCAAAGACCTGTTTTTCTCCCAAGGGTTGAGTGGGTGTGTATAATTGCCAGCATTCTGAAAATAATGATCGGAAAGGACATTGAAAGTAGTATATCAAGAGGACCCTAGACTGATAATCACGCTTAAGTTCATTCAAGTATAAATACCTTGCTCTTAAATTGTATTTGCATGAGGTTTAATTAAAAATATAATTTTCAAATGTTTGTGCCAACGATGCGAAGTTTTGGTACTTTCACAAAAGCAAAATGGAAAGGAAGAGTGTGCATATATATGAATGTGGTCGACCTAACTTGATTCAAAAGTCCATTTAACTATTTGGTTGCGTTATTTCAAAGACACAGAATGTTCCCTGCTTATTGTCAAAGCCGACCTTGCAACACAACATGATTATTCAAGGGAAAGGAAACGAGCTCATTGCATCAGATGATACGATAATCAGAATATAGTATCTCACTACCTTTTCATCCCTAGTACGATATTAGTGGAGCAAACATTAGTGGTGTTTGATCTGAGAGCGAAAAAATATTAGTGGAGCTAGAGTACTTTATTATGTGGTTCATATATGGGGCATATTTCCTCAAAAAGTTGCTCGACACGTGTCAATCTTGTTCTTGTCCATTAACATGCATCCTAAAAGTTTTACAGTACAAGCGATACGTTGTCGCCATTTGACAAGAATAACACAATAATTCCCAAGAAGACACCTTTTACATAATCATCAGCTTGAGAAAGCAGGCCCACCTCCAACGGTTAGCAGAGTAGGAAAATAACAAGCAAAATGAAAAGCAAAAAATATAAACAAATTATGAAACCGACGTAACGGGATGGTCGATGCATAAATTAGTTAATTAAAGAGAAGATATTTTATGTGAAACGTGTGCAATTAATCAATATATGATGTCGGCTATAAGTATGATTGCTCGACAATATTCCACGGAATAGAGTGAGTGATGAAACAGCAGGATCGAAGCATATGGGAGGTGGAAAACTGGCAATTTTGGTTGCTGATTTGGACGGCCCGAGTTAGGTTACTCGGATTTTGACAGCAATGTATCTCTCAGGTGCGTTGGCAAGTGTTCCACCGAATTATGATTTAAAAAAAAGTGTTTCCACCGAATCAGTTAACTCGTGTAGCACTTTGTGGTGCCACTTTTGACCATGCATACTTCGCCACTTTTCAGAACCAAATTTTGTCACTACTCTGATATAGTACATCCAATAATCATCTGCTTTTTCTTTGACCACGGTATATGTTCATCAGCTCTAACTAATTTCAATTAGAGATGAGCTGACAATTTCAAAAAATGTACTTTCAGCGAGACTTCTGGTATAATTGAGAGCGTATATATATGATTTTCAGCAGCATGTAATCAGGTTACACACATTATATTGAAATTTTGAATTCATCTCCAGGTGAATATATAGCTTGGATTTTGAAACAATTAAGTTAACAACAAAAATATTTTAAGTGACCGAAAACAAAAGCATTATTTATGCATATGGTTATTGATAGTAGGCCTCTGCATTATAGTTAATATATGTTGGACTCAATCAAAACTAGCTGCATTATAGTTCAGGTTGATTTTGTTGCACAGTAACATTAGTTAAAAATAATGTGCACGCACGATATTGGTGGGAAAAGAATCACAAAAGTTCATAATTATAATGCACTTTTACAACAAACTATACTGATGACAAGCGTCAAAATGTTACAAGGAAGACACCAACTAATGATATTACTATTACTTGTTCTTTTCTGTCTGGGCAATTCGGTATATAAAAAGCGCGCAGAGACAAGCAGATAACTGCAACCGTGTCCTATGAGTGCTGCTAGTTCCTGCATGCTCTAGTGCCTCAAAAGTAGCCGGCCAACTAAGAATATTACTTGGCACCGATAAAGAAAAAAAAAAATCCATATAAGCTTGTCTTTTTGTTAACGTCAGGTCATCCACTATAAGGCGAGATGGAGCTGAACACAAAGAAGAACCATGCACGCAACAAGACGTAATAAGAGAAAGGCCAACTTGGTACAACTTGAACCAAGTAACCTGCTAACAATTAAGCAGTTAAACAAGGGAGCAGTTGTCTCATGATGCAACAAGAATTTCTCAACACAGCAAGGCACACTTCATTTTTTTTCCTTACAAAAAGCATATATCACAATAAAAAAGAAGCCAGAATGTATTCATCGCTGCTAGCGCACGTCGCGGCTGCCTCCATAAGGAACCCTTCTCTATCTATCCGTCTTCGGTGATCTCACCGGGTGGCTTGAGAGAGAGTGGGGGTCTCTCATCTTCCTAAAAGTCTACCCGTGCCAAATTCTTTGGTGTTGGGGTCTTGGTGTCCCCTTCTCCTGGTTGAGAAGGTTGTTGTTTGATGTTGGTTCTCCCATGACGGCGATGACGTTGACATCCTTCATGGCAAGGCGACATGGAAGTTTTAGGTGTTTTGGTGATGAAGTTGATGAAGCAGAGATGAGATGAGGTGACTGTTTTTGAATAAGCTTCTGAAGCCTCTTGTCTGTTTTATTGTGACTCGATCCAACCACGACGAAGGGCTTAAGAGATGTGGGATCTTCCTTTGTTACTACCAAATGGAGATTTCTCTGAGACTTATTCATTGCATTGATCCGTCCTTACTATGAGCTCCCAGACAGCGGATTTTGTGCGGCTTCAACAAATTTGGTATCTCCCATTGCTGTGGTTGTACAATTACATGGCTTCGATTTGGTTCTTGCTCTACAACGACATCAATGCGAGGAGTAATCATGAAGACGAGTAAAAGACTTAAATATCTTTTGTGTATTTTATCCTTAATCATTCAAATGTTGATAATGTAACGAATTTATACTTTGTATTTTAATGCAGTCCACTTTCATATGTAAAAAAAAAATCATCATCTGGAGGGAGACAAATATCGACTCGTTTATTCATCTTTCTTACATCATGTGCGAAGAAACATCATATATAACAAGATACAAATCAAGTTAATTAGCACAAGAGTGCAATTAGAACTGCATCGACCTCCAGGCTCCAGCCGTACTTCATTACTCTTTAAATATTTGTATATATATGCAATCCAAATATAATTATTTGTATACATATGTAATCCAAATATATTTCGCATCATGTACACAGCTAGCTGACAAGCTAATAGCTTGCGCGTGTTATTCGTGTTGACGCGAGACGTATCAGTCAACCAGATGGATGTATTGGCTTAAGAAATATATATGGAGCTAATGGTGGCCAACGCCAGGGCTCGGCACCGATCCCTGGACCTGTATGATCACCCGCCTAAGCTTGCGGCCGGCGACAACCTGTTTGCCAGGTAATGCCGGCGGCGGCGCCGTGGAAGCTCGCGGCGGCAAATCTTGAGAGTAAGACGATGGGTTAGCGCCGGGGGCCTGTCGAGCATCCAGTACATGTACATGTTGACTTGGCATTGTTCTCGCATCCACAAAAGATAGTGAAGATGCTAATAGAACCAAGGAGACAACGATCATCACAATGGCAGCGCGTGGAGCAGCCATAGGAAAGGTTGCAAGCTGAAGCGAAGAAGCTAATTAATTAATAATATGGCAGAGGACACAAGAGTCTTTGGCTGCTTGTTGTGAGAGATGAATCAATCGATGGAGGAATTATTAGTAAGTAATGAGCTCGAACGCAATGAGAATGTGAGCAGACCAGGCATGTATTTATAGGTAAGCAGCAGGGGACAGACCAGGCCAGGTCCAAAGTGTGTGTGTGTGTGTGTTTGTTGCGTGGCCGCGACAAGTTTTGTGTGGCGTAGTCAAGTTTAGTGGAGCACGCATCACCGTCATAGTATTTTCCCTGTAAATCTGTCATTAAAAAAGAATACTATTTTGAGCACTAGCTTTACTAATTATTCATGCCTTTAGTGTTGGCCAACGATTTTTTTTTCTAGGAATGTTGCTGGCTCAGGCTACCAGAAACTGCCACGTGGAAGCTTCGTCCGTCCTAGCAAACTCGTCCATTGCCGTGTGGGCACGCAAATCCTGATGTATCGCCTTTGGTCATAATCATATATAGGCCTACGTGGGGTGGGGCAACACAAACGGTCAAAGTTGACAGTCAAAGTCAACGACGATAACAATTTAAAAAAAGAGGGAGTAGGCCGTTGCTGATGATATTTGGCAGGATTTGCTTGAAATATATAACTTAGTCATAAAAATATATATGGACATAGTATGTAGTCTAAAGTTTAAGCAGCAAGGTGTTGGAGCCACCATATTATTTTGAGGATGTGGACATTGTTAGCTAACTGTCACTACATCACTGTGTTATCCCTTTGGTTCGAGTCATCTTGACTAATCACCACCACCACACCATCATATGATCTACACCTCTGCCTCATCATCTCTCAGCTACTCCAATGGCAGGCTGGTGGAGGAGGGCAGAGGTTAGGTGTTTGAAGTTATCGTCGGGGTGAAGGGCTCCTATCTCCGTAGGTCATAGAAGGGGAAGTAACGGCCAGAACAGAAGATGGTTGGCAATACGGCCAAGCAGCACAGCAGAACCGTCCTAGCTAGCTAGCCGCTCACACTATAGGCAGCGTTTGTATGTTAGGGAGAGGTTCCATGTCATGGCCGGACAATTGGCGGGGTGTCGTGGGGAAGGAAATTCTATGGGTACGTATCGCACGCACTTCGCCGTGCAATACCTCCCCAATCTCTGCCACGTCGGCGGCCTCTTTAATCTCAAAGCATTAGCAAAAGAGGCACATCATTAGCAAACCAGCCGGCTTCCAGCGGCGGAAACCATCGAGCCGAATCGAGAGAGACAGATCGAGCCGGGCAAGGAATCATCGTGACACACTTTCCTATTATCACGCAAACTGCCGCTTCGTCGTCCCAGTACCTGCATCCATACGGATCTCATGCGGCATACACGCAAGCATACCGCAGTGGCGCAGCCATGGAAAACAATGGCCTGATTGAAACGGAAGCGAACGGCAAGATTGCGCCGGCGTCAATCATCGCTGTTGTGCCTGCGGTCTTAGCCCCTGCCGTTGTTGAAGTCATGCACTCATCATTGGCCAGTTTGGAGCAGGAGACTGCTAATGAGATCCATGGTTCATACTCGTAGATCACAAGGCCGATTGGACCATCATTGGCATCAAATTTATTGTCCTCTTTGGATGCAACCACTCAGATGATGCCGCAACTTCCGACAATGGAAGTCACAGTGTCTCAGAGTTCACCCAACAAGGTATATTGTAGTTTCCTAAAAGTATTGAGATTAACATATTTATTCATATTACTGTTGCACTTTTTTCGTTAATTTTACATTACTGTAGGTGGATGATAAACATGATCAGACTATAATAGTACCTGAAGCTGGAATGGCTTTCAAATCATGGAATGATGCTTATGAAATGTATAATTCCTATGCATTCAAAATTGGCTTCAATACCAGGAAGAGCAGTACAAGGCGGAGACCAGATAAAAGTATATATCTGAAGCGTATTGTTTGTAGCAGTGAAGGAGAACAAGGTCCCCATTCATCACATGACACTATAAAAGAAAATGCTGCTACTAGGACATCGTGTAAGGCTTGTATTCAATTTAGTGTTAGTAGAGATGGAATTTGGACAGTGCAAAAGGTCATCCTTGAACACAATCATTATCTTGCAAGTCCGAATAAGAGATGTAAGTTAAGATCTCACAGACATATTAGTGAAGCGGATAAACATCTAATTGGTCAAATTCGAGAAGCTAGAATGAGGCCAACTCAAGTATATGATTTTTTTAAGCAATGGTACGGAGGAGCAGAGAATGCACCCTTCCAATAGGTGGATTCCAATAATGAGATTGGTCCTGAGTGCAGGAAGTATTTGCCTGTGAATGATATGCGAACACTTTTGGAATACTTGAAGAAAAAGCAATCAAATGATCCTACTTTCTTTTATGCCGTACAAATTGATGAGGGCACTAGTGAAATAGACAAAGGTATCGGAGAAATCGTCAACTTTTTCTAGGCTGATGGCCAAGCTATAATGGACTATGCATGTTTTGGTGATGCCTTGTCTTTTGACACAACATTTCAGACCAATAAATTTGAATGCCTTTTGCCCCACTTCTTGGAACAAACCATCATAAGCAAACAATTCTCTTTGGGGCCGCACTGTTATATGATGAAACCATTCCTTCTTTTGTTTGGCTCTTTGAAACATTTCTTACAGCAGTGTCTAATAAGCATCCTCAAGCAATTTTCACTGATCAATGTGCTGCCATGTCAGCAGCAATCAACATTGTATTCCCAAACACAAGGCATCGCCTTTGTTTGTGGCATATTTATCAAAATGCTGCCAAACATCTTAGTCATGTGATTGTTGAACATCCCAAGTTTCTTGCTAAATTTAAGAAATGTGTATATGAAGAAAGGTCAGTTGCATACTTTGAGAAGGAATGACATGACCTGTTATGCCGTTTCAAACTTCAGGAGAACTCATGGCTCAAACATCTCTATGATATGAAGGAACACTGGGCTGCTATCTTTCGTGACTCCTTTACCGCTGATATGACATCAACACAAAGGAGCGAAGGTATGAATAATGTTTTTAAGAAAAGGTAGCGTAGAAAACTATGCCTTTCTGAACTTCTAAAAGAATGTGAGAAATGCAGCACTAGACTTCGTGAAAATGAGTTGAATGAAGATCTAAAATCACGAGGTTCTAGCCCCATTCTTTATGCCAAAGATCTTCCAATGCTGAAGACTGCAGCTGAAGCTTATACAAGGAGACTTTATACAGAGTTTGAGCAACAATTTACGGATCAATTTTCATTCTCATGTAAACTTCTTCAATCTGATGGGCCAATCAAGAATTATAGGTACTGCCTTTGAAAATAGAAGATGAATCAATAGTTCTGTTTAACTCTAAGGATACAACCATATCATGTTCATGTCGGAAGTTTGAATTCAATGGTATGTTTGTGTATATAATTTTTTTTCTTACATTACCATTTAATTGATATAATTGACTAAAACATATTGATTATCTTGTAGGCATATTATGCAGACATGCTCTTAGAGTCTTCAATATCAATGAAGTTTTTGACTTGCCATCTCAATATATAATGCATAGGTGGACGAAATATGCAAAAAGAGGATTTATTCGTGAGAAACAAAGAAGTGAGAAGGAAACTTTGAAAGCACAGGCGGCATGTATTTCTAGAAAGGCTACTTCTATTGCATTGAAGTGATCAGATTGGAAAGAGCTTCTTGATGATTTAGAGAAAGCTATAGACAAGTTGGAGTTGAAAGCAAATAATTCAATAAACCAAAGACCTGCTACATCTTCTATGGATACTGAAAATAGTAATGAACATGTTGTAGAAATATTGAAAGGTAAGGTGTCAATAAGGGCTCCTGCAGTTATAAAAGGTCCAAAGTCTAAAAGGGCTAAAAGTGCACTAAGAAAAAAAAACAACAAGAAGGTTGTGAAGAGAAAAGGTACACTTAATAAAATATTTTCGTTACATGCCTCATCCCAGTACACCAAAGAAAATTTGGCTTTTCTTTTTGTGAATAACAGTTGAAGATTCAACCATTTCAGGGAACAATATAGAAGCTAGACAAGATCCACAACAAATGATTATAAGGCACATGATCTGTGTTTCTTTGTTCTTTGTCAGTGTTCATTTCTTTGCACTGAACGCTAACATATAAGATTTTGTTTTGTTTTTTTTCCACAGGGATCTTGTGATGCAACAATTGGTCTTAATACTGCAGCACCCACTTTGTAGCCAATATGTACGAAGAATTTTCAACCATAGCAAATCCATTGGTCTCAGGAGGATATAGAAAGTCTTTTACTTGGAGTTGATCAAGAGGCTTCAGCTGCTAGAAAGTTACATTTTGATGAAGTAGCAAATATGTAATATTAAAGGAATAGAAATACTGGATAATTTTTTATCACTTTAGATCCATCAGTTCATATATATTTCAATCTCCAGAACTGCAAATGTATTTCAGGAATGACAAGACATGAGTATATGTTAGTTATTTGAGTTACTGCCATTATTTAACTGATAGTAGGTAGCCGATCTGATTGTGCATTACAATTGATATGGTGAACCAAATTTGACGTTGCCTTCACATGGCTCTCCATCTCCGAGCTTCTCTTCTTGCCTTCTTTCAACTGCACATTATATCGTATCAGCTCATTTGTTTCAACTGGTGAGACAATTCATCGAACATATTATGTGTATCGGTAGGACACGCAAGAAGGAGAAGGAAAACTTGCCTCAGCGTCAAGGTTTGGCTGCACGGCTGGAGCAAGATCACCGTCATCTACTCATCCATGTCAACCTTGCTGCTTTGGAACTCATACTCATCTCTGCACTCAGTACCTCGTGCACCAGTACGCGACTATCGACGACCGGCGGCAACACCATGAGCACCGGTGGTGAACTTCACGAGTGTCATCCTAGCCGCATGTAAGCTGTCAAAGCCACGCGGAAGAGATGATGCAGAACGGAGCCGGAAGGAAAGAATGGGCGTCGGCCATGTCGCTCGGTTCTGGATGGAATCCATTCTCCGACCGCTATCGTCGTCGGCTGGATTTGTTTCCATTGGCTAGCCGTCGCTCGGCTCGATTTCGACTCATTTCATTCGGTCCACACTGCATACGGCGTGCTTAGAGATTAACGAGGCCGCCAACGTGGCAGAGATCAAGGAGATACCGCATGGCGAAGCGCGTGCGATATGTACCCATAGAATTTCCTTCCGTGCCGTGGACGGGTGTTGGCGGGGAAGTGGGGGGAGGGGATGCGGAAGAGTCAGTGCGGAGTGATGGCATTTGGTAATAGTTTACGACGGTGTAAGGCGTTCGATATGAAAGACATGCATATGGCCCCCTACTAGAGGGGCCACACAATCAAGAATAGTATGATATAGTGCGATCTAAAACAGAAATGTTACGGTACTAGGTGGCGTCGTACATGCTTCATATAAAACTAGTTGTTCATTCTGTTGATTGATTGAGATTTTAAAGATAATACATATGTAAAGGTCTCATTACATAACCGACCAAGTTAACTCGCACAATGGGAAACAGATCAAGTTACTAATATATTTAATGGAATATTTGTGTGGCGATGTTGCTTAAGACGTGTCGCTCTTGTGCTGGTCGATGAACATGCATCCCCAATTTTTTACAGTACAAGCCGTGGCCGCTATTGTCACAGGAATGGAATAATTCCCGGGGAAAGACACCTTTTGATCGTCATCATCTCAAAAGCAAGGCACTAACTAAGATCACAACGAAATCCCACCTCCGACGGTTAGCAGCGTCCCACAAAATCAGAAAAATAAATCAAAAGAAAAATGTGAGTTATAAATTTCAGTAAGGCATGATAATTTATCGTGAAACGGGCGATCAGGATGTGATTTTGTCGGCTAAAGTATGCCTGTGCAGGGCACTTGATCAAATAGTGTGATGCATGGAAGATCGAAACCTGCTAGCAGTCGTTGCAATTTTGGACGGCCCGATTTTTGTTACTATGATGGAGAGAAAGCGATACACACCTCTCTCGAGTGCTAGGCAAGTGCATATATAGCACTTTGTGGTGCCAGCCATCTTGTCAGTTTTGGCCACCAAAATGTCAGTTTTGGCCACCAATATATGCATAGGACCTATAATTATTTGCTGCTGACAACTAATCATACAAATAGTCATCTTTTCCAACTCTGATTTAATTTTTATGCCTCTTTAATCGAAGATGTGAGGACACGAATTTTCAGAGAGCGTGCTATTTTCCATAAGAAAGATTAGTACTTATTTATATTTAAGTATTTCTTCAACTGCATAAAACACTTTTAAACTGAATAGTGTCTACATCTAAGTGCAGCTGAACACTGGACTTTCAGATGTTTGAAAATCAGCGCAGCTGTCACTAGCTAAGATATTATATGTCATGACTATCACTCTCTATTTTTGTAGAAAATTAGAAATAAAATGTGATAGTGCAATATCTAGTAGAGAAAATTAATGATATAGTTGCACATTCAATAAATTTATGATTGGTTTGGTTTAAAGTAATGCATTGAGAATAAATATGTGTAGCGATATGCTACGAGTACATGATTTCTGCAAAAAAAAATATTATAGATTAATTTACTTAAATGGTATGCATCACTTAATGTTAAATTTTTTTAATGCACTTAATATGTTAAGTTGATCCTTTAAACTAATGTGTGCGACCAATCTTCAACGTTTTTCAATTAGAACTGAATGCGCATACAATGAAAAGTGTATTTTATATATGATCAATCTACTAAGCTCAATTCTATCGCGTGAATGTGCATATATAACTAATTTATCATAGGCCAAGTTTTCAGGTATGACATACAGAGAAATCCAAAAAGCACTTAGATCTCGGGATTGAGAGGGAGATTTGCTTCTGCATGTTAGCTGCGTATTGTGGATTGTGTCCAATTACCATGCATCTGTGTCGTGCGCTCAACATCGGCTAAGAACCAATTCAGACTACATATCCTGCCACACATATACAAACACCAACTATTTTTATATTCTCTGAATTCATTTTTTGAGAATCATTATAGGACATACATTGTAGTATCCAAGTTAAGATCGATGCACTCATATATATGACACACTATATAGCTGAAATCCTTTTTCCATTGTGATTGAGTTTTTGCTCTTGGCATGGTACAGATTGGTATATGAAATGGTGTAAATCAGGAGTGCAAATGCTTCTTTTTTTGTAGCAGTAAGACTATTTGAACCAATGTCATGTGCTTGCTGTAGTACGTTGCTAATATCTCACAACTGAAATAGCCGACGAACGAAAGGTTGATGTTGTTTGGTCACAGAGAGAAAAGAAAGACAATACGCTTGCCTTTTATCAGATTCAGCATGGATAATTTTTCATCAAACAAACTCATGCACTCGATCCAACGAGCATATGAAAGCACAACAACCCGTGCACACGTTGAAAATTTTGTCAAACGCATTAGAGAGAGAGAGAGAGAGAGAGAGAGAGAGAGAGAGAGAGAGAGAGAGATTGATTCCTATAAAGTCATACATTTATATTCATCATACACGAGTATAAATGAACTATACATATATTTCTCTAGAATCTCATTATTTATCATAGGAAAATGATAATAATCAAGTTGTTGTTAGGACAACATTATAGTTCAAAATGAACTAAATTTGTTGTCCTATATATAACAACAACAATTTGAATACGGATGTGTAGTATTAAACTAGGTGCTTTGTACCAATTAATATGTCAAATGCATCAGAAGACGAGTTGCAGACTAGCAGTGGCCTAATGATGGCCGACGCCGGGGCTCGGTACCGACCCGTCGACCTGGATGATCTGCCTACGCTCAGCGGCGGCAATCTTCAGCTTGCTGCTGCTTCGCGCCGGCGGCACCAAAGCGGCATCGGTCTCTCCAGCATCAACGACTGGTAGATGATAATCAATTGGCGTCTTCCTGGCGTGCACAGTATACTCTGATGCTGCCAGTAGAAGCAGGAAGACGACCACAATGGCAAAGCGTGAGTTAGCCATGGACGACATAGCTTGCAAGCTAATGAACGAGAGCAGGTAAAATTATTGTGAAGTCTCTACTTAAGGGAACTAGCTAGCTCTGGCTGCTTGTGAGATCGAGATGACGAAACCAAACAAAGAAAATGGTGGCAACGGTGATGAGATAGCTTGAATGAGATGAAAAACATCTTCAGCCTGGGCACGTATTTATAGGCGAGGAGAGATGGGGTTTGTGGCCAGTTAGCTAGTGTCTACTAAGTTTTGGATGGTGAACCATGCATGACAGGTTTTGTGGCCTAGTCAAAACCATAATAGTGGGAAGGACACACGTCACCATCGGGTTTTTTTTTTCCGAGTATTGTCACTACAAATTAAATGTGTACTGTTTTGAGCACTACCCTTTTCGTTTTTCATTACCTTTAGTTTTCGGCCAGAGAATTTGGTGAGAATAATGTTTTTGCAGGCTCGAGCTACTCCAAAACGCCACGTGGTAGCTTGGCATGTGCTGGCAAACTCTGCCGTTGCCGCGTGTGCTTGAAAATCGTGGTACCACTATTTTTGTCCATAATCAAGCACAGTCCCAGAAACTATCAAAGTTTAGTGATCAATAAGACAAATATATAGGACATCTTTTGTAGAATGTGCAAATAGGTCAGCTCCTCTCTCAGCCCATATGAAGGGGTATATTCAAAATATTCCAAATTTATGAATCTTTGGTTCTATATATAATTGAAAACTAGTCAAACACAGAACGATTTTTTGCAAACCCAAATACAGAGCAACCATTTTTGTCATGCAGTATTTAACACCGTTAACACCTCCTAATATATAATGGGACTTACATTATGTTTCACAAAAAAAAAGGACAAATTTTTGCAAAGTTCAAAAAAGAGGACCATTAATTGATAATGAAAACATGACTAGTTAATTTACATCGCCCCACAATAATATTGGTATAATTTGAATTGCTACTAACAATTTGTCTTTTTTTCCTACTAAGAGAACATGGGACTTTTTACGACATATAATTGAACCAAAATGTTAGTGCTCCTAGCTAGCTTGTTTTTGGTTTTTTCTACTCTTTTTATGAAACGAGATTACTCCCACTTCCATTCAAAAGAAGCGAGATCATCCACGCCCAAATTAAACGCCCTATTATAGGTGCTATACAGAAAGAATACTGAGAAAGAAAAAAATAGCTCCCCTACCTCCAAGCATTATCGGACGATCTCCTCCAGATAAAAACTGTAGGGCACATTGGAGTTTTGCGTTGAAATAGTCCCTAGAAAGCGTTTCCTTAATTAGGATTTACTTCATAGGGACAACCTTAGTAAATTTTTTGTAGTGAGGTGATCATGGAAATATATTTAACAGGTACAACCTCTATTTAGGAGGACTTCTCATTCCTAGATAGAGAGAAACATACGTCAGTACATGCTAATAATGTTTGTGCGTGTATCGAAGCATGATGCCTCTGTGTGTGTATATATATATATATATATATATATATATATATATGTTCATGGATATACTGTATGTGTATACGCCACCCGACACTAGGTAGTAGCTTTTTCCAGCTTTTGTTTTGTTGCTATATTTTCTGACCTATTAATATACTCCCTCCATTTTTAAATTGTTGTTGTCGTTGACTTTAACCGTTAATTTCGACCAATCGTCTTATTTAAAAAATATTATTAAAATATGTAAAATTAAAAATCATATCTTAAAAATACTTAATAATAAATTAAATTATAATAAAATATTTTATATTTCTCATAATTTTTTAAGTAACACGAATGGTTTAAGTTGATGGTCAAAGTCAACAGCGACAACGATTTAAAAACGAAGGGAGAGTAATGTTCTACGCCTGGGCTCGGCACCGACTTGTCGATGAATGGGCCGTCGTCTACCAGCGCTTGATTGATTGGCGACCGCGTTACTCTCCAGCTTGCCGGCCGGCGGCGGTGCCACGAGCGCCACTACCTGTACGTGTACGTCGTATGGCTGTTCTTCAGAGGGCGAAGCAGTGACAATGCCAATGCCTTCTTGGGCTTGAGTTTGTACTCGTGCACGGTCCATTTGGCGGCTTGGAGCCACCCTACCAGCTCCCAAAACCACCGATGCCAAACAACAGAACACGAATGGTTTATGCCAATCACAGTTTGGCGTGAGGAAGCTATGTGAAATCTTTGCAGTGGCAAAGACTAGTGTTGCTGCTTGCTGGCAAGTTTTGCACCAATCTCGATCAGCAGACTGCCGACACTATTTGTGATCGATCACGATTGGTGGTACTAGTAGTGTGTTACTTATGATCGAGAGAATAATTTGTGTTTGTCTTATTGTGAGAATACTGTGAGCAGCTGTATTCAATAGGGGAGATGAGAAGAACAAGACGTGGAGCAACTCTGCAGCGCCAGTCAGAAATGTGAGGCACACACATCGCCTTCTCAATGCAATTTGCATGATTTTTTCAAAATCTCATAATGCAAAGTGCTCCACCGACCGGCCAGCACCGGCCAGTGGGTTTGTATGCTGGATTGCTGGTGCACTGTCGGATCCTAATCCTCGTGCCTTGTTCAGTACTTCACCTGCTGCTTCAGTGAACTTGCGTTATGCCCTTATTACTCGATGACGGGGTGAGAGAGAGGGAGAGAGAGTTGGCTTTTGGCTGATGAGCCCACGAAGGAAACTGCCACGTGGATGCATGCACCGCCCGACGACGGCGCCGCCACAGCTAGCAGTAGTGCAAGTTCAGCATGCAACTCATATGGGGGCTGTGTGGCTGTCTGCTTTCCACTTTCGGGCGTACGCACGTATAATATATGGCGGACCCCCTCTCTGCACGAACGATTGTCCTAATTATTCCCTGTGGACCCTCATTCTATCGTTGCACAAAACAAAGTTGCATAAGATCTCTTCGTTCTGATGAGAGATATTGATTGCATATACTCTCTCTCTTTTCTTTTTGATAAAAAAGCCATCAAAGATAATAATGGTGTAAAATGAAAAGAAAGAGTTGTTTATCTGTGGCGGTTTCCAGCAGATGACATGGTCTTGGGACAGGAACGAAGCTTTGCTACAGCCAACTATATATATTCACAGCTTCATTGGCAAAATAATACATTTTACATGTTTTGTTTTTTTTTTAAAAAACTTTCTGTAAAAAGGCTTTGCTGTGGCCAACTCTCTGTGTACAAAAGTAATAGTATGTATGTTGTGGTTGTGCCGGGCTCCTTTGTTAACGCATACAGCATACTATCTGTGTTTGTGACCAGGGGATAGCAGTCCAGATTTAGAAATTGACGGAGGAGGCTGCTTCACAGACACTAGTGTGCCTCGCATGGTCTAAAGTAAGGAAACATGACCTAAATATTGACAGCGCGAAGAAAGCCTAGCCCGTGCCCGTTCAACCTTCCCTGCAAATAATTAATGGGCCGTTACCATGGATGATCAATAGGTGAACAAGAGGCGTGCGGGGCCTGTTAAGGAATTCCAATCAAGATGATAAAACCAATGAATAACAAAAGCTGAGGAATCTTGTAGCAGAGTGCATTTGAAAGGGGAAAAGAAAAAGACTGTTATTCGCCCTCTCTGTCTAGAAGCTCAAAGAAACAATGGTTTTCAACATCTATGACGACTCTCCTGTTGATCGGTGCACGCAGATAATAATTAGGATATACTAGTAGACGATGAGCACTAATTAATGGTGCAGCTCTTCCGTTTTGTGCAGTGTGCTTGGCAGACAGTGGCGGTGCCGCTAGCAGTATGCATTTACACGGAGAGAACCGCTACAGTTTTAGACATCGCACAACCAAATCCTCAGTTTCATATAAAAAGGTATTGCACACGATGCAGTAAAAAGAAATTTGCAGAAGAAACAAATTATTTGGTGGCATGCATACATGTCTTCTTCCTGATTCCTCTTCTTATTAGTGAAGCAACAACCAACTATTTAAGTTTGTCTCTTGCTCTCTATTTTTAACAAGCATTGAGTGACTGAGGAATTAACACTCGGAACACTTCCCACCAAATACAAAATTGGCCATCAGGATTTCCAAACGACTACTATTTTCAGATTTGCATGTGGGCCTAGCACATATCATTCCAACACAGTCAGATTTGGTTCGCCCGTGAATAGGATATCGTTAAGTAGTAATAATTTCTGTTTGTGGCGCCCGTTTATATTTTTGTAGCCAACGACGAAGCTGGTCTCCTCCTTTTTCAAATTTTCAATGAGGAAAATTCACGTCGTGCGAGAATGGTGGCATGCCAGGTCAAGCATGCACTAGGAACACCAACATCATCGATGCTTTCTCAGAGAACTGCTGCGTGTATAAGACATTTGATTAATGTATAAACGCACTGTCGTCACATTGGTTTTGTGTTTGAGTGCCCCAATTCCCAGTAAGCACCAATTATATCTATGGGTGGCGCCGCGACTGGGACGTGACACCAACATATCGCCAAAATACCAATGCCAATCTTAATTTTGAAGTTGTCGTGATGTACGCTCTGTTCGCGGCTTGGGTAGATGTACAATGGCTCTAGTTCACCACAATGGCAAACTCACATTAGTTATGAACATAGTTAGCTATTGGCTGTGTAATAAAAAACATAGAATCCTCAATATGTTCACAGTTCTGCTCTAATTTAGACTTTGTGGAAACTGAGGAATGACTGCTGTTTTCAAAATGGCAACTGGAATAGTGTTCCCCATGTGTGGAAGAAAATCATCGTGACCATATCAAGAATTGGGAAGCTCTTTGCCCAAGGAAGGACATCGAGAGCTTTCAGAGTTGGGTGTCAAAGCTGAACGGACGCCTTTGTGAAGAAACCAGAGCTGCTGTCATGACGGAAGGTTGATCAGGAAAAGGGGTGAAGCTGCCTACAACTAAGGAAATGGGTCGCGGCAGCATGCTTGGGGAGCATATGTTCAGTTTTATAGTGGTAGCGCTCCTTTTCAGTTGTTGCTTTGTGAGTTTTGGACGTATACAACTGCACTTTTTTTTTTCTCAGTCTTTTATTTCCCTGTTGGCTAGCTGATATGTTCCCAGATGAGAGAGTTGAACGCTGTTTAAAAACTGATGTAAACTGGTTTGTCTTGAGTTTGCAATGCAAATCATGAACAAGAGAGGCTGCGGCCCCTTCTTGAACTCTAAAGAAAATTAGTTATGAACTGTGTAAACGTTTTCTATTGTGTAAATTAACGCACTTCACACATTTCACATAATCACATATGTATGTGCGCTGTATCCACACCAGGCAGCAAGAGAAAAAGAACAAAAAAGGTAGAACACACACACATACATAATATATTATGTACAAATATATATCCTAATAGCTGTAGCTAATGAATAGGTATTAGCTAGATTTACTTAAACATAAAAAAATGCACGTTATAGCACAGGTACGTGTGTGTCCTTCACTAGTGATGGCCGATGCCAGGGCTCGGAACTGATCCCTGCGGCATGTACCCGTTGCTCTCGGGATAGACAATCTCGGTCGCCGCCGCCGCCGGCGGTGATGGCGCCGCCAGTCCTTGAACCATGTTCCGAGGCCAGGAGGTGGTGCTGGTAGTAGTGGAAGCTGTACTGCGAATCTCGCCATTCACTTGATGTGCGTGATGGTCACTTGGCATAATCCTAGCAAGGCAAGGTGATGTTACCGTGATTGTGAGGACAACAAAGAAGATTGCCATTATTGCCTTTTGTGAGGAAGACATCATGTAGCTTATTAGCTATGTTGATCAGTGGGTTCTGGGAAATGAGACTGTTGGTTGGTGTTATGGGTGTATGAGTGTTTGTGGAGAATGAGAACCTGGTGATCATGTGTATTTATAGGAATGGAGGAATAATAGAGGACCTCATGCAGCATATGGAGACAGCAGTCGTGAGCAAGTGGACCTTTTTTAGTGGGTCATTTGAGATGTTAATGGGTTGCTGACATGACGTTGTAGTCAAAATGAGCTGACTGACTGTGTAAAGAATACTAAATCCTGCAGTGTTGAGACTCAGAAGTATTATGGTCGTTCAAAATATGTACTCGTAATCTGAAATCATGGAAATTGTGTAACTTTGAATCATTCAATGCCCAAAAAACATCCAATGAAATGAACCTAAACAAGGAAAAATTCTACTACAAAAGTAATCAATTGCAATGTTCTCTAATACTACTACCGTATTTCAAATTATGTCTCATCATTATATTCACTGTTGACAATAATGCTTCAACATTGTGCTTTTGATTCAGTGGCCCCTTATTATTTTGTGCAGCAGGATGTAATAAGAAACGGGTTATGCATTGGTGGATAAAACGGCTGGGATATTAAGTTATTATATTATCTTTCTATAAATATACTTTTTTCTATTACCCATAAATTTTGACTCGTCCCCTGCTCCACTCAATCAGTCGCCTCACTGCGAAATAGTTCAATGGTTAATTTCAGATGCGTTAAGTCACATCTATACCTTTTTGAAGCTTTCCTTTCCCACTAATAAGCCGAAAGGCACTGAGGTCAGATCGGATAGTGCGGCCACGTTCACATTATTAGCAATATATAATTGGTGTTTTGCGGCCTTAATTTATGGTCCCTTTTTAAAGATCATGACTGACCTGAATTTTCATGAATGCATACAAATATATGTAGCAAACAATGGAATACCATAGAAATTTGAAAACATGTGCGGATTTAGTCTTCTGAAAACAGGTTCGACACAAAAGAACATTGCTTTTCCTCACACAATTCATTGCATCATCTGTAGTTTGAGTGTTTGAAAAGATTCTTATTTGGCGCTTGTCTGATTAAGTTGTATGCTCAATGGTGTAGTACATGCTTCGAAGGGAAGTTGTGGGGATAATAACCGTTGACAGTTTTTGATCAAATGTGCATAAAGGGACAAATTAAAATAGCTCACAGTCGTCCTTTTTAGTCCATCCAGACCCTTATTAATCTTGTTTTTTAAATGATATATCTTACAAATGGTATCAAGGTTTCACCTTTAAGATGTTATTATCTAAGACCTACAATGGATGATAAATTTAATTTTTTGGGAGCCTCTAGGTATGATTCTAAGCAGAGAGATTTCAAGTTTCCGCTTTTTGAACAGTTTCCAATGCATAATTGTGCAAATTTTGAAGTCATCATTTTCTTGTACATTAAAAAAAACGTTCATAATAACTCTACCCTCCAACTATAGGGTCCAAAAGACAAAAGTTATGCGTGGTTCAAGTGTCCTAGAATTTAAACTGACTTTTACAGTATCATGGGATCAAAATCACATGTGCACACCGAAATATTAATGATGCTATATATGAATTGATGCAAAAGAAGTCTAATAAGATGCTGCATCATATGGACGATTTTGTGCAATTGTTTGTTTCGTGTCTTTCCATGAGGATGGCAATATTCTGATGGCAATATTCTGGCATCGATATGCATAGGATCTGATGTGTCACCAGCACTTACGCCAAGTTAGGTCTCATAGATAAGTAACGCTAGCTAGCACCAATCAATAATTGATAAACTTAGTGGCCAATCGGTATTGACTCTTGTTGTAACTTGCAAAGTAAGATCCTAGTGTACATATAGTGTCCGATATATTTTGCACTTAGTGAGTGAAGTAATACTGCACACACAATCAAAGTGTCCAGTGTCTTGACCAACCATAAGCAAGTTTTATTAAAAATGATCCAATCTTGTTATGGAATATTTGGAAGAAGTTCTATACCAAGATAAGTTTCCAATCAGAGAGAAGCCTGATGCAAAATCAGTGGATTGTCAACAAAAACTGCCACTTGCTGCACAAGTCAAAAATTTGCAGAAGGGCCCATGATTTTTGCTGTTTTATCTAAACAGCTGATCGTAGTGTACTCTCCACTTGGCACACCTTTCCTGTTTGTATAACTGATCGATCTGCATTTAATTTTGCATAATGCATCTTTATTATTTTTATACCTTCCATTGGTTAAAGACCTAGTGCCAAAGGTGACGATTTAGCGATATATATGAGTTATCTTTCAGTACAACTTGTACAAAAACACACTAGTAGTAGTGCATGAAAAGTGTCTGCCGTCCAAGACCCCACACTAAGTGTTCGAAAATATTATATGGTCAACGTGCTTTGATAAAAAATCACGGGCAAAGCTGCTATGCCATGCACGATTGGTAGCTGATTGTACTTTGTGACGAATGGTTTTACGAATCATGGAAGAAGCATTAGCTAATTGACCTGTAGCATAACTAGAATATGTGCAACTGGATATACATGACCCATATGCATTAATTATATCACCACACATGCATGCATGTGCACTGATAGCAAAAAAAAACTAAAATGAATCATAATTAGAATCCTTTTGAGTAAAGGCGCTTATGGCAGCAATTTGTTGGTGCCAATGCAATGTTACCAAAATCAATTGTTAAGGAAATTATCTAAATTGGTTGGGCGGCTAGCTTGGTCGAAAGTTAAAGTAGTGGTAAACTGCTAAACGATGCAAAAAATGGGTTCCCCTGGTTTTGGTATCGGCTTCCAAGCCCCCTGATTCCTGTAAAGGTTGATGATGTCGTCTCACAGGTTTTGTTCATGTATCTCTAGCTAATTAAGATGGTTAGGTTGCTTTAACACTCCTCAAGTTCTGACTCTTCGTGGGATAAGTTGGAGTAAAAAATCACTTGTCTATTGCACGCTAAAGCATATGTCTAAGGTCTCGTGTAATGGCTGTTCTCATATAGACTAATTAAATTGGTGTCACAATATAAGTGAAAGCGTGGGAATAATTGAAGAATACGTGATGTACTAGATTAAGAATATATGGTTACATATATATAGGCGAGGTGGGAGCCAAAGAAGGGACAGCCCACACGCCAAGCCTCGTCCTACTTGAAAACAAATACAAGTCCTAGGCCAATACGAATACAATGCAACACTCCCCCGTAGTGTGAATGTCAGAATCAACTACTAGAACGGACGATTCAAGCTAGACCGAAACTCCGAAAAAAAGGGACATCGGTAGACCTTTTGTGAAGATATCCGCATACTGAGATGTTGTCGGAACGTGAAGAACGCGAACCTCCCCAAGGGCGACACGCTCTTGAACGAAGTGAAGGTCAAACTCAACATGCTTGGTCCGTTGATGCTGAACAGGATTTGTAGATAGATAGATAGACTGCACTAATATTGTTGCAAAAGACAACCGTAGCACGCCATAGGACTGTGAAGTTCCGCCAACAATTGGCGCAGCCAGCATGCTTCAGCAACACCATTGGCTACTGCACGGTATTCGGCCTCAGCATTGGATCTGGAGACGGTCTGTTATCGCTTCGAAGACAAAGAGATGAGGTTGTCACCAAGGAACACGTCGAAAACCGAGGTGGATTTGCGTATGTCGGGACAACCAGCCCAATCTGCATCTGAGTAGACAACAAGCTCGCTCGGAGCAGTCTGGTGGAGAGTAAGGCCGAAGTCCAAAGTGCCACAAATGTAACAAAGAATGCGCTTCATAGCATTAAGATGCGGCTCACGAGGATCGTGCATGAAAAGACAAATTTGCTGAACAACATAAGCGATATCGGGTTTGATAAATATGAGATACTGGAGGGCACCAGCCAAACTACGGTAGTGAGTAGGGTTGGCAACCGGCATACTAGCAGAACACAATTTGGAGTGCGTGTCAACAGGAGTGGTGCATGCCTTGCACTCGCTCATACCCCCACGATCCAGAATATCCAACATATACTGCCGTTGTGACAAGAAGAGACCCTTAGCTATGAAAGTCACTGCGATGCTGAGGAAGTAATGTAGTTGTCCCATATCAGTCATAGAGAATTCCCGCTGTAAATAAGAGATGACACGGCGGAGAAGAGAGTCTGAATTTATACCATACCGTAAGAACAATGTCATCAACATAGAGCAGAAGATACACTGAATCTGAGCCTCGACGAAAAATAAATAATGAGGCATCCGATTTGGTTTCAACAAAACCAAAGAGATCAAATATGAGACAAACCAGCTGTATCTGGCTCGAGGAGCTTGCTTCAGTCCATAAAGTGACTTGTTCAAGCGACAGACATGATCAAGATGACTAGGGTCAACAAACCCTGAGGGTTGCACGCAGTAGACTGTCTCAGCGAGGGTGCCATGAAGAAAAGCGTTCTTCACATCAAGCTGATGAATAGGCGAACCACGAGAAAGAGCCAATGTGAGGACAACGCAGACAGTAGCCGGCTTCACAATAGGGCTGAAAGTCTCCTCATAATCAATACCTAGACGCTGAGTGAAGCCTCGCAGAACCCATTGAGCTTTGTACCTTTTCAATGATCCATCAGGTAAAAGCTTGTGACGGTAAACCCATTTGCCAGTGACAACATTAACACCTGCGGGGCGAGAAACAAGAGTCCAAGTATTATTCGAGAGAAGAGCATCAAACTCAACCTGCATAGCGGCGCACCAGTTTGCATCTTTGAGGGCGGCGTGGAACAATTTCGACAATGGGGAGATGATTGTAGCTTGAAGATTGAGCCGCTCCACTGGAAGCCGAAATCCTGATTTAGCACGGGTGTGCATGACGTGGTCGTTGGCGGGCGGGGGCACGGTGACGACCAAGGGCGGAGTAGTGGTGCGTAGTAATGCTGCAGCGCCAGGTGCGTTGGGTGCGGCAGCCGCGTGTGGCACGGCAGGCTGGGTCGCAGGCGATGCACCGGAGTGGGCAGCTGACAAGGATGCCTCGATGGACGATGACCCGGGCAACCCGAGGCTCATCGGCGCGCCAACGGGGACCCGCCTGTGCTAGGCACCATGAGAGGAGCCATTGCCGGATTGACAATAGTAGCCAACGCTGTTGTCGGATTGACAACAGTAGGCGACGAAGACGTACCTGCAACCATAGATCTCAAACCAACAGGTAAAATAGTAGTATCCTTCTCAAAAAGAAAATCCAACGAAGGAACAGGCATAAAGAGAGGTGGACATCTCAGCAGAGGAAAAAAGAGATTCATCAAACAAGACATGGCATGAGGGGATGATTCTATCGGAATGGAGATCAAGACACCGGTAGCCTTTATGTTCCGAGGAATATCCAAGGAAGACATAGTGTGACACCCCGATTCAGGGCTTAATAGGATTAATAGGATACTCATATCAACAAGTTGCAACTTCTTTTCCGGTAGCCTAGTTCCGAAAAACTCCGAGGTTAAGCATGCTTGGCCTGGAGCAATTTTAGGATGGGTGACCGACCGGGAAGTTATTCCCGGATGCGCACAAGTGAGGATAAATATGCGCAGAAAAGACTTGTGTTGGTCTGTGAGGCCAACCTATGTCCTATAAAAAGCTACCTGATATAAGCAGGCCCGGCCTCGAGGAGGCGGGACGTTACATAATGGTATCAGAGCCGACTCTCGCGGTTTCACGGACGCGTGTGTCGCAGTTGCGCAGAAATGGTGTGCATGGCTGATGTGGATCCAGAGTGGTCACACAGCATGACATATGGCTGGCATTGGACACATGGACGTGGCCAAGAGAGAACGTTCCTGGCTTGGGATTGACCGACGAGGACGTCGGTCTGTTAAGGGGGTGAGTATGTGACACCCCGATTCAGGGCTTAATTGGATTAATAGGATACTCATATCAACAAGTTGCAACTTCTTTTCCGGTAGCCTAGTTCCGAAAAACTCCGAGGTTAAGCGTGTTTGGCCTGGAGCAATTTTAGGATGGGTGACCGACCGGGAAGTTATTCTCGGATGCGCACAAGTGAGGATAAATGTGCGCAGAAAAGACTTGTGTTGGTCTGTGAGGCCAACCTATGTCCTATAAAAAGCTACCTAATGTAAGCGAGTTCGGCCTCGAGGAGGCGGACGTTACACATAGAGGGTGGACCTGGGGGCAAGTTTGTGGGGGTGGTGGAGGAAAGGTTTGGGTAGCAGGCGCAGCCAAAAACCCGTAAGTGGTCGTAAGAGGGTGGGGTGCTATGGAGCGCAAAGAATGATGTTTGAAAAGCTAGGGTTTTAGTGGATTGGAAATTTAGAATGTATGTGGCGGTCTAAAGGGCTTTAACCTAATAAACCGGAGGTAGGCTAGCCTGAAATAGGAGAGAACGGAGAACATTATTAACAGTGCGAATAATACGCTCGGCACAACCGTTCTGTTGAGAAGTGTATGGGCATAACATATGAAGCTGCATACCATGGGTAAGGAAGAACGTGCGTGCGCTAGAGTTGTCAAACTCACAGCCATTATCACGCTGAACACTATTGATGGTGGCAGCAAACTGGGTGCACACATAGGAGAAAAAATTAGAGATGGCACTGAAAGTCTCGGATTTTAAGCGGAGTGGAAAGGTCCAAACGTGATGCGAGTAATCATCTAAAATAACGAGGTAATATTTGTAACCCGACACACTGGCAATAGGTAATGTCCAAAGATCATAATGTATAAGATCGAAATTATTTGCAGCACCGTGAATTGGATAAATGAAAAGGAAGACGCACGTGGCGCCCTAATTGACAGGCGTGACATAAATGGTCGAAGTTATCTTTATTACAACTGATATCTTTGGAATTAATGAGCTTGCTAAGGGCTTCACGACCTAAATGACCAAGACGACGATGCCATAAAGTGGTGGAGGCGGTGGATGCGACGAGGGCGGCAGGGCTGGCAACATTGGCTTGTGTGGGAAAGAGGTAGAGGTCGGCGGAGCTATTGAACCTGGCGACCACGCTCCTGGTCAGGAGATCCTTCACAGAGAGGCTGAAAGGGTCAAATTCGACGGAACACTGGTATCGATGGTGAAACGACGAATAGAAACTAGATTCTTAATAATGTGCGGAGAAACTAAAACATTATTAAGAGAAAGAGGATGATGTTGTGTGTGAAGCGAAAGAAACCCTACAGCGGTGACGGGGAGCAAAGCCCAGTTCCCAACAATAATAGATGAAGGATAATGCGATGAAGGAGGGTGAGAACAGGATAGTATACCAGGGCCCGGAGTCATGTGTGCAGCCGCTCCAAAGTCAGCGTACCACTCAGAATTGGACGGTGTTGAATTGGTTGATGAAGGATGCCTGATCCCAGGATGCGCACCTGATGCAGGCACCCACGCTTGCTGCAAAGGCGCCCACGCCTGCAGAGGAGGCACGCACGCCTGTTGGGTGGTGCTCGGGGCTGAGGCAAGGCTTGGTGGAGCTCCCCCGGGGTAGTAACCGATAGCAGGAGATGTGCCATAGGGGGAGTACGGTATCGTCACGAATGTCGGCGGCGCGGGCGGGCGAGCGTCAGAAATAGCACCGCGGCTGTAGGGCCATAAATGCACAGTGCCCTGCCACGAGTTGTAGACGGAAGAGAACTGTGGCGACTGGTTCGGCGGACCCAACGTAGACTAGTCGTTGCCCGTGGAGTTGCCGCTGCGCCCAAGACGACGGTTGTTTGTCTTGTTGGAGGAGCCGCCAGAGTTGCGAGTGCGAGGCGGGCCACCATTGCTCTGCGTCCCGGACGAAGGGCCACTAGGGGGCCGACTGGTGGACTGCGGCGTGGTAACAACTAGGGACTGCGAAGGCAGTGCTCCAATCCCCGGGAGCTTGATCTCCTCGAGGAGAAGATGAGTGCGGGCCTCGTCGAAGGTGGGGAACGGCCGGTGCATCTTGATGTTGGACGCCATATGACGGAAGTTCTCGTTGAGGCCACGAAGGAGGGTGAGCACCATGGTGTTGTCTCCGACGGGATCTCCAAATTCTGAAAAGGGTGCTGGCCATGTCTCTAGACGCGTGCAGTAATCGGTGATGTAGAGCGTGCCTTGCTTGAAGTTGCGGAACTCGACTTCAAGTAGGAGGGCATGGGACTTGCCCTGGCCTAAGAATTCAGCTTCGAGAAAACACCACGTGACATGAGCGCAATGTTCACGTAGCATAAAGGACTGGAGCAACTCGGAGGAGATGGTTCCGTAGATCCATGTGAGTACCATGCAATCCATCTGCGCCCATGCCGGGCAACGCGGTCGGTGGACGTCGGAGAGCACGTGATCGCTCAGAGCAAACTTGCGGAGGACGATGAGGAGAAGGCCACGCCAGTGCCCATAGTTGCTAGCGGCCTTATCGAGGGTGACCGGCACGAGGGAATAGATGTTGAGGACGGCGTTGGCTTGGGCATGGATGGCAGCGACAGCCGCCTCCTCGGCGTCGTGATTGTCGCTCTTCTTCTGCAGACGTTCTTCTTCAGCGTTGCGGGCGCGCTCCTCTTCGGCCTGGCACTGGTCATCATCATCGGTCATGACGGCGGCTAGGGCTTGCAGCACCGGGGGCGCGGTGGAACAGAGGGGCCTGCGAGCGTGTCAGCGGCGACAAGAATATCGGCAAGGAGCTCAGCAGAGGTAGGAACCAGCGAGAAGATCTCGGCGATGGTCGAGTGCGGCGGCTAGGGTTTAGCGGCGGCTAGAAGAGGACGCAGGAGCGAACCTTCTCGTGATACCATGAAAGCGTGGGAATAATTGGAGAATACGCGATATATTTGATTGCTGTGACAGCCCAGGAGTCACCATAGAATTTACCGACAATATCGTAAAACCCTAATAGTCAAAGCATGCACCATGAAACAAAATGGACACTTAACGTACTAAGAAATGATGTTAGAAACACTCCAAAGAGTCACTACAAGAATTTGGCGATAAATAGAACACTTTTGATAAAGTCAGGAGATTTTAACTACCAGTGTCAAAATTCTTTTTTAACAGGGAAACATTTTGACCCCACTTTGAAATCCAACTAAAATCTTATATAACCCTAGCAATATTTTTGCATAAAAATTAATTTCACTTCAAAATAGAATTTTGGAGTTTTAATCAAAATTTTTGGAAAAGATTTAAGCCCCTCAAAAATTCACACAATCTTGTTTCAAGTTAGAAATTCAAGAATTTTTAGAGACTGAATTAGGGTGTGAACCTTAACTAAAAGTTGTTCCAAATAAACCTCTGAACACACAAAACAATTTTCAGAATTTTTCGGGCTTGGAAAGTGTGGGTTTCTTTTGAATTTTGTTCAAGCCTTTGAAGAAATAGCGAGTTTAAAAAAAAAAGAAAGAATCCAATAGTACTCGGCCCGCCGCCCCCAATGGCCAACCGCCGCAGCGGCTGGCCACCGCTGCAGGCGCCGGCCGGGGCTCTGCTTTTGAGCGGCTCATCAACTGCCAAGATCCGGCAATCTCCCCTCTGCTCACTCTCCCTCCCTCTCTCCTCTCTCCTGACTTTTCCCTGCACCAGACCCACTGTGGCACGGCACGCCACCGCCGCCCCTTCTCTCCAATCGCAAACGCGCCGACCCTGCCACACTCCGCCTCTTCACGCTCCACGGCAATTTAAATTGCGCATGAGCCTCCACTCCTTTCCACTCTCTCTTTAGTCTTCCACGGCGCACTCTCTCTCCCTTCCTTCTTCCTCCTCCGCCCGGAACACTGCAGCCGCCATTGCCGACGCAAGAGCTCACGGTGAGCCCTATGTTCCGGCCGTCCTCTGCCCTCCTCACCGTGTCTAAGCTCTCTCTCTCTCTCCCCTCCTTGCGCAGCTCTTGGTCCATCAATCCCCTCTCCGACCCCTCCGTTCGACGGGAACGTGGCCTCGCCGCCGTCCGCCAAGACACGCTCCGTCGCCGGCAAGCTTCGGTGAGGAATCCCTTCTGTTGTGATGGTTGCCGGTCATCTCCAAGGTGTGTAGATGGTGTAGGACGAAACCCCGAGCTTCGCCGTGCTTCGCCGTGCCGCCGGAGCCTCGCCGGAGCCCTCCTGTGTTTGCTGCCTTGTTATTCATTCGAATTTCCCTTTTCCTATTAATTGAGCAATCTTGTAAAATGTCTAACAAATCAAAGAAAAATCCAAAAATCCCAAACCAAAATTTTTTATAATCCTCATGAAAAGACGTTCATGGAATTCCTTGAATAATTAGATTATCCTTTTGTGTTTTTGAATTTTAGTTTAAGTTCTAGAGGAGTTCTATTGCTAAAACTTGAACCATAATTTCAACCTGATAGTATACATCTTCCAAAAATTTCTTGGGATTTTACAACCACAAAATGTTATACATCTCATTAAAAATACTCTAAACTGACAATTTAAATTGTCATTTTCTAAAATACATTATTAAAGTCATCCAAAAATCTAAACCCTAAAGCAAACCTTTATTTTTGGTGCTCATAGGTGGCTACATCAAATTTCATGATTTTATTCTAGGGTCTAGTATTTATTTCTGATTTTATAAGTTTGAATAACAGAAAGTTTGCTGATTTTTTATAAAATCTAGAAAATCAATCTTGGCCTCAACCAAATTTCAAATTCATATTTCAGAGAGTACTATCAACTAAAAATGAACTCATGATATAATTTAAAAGTTTTGTTTTAACCCTAGTTTGAATAACGGCAAACTTAAATGAATTTTATGAAATCCAAAAAAAAAATTTCAGTGGGACCTCAAGTTAATTTTAAAACTCCTACTTCAGAGATCTCTATCAATGAAAAATGGTTTCCTGGTGAGAAGAGAAGTTGACTTAAACCCCAACTCATTAAGGGTAAAGCCTTTTAAAAAACCGCCGAAGTCAAAAGTTAGGGTTAACCCTAACCTCTAAATATCGTCGATGGAAACCCTATAATATTCTTTAATGAAAAAATCATGTTATCTTTTAATTGGACTCATCGTGTTCATATTGCATCATGTAGACATTGAAGAGAACGCCGTAGCTGACAATCCCGAGTCTTCAATCCCCGCCGAAGTCGTCATCACCAACGAAGCAGAAGATCCAGGCAAGCCCCGGTGCACAACCAGATTTTAACTTTTTCTTTTATAACTATGTGTCATGTTTGTGCATTAAGTTTTTAGGAGTTGATTGAAACCCTAGTTGCATCTGTTTCCATAGGAAACCCTATCGGTAGCTGGTGTAGATGACCATCTAGTATGCTATGCTTAGCAAGTACTTACCGGTAGAAGTCGAGCAGAGTGGACGCTGCTCGCGATTGGTAGGATATTGATTGAAACTATCGCATGAGACATACGACACATGGTGATGGATGAGTAAGGAAAGATAAAACTCTGGGTCAGACAGGGTACCAAATAGGTCGGCAACTGGACTGGGTCCAGGGTGACCGTAGTCTTGTCTAATCCGTGTGGTCTGAGTCTGATCGAGCTTTGAATGTACTAATCGTATGCTGGGTATAATGGGGCCCAGTAAACCTACGTACCCTAGTGATTGCAAAGTCGAACCTGCCCTACGGTGTCTGATTCAGAGGCGATCTGGGGCGGGCAGCATGGGAACTCCACAGAACCGTCTGGTACGCGTGTTCTGGTGGGACGCGGCGCTGCTAAGGCAGGCGTAGGAGGGAATTGACTTTGCAGGATCTGGTGTGAACGGTTGCCACGTGCGGGTCTGGGATGCGCACGTGTCGTACGATTAGGTTTCCCCCTGCAGGGTATAAAATCGTTTCGAACCGCTGTCACTCCCAGTTTGTGAGTTCGCTCGTGAAATGCACCACATTACAATTAAGAAAGTTGAGACACAATGATGAGGATGAAGTTATGATGATTACTTTGGTAGATTACTTCAGTTATGATTGATTAGATCAGTGCCAACTAAAGTTATGATTCTAATCACTTAACCTGCGCTAAAATTTGACCAAGAATAGTTCAGGTTTTGCGAGTCCGTTTTGCAAGGTAAACCCACCCTGAGTCAGCTAGCATGTCTAGGTGTCGGCTATAATCAGCCAATTTGATGGTTCAGCCTTGTTGAGCTTCTTAGAAGCTCACGCTTTCCGAATACGTGGTTTTCAGGCGCCGACGTGCATACCCAGGATGAGAGCGTCTAGTGGGAAGAGTCTCGCCCTGAGGTCAGAAACCTCCAGTGGGAGCTTTGTGTATCGCCGCAGTAATCTTAAAGTGACTAGTAGCATGAGGCCACTGGACACGGTTCATGCTTTTGCTTTGCCATGAAACTCGGAGTCTGTACTCGTTTTAGTCTTTCGTTGTAATCATATTTTGAAAACTCTATCTCGTACTCTGATTTATTGTAAGACTTAAATTTTCAATTCATGAAACAATGTTGTACTAAAAAGATCTTGTAAATGATTGCTGTTTATCCTGCCTGTGTTGTACCATGTGTATGCTCGCTCCGTCGAGCATTGCCCAACAGGATCCTGCCGTGATGCAGGATCTATCCCGGACTGAGTTTTCTGGGGCGGGTACGCGTCAATTAAGATGTATGGTTACATATATAGGCGAGGTGGAAGCCAAAAGAGGCAGTCCACACGCTGAGCCTAGTCCTACTTGGAAACGAATACAAGTCTTATACCAATACGAATGCGCTAACAATAAGCTTGGGTTAGGTTTGGCCATTTTTTCGACCTGCATGTAAAGGTTTTCATCTTAGTAATAAAATGCCTTCAGATATCTTATGGCCATGGGTAAAGTTTTTTTTAATAATATTAGTTAGCAATTTTGTTATTGACATCAGGTTATGTTTACATTAATTTAGCTAGATAGTTATACTGTACTTTAATACACGCATGCATGTAACCCATTCCATCAATAAATGTAAATGGGAAATCCATCTGGCCACCTTGTTTTAAATATCTCTAGAAGAAGACTTTGCTCATAGACCAGCCGCTCCGACCCTCAACTCGTGCTCGGGCTCCTCTCAACTAGATCCGTAAGACCTATTATCTCTGTTTTCTAAATTGACTTTTAGCATCAACTTATCCATTCGTCTCATTATAAGTATGAGAAATATGATGTATTAAGTTATGATTTGCATTATAACTAAAGGTAGTATGTGAAACATGACTTTTTTTCAGAGAAATGTGAAACATGCATGACTTATTGATCTAAACTAGAGGGTAATAATATACTCCCTCCATGTTGAAATTAAAGTGGTTTAAGACAAATGGCACGATCATACATAACTTTGATATTCATTTTTTTATAAAATTATTTATTGAAAAGTAATATGTGTATACCTTTAATGAAAGTTACAAATATATTCTTAAGTTTTTTTATATTTTCAAACTCAACCATTTAAAAGTTATACATGATTTATGTTTCCATTGTTTGTCTTAATAAATGACTTCTAATTTATTCATAGCTAGAGTATTTTTATAAATTGTTTTCTATAGTTATGAAACTACACTAAAAGATAAGAAAAACAACTATCATGCATTACGCCGACATCCTTCCCTCTCCTTGATTCTCTTTTTATCCGATCATTACTTTATTAGTTGTTGCACCGAGTGAGATATATAAGAGCCAACTGATAGATCACCAACTAACCCAGTAGTCCATTAAAAGTAAGTAATCCAACCCAATAATTACCTCACACAATAATGGTTATCAATAGTTAAATAACAGAGTCAACATGTTTTGAAATGTATTTCTTTTTTTTTTTTTGAAAAAAGAACTTATTCAAAGACATTGTAAAAAATGTTGACACATCACATCCTAAATGTTGACATAATAAAATAGATGAATTGTCTATACCGTACGTTTAACAAGTTAACAAAAAAGGAATTTTTAAAATTCAATGAATTTTGTAGGTTTAAGATACAAGCAGCTTCAGGTGGAGATAGAAACCAAACATGTGTTCCGGATTGATCGTAGATCGAGCTGGAAGCCATCGAGTGATTGTAAGGATTTGTTTGGTAAAAATTATCAAAATGATTATGGAATTGCTTATTATTGATTATTTTAAAAAATATCTTATCTACTTATAGCAACTTATATGCATAATTTTTTTTTACATTTCAAGTCTTTGGTAAAACAGCTTATGAAATGGATTATATGACAATGTGTTTCTATAAGCTATAAAAAACTACTATTTTCAGCTTATTCAAACCAACTTATGTTAGTACAAATTTAAAAATAGTTTATGTTAATACAAATTTAAAAATAGCTTATAGATGTAGAGACCATAATCATTATCAATTTTAGGTGTTTGACACACACAATCACTTAGGGTGTGTTTGGTAGGGTGGCTTATTTGTAACCTGGCTAGTATCTAAACCAGACTAGTCTAAACTAGCTTTAAGTAATGCGAGACACAAAAATATTTGGATGTTGTAGTAGTCTGAATTGTGCACTTTTGACCAACACAAGCTTATGTTTGGTGGGCCGTATTGATGAGTGGCTAGCATTAGCCTAGATAGAAAAACAAGTGTCTAGTGCGATATGGGCTGCATAAGCGAAGCCTGGTTAGCCCTGTGCGACCAAATCGCTCGTATCCAGCAAGACTGGCTCCAAGCCATCTTTTGCATTAGCTAACCCTGGCTAGATGGGGGTGTACAGGCTACCAAACGATGCAAATATAAGATTTCATGTAATAGCTAAACCCTTATAGACTATAATCAGTTATGAAGTAATTTTCTTTTTTACTTGTCGCCGTTTACTTTGACTGAAACTTTAGTTTAAATATGTAAAATTAAAAATTCTTAACTAATAAATTAAATTCTATTAAAATATTTGATATTTCTTATATTTTTAAAAGATGAATTGTAAAAATTATTGTTCAAAATCAACAACGGTAAAAAAAAAAAGGAACGGGAGGAAGTATTTACCTGCACATTTTCGGAGTGACCGAGTGAGATGGCCTTATCATGTCGGTATTGGTTGTTAGCCCACCAGGCCTAATCACATTTTGCATGCATAGTGGAGTGGAGAGATCAACAACATGTTGGGCTTAAATGGTTCCAGCTGGCGTTACCTGGGTACACATGACCACGCGTCAGTCCAAAGTCCAAGCCGACCGTTGCCTCCAAATGGCCTAGTCAAAAACCAACATTTCCAAATTGCCTGCATTCCTCCAATCCAAGGGGAGTTCCCACGCTCTCCTCTCCCGACCGTTGCAAAAATCTCCCTCCACAAAAACCCAAACGCTTCCCTTGCCTACCTCCCAGTTTCCCCTCCCCCTCTCTCCCTCCGGCCGCCGCTTCCCACTTCCTCACCCTCCTCTTCCAGCCGACGGAGAGAACAAGCCACAGCCATGGTGTCGAGGACGCCCACGAAGCCGCCGTCGCCAAGGCCTGGCACCGCCGGCTACGTCACCCCGACGAAGCCGTCGCCGTCGCCGGTGTCACGGCGCCCTCGCCAGCCCCTGCGCCGCCGGTCCGCCGCCAAGAGGCGCGGGAGCCCGCTCAAGTCCCTCGCGTCCACGCCCGCCGCCGTCGCCGCCACCTTGGACCGCCCCCTCCGCTCCTGCCGGCGCCGCCTCCGCAAGCTCTTCGCCCGCCTCGCCGTCCTTGGCTCCCCGCGCAAACGCCGTGCCGTCACCGCCGGGTTCCAGCGTCTCCGCTCCTCGTTCCCTCCTCCTCCTTCGCCCCCAGCGATGATGCAGCAGCAGCAGCAGGAGGCGCCCGTCCGCGCGCAGTCCGCCGCGCTCCCGCCGCCGCCGTCACCGGGGACGCGGACGCTGTTCCTCGACCTCGACGAGACGCTCATCCACTCGCAGACCGACCCGCCCGTGCGGTACGACTTCACCGTGCGCCCCGTCATCGGCGGCCAGGCCATCACCTTCTACGTCGCCAAGCGCCCGGGCGTCGAGGCATTCCTCCGCGCCGCCGCCGAGAGCTTCGAGGTCGTCGTCTTCACCGCGGGGCTGCAGGAGTACGCGTCCCTCGTGCTCGACTGCCTCGACCCGGACGGCAAGGTGTTCGCCCACCGGCTCTACCGCGGCGCTTGCCGGGACGCCGGGGACGGCAGGCTTGTCAAGGACCTCGCTACCACCGGCCGGGCGCTGGACCGCGCCGTCATCGTCGACGACAACCCCAACGCTTACGCCCTGCAGCCGGAAAACGCCGTTCCAGTGGCGCCGTTCGTTGACGATGACAACGACCAGGAGCTGCAGAGGGTGATGACGCTCTTGGACGCCACTGCAGGGTTCGATGACACCCGGGAGGCCATCAGATACTACAAGGAGGTCGTCACAGCGACCTGAGCCTTCCTCCTGCCTCTGCTGAGAAGTCTCAGAGTTTCCTCTGTTTCCTGTGCAGTTTTTCGGTTCAAAGTTTGGACCTTTAGTGAGATGAGTGATCTGTTTTCGTGAGGAACTGAGATTGCAGGGTAATAGTAGATTTTTCTAAGCATTGATCTTTCAGGATCTTCCTGAATTTTGATGCGAACATATTTATGTAGTTCAAACTAAGATTGAAATTGAATTTGTACAATGTCAACAGACTCAGAAAATTAAGAGATTTCAGAACTATTTTCATTTGGATACATGACATTTCTTGGTTGCTGCTGATTTTTTGTCATCCCACTTATCATTCATGATACAATTTCAATGTCAAAGTTTTCTCCTTTTTGTCAGATTGGTGGACTAGTTAGTGGGGAAGCGAGATTGCAGGTAGATGTGAGATCTAGTAAGCATTGATTTATGATCTTCCAGGATATTTCTAAATTTGGATACTAAACAATTTATGGAGTTCTATCTTAGTCTGAAAATGATATTTAGGAGTTGTACTGCAGGAGAATAAGATACTGAATTACTGATTGTCTACTCCTTTCTGGATATCTGAATTTGGATGCTAATATATCTGCTTTGGTGAACATGAGACTGAACTGAACGTGCCGGATGCAGAGAATCTTCATTCATACACATTGTGCAGTATCTATAATCCTGGTAAGATCAGGCTGACCAACTGCAGGAAAATATCCCACAAAAATGTAGCACCAGAAACATACCAGCCGTTGATATTTGTCATTGTGGTACAGAAGAAACAATAGATCATGGCTTTCTAAACTGTCCATATGTTGCTGAGATTTGGAGGGAGCTAAAAATAGATCGCTGCTTGAGAACATGGTTTAAATATTTTCGCTCAGCTAGGCACTGGTTATTTTACTTTCTACCCACTCATGAGGTCAGACAAAAGAGGAGTCGGCCCTGAAACAGAAACATCAAAATCCTCAAGCAGCTACCGCAACCAAATAACCTCTGCTGTCACAAGAGCCATAGCCCGCAACTCAGCCTCTGCACTCCAACGAGAAACTGCTGTCTGTTTCTTAGTCTTCCAAGAAATGAGGAAACCACCAAGGAACACAAAAAACAGAAAAAGAGCGACGCTCATTGACATCACTAGCCCATGTAGCATCAGAGTAAACCTAAAGCTACAAAGAACTAGAACGAGGAATGAAGAGCCGACGGGATATGGTGCCACGAAGATAGCGCAAGACACGTAGAAGATGACTATAGTGGATCTGGGTGGAAGCAGCAATAAACTGACTCAGGATATGTACAGCATAAAAAATATCAGGACGAGTGACACCAAGGTAAATAAGACTCCCTACAATATGACGATAACTAGTGGGATCATCAAGCGGGTCATCATCAGTAGCACGGAGGTGAACATTGAGCTCCATAGGAGTCTCAACAACACGATGATCAGTAAGAGCAGCTCGATCAAGAAGATCCTGGACGTACTTTTCTTGGGACAAGAAGAAACCCTCAGGTGTAGAAGTGACCTCAATCCCTAGAAAATAATAAAGAGGACTTAGATCAGACATAAGAAATTGCTTACTGAGTCGTGCCTTAACGAAGGCTATATACTCAGAATCATCTCCCGTAATGATCATGTCATCAACATAAAGAAGGAGAAGAGTCTGACCCCGAGAGGAGGTATGTGCACAAACAGCGCAGGATCATGATTACTAGCAGTAAAATTAGCAGCAATGACCACAGAAGCAAAGCGTTGAAACCAAGCACGGGGAGCCTGCTTGAGGCCATAGAGAGAGCGACGAAGGCGACAAACCATACCCTCAGGAATAGAATACCCAGGTGGTGGCTGCATATACACCTCCTCACGCAGCTCACCATTAAGAAAGGCATTCTTCACATCAAGCTGAGAGACGGACCACTCACGAGTAGAAGTCACAGCAAAGAGAGTACGAACAGTGGTCATGTGAGCAACGGGAGCAAAAGTCTCATCATAGTCACGACCATACTCCTGCTGAAAACCACGAAAGGGAACCATCAGAGCGAGTCTTGACCTTATAAACCCACTTACATGTAATGGGACGAACATGAGATGGGCATGGTACAAGATCCCATGTACCAGTACGTCAAGAGCTGCAATCTCCTCAGCCATCGCGTGTTGCCATTCCTGATGATGAAAAGCATCACGGTAAGAGCTCGGCTTGGAAAGAATAGTAGTAGCAGAAGGAGAGTATCGAACAGGAGGCTGACGAGTACGATGACCATGTCCTAGAAGCAGCTTAGGTGAAGAATCCTCAGCAGAAGATGTCTCACTAGAAGTAGAGGGCGCATCAGGAGAGGATGGCTCGCTAGGAGAAGATGCTCCTAAAGGAGACGACGTGTCTGGAGAAGATGGTTCATCAGAAGAAGATGAATCATCAGGAGACGATGGCGTAGTAGGACTATCCACAACGCGTCGTGTATAGACCTGCGTCACTGGAGGCTTCGTGGTACTCAGGGACCACAGAAGAAGACTCCAAGGAAGAAGTCACAGACGGTACTATAGAAGAAGGTACCTCATGAACAGACGCAGGTGAAGAAGTCAAAGGCACCAAAGAAGAAGGCACCAAGGAGGGCAAAGTGGCTGGAGGAACACTAAGAGTATTAGGAAAAGTCATAAAGAAAAGAGGATCAACTAAAGATGCTTGAGATGCATCTGAGGAAGGACGAGGATAGAAGGGACGAGTCTCATCAAAGACAACATCCCTAGAAGTCCTCATCCGACGAGTAACAGGATCCCAAAAACAATACCCTTTATGCTCAGCACTAGACCCTACAAAAATACACTCAGCAGACTGAGCAGTCAGCTTAGTGCGCTCACGAGGTGCAAGCAACACGTAGCAGACACAGCCAAAAAGACGAAGGCTGGAGTAGTCTGACGTCTTGCCACAAAGACGCTCGAAAGGAATCCCTTCCTTCAAAACTGATGTAGGCTGAATATTAATCAGAAAGGTGGCAGTGGAAACAGCCTCAGCTCAAAAATGAGGGGGAACAGAAGAGGCGAGCATGAGAGTGCGAGCTGTCTCAAGGATATGACGATGCTTGCGCTCGGCTACACCATTTTGAGCATGAGCGTCAGGACAAGAAAACTGAGCAAGGGTACCTTGCTTAGAAAGAACCTGACGAAGAGCTCCAGAGAGGTATTCTCCTGCAGAGTTAGCACGAAAAACATGAATGTTCGTGTCAAAATGAGTACGAACCATAGCAGTAAATGTCCGATAGATAGACAAAGACTCACTACGATAGTTCATGAAATAAATCCAAGTGTGGCGAGAAAAGTCATCTATAAAAATAATATAATATTTATGACCCCCTTTGGAAACAAAGGGAGTGGGACCCCATATATCAGAATGAACAAGGTCAAAAGGACGCTGGGAAACTGACTCACTAGAATGATAGGATACCTGTATCTGCTTCCCTAATCTACAACCCTGACACTGCTGGAAAGCCTCATGACGACCTAAAACTGAACCTAAAAGACCACGACTAATCAAACAAAAAAGACGTGAGCCACCAATATGACCAAGACGGTGATGCCACTGAGCCAACGATAAGGTGGACGAAGCAGCTAAGGCAGAGCCAACAAGACTACCATGCACAGCAGAAGGAAGACGAAGCCAATTAAGCTCCCAGAGACGCTGAGAATCACGACGATGAGGGCCAAAACCAACCAGGCGACCCGTGCGACGATCCTGAACGTAGAAAAATTCAGAAACAAGGATGACACGACAGGTATGATCGTAATCTGGCCAGCGGACATAAGTTGCATGGTCAAATTAGGAACATACGACACATTAGGAATAGAAAAAAAGTCAAATAAAAGAAGAGCTTGACCTAAAACAGAAAGGGGGGAACCATTGACAGTGTAAACGGTAGATGAACAAGAAAAAGGACGAATAGAAGCAAGATAGGTGCGATATGGAGTCATATGAAAAGAAGCACCAGAATCTAGAACCCATGGAGTATCTGAAGTAGAAGTGGGTGGTAGTCTCTCAGTGGAAGACTAAGAAGCAGCAGCAGAACCTGTAGGTGCAGCGGGTAGAGTCACAGAACCAGCAACTCCTGAGGACGATGAGGCAACGAGACAACCGAGCAACCTGATGATCTCCTATGTGTCTGAACCAGCTGAACTCTGAGAGCCTCCAGGACCAGAACTACCAATACCCTGTGAAGAGCGACGAGCACGAGCCTTCTCCTTCTTCTTCCTATATCAATAAGACTCTACATGTCCATCCTTATCACAGTAAGAGCAGTGCAAACCACCAACCCACTCGCAGAAGACGTCGTAGTGGGAGGCACCGGAGCTGGAGGGATGGTGCGAGGAAGAGAGCGAGCAGCCAAAACAGAAGAGGTTTGCAACAAACCAGCAACTCGAAGACGCATCTCCTTATTACGAACATCAGCAAGAGCCTCCATCAACCGGAGACAATGATGACGAGCAAGCAACTGAGCATGAAGAGGCTCAAACTCATCACGAAGCCGAGTCAGGAAGTCGTAGGTGCGACGTAGAGCAAGTGCAGGCTCCTGTGCCATGCAGGAGGCACAGGTGCTAGAAGCCAACTCAAGACCAAGAGCATCCAGCTAATGCCAAACAGCAGACATCTGACCAAAGAACTCATCAACAGTAGCATCTCCCTGACATAGTAATTGCTCCTGACGTATAGCAGCTAGATAGGTGGACTGTCCAATAGGCTATTATCAAGTACGAAGAAAAGTCCACATCTGAGGTGCAGCGTACATCCCAAGAATATCAGCAGAGAACCACTCCTCCATGCTAGCAACAAGAATAGTAGAAGCACGAGCATCTTCATTGACCCAAAACTGATACGCAGCAAACTGAGAGTCATAAGAAGCATAGCTGTCCTCAGAAGCATCAGTCAACTGCTTCTTCTCATCATCGGTAGCCTTCTCTAGAATCAGAAGCTGTGAAGGAGTAGTAGGACGAGGCGGGTTACGAGCATCTCCAGTCAAAAAATCCCAAACACGCAAGCCTCATGTGTGCACATGCATATAAGAAACCCAGTAGGAATAGTTTGTGCCATAAAAAATCACCAGACATCAAGACACTGAAGATGAAGCAGACGATGACGACGACGACGAAGAGAATGCCATGATGAACCAGCGAGAGAGCAATAGATATAAGCGGCGTGAGCAATTTTTTTTTACTGAGTACCCTACCTCCTGATTAAAAGCGGCGGCAGCGACTAAAAGTCAGCTACAAATGTTTGCAAACAAAAAAAAACAGGAAAAAAGTAGTCCTTTTTTTTTAACCTAAACTTAGGAGTAGAGAGGCACGAACCGAGAGCCAACAGAAGTGGCTGCGTAGACGGTGGAGTACGGCGGCCGAGGCGGGCGGATCCTGCGGTGGCTGCGGGCAACGGCCGAGGCGGGCGGATCCTGCAGCAGCGGCGGCGACCAACGCAGAGGAGCTCCGGCGAGGATCCCGCCGCGGCGGCGGCCAAGGTGGAGGAGCTCTGGTGAGGATCCCGCGGCGGCGGCGCGACGAAGAGCAGCAACGAACAACGAGAAGGCCAGATCGATCAGGACGAAGATCAAGATTGGATAAATTCGAAAAAAGAGTCAGAAAAAATCCAACCCTAATTTTCTGACTGTGATACCATGTTATGAATAGCACTTATATTCAATAGAGGAACACTATGTCCAACTATATACAGGTACAGGTATGTACAAATATGCGAAGAGGTCCCTATATAATGGACTAGTGCATCTAACAGCCACAACAATGACAATTACTCTGGCATATTTGGCAAGCCAGAAATGGAGAAGGCAAACTGGCATCCTCGCTGCATTGTGGAAAAAAAAAATCTGAGCCTGCTCTGAGATAGTTTTGCTACATTTGTGAGCCAAGCCTAAAAAAATGGGCTCCACCGCCAGAAGCGTGAGTTATGCTTAATGTTGATGCAGCATTTTTAGCTAAATAAAATAGCATGGGTATTGATTTAGTGATTCATTGCAGTGGAACGTTCCTAGCTGCTTGCTGACGAGGAGTCGAGAGTGTCACTAACCAAAGATTGCAGAAGCAACTACCATCAGACACGCAGTTTGCTTCATCTCAATACATTATTCCCTATAATCAGGTGAGAAGTAGCTTTGGATTGTCTGTCAGTGATTCAAAAGCTCCAGGAGATAGGCAAAGATCAATTACAGATTGAAGCACTTATCCAAGATAGACAGACAAGCGAAGCTTCTATTGTCCTCTCTTTTTATTCATGTGTCTAGACTAGTAATGTGGTAGCACATACTCCCTCTGTTCAGTTTTAATTGACGTTGGTTTGTTCAATTTTAAACTAACAATGTCAATTAAAAACAAAAGGAGGGAGTACTCTAGTAAGATCTTCAAATGAGTTGTGTGACCACAGTCCTGGAATTCATCTGGGCTTCTCTTTGTAACGATATGTTCAATGAATGAAAAGGCTACCATTACTCTAAGCAGCTGACATCACCGAGTTCTTTTGACAAGTGTGAGAGGCAATGTTGTATATAATAGGTTAGCAAAATCGATGAATGGTTTTACTATCGCCATTGCTAGTTAATATATTAGTTTTAGACTTTCCTATTTTGTTCTTTCTTTTGATTAGGTATTGTTAATTGTTGTCTTGTAATAGTATCTTTTTTTTCTTTGTTTAGAGAAACTGTTAATCTTTGAATAGTAGGTCCTAGATGATAGCATATTATCACCATTGAGTGTGGACAAAGCAGACATATAACTAAAATTTGATGGCAAAAGTAAAAAAATATACCAGATCAGTACAAAACAGTTAAACTAAATATCTTTATAAATGACAATAGGCTTGAAGGCAAAAATCTAAAATAAGCCGTGATATATTAACTTTGCATCCTGATCAAAACTTGTAGTCAAGCAGAGTGAAGAACTGAAAAAAAGAAACATATGAAAAGAAAGAAGCCTCTGTTTGAGTTTAACATAGATCCATTATCCAAGCTAGATCTTAAATTCAAAAAGAAAAAAAAACTAAAAAGATCCAAGCTAATATGTATAAATCAGAAAAAAAGATTCAAATCAAAGACCCATAATACACCAACAATTAGTCAAGGCTTTTGACAGAGTCGACTAGCATACTCCCTCCATTCTTTTTTGTCTGTCACAGTTAATTTTGACCAATAACTTTGACCATTCATCTTATTTAAAAAAGTATAAAAAATATAAAAATTTTTGTTAAGATTTGATTTATTATTAAAGATTTTTTAATCCTAAATTTTAATTTTACACATTTAAACTAACTTTTTAAATAAGACGAGCAGTCAAAATTTTTTATCAAAGTCAATGACGACAAGTAAAAAAGAATACCTTATTGAAAATCATGAGAACCGCGAGTAGTCTTGGACTAAATGTAGAAACCTATATATACCTCAATTTCGAGCAACCTTTGTTGCTGCGCTCTCACTCAAGTCTTGCAAGACTCTAAACTCCTAAGTTTTTTTCAGTTCTTTGACGATATTCCTTATCTGTAGACAAGTCGCATTCACGTACAAGCTGGGCCGGACGCACTACCCTGGACCAAATGTTGGAGCCAGTAGTCCAATTTCGTGTGCAACTTTCCTTCGTTCTCACACAACTCTTAAAATAGTCCTTTTAACACCAGTGTTCAACATTATATTTTTTGTTCATATCTACTACTATCTCCCTTTTTAAAATATTGTACGTCATAATATTAACATGGCCTGAAAAATGTAATGCACTTTGCACATTCATTTACTCGAAAAAAAATAAAAGAAAAAACATAATACATACACTTACGAATTGGGATCGTCCCGACTATTTCAGACAACATTGCACAACATTCACCTCAAAAGCCATCAAATAGTCTCTCAATAAGGTACCGCGAATGGGACAAGGTGAATGAGCGGGCGCGTCCATGATGAGGCATAAAGCTACCTGTATCTGAAATAGTATTAGACTCGATTACTTAGTTGAAAGTTGGATATATAATCAAACAAATAGGTGGTCTGTTATCTCGTAAGAGGTAACTAATACTCCCACCATACTATAAATTCAAGATGTTTTATACAACAGTTTGGTCAAACATTGGTAATAATACAAATCATAAATGACTTTTAAGTGGTTAAGTTTGAAAATACAGAAATCATATGAATATATAGATTTATCTTAGAAAATGATTTATTAAAGTATATATATATAAAACTTTTGTGACACGTCAGGTGTCACTTAAAATCCATCGAATAAAATTCACACTCAAAAAATAAATCTTTACATGAACCAATGGCATTATTGTTCTAAAAATCACACTTAACCTCCATGAAAATTTTGGTAAATTGTTTGAGCATTTTAAATAAATTAGGAGATTGACCTAAGTACCAAAAATGTTAGCATGCGGGTATTAATTCCATCTAGCTTTTGCAATACTATCAGATTCTCAATATAACCCCACCAATATTTTTGCATGACAATTAAGTTCACTTCAAAACAAAATTTTTGAGATTTTACCAGGATTTTCAGAAAAGGTTTAACCCAATTAAAAATTTAAACAAGGTTAATTTGTGTTAACAATCCAAAACTCTTTAGAAGCCGAATTAGGACTCCTTCCAAAAACAAAAGTTGTTCCAAATAATTTCCTAAGTCCCCACAATAAGTTTCAAAATTTTTGGAGCTGAGGAAGTTCGAATTTCAATTGAACTTAGAAGGGGAATTTGAATTTTGTTGCAAAAAAAGGGGACAATCCGCCGCGGCGCACCTGCCGCACCACCGTGGCGGCCAACCGGCGCGCTGCAGTGCCGCAGGCCGCGGCAGATGCTGGAGCGCCGTCTCATCCCATAAATGGCATGAATCCTGCTCTTTCCCTCCTCTCTCTCCCTCTCCCTCTCTCACTTTTCCCCGACTTGCACGCCATCGCGATGCCCCACTGGCGCCTCTCTCTCTCTCTCTTTCTTTCTCTTTCTCTCTCTCTACTCGCCGCCGCGCGCGAAGAGGACGACAAGCGTGACAAAAGCCGCGCGGCACGTTCTCCTCCCTGCTCCACGCGACCCGCCCTGGCGCGCCACTGCCGCACGCCATTCTCTCTTCCCCGTGCGCGCTCACTGGCCGCCATTGCCGCCCGTGAACCCCTCCCGTGGACAGCACGTCACGAGCGACGCTAGGCTGCCACACCTTGCCATTTAACCTTATCTCACCCCCCTTCAACTCTTAGAGCAACCGCGCCCCCTGTAGTCCACTCTATCGCCGGGAACGCCATCGTCTTCCACCTCCCGCCGGAGCGCCCCGCCGCCACGATTTTCTTCGATTCTAGCCAGCTCCGTTGGGTACTGCCCTTCTTGTTGCTCCAAAGTGTTGCTCTCACCCTTGTGCAGCTCTGTGACCGGTTCTTGTTCGCAGAAACTCGTCGGAGCCGCCGGATTTCTCGTGCCGCCGTTTGTCCGCCTCTGCCGCCGTGAAGAGCTCGCCGGTGAACCCTTGTCTCTGGCCATCCCCATGATCTTCATCACCGACCAATCAACACTATGCAGCATGGTGATGCTTCTCGACCACTCAATCGAGCCCCAACCCTTCCCCTCCGCCACGCGCATCGCCGGCGTTCAGTCCCTCCGCCGCCGCTCGTTGCCGATGGCCTTCCGGTCATCGCCGGAGTCTGGCACCACCACCCAGAGAATCCCCATGTCATGCTGAGCAAAGTTGAGGTGGCCAACGGCGCCAACTCACTGCCGTTGAGCTCGCCGCCGGCGAGCTCCCGCTATTCCCCTGTTTTTCCATTTTTCAATTTTTAAATTAATTTTGTTATTTTTAGTCTGTTTTGTAAAATGCATAATAAATCGATGAGAGCTCTAAAAATAATGAACTAAAATTCTCTAAAATCCTTATGAAATACTCTAATGTTTTGCTAAAACACTTTTTAAAGAACATTCATGGAACTTACTAAATAAATAGGTTAGTGTTTTTTATTTTTGATTTATTGCTGGAGTTCCAGAACTTTTCTGGAGCTGAAACTTGCATCAGTGGTGTGACATGGCATGCATAACCCTCTGTAATTTTTCCAAGATTTGATCTTAATAAATTTCAATGCATGCCTGTAATGATTCTCAAAACTATTATTTTAATTCATTATTTTCTAAATTACATTATGCATGTCAACTAAAAATTGCAACCCCTCTTCAAAACTTTAATATAGAGGCTTGCTAGTACATCTATTCAGTTTCATGATTTTAGCATGCATTTTACTACCTTTTCTTGAATTTATAAATTTAGTTAACAGAAAATTGTATGAATTTTAATAAAATCTAGAGACTTTCGTTGAACCGCAACTCAACTCCAAAATTCATATTTCAGAAAGCACTATCAACTAAAAATAATCTCCTCGCAGGATCTAAAAATTCATCTTAGCTCATGGTCGATAGGTTAATAATTTACTTTAGTGAACTGCCGTAATTTGAAATCGTTAAGAAACTCTTTGGAATCTATGATGAAAACACCATATTATCTATGATGAAAAACTATATTACCTATGATGAAGAAACCATGTTATCTACGATAAAAACACCATATTACCTCATCTAACAATAACAGATATTATTTCTTTGCATCATGTAGACACTGAGGTGAACGAGGTAGTTGCAAAACCGGAGCCTGTGTGCACCAAAGACGCTCTCGCCACCGAAACCGGAGATCAAGGCAAAGCCCGATGCACAATCTTTTTATAAAGTTTTCCTTTTATCACTATGTGTCTGTATGTGCATTAGGTTTTCAGGAGTTGATGAAACTCTAGCTGCATGTCTCATTAGGGAACCCTATTGGTATGTTGGTGTTGGCAACCTGTGGTAGCATGCTATGCTTAGCTATACTTACCGGTAGACGTCGAGCAGAGTGGACACTGCTCATGACTGTTAGGAGTTGAATGAAACTACCTCCTGACACATGCAAAACATGACTAGTATGGTTAATGGAAGATAAAACTAAAGGGTCAGACAGGAAAAAGGTAGGTGGACAACTGGATCGGGTCCAAGGTGACCGTAGTCCTGTCTGATCCGTGTGGTCCGAGCCCGATCGAGCATTGAATGTACTGATCATATGCTGAGTAATGATAGGGCGCAGTAAACCCTATGGTGTCTGATCGGAGACGATCTGGGTGGACAGGTGTGAGAAGTCCACAGAAACTGTAACGTCCCGCCTCCTGATAGGACATAGACTGGCCTCACAGACCAACACAAGTCTTTTCTGCGCACATTTGTCCTCACTCGTGCGCACCCAAAAATAACTTCCCGATCGGTCACCCATCCTGAAATTGCTCCAGGCCAAGCACGCTTAACCTCAGAGGTTTTCGGAGCTAGAATACCGGAAAAGAAGTTGCAACTTGTTGATATAAGTATCCGATTAATCCTATTAAGCCGTAGATCGGGGTGTCACATACTCACCCCCTTAAGAGACCGACGTCCCCGTCGGTCAATCGTAAGCCAAGAACGTTCTCTCTTGGCCACGTCTATGTGTCCAATACCAGCGCATGTGTCATGCTGTATGACCACTCTGGATCCACACCAGTCGTGCACACCATGCTCGCGCAACTGCGATACACGCGCCCGTAAAACCACGAGAGTCGACTCTGATACCAGTATATAACGTCCCGCCTCCTCGAGGCCAGGCCCGCTTACATCAGGTAGCTTTTTTATAGGATATAGGCTAGCCTCATACACCAACATAAGTCTTTTCTGCGCACATTTATCCTCACTCGTGCGCACCCAGGAATAACTTCCCGGTCGGTCACCCATCCTGAAATTGCTCCAGGCCAAGCACGTTTAACCTCGGAGGTTTTCGGAGCTAGGCTATCGGAAAAGAAGTTGCAATTTATTGATATGAATATCCTGTTAATCCTATTGGTCCTGGATCGGGGTGTCACGTGTGTTCTGGTGGGACGTGGCACTGCTAAGGTAGCGTAGGAGGGAATTGACTTTGCAGGATCTGTGTGAACGGTTGCCACGTATGGTCTGGGACGTGCACGTGTCGTATAATTGGATTATCCGTGCAAACTAAAGTTAAGATTTCTTAACCACTTAACTGGAGCTAAAACTTGACCAGAGTAGTTGCGAGACATGCGAGTCCTTTTGTAAGGTACCCTACCCCGAGTCAGCCTGCATGTCTAGGTGTCGGCTGTAGATAGCCACATTGACTGATCATTCTTGTGAGCTTCTTAGAAGCTCACGCTTTGCGATACGTGATTTTCAGGTGCCGACGTTTGTACCTGCGATGATAGCTACCAGTGGGAAGAGCCGCGCTCAGAGTTCGGGAGTATCTAGTGGGAGCGCTGTGATTCGCCGCCGTGAACTTTGGGTGGCTAGTAGCATCGTGCCAATGGGAAACGCACATGCTTTTTCTTAATCTACGAGAGTTGGAGTCTTTAGCGTGTCTTATGCTTTCGCTAAAACTATTTTATTCATACTCTGAGGTTGTAAGACTTAATCTTAATTATGAAACCGCATTGTATTAATTCTCTCATCCTATAAATGATTTTGTTTATCCTGCCTGTGTTGTACCATGTGTATGCTTGCTTCGCCGAGCATCGCTCAAAAGGCTTCTAGCAATACGGACCATCCCCGTTTTCTGTGACGGGTCTGTCATAGCTGGTATCAGAGCTATTTTGGGATTGTGTACGACATTACAAAGACATATCTTAAAAATTACGCACAAGTGAGGTACGAGCCCTAATAGGAAGTGAGTAGTATCAAGTGGCAAAGTTAACCTAGTGTAGGGGGCTAACTAAACCCAGTTTAGATTTAAATTTCTATAACGATGCACCTATGCTCAGGTAAGCAAGGTAAGGTACGCCAGTCGACTGCGGTGAAATATCAAGAAATCCCTGTTGCGTCAACAACAATAGCGTTCTGTACCATGATGGTATGGAAGGACGTATTATGTTCGTTCTAACATAGTACACCCCCTTGCCGTTTAGGGAGAAAAGCGGACCTCTACCGTACGAGGTGTGGGTTACGGAACTGTTGCGAATGTAGATCTTCGCAACAGTGGTGTCTTGTGCCGTTGGTGCACAAGAGATGAGTTTGTTCCTCGCGACTCAGGTCTTGCGGAACCCTCTCATACCTCCGCTGCCTGAGGAGAAGTGCAGTCTGTCGCCGCGCAGTGAAGGTCGGACATGTGATCCCCGTACGTGGCCTACTCGGGACGATCCATATGGCAATGATATGGGTTGTTGTTTTTATTTTTGATATATATTAGGTTGCAACTGCCTGTGATGTCCCTCTTCTGCAGGTACGCTAACCTCGATATCGTAAAAAACGTGTAGAAACGTCTAACTTGAGCGTGATCTGCCACCGATTAACGAATATCGTTTTACTTTGTTAAGGACGTATAGGCCAAGCAGGAATTGCATTGCATGATAATCGAATCCATTAAGAAACCTAAGGCTAAATCATATCCTAACCTCACATGGATAATCAATTGGTACCGATAGATTAGCAGTGCTTGTATTGTTAGATGTGTACATCTCGGACATTCTTTTACTCAGAGGTGGGAATATTTTACGTATCGGAAGTTTATGCATGCCTTCAACTATGTGGCAACATGTGACTTCTCTTTAATAAAATATTGTTCATCTCTGTGACGTAGATGTCTGGCAGTGCGATCGAGCAGGGCCCGGAGGAGTTTGGGGTTGAGGACTCCACTCCCACCTGTGTCACCCAGGAGTCGGGACGCAGAGGATTTGCCGAGCTGCTCCGCCAGACGCTGCAATCGTTGGGCTATACGGAGACTCCTTGGTTCCAGATCCGGGAGTTTATGCAACATGGTCAGCCCCGCTGCTCTGCTGCAGTTACCCTACCCGCTCACCCTCACCGAGCCGACTGGGAGACCTGGACGACCACCTCACTTGGTTCGGACAAGGCTGAGCCTGTTGAGGCTGCTGTCCATGGAGCCCTATTGAGGCTTTGTGAGGAACACTTGGAGGATTTGGCAGATCAGCCAGCAGCGCTATTTCTGATCCGGCACCAGATTGACGGGACTTGGCGTCGGAATGTCAAGGTTGCCATGGATAAGACGCTCAAGGGCGAAAAGGACTTTGTGACTCCGCTTTTCGTACAGAGCGTGGCGATTTTCAACTTGTATGAGGACACCATTCTCACTGCCGAATTTGATCGCCAGGCCCTGGGACGCGCTCATAAGGAGGTAGCCATAGTCCAGGAGAGGATTCAAAGCTTGGAGAGCAGGAACAAGGGGGCTGCGTGCTTGTTGTGACTCCCGAGCTCAGCGGATCATCGAGTTAGAGCAGATTCCTGTGATCAAGACCGCTCAGTTGCAGGCTAAAAATAATGACTGCAACGCTATGTTGGAGTAAACTCATCAGTTGGAGATTATTCGGGATGAGGCCTTGCAGGTAGCTGAGAATCTCGTTCACGAGAATCACCACCTACAGCATCAGGTCGCTGGACTCTTAGAGGCTCAGCTGCCGCCTCCACCTCCCACGGATGATGACACGCCTGACTCAGAGGTGTCGGACCCCGATGCCTCAGACCTAGAGCCTGAGGAGGAGTAGATCAACGACGGTAGCATAGGCTAATAGATCTGTGGCGTCCTAGCTCATCGAGTTCATCAAGGGTGTAAGCGTTAGGAGTGTGTTGTAATCGTTGTCTTGATAGGTGTTGTGTTCTCTAGTAAGGATATCGTAGTAGCAGGGTAAGGTGTCATTGTGTAATGCTGGAATGTTTGACAGACTAGGACAGTTTGGGAAACAGCTCCATGAGTCGTTAGGTACTAAGTTGATTCATAGCTCTGCCTATCATCCCCAGATAGATGGCCAAACAAAAAGGATAAACAAGATCCTTGAAGATATGCTATGCACTTGTGTGCTGGAACATGGAAGAAGCTGCGATAATTATTTATCATTGGCCGAATTCTCTTACAACAACAGCTACCAAGAGAGTATTCGAATGTCACTTTCTGAGGCATTGTATGGTCGAAGCTGTAAGAACTCCCCTCAATTGGTCTGAGGTGGGAGAAAGGAGAATAGTTGGACCTGACCTAGTGCAGCAAGCGGAAGAGAAGGTATGGGTGGTTCAAGCTAACCTGAAAGTAGCCTACGTAGACCACTGAGTTTCGAGGTAGGAGACTACGTCTACCTAAGGGTCTCGGCCACTAAAGGAGTTCAGCGATTCGAAATTAAAGGCAAGTTAGCACCCCGATACATCAGTCCATATCTCATCACTGCAAAATGCGGACCAGTTGCATACCAAGTCGAGCTACCTGAGAAGCTGGCAGAAGTACATAATATTTTCCACGTTTCCCAGCTAAGGAAATGCTTGAAGGGCGCCCATGAAGCAAGTAATCCCTGATATGGAAGAGTTGCAAGCGGATGTGATGTATCCAGAACGGCCAATTCAGATATTCGACGAGAAGGAACGGGTAACCAGGAAGTGGACACTCAATTTCTACAAGGTCCTATGCAGCAATCACTCCGAAGATGAAGCAACTTGGGAGTCCACGGAATTCCTTTGGACGTACTACCCTGAGATACTTCCGGTCGCCATAGGCAGCCAGGACCAACCCAACCACTTTTTTAAATCTCGGGACGTGATTGCTTTTAGGACGGAGGGCCGTAACACCCCAGGTGCCACTTAAAATCCATCGAATAAAATTCACACTCAGAAAACAAATATTTACATGAAACAATGAAATTATTGTTCTAAAAATCACAATTAACCTCCATGAAAATTTTGGTAATTTTTTTGAGCATTTTGAATAGATCAGGAGATTTTGACCTCAGTCCAAAAATGTTAGCATGCGAGTATTAATTCCATCTAACTTTTGCAAAACTATCAGATTCTCAATATAACCCCACCAATATTTTTGCATGCCAATTAAGTTCACTTCAAAACATAATTTTTGAGATTTTACCAGGATTTTTAGAAAAGGTTTAACCCCCTTAAAAATTCAAACAAGGTTAATTTGAGTTAAAACTCAACAAATTCTTAGAAGCCGAATTAGGACACCTTCCAAAAATAAAAGTTGTTCCAAATAATGACCTGAGTGTCCAAAAAAATTTTCAAAATTTTCGCAGCCAAGGAAGTTCGAATTTCAATTGAACTTAGAAGGGAATTTGAATTTTGTGGCAAAAAAAGGGGGATAATCCGACGGGGCGCGCCTGCCGCGGCGGCCTACTGGAGCGCCGTCTGTCCCATCAACGACGCGAATCCCGCTCTTTCCCTCCTCTCTCTCCCTCTCCCACTCTCACTTTTCCCCGGCGTGCACGCCACCACGTTGCCCCACCGGCGCCTCTCTCTCTCTCTCTCTCTCTCTCTCTTTTTCTCTCTCTCGCTCTCGTTCTCTCTCTGCTCGCTCCCGCGCGCGAAGAGGTCAACGAGCACGACAAAAGCCACGTGGCAGACTCTCCTCCCTGCTCCACACGACCCGCCCTGGCGCGCCACTGCCACACGCCATTCTCTCTTCCCCGCGCGCGCTTACCGGCCGCCATTGCCGCCCGTGAACCCCTCCCGTGGACAGCACGCCACGAGCGATGCCAGGCTGCCACAGCTTGCCATTTAACCTTCTCTCACCTCCCTTCAACTCTCAAAGCAACCACACCCCGTGTAGTCCACTCTATCGCCGGGAACGCCATCGTCTTCCACCTCTCGCCGGAGTGCCCCGCCGCCGTGATTTTCTTCGATTCCGGCCAACTCCATTGGGTACTACCCTTCTTGTTTCTCCAGAGCGTTGCTCTCACCCTTGCGCAGCTCCGTGACCGGTTCTTGTTCGTAGAAACTTGCCGGAGCCGCCAGATTTCTCGCGCCACCATCTGTCCGCCTCTGCTGCCGTGTAAAGCTCGCCGGTGAACCCTTGTCTCCGGCCATCCCCATGATCTTCATCATTGACCAATTGACACTACGCAGCACGGTGATGCTTCTCGACCAATCAATCGAGCCCCAACCCATCTCCTCTTGCCGCGGGCATCGTCGGCGTTGAGCCCCTCCGCCGCTGCACGCCGCCGATAGCTTTCCGGTCATCGCCGGAGTCCAGCACCACCACCCAGAGAATCCCAGTGTCATGCTGAGCAAAGTTGAGGTGGCCAACGGTGCCAACTCGCCGCCGTTGAGCTCACCGCCGGCGAGCTCCCGCCACTCCCATGTTTTTCCATTTTTCAATTTTTAAATTAATTTTGTTATTTCTAGTCTGTTTTGTAAAATGCATAATAAATCAATGAAAGCTCTAAACATAATGAACCAAACTTCTCTAGAATCCTTGTGAAATACTCTATGTTTCTGCTAAAACACTTTTTCAAGAAGGTAGATGGAACTTCCTTAATAAATAGGTTAGTGTTTTGTGTTTTTGATTTATTGCTGGAGTTCCAGAACGTT